>WOVY01000265.1:592500-1320000 GCA_013436015.1 Rhipicephalus annulatus | reverse complement strand
AGGCCATTTCGCTAGCTTCACATATGCAAAATTTGGTGAAACGTGACGTCAATGGATTACGAAGGTATGTGACTGGTGCAAACATGATAATCATGAGATGCCTGCATGTTCTCGCATGACTACATGCCACAATGAAGCCGCCAATACATTTCGTCGTTACCCGGCGGGTGTCCACGCCGGCGTTCGTTTTGTCGTTTCACGCCGGCGTTGCCCCGCCAGGCGCCGGCCCTGTCAAACACTTGTAGGCGCGCGGCGCGATGCGTTGTTTTGATGCATGCGCGTTTCAGGGCGTCCAGTCGCCCTCCGTCACGAAAAGAGGCAGGCGCAGTGCTGCCTGGGCAACGCATCGGTGCAAAATGCCGCTTGTTGCATTTCGCACCACTTGCGGTCGGGCCGGGCCGACAGACGCTGGTCGCGCCTGGCGTCAGACTATCGAGTGCTCGCGTTTTACTAACGTTGCGTCGCTGTACCCAGAGTGCGCGCGCGTCAACGCTACGTTGGAATATATTGAGCCCTTCATCATGTGCCCGCTGCAATTTTGCTAGCTCCACATATACCAACTTTGGTGTTACGAGACGTGACGAAGTAGATCCACATACAGTAAACTTGCTATCACGTGACGTGAATAGATGGCGCAGGTAAGCTACAGATCCAAACATGATAATTATGACACAAAATTATGTATAGCATATTTACCTCCACCTCATAACTTTGTGCTGATCTTAAAGTGACATATCAACCTACCTCATTCGTGCTTCGCATATTGTCAATCATCACTGTACGTTAGATCTGCCGATTTTTGTGTATGACAAATATATTGACGCGCGTTTACATGTGGACGATAAAGTTGATGGGACATTTAGGGGGCACGATGTAGTGGGCCTCTAGCTTCTCTCGAGGCCGAAGAAGACAAGCTTGTGGCTCAGCTGTTGAGGATACGCTGCTTTCGTCGTCCCTAGGTGTATTTGTGTTTTATTCGCGTTGTACCGCGACAATATGATGGAAAGTGGCGATATGGCGGTACTTTTAGTGTTCACTAGATGGACGTACGGACGGACGGACAGACAGACGGACATACCGACCGACATACAAACATACAGAGAGACGGTAGACAGACTGACAGAAAGATGGACGGACATTCGGACAGATGGACGCACCATAATACAGACAGACGTATGGACGGACAGATGGACGGACGAACGCGTAGGCGGGCGCACGGACGGATGGATGGACGCACACACAGGTGGACAGAATCGCAGATGGACAGATGGACGCTTCCCTCACTTATTATCATTCACTCCGTGGATATGATGTTAATTTTTCACTTACAACCAATGACGCCGACACCTGAATTCCGGTAAAACGAGCTGTTAACGCTGTCGCCTTTGAAAGGTGGAGTTTTTAGGTAACCTTATGTTGAGAAAAAAATTCCCGCATTCCCAAATAGGGCAAGCCACTGAACATTCACAACCTGAGACCCATCTTTCTAACTTCCTGCGTTGACAAACTCAAGGAGCCGCCTTCTTAGCTCGACCAACAAATTGCCTTGAAAACCATGACGTTCTCTCGCTCAAGGCACATTTCATGCCATGACACTATGCTTCAATTGAAGCACCAGATCAGATACACCACGAACCGCTCAACCAACGCTATACCGGGTTTAGGTCTAAAGAAAGCATTCGATAAAGTTACACGCAGTGCAATACTCCAACAGGTTAACGCCTTACATCTCTGAACTCGAAAATATAACTATATTCGGGACTTCTTTAATCACCGACAAGCTGCACTCATATCATCTGAGATACCCATAGGAAGCGCAGCAGCTTCATAGGCCTCCCTAATATCTCCTATGTTATTCACCTTTGCTCTCCTCAGTTTGCCCTCAAAATTGTTCATTATTCCCGGGTTTCATCACAGCATCTATGCAGGCAATATTACCCTCTAGATATGGGATGACATCGACGGCTCTATAAAGAACGGCTACAAGAAGCGGTAAACGTAGTGGAACAATACTTATGCGGAACCATTCTGTGGAGAAGTCCGAACTCCTCTTATACCACCCCACAATTAGAAGCATACCACCCTAACTGTATAGTTCAACAAGCTCATATTGAGACATTACCTTGAAGACAGCCGATGGACGTGTCATACCGACAGTCAATAAAATACGGGTTTTAAAAACTTTTGCTTGAAAGCAAAGGTACAAATGGTTTGACAATGCACAAATTAGAAGCCACAGTTGAGCAAACGATGCGACTCAATAAAAGAATAAGCAATAAACATCACGGCATGAAGGAATGCAGTGTTCTCCAGCTTATTCCCTCGTTTAATCTCAGGCACATTACCTATGTCGCTGCCTACCACCGATGGTTCACGGAAGGAAAAAAGAAACTCAATGGGCTCATCAGAAGAGCTTATAGACAGGCTCTAGAGCTTCGGCAAAGTGCCAGCACGGAACTTCTTCGTAAACTAAGTTTTCATAATGCGCTTGAAGAAATAATTGAAGCGCAACAGATCTCGCAGTACGTGTGCTTGAACAATACCAAAGCAGGTCGCCAAATTCTCGACAGTATCAGCTTTTCTCACCACGACTGGGAGCCTTCATGTGCGCGCACATGATGGCTCCCAGTCACCGGAGCAGCGGCGCGCCAGTTTGTGAACGCTCTTGAAACGAAAAGCCCGGCTGCACCTCTGGCGGGAGCAAGGAGCACTAGCGAACACACCAGTGCAACAACGAGAGACACCCTCCCCCCTCCCCCCTATCATAAGTAGCAAGCTTCTAACAGTGGTTAATGATTAGAGTACTCTGTCCTCTACATTGTCCCACTCCGGTCGCAACCACTCCGCCTTTTGCGCATTGTTTGTTAATGCACTGGGCCCACCGCGCTCAACAAGGAAAGCTGAATTGGGCTACTTCAGAAAGCTTATTATTCCCTCTTTTCAATGACATCTGATTTTATTGCCTGAACAGAAGCATTACTAGTATCAATGAAAATAGTGTGAGCAACAAAAGCATTTTCGCCGTACAAGCCGCCGTTGTACTGCGAGTACGGTGAAGCTATTCAACTTAACAAAGCGGAATTTACGGTGCCTTTGTAAGGTGCCATTCAAGGTTTCTATGAAGAGATATTAGGGTCGAAGCTCCTTAAAGCGGCACCCGTTCGTCTCTCGTAGTAGTAGTAGTAGTCATAGTGTGTAACCAGTCTTAGATTTTGACCTCAAAGGTGGTGACGGTGAGAGATTTCTTCTGTGCGTTGTTGAACAATAAAAAAATCACAGCGTGCGCGTTAACTAAAAGCCGAATTCTCCTGTCTCTCACTACCCCTTAGCAGCCATTGGCATGTACATTGAGCACTATCTGACAAGAAAGCGTTGCTACGTTATACTCGCTGGGTGTAACCTCCTTGGTTTTAGAAAGGTTTAGCGAGCACTGGGCCGCAGTGCCATAAATATTGTGAACTAGTATATACAAAGAACTCGAAGTGGTTAAAGGTGGGAAGTAGACACGAAGCGCAAGCCTAAGAAAGTGTGCGTGGGCCTCCACTCATTCAGTTCTTGGAATGTCCGCCGGATGATGTGGCTTAATACTATATGATGAAAAGATGTGGGATGGTAGTACTTGGAGTGTTGAATAGGTGGACGAACGGACACACAGACAGATGCATAGACGGACGCACGGATGGCTGCACGGGCGGATGGACACATGTACGGACGCAGGAGCGGATGCACGGATGAACGCAGGGACGGACGCACAGATGGACGTGCGGATGCACGAACAGACGCACGCACGGACGGGCGGATGGACGCAGGGGTGGCCACACAGACGCACGCATGGACGGACGGAAGCAAGAACGGATAAACGGACGGATGCTTCATCCCACTCTCCATTATTCACTCCGTGGATATGCTGCCATTTTTTGGACATAAGCTAATTAGTAATTTAATAACGTTCCCATGAAAATGGGCGAAATAGGAAGGTTTGTGTACGAATATCTTTTTTCTTTACATAGCAAAACGATAATATTTAGTGGCTATGTACACTACATTAGACTTATTTTCCATGCGAAGTCGCTTAGTGCTCTGACTATGCTCTTAGGCCTGAGTGGCCCTTGCGCCACTAAAATCTACCATCATCATCACTTTGTTCACATGGCATGTTGGAAAACTGGTAAGGCATGATATGATTGCATGGCAAACACAAGCAACCGACCCTAACATGATATTAGTGAAATGCGTGTCATGTAACATGACTACATGCCACGCTGATGATGCGCTCGCGGCCGTTTCCATGGCGTCACATATACCAAGTTTGGTATTTTGGTACGTGAAAGAATGACGAAGGTATGTGACTGGTGCAAACATGATAATCATCAGATACGTGTAAATGTAACAACGTGACTACATGCCACACTCCAGGCCAGGTGCCGGTCTGCCTGTCATATACTCGCAGGCGCGCGCCGTGCTACGTTGCTCTGACACATGCGCTTTTGAGCGAGCCCGGCGTCCCTCCATCACGAAGAGAAGGATGGAACGGAGGAAAATAGGAGGAACTTGAAGAACGTCAGGAAGGTTAACCAGTCTATAAGCAGCCAGTTTGCTACCCTGCGCATGGGAGGAGGTTGGCGAAGATTCAAGATAGAGAGAAGAGAGGGAAGACAGATAAACACAGCACATTAGGCAGCTCTAAGAGAGGCTGACGCAGTGCTGTTTAGGTACAGCTGGGTAACGTCGTCGGCGCGAAATGCAGCTTGTTGCATTTCGCGCCTGTTGCCACGGGGCCGCGCCGAAGGACGCTGGTCGCGCCGGTCGCACCTGACATCACAAAATAGAGTGCTCGCGTCTTGCTAGCGTAGCGTCGCTGCACCCAGCGTGCACGCTCGTCAACGTTACGCTCATATATTGGGCCTTTCATGATGCGCTCACGGCCGTTTCGCTAGCTCCACATATGCCAAACCTGGCGTTACATGACGTCAATGAATGACGAAAATATATGGCTGGTGCAAGCATGATAATCAGCCCAGCCGCGGTGGTCTAGTGCCTAAGGTACTCGGCTGCTGACCTGCAGGTCGCGGGTTCGAATCCCAGCTGCGGCGGCTGCATCTCTGATGGAGGCGGAAATTTTGTAGGCCCGTGTGCTCAGATTTGGGTGCACGTTAAGGAACCTCAGGCAGTCGAAATTTTCGGAGCCCTCCACCACGGCGTCTCTCATAATCATGAGGTGGTTTTGGGACGTTAAACCCCAGATATCAATCAAGCTAATAATCATGACAAGACTGCCATGCAAGAACATGACAACATACCTAGCTCATGATGCACTCATGGCCGTTTCACTAGCTCCACATATACCAAATTTGGTATCACGTGACGTTAATAGACGACGAAGGTGAATTACACGTCCAAACTTGATAACCATGATATGCGTGTCACGTAAAACATGACTACATGCTGCGCTCATAGCGCGCTCACGGCCGTTTTGCAGGCTCAACATATACGAAAGTTGATACTACGTGACGCGAATAGACGATGATGGTAAATGACACGCCCAAACATGATAATCATGACATGCGTGTAATGTAAAACTTGACTACATGCTACACTCATATCCCGCTCGCGGCCGTTTCGCTAGATCTACACATACCTAATTTGGTAGCAAGAGACGTGAATAGATGACGAAGGTAAATGACACCTTAAAATGTGATAATCATGACATGGAAGTCATGTACGGCAGAACTTACCTCCGCCTCATAACGTTGTGCTTATTTTAAAGCGACATATCAACCTTCCTCATTGGTGCTTCGCATCTCATCTATTCCCACTGTACGTGGGATCAGCCGATTTCTATGTATCTATTCCCACTGTACGTGGGATTAGCCGATTTCTATTTATCTATTCCCACTGTACGTGGGATCAGCCGATTTCTATCTATCTATCTATCTATCTATCTGAACCACCACCTTAGAACCATCCTATGGGCACGACATTTGATGAGGCCCTGTTGACAAAAATTACTCCGTTGAAAGAAAATAATGCGCACTGGAGCGGGAGCTCGTGTGTTTAGATATAGTGTTCAACGATTCGCAGTACTCGGCACTCTACTATGGGAGAGCTGAAAGCCGTCCTGAAGCAGTCACATATGGGCAAGCAGAGTGCCGTGAGTCATCCGCTATTCTCCAAACGATTTATACTTACACGGCCGTACAAACAAGTTTTGTGGTCGGCTGTTCGGTTTAAAACTACCTCAATGCTCGTTCTAATGTAACGCTGCATTAGCAGAGAAGTGGAGTATGTTCAATATGCTTATGACTGCACTTTAGTTAATAGAGACGTTTCAACTTCGCCTTGTAGGATTATCTTTAAATTAAAACCACCATTTCTTTTGCAGAATCTTCTTGCACCTGTTATTTCAAAGTTGCAAATCGGATGACGAAGACGTGTGAACTACCCTGTTTACAGTGGCTTCGTTCAGCCTTGCGCACAGGATTCATGCGCACAGGTATTCGCCTAGACCGGGTATTTCCCTCACATTGACCATGAAGTTTGAAAGACATCACTTCATTACAAGAGCCACTGTCATAATGCTCTGCTATACCGACACACTTTAGTGCGATTGAGGGTGCTATTGAGGTAGACAACAGGATTGGCCCACTCATGGTTACAAGTACCACATGTATTTTGCTTACCGTGTCAGCGCCACCCATTATAAAGTCACTCATGAAGGAAAGTATTTCGCCGAATCCAAGTTTCTTCTCCACCAGGAGATGCTCCAAGATGGTGTATTCTTCGTCGCTGTGTCTCGTCTGAAGTCGGTTCGCGGCCTCTTGAATGTGCTTGAAAAGTCGCCTGAAATGCGGATGGAATGGGATGCTGCTTATACGCCGACGTGAGAATGTACAACAAAATAGAAAATTTTAAAGACACGAGATCGCATAAAAACCAGAAAGCCTGTTTATCCCGGAAGCTGCCTTCAATTAACAGCAGCGTCTCTTAATGTTTCTTGGAAGCTACAAAGTTATTCATCGAATCAAAAGACATCACTAGTCGGAGCTGAAATTCACATTTTTCTTTAATACCACGCCCCGCTAACTTATACTGTAAAGTATGCATGTGTGCTGCACACATGCTTGGTAACGGTCTCTAGCAACGTTGCACGTAGAGCTAGTTGGGCGAGCAACCATGTTGCAACAAACAAAACAGCATTGCTACAAAAAAAGGGTGAGTGTGGTTCATATGTTTAAAATATTGTTCCGTTTCAGCATTTCCTTTTTGTATCTCTCGTAAGCAACATAATTTGACATCACACCGAGCTGTAAGCTCTCTTTGTTAAAATGTGCTATGGCGTAGTATACTGCGAACGACACTAGTTGAGTGAATTTATAGTTAGTCGTTTTGCGTCGGTATTATTTGAGGAAGTTGACACAATATATTCCTTCTTTGAAGGTCAAGTCTTGAGGAAATTGTATGATCACCACAGCACTTTTCTTTTAATTTTTTTTCATTTGTGACAGTTTAAGGCATTTTTTTAATTAACTGTTTTAGAATATACTTGTAGATTACTTGTTCCAGGAACGTTATTTGTGTTTGTCTGATAGAAAGTGCTCATTATTTAAGTGAAAGAATGCATATTTGTCGGGGTAAACCCAACATTCTTAACAGCCAGCTAGTTGATATTACCATTTATCAGTCCACGTACCCCAAATGACAGGTGAACGTGAACCGTTTGTAGGGCATTGAAATTGCGAAAGCAAAAATCAGATATTTTTCTCGTGCATCATTGAAAATGTACCGGCGTCGAACACGCTTCTTTATGGAATGGTCCACATTCCAATGTCATCTATAGAACTCAATCTCAAAAGGTTTCGAGGTTAATAGAAGCCTTTGTATGTGACGGTTGCAATCACCATTTCAAGGGGCACCAAAGTGTTTTAGACTAATAAATTTTCCTCTGAGAACTCTAATATCATTATTTCACCACCATACGTTTGCTCGCGGAAAATTAGATGAAGGTCTGAGTTTCCTTTCCACATTTCGCACTGACGTTTGAGCACTTGGCGTCAAAGTGTATCCTTCGTCGAAGTTGCCTGAGACTGGGTCTGTTAAGTATACGGCATGCTCAGTTGACAATATACATCACTTTGTTCGTATAAAAACTATGTAGGAGCTAGTATGAGTCACCAAAATCTGTACGTAATGACGTTGGGTGTAAGACTTTCAAGACGGCGCCGGCAAATGAATTTTGTTTCGCTTGTTTCCTTGCTGACCGAGCGTCTTCTCTTTTCAAAAAATAGTGATTTCGGAACCATGAAATGGTATTTACTAATGTGAGGAGAACTGTCCTTTTTTCTTTGGTGTCCCTCTAAAGTGGCCCTGCAACACTTTTCTATGTACGCAAGAAAGGCACTCCTTAAATGAGCGTACTGCCTCACAAATTCACTGCCATAAAAATTTTAAAACTCGTCCAGCACCAGCGCAGTTACAAACATTTCTTTTTATAGTTTACTCTAGTGTACATAAATTGTATTGTTTCATCTTGTCATCTTGCGTTGTACTACCGATATGAATGTATGTGTGTTGACCTAAATATATATTCGTGTGCCTTTTAAACTTCTAAATGTCAATGTATTCAATACTCTATGCACGGTGTTTATTGATTTTTGGAAACCCTTCTTTTTAGACATTTACAATAGTTGTTTTAAAATAATCAATTCAAGAATAATTTTCTTTTTAGAATGTATTGGTCATGTTTTTATATTGTACTTCCTCATTATGTACTTGTAATTATTTCCGCACTACTGACATGCGTATGTACAGGGAACTAGGGCCTTTGTCAAGCCTTACTCACGGCTTTTAGCCTTGTAGACCTTCCAGTTTTGTCTCGCAAATAAAAATTGACTTCGAATTATAATTTCAGTTTGTCACACTCTGCAGTTCCATTTCCCTTCTCTCGGCAAGACAAAAGCACTGGAAAGAATCACATAGGGCATCGCATGGCAAAACAAAATACGTCCCGTAAATCTTGTGACCTTCAGCGCTTTTTTTCATTGGTCAATTTTTTACTTTTTGGTGCGCTCGCGTGCGCACGCGTGGACAAGTGACGGCCTCCCGTGGCGGCCCCAGTAACGACCTAGTGTGCCATGCTCGAATCAGCCAATAGTTTATACTGGGCCCGAAACGTGGGATATTTGATACTGTAGCGTCACCGGTTAAGATAAGATACAGTGATGTTAAACTGACTTTGAGAATTTATTGTAAATTCCAGACCACGTGCTGCGCTACAATAATTGCCACGAGTGTTCTCTGAAGCTTTCATTACCGATTGGCGACCTATTCTCACCATGCTTAAAAAGTGTTGCAAGACCCCTCTAACATCCGCCTCTTGCTCAAGAAATCTTTTCAGCCCAGGAATGTCAGTCTATTTGCGTTAAGGAAGCCATGTTGACTGGTATGGCTCCGCGTGTTCTATGTCACCTCTGGGCCCTAGCTCTCACTTACAGGGTGAACGCATCCATGGACTTCTCGAATTTGCGCCAGGTAGGCGTGCGGAAGTAGCGGAAGTACGGGAACCGGTAGCCAAAGATCTGCAGGCAGCCGAACACGTCGTTCATGTCCTGCAAGAAAGCCGCGCCATCCGATGCTGGGAGAAGTGGATCCGCCAGGCAGCCTATTCGGGTGTCGGCAGAAGCCAGCATCACGCCTGTTGCGTTTTTGAAAGACAAAAATAAAAGCCCAAGTAATTTACGCACTGTCACATTCCTCAGCAAAAAAGAATACGGTGAAGTCAGCTACTGTATGTCTTCATGAGCTGATAACAATGTCACCTAAACAAAGGGAACTAGAAGCGCTGTCTTTTTTTTTTAAACCCGACCGTTATGAGAACGGACAATCGAGGCAAGAGAATTGTAAGGAATGTTTTGTGAAGCGATTATCATATGAACATGAAGACAGCTTGCCGCCGAGAGGGGCCAAATGCGCGACCTTCGAATGATGAGTATGGCACTGTACACTTAAGTTATACGGCGGCGATCGTCTTCGCGTCCACTTATTCGGGTATATCTTAGCATGTAAGCCTGGAAGTGTAAGCCCGTAGCCATAACAGTGAATGTACAGCACTCTTCTCACCCTGCTCGCATCACGTTGCTAGGGATCTTCTTACGAGCTGGCAGCTGACCAACACACATTTCCACGATTATATCACAATTACTACGAATTTGGTGTCCTGTACTTCTCTTGCTTTGAGTGTGCGTTAATTCTCATTATGATAACTATGCTCATTCTTACTTTCCAATTCTTGAATGCCTCATTCAAGGTTGTACAACGCTAGATATTTTGCTTGTGACACTCGTTTTTTTTTTATTCTTTCATTTCTGCTGCATAGTTAGTAGTTGCCATATTATTTAACGCACCTAACAGGTGAGCGCCTGTAACTTTGCATCATCGAACCTTTGCAAGCAGATGTAAACTCACCTATCAGATAAGGCTGTTCTCTTGCTTTGTTATATATATATATATATGTGATGAGATCTAACAGACAGTAATGCCAAGGAATGTACCGGGGATGTTATTAGAACCAATGGAATGTAAATAAGGAAAAAGAAAAGTGGATGAAAAAAATAACCAGCCGTGAGGAAAGGCCGCTGTGGTAGCTCGGTGGTTAGAGCATCGAACGCGTTATTCGAAGGTCGTAGGTTCGTTTCCTTCTCACGGCTGGTTATTTTTTCATCCACTTTTCTGTCTTATTATTTACATTTCATTGGTTCTAATAACTTCCCCTGTACATTCCTTGGCATTACTGTCTGTTAGATCTCATTAATATTGTGTTAAAACACGGAAAAACGAGCCCTTAGGTATACACTTCTTTCCCTTATTATATATATATATATATATATATATATATATATATATATATATATATATATATATATATATATATATATATACAAACGTTTGCGGACTGTGTGTTTCATTCAAGCGGTCGATTGCTTCGCTTGCAGTCATTAGCATGTTATTGCGTTAAGGTATCGCTGTACGTATCAGAACTGCTACCATGCGTCGGCAGTTGAAAGCAGAGCAGCTATCTTAGCATTTGAAGAGGGCTCCTAAAGGAGATACTGCAACTATTGTGAGATTTAACCAATATTTGAATAATTCATGAAAATGCTGCTTATGTTCAGCGACTACAAAACATACCAATGGCTCGATTTTTCATAAACAAAGTTAAAGTTATAATTTCACAGAGGTTTTTGTAAATATGGTGTTAGAAAAACGTTGTTATTTGGATACGGCTATCCAATAAAACCCCACAATGTGATAAAATAGAGACATGATTCGCGCTGTAGTGTTCTTCATATTTTTAGCGTCATCTAGCGGCAAACTGGGAGATGGAATACCAAGAAAGTTGAAGTCTCGCCGCGAGATGCCGCTGTTGTTGGCCCCAGGAAACGTGGACACGTTGCATCGTCTCCAAATTCCGCTGATTGAGAATGGCATCCATGACATTTTTACGGAGCCCGAATAGAGTTGCCATTAGAATCTCAAGCTTGGCGGCTTTGTTGAGAAGGCATGTGTTAAAATATTTTAAGCGCCACTCACGAGTGCTTCTTTAAGAGCTCTAGAATGAAAACAGAGTCATTTACAGTGAAAGTAAATGTCTAAAATGTGTTATTCGAATTGTGCACCTGTGCTTGGTGATTTAGACAGCGGCCGCGAAAGAGCACCGCAATATTTAACAGCCATTTAGTGTTTAGGCTTTGCAGGCATGAACTATTTATTTAAGCGAAATGTTCTTCAGCTTACACCCAGGGCTTTCAAGGGTCTTTGTGAGAAATGTGCGATCCAGTGACCCCAGTTGTGTCTATTTCTAAACTTGTTTCTATAATTTACACAAGAAAAAGGACGAAGAGCTCAATAGAACTTTGAGAATCGACTACTGTCATGGTAATATAAAATTTTCTGTTTTGCTGGCATTATTTACCTGCAACAATATATCACTCACACTTACCTCGCAAGTATAGAAAATTGTTTTGTATGACATGTGCTTTCCTCAACTACGTTTGATTCGAGGCTTTTTATTCAATCCTATTCGTTTTTGTGTGATTACACTCTTACAAATTCTGTGTTCCTGGTATTGAAGTTCTGCTAGTGAAGATCTCAACATTCATTTGGCCCCTACATTTCCTTTCTGCCTGAGCCACAAAAATGATCAAATTAAGCCAGCCTTGAGTAAAAGCACAATATATACTAGGATAGTTTTCTCTATACCCTCTGCCTTCGCACCTCATCAAGGAGCTATACGAGAAGACCCGTCACGACACTCGTGGACCAAGTGTACTATAATTTCATAGGCCAACCAGCATTATTTCAAAGAATTACCTTACACGCCACCTTCCTCTATGCTTCGGGATAGTGACACAACTAAGAACAATTTCTGCGCGGTAATGGTCAAATGTTGCCAAGGATATGACAACAGTGGCCGCGGATGTATTGAAGAAAGATATTTTAAAAATCTACGATTTTGCACTGAAGCATTCTAGAATAGCATTGGCATATTGCATAAAAACTAGTGTTTTCACTGCTTTCGCTTGATGATTCGACATCTTACGCAGGTGAAGCAAAACAATTTTCGAAAGTATTAAAATTGGCAAGTTGGTAACTATTCCTTGTTCGAGGTAAAAAGCGCGAAAAACTAAGACTGTTAACCCCGAACAATGAATTTTTGAATTTTTTTTTAATCGCGAAGGTACCTGAATGTCACAAACAGTTACTAAATATTGTATATTACATCCGCGCTACTTATATGATCACCTAAGTAGATTGTAAAAAAACGGGACTGTCGACAATGAAGAGCACCCGATCGCACGGGAACACTGTCGTTATTTGTAATTTCAGAGGCTTTTGTATTTATGAGATCATACATTGTCGATAATGTGGACCCGAACACATATCCCATTTCAAAAACATACAACCACCCATTTGTGGCAAGAAGCCACAAGTAAATGCGTACGGATTTCTCAGAAAAAAAAGCGCATTAGTTGCCGAAAAATTCGTCCTGATTCGGGGTGTTGAAACCCGCAACCAACGCCTTTCCGGGGGGATCGCTCTATCAATTGAGCTAACCAGGAAGCTAGCAGTAGGCAGCGCGAGGGCGAATTCATCCACACCTGAAAGCACATAGACGCAAGTATTGCAAAGGAGTTCTGCGGAAACACACAAGGTGGCGGAAGAGGCTTGTGGGTTTCCATCACTTTGCGTGTTTCATAAAACTCATTTTCAAGACTTGTAGCGTATTTGGCTTGTGCTTTACCGTCAAGACAGCCCATTATCAACTCGTGTTAATGGGCGTGTTTATGAAAACGAAGCTCTTAAAGATCCTGGTAAAACGTCGGGTGTCCGCAGAAAACCGTCTGTGCTGTTGCTTATCAGCTGTACCCACCGAAGGAGACAGTGTGCGACTTCGCCACGCCGTGCAAGCTGAGTGCGATAAACGGAAGGCCCGCGCTTCTACCAGTACTGTCACAACCACACTTGCACATTAGACCGACAGACTCGATAAAAAGAGCAAAGGTGGTAACAAAGCGGGCTGGTTCTCTGAGACCACCTGTGCCACTGTTTGCGAAATGGGCTTCCAACACCGCTCGACATCTCGTCGTTGGTTCGTGAACGAGCGTTGCCTTGCAGAAATAGCACACTTCAAGCATCATTTTATTCACTCGTGAGTTATTTAACTTTAGAAACAGTCTATACAATGTTTCTGATGCTACTGGCAATTGCAATAACCTAAAATAGAAGGACTATCAGTGCGGCGAGGCAGAAACTTGCGATGGGCGCCCACCAGTGGCACGCTCTTGCGCTGCCATTGGCTGCGGCCGCTAGATCGGCACGGTTGCCGCGCGGCTACATTGAGCAAGTTGGATGCACGCGCGCCGTGCTAATGATCGCCGAACGCCGTTATTATATCCTGTCAGATGCTTATCAGATGCGGCTGTTGGCACGAACAGCCGTACGGCAAATCGCATACGTATCATGTCTCCCCCGCTTCAGCCAAGGGAGCCATGCTAAGCCCCTAAGATCAAACCACTTCACTGCTTCTTAAGCTTTACACATCTAATGTAAACTCCTCCCTCCTTCATTATGACTTATGTATGAACGCATAGATATCAGCTTGCGCATAGTTCATGGCAAGTCTATCTCATCGATACTTGCTGCATCATGTGAGAATAGCACCGCGTTTGCAGTTTGTAAGCCTATGAAACAACAAAAGCAATCGAGCCCCATACGCTTTCAGTATATTTGACAGCTACTCACTTTCGAGAGCCCAGCGGTACAGTATCGTGTAGCAGTCGTCCACTTCTTTCTTGTCGTCTCGCGTTTTGTGGATGAGCTGCAGGGCGTCCTCGGCAATACGATCCATGCCCGGTACGTAGGACATAATCGTGCGCGGCCGTAGGGTGTACGGCTGAGTCTTCGAACGCACATTGTACCACTCCTGGCCCTGCCTGCGAACATTTCAAGACCACTGCAGATTTATCTGGTGTAGCGAGCATTGGCCTGAATGTTTTTTTTTTTTTGCGTAAAATTGGACGCTCCAAACGTCACTGTTATTTCAACGTTGGAGTTGGGGCGTGATTCATAGTATACTGACTGATATGTGGGGTTTAACGTCCCAAAACCAACATATAATTATGAGAGACGCCGTAGTAGAGGGTTCCTGAAGTTTTGACCACCTGGGGTTCTTTACCGTGCACCCAAATCTGAGCACACGGGCCTACGATTCATGGCATAAGCTAGCATTCAAGGATATTCTTGTCTCAGAGGTCCTCACGTATTGAAGAAATATTCGAATGAAAAACAGGTTTTTATCAAGATATCTGTACATATAGCTTTTATCAGTGTCCAAGTACCATGCCTAGCCTCTTTCTTTGCTCTTTTACTTTCAAAACAGAATCAAAATCAACAGAATTTGCCTAACCATATGATGTTTCCACGCGATAAGAAAGACCACTAAGTCGCGTGATTGCACAAAGTGTTGTAGACTCTCTTGGCTGCCCGATGCAAAGCTTGTAACAGGTGCGTGTTTTGTCCTCGGCCACAACGATGACCTAACATTGCCACGCACAATATCACATAGTGATACGTAAATCTGATTGAAATTTCAAGCTGAAAATCCAGGAGTAAGTGTGCCTTTGAAGGTACTGTTGCTGCTATTTATTTTTAAAAAAATTATAACCTGTGTTTTCATGGTGCCTAACGTTACGGGACGCAGACCTGAACCACCTTCTATGGACATGCCCTGGGCCACAAACGGCTCGTCAATGCCAGATAGGGTGTGCGAGACTTTTGCACATCAGGCCACCTGACTTGCACCGATGGATATACGGTCCGAACTATAGGTCCCTCCTGGACCTTATGGAGGAAGCACAGCTACCCAATTTTATCTAATATGTATTGATATCATAAAGCAAATCTATGTAATAAAAACACCACTCATGTACTCCGTACAAATGATTAACCAGTGAAAGCTGAAAAAAGCGACGCTGGTGTTTAGCAGTGCCTTCAACCTGGCATGACACTTAAGCCTTTCAAAAGTTTTGGTAACATATTTGTGCTTCTTAATGAGGTTATATACATGTGTGGCTTGACTTTAGCGCAGTGTTTATTTCAAATGACACACATTGCGCATCGCGCGATCACGCTCATGAAGGAGTGTGATGAGCGGTTAGATGCGTTGCACAGTGCGTTAATCACAGTGGTTGTTCTCGAACCACGCGTGGTCATAGACGTCGCAGTCGAACCCGATGTGCCTTTGGAGAAGCATCCGCTGACTAGTGGGTGTTCGCCTCAGCGAACACGCTCCCGGAATCATCACATTGATGCCGCAAAGACTTCGCAAATGTCTGACATCGCGAGCTAATTCAGCGCCGGGTTCGCAGGATCCACCCACCACCGGTGCTTGCATTCCCGTTCGTGATTAGGGCGACTTGGAAGGCTGCCGGATCATCGGTATGCAGTTGCTTCCCGCACTGAGACTCCTGAGCCTGTTTTGGTGCCCGGACAGACTGCCCCGCCGCATTGGTCTAGTGGCTAAGGTACTCGGCTGCTGACCCGCAGGTCGCGGGATCAAATCCCGGCTGCGGAGGCTGCATTTCCGATGGAGGCAGAAATGTTGTAGGCCCGTGTGCTCAGATTTGGGTGCACGTTAAAGAACCCCAGGTCGTCAAAATTTCCGAAACCCTCCACTACGGCGTCTCTCATAATGATATAGTGGTTTTGGGACGTTAAACTTCACATATCAATCAATCAATATTGTTCTTTAGCACGAGAGCAAATGTCCTCACAGGTGAATGCAAAAACGTCACCTTGCACTGTGAATGATCTTCCCACCCTTGTTTGTGCATATAGCCTACTGTTTATACAAGTTTACTCAGCTCGATGTTCATAAATGCTCTGTCTTCGTCCAGTTTTTGTGTATGCATCACGTCATACACAAATAAGTTATTTGCGCTGTATATAACAGCTTGCACTGTACATACACATGATCGTCATTGTCCCTCTGTCTGTATGCACATAAGCTATGTAAGACATATCAAGAAACAAAATTCTCCTAAAGCAGCGGGAAGCCCAAAGGACAGCTTTCTGTTCTCCCATAATATAGTACCGCGTACACTAAATCAATAACGTTTTTCTCTCAGCACACACGTAAAAGTTACATGAACTATAAAAACTTTTTTTTTCCTTTTACGCATGGCATCTTGAATGACGCACCCTTGCGATGGTCTTCATCACTATCGTAAAGAAAATGTGGCATTTATACCGATTTTGTACTCCTAAAGGGGCCCTCTAACACTTTTCACGACTTCATAGTTTTACATGCTTTTCTAGCTGATTGCATACACTGTGCTTAAGAGATAAATGCCGCATGAACGGCAGCGATAGGGCCACGCAATGCAAAGTTATTCAGCGCAGAGATTTCAAAATACAATGAAATGAATTCTCACCCTCAACTCGATTTTCACGGGCTCACCTTACCATGTTTCCCTCGCCCTCTGACGTCGGAAGGCTGCCCAATTAAAACCCTACCGTACAGGAAGCCAATGCAAGAAGCTCGCATGACATATTGCCTCTTACGTCTAGCGTATTAAAAACGCGGTGGCAATGGCAACAAACAATGTGGTACTTGAAGAAGGAAGGACACGTGCGAAACGAGCCAGCCCGCGAACGCTTCTATAATGTTTTGTAGCTTTACTGGTCATTGTTTTGAATGCGAAGCATTTCTTAGCGAACTTCAGCGACTGTGAGCTTATCTATCTATCTATCTATCTATCTATCTATCTATCTATCTATCTATCTATCTATCTATCTATCTATCTATCTCTTTCTATCTATCTATATAGCCGCCTACGGCTTTTAGTCCTCCTGGCCGTTTCGATAATGGTATCAACACCAAACATGGTATGGCATAACATGACTGTATGAAGAACCTATTTGACTAGTCATATTATGAAAATCATGACATATATGTCATGAATGTCATTATTTACATGTCATGGTCCTGTAGCTCTTGCGGTGGTTTCATTCAGAAGGCATGATGGAAAACTGGCATAGTATGTCATTATTGCACGGCGAACACAAGCGACAGACCCTAACATGAAAATCATGACATGCGCGTCATGTAACAACGTGGCTACATGCTCGCTCATGATACGTTGGTGGCCCTCTCGCTAGCTTCACTTATACCAGATTTGGTATTACGGTACGTGAATGGATGATGAAGGTATGATACTGGGGCAAACATGATAAACATGAGATGCTTGTCAATGAGAACATGACTATATGCCACAGTCAAGGCGCCAATACATTTCGACGTGATGCGGTGTGCATGCTCGCCGGCGTTCATTTTGTCGCGTCATACCGGCGTTGCCACGCCAGGCGCTGGTCCTGCCATCTACTCACAGGCGTGCGCCACGCTGTGTTGCTTTGACGCATGCACGTTTCAGCGCGTCTGGCGTCCCTCCGTCACGAAAAGAGGTAGACGCAGTGTTGTCTGGGTAACGCATCGGCGCGAAGTGCAGCATGTCGCATTTCGAGTCGGTTGCCGTCAGGCAACGCCGACGGACACTGGCCGTGTCACACTGGCCGGGCGTCAGACTATGGAGTGCTCGCGTTTTGCTAACGTAACGCCGCTGTGCCCAGCGTGCGCGCGCATCAATGCTACATTGGAGTATATTGGGCTCTTCATGATGTGCTTGCGGCCGTTTTGCTAGCTCCACATATACCAAATTCGGTGTTACGTGACGTCAATGGATGACGAATTATATGACTTGTGCAAACATAATAATCCTGGCACGCGTGTCATGTAGGAACATGACAACATACTACGCTCTTAGCGTGCTCGCGGCCGTTTCGCTAGCTCCACATATACTAAATCTGGTAACATCTGACGTGAATAGATGACGGAGTTAAACGACAAATTCAAACATGATAATCATGACACAAAAGTCATGTACGGCATCATTAACTTCCAGCTCGTAATGTTGTGCTGATTTCAAAGCGACATACCAAGCTTTCTCATTCGTGGTTCGCATATTATCCATCGCCAACGTAAGTGGGATTTGCCTTTTTTTTTGCAATGACGGGTATCTATCAACGCTATCACATTTTTTTGCTTTTAGTTTCTTTGAATAACAGCACCCAGAGCGTCGCCGGTGCGTTTCCTCCAGCACATGGCATTGGGCGCATTCTTTCACCAGCTTTGCAGTTTTCAAGCAGGAAAAGTCGGAGAGCTTTATTTTTGTCGCTTTCAGTGAAAAATCATGCCAATGAAAAAGAAATCCAATAGTAACTCTTATTTTGATGCAGTGTCGCGATCACATTATACGTTAAATTTATTCAATCATATGGCGGCAACCTTCCGGCGTCATTTCCGCGCGCCGTAATTCTGTCGAACGCCACTATGAGTTATACAGTCGGAACCAATGTTTTGAAGCGTCAGAGGGCCTCTTAAAGGGCTCTTTACGGTAGTTGTGTGCTCGAAGAAGAGGGTTTTGCAACCATAAGTATTTCAACGTGTTCTCTCCTAGTAGAGAAAGCAGTATTTCGAAGCGGCGCGGAACCATGATGACAGGAGGCGAGCTCGAAACCCTTGCAGCTCGCCCCGCGAAGCCTTCGCGAGCCAAATCTCTTCCCTATCATCTCCGGCATCCGAGCAAATGGTCACGTGCGCATGACGTTCCCGAGTGAGCCCAACCACCGAGCATGCGAGCGGCGTCGTTTTGTTGACCAGCGTTATTTGGTGGGTTACTGCTTCTTCCTTCGGGATGAATGTCTCGGTGCTCGCTTTTTTGAAATTAGACGTGGTAGAATATATGAGCCTAGCCTATGAAGTGGTAGGACGCGTAGAACAAATAATGTCGTTTCCAGGGCTGACGTCAGCTTGACGCGCTAACCGCGGCGATACACGCAGGCATCCGAAAAGCGCAGGCACATTAGCCCCGCATCTAGATAGATAGATATAGATAGATAGATAGATAGATAGATAGATAGATAGATAGATAGATAGATAGATAGATAGATAGATAGATAGATAGATAGATAGATAGATAGATAGATAGATAGATAGATAGACGGACGGATTTATTATCGTGTCCCAACAACTATAGAAGCTTAGCATTCTGCGTGCAAATCGAGTAAGTATTCATGCACAGAGCCATACCAGGTTTCGGAGCTGCTTCTCAAGTAGACTGTGTTGTCAGCGAAACGTCAACTGTGGTTGCAGAGCTCACTATCCAATCTTAGTACACGTGCAGTCCTATCATAGAGCTGTCACGACAGGTTAACGACAATCGTTAACTGAAGCTCATTTACCTAGCAATGTTCGGGCTGCCAACAACCCTGGCACAAGTGGTATACACATCAGGGTACCGCTCCTGGTGTTGCTAATTTCGATGTTGCTGTTGGCATCGTTACGCAACAGTAAACATGCAACTGTTTAAATATGTCTGTGCATATAACATCTTCACACATTTTAAGCGTTATTTCGTAACATATCGCTCAATAAAAAATATCACAGCATATCCACTGGGTGAATGATGATGAGTGGGCGAAGCTCCTGAGGAGAAAGCATCGGTAAAACCGTGACTCTTCAGTGAAAGTTCGCCCACTACATCATCAAAAAAACGTGAGAACCACTGTGTGTGTATATATACTCGCGTTGGGAGTGCACAACACCACTTCGGAATTAATTGAAGCGCAAAGGTCAGCACAAATAATTCGGTTATCGAGTTTCAAAACAGGAAGAAAACTGCTCGATGCGGCAGGCATCCGTCCTATCTTCAATCAGGGAGAAACTACGCAACTTGATTATCAAACAAGGAATTCCTTTATTGTTGATCCTCTTCCACGAAACATCCATCCCCAACACAATAAAGGTCGTAGGTTGGCGAGGGCTAGGGCTCTCATAAAGAACCTCTCCGGAACAGAGACATTTGTGGACGTGGCGCGCCACGCCGGCGGCAGCAAGTTTTCCGTGGCAGTCGTCAATGACAGGGGAGAACTTGTCTCGGCAGCTTCAGTGAAGACCTCCTTGGTCGATGTAGCAGAACAGGCTGCTGTAGCGCTGGCATTACTGGACACGAAACGCAACACAGTGTACACCGATTCCCGAGCGGCCGTTAGGGCGTTCGCATAGGGATTGATAGCCACAGAGGCAGCCAGAATTCTCCACAGCAAACCCCCCTCAGACGTTATTCATCACATAGTCTGGTTCCCGCTCACATGGGACCAGACATACTGCCGGGTCACCTGAACCCAAACGAGATAGCCCACGACTGTTCGCGAGGTTTCACAAGCCGCGACGGGGTGGTCTCTCGGGTGAGTTCGAGAGAGCTCGTCCACAGTGATCCTCTCGTTACTTTTCACGAGATAACATCTCATTACAGAGGAGAGCGACAGACTTTTCCCTTTCCCCATCATAAGCTCCACAGATCACAAGCAAGCACACTCCGCATGCTCCAGACGGGGTCTTACCCCTCTAGGGGCTTTCTGAGCGTGCTTCATCCGGATATTGATCCACTTTGCCCAGATTGTGGTGAATTTCGCTCTTTGAGTCACATGCTCTGGCAGTGCCCTGCGTTACAGGATTTTAAAACAGAAGACTGGACGACGGCAATCACAGACCCCACACAAGACGTCCAGCTTCAGGCTGTCCAGAGGGCCCGTGAACGAGCGGAGAGGCATGGCCTCTCTGTTCCGACATGGGACTAGCCAACGGCTGGGTGGGGACCTACATAGTTGGCCCGCTGCCTTGCCTCTCAGGACCAAATAAAGTTGTTTGTCATGTCATGTCGCGCTGCAGCACGGCGATGGCGTTGGCGCGAGTCTGGTCGTTCTTGATGAAAGATATTGTGACCAGACTGCTTGAGAACCACAATATGTCGCACACACTGCAACTGTATCCGAACGTAACGTCTAGAAAGTCTCACCTAAACCGCGCGCCCGCACCTTGGGGCTGAGTTCGCCTGATGCGTTTTGCAGACGCCTCACGAGCTCTCACTGCATCGGGTTCTGCCCTCCGATACGCACGCTTTCTTGACGCTTCCCGTTCTCTGACGTTTTGGAGATCTTCTTCGCACCGCAGCCGTGCCGCTTCGCGTACGGCAGGGTTCTCGCGCCGTTGCCGTGACGCTTGGGCCTCTCGATCTCGAACGCTGGGATGTTGGCAGCGGCGTCGCGCAGCCAGACCACACGCTTCAGCCTCCCGCTCTCGTACGGCAGGAACTTGGCGGCGGCGTTGAGCAGCTTCATGGAGCGTTTCTGCCTCGCGGGCTCGTACATCGGGATTCTGTCTGCGAGCACGCGCTGCCGCCGCCTTGTGCGCTCGCCGCTCGGCGGCCTTATCCATAGGGCCACTCTGAGCGCGCGCCACCAGCGAACGGATTCTATTACAAACTAGAGGTGGCCCTATCCATCGGGCAACTCCGAGCGCGCGCAAACTTCGAACGGATTCTATTACAAACTAGAGGTGGCTACATACATACGCCGAAGATGGACAGCCCCACGTCTCAAGAAGCTTCGTCCGTAAAATGACAACGCAGTCACCTTCCTCCGAATGCTTCGCATAAAATCCATTTCCAAGATACGTGAAATCTGCCGAAGCTCTTTTCAGAGTATTGTGTAGAAAACAGTGGTTAACAATTTAGAGTGCTTGGCACTCTACTATGGGAGAGCATAAAGCGGTCCCGTGGGTAAGAACTGTTAACAGTTTTAGGGGCGAAGCTCCTTATAGCGGCACCCGTTCATCCCTCGTAGCCGTTGTTGTATGTAACGAGTATAACATTTTGACCTCCAAGGTGGTGCTTGTGAGAGATTTCTTCTGTGCGTTGTTGAACAATAAAAAATAGTGCTCAATGTACATGTCAATGACTACTAATGGGGAATGAGAGCCACGAGCATTCGACTTTTAGTTAACGCGCACGCTGCGATCCCCATTAGCAGCCATTGGCATGTACATTGAGCACGATCCGACAAGAAGGGTTCTCTACGTTATACTCGCTGGGTGTAACTTCCTTAGTTTTAGAAAGGTTTAGCGAGCGTTGAGCCGCCGTGCCATGAACACAATGAACTAGTATATACCATGAATGAACTCTAGGTGGTTAAAGGTGGAAAGTAGACACGAAGTGTAAGCCGTAAGAAAGTGTGCGTGTGCCACCTCTCGTTTAGTCCTTGGAATGTCCGCTGAATGGCGGTGCTTCTATATGGGGAATATATTATGAAAAGATTCGAGATGGTGGTATTTGTAGTGTTGAATAGATGGACAAATGGACACACAGACAGATGCATGGACGAACGCAGGGACGCACGCACGAACAGACACACGCATGGGCGCGCAGATAGACGCATGGACGGTCACACAGACTGACACATGGACGGACGGAAGCAAGAACAAATGGGCGGACGAATGCTTCGCCCCACTCTGCATCATTCACTCCGTGGATATGCTGCCAATTTTTTTTCTCTTCATGTATCTTACTGTTTACGTACGGGCACTCCAGTAGTCGCCTTCCTTACAGGATATTAACCAAAATTTGTCAAGGAAGACGTAAGTGCATGAAAAATTGACGAACTCGATTTATAGATCATGGTCTGACTAACATGACTTGCCGGCTTCGCGCATCGTGAAGACGTTTCCACAAATCACGTATGGCACCCACCCACATAATATGGCTCATGATACAGTGGTATGCACGACAAGCGATGCGGTGACAGCACAGTGCGTACCAGCCCAGAAAGAGAAAGAGAGATAGATAATGAAGGTTAATTGTGAGCAATAATTGTAAGCAAGGGCACCATGCTCCTAATGCAAGCAGCCTCGTTCTTCTTCGTAGCCGCGAGACTTCGCCATTCTTCCTGCCCGTTCAACCAACCTTCACTGATTCTTTAGGTCTGGGTCCGATAGCATAGCCTGCCACTGCTCTTCGATTGGTGTAGTTGTGCTAGGTTTTTACAACTGTGAGAAAAACAACTTTGGCACTCTTCACGTAAATGTCAAGAAGCCCGTGTCGCAGAATATGCTGTGCGGTCATTTACGACACTATCGATGGGCGAGACATCCCGATAGAAGCAAAAAATAAAACGAAATCACAGCTCAAGTTGAGCTTGCCCAAGACTGTGTAGAAGCCACGCACCGCGTCGCATGTAGGCCTTATGAAGACAGGGCGAAATCTAGCCTAAATAGGTGTTCCTTTCTTTAAACGAAATTTTATGCCACTATCGACCTAATAGAAAGGTCTATCGTCTTCGTCCCCTGATGTCAGATAGGTCTTGTGTCGTCATCGGTGTAAAGTTGGAGTGGCCGACGAACTCTGCGCCAGAGCACTCCACTCCCGCGGAGGGCAACAGAAGGGTATCTGTTAATGGAACACAGGCAAATGATGGGGGGTGGAAGTGGTTAGAAGAGGAATACGGCACCCAATTTCTGCAGCCCGGAATCTTTTAAACATTTAAATACTAATATTCATTAACCAAATTTGTTGTATTTATCCTAGCTTATACGAGAAGTATTGCGAGGAAAAACTTTAAAAAGTTCACCTAACACTCGGCCAATTTTCCTGCGTTGGGTAAGAGCCATGAGAAGAGGAGTAGTAGAAAATGTACACTCTAAGGCAAAATTACCCGAAAAGGGAGTAACAGAGGCCTATTGGGCTCTGTTACTCACGCGATGAACGGATATATTGTTGTGGAGGAAGCACTTAGGGAAGCATTCCGCGTGCAAACCACTTAGTCTCCAAACACGCTCCAAAGGGATGAACCACCCGGGGAATGCAGACAGCGCGCAAAGCGTTTCCAAAATCACAAGCCGTCCTTCTTTTCTCCTGGCTCCGTTTTTCCCCATATTTTGCTGGCGACGGTTCGCGTTGCGTCGCACTCGGAGTGCTCGACCACGGCCGCCTGGATTCGATGATCTGGGAATTACGACGTAGTGCTTGTGTGTACGCTTGAATCAGCGTGGGCTGCTTTTAAGTTTCGCTGCACCCATGAAGTCTGGAGCAACTCTTGACACATCACCATGCCGCGCTGTATAGCTCTCGCATCAAGATAGTCACGACCAACACACGACAGCAACAGTGTGGGACGCCAACGTGGCGGCCGACAAGACAGCAGGCCTATCGTATATATACTTCAATTTGACTCGGGGCAGTGATCAGTACTGGATTCTTTTGCAAGTAGGTTATCATTCTTTATTCTACTCTAGTTGTCGCGTGTGTGATACGGATCGCGCTTGCCGTATTAGTGCGGTCGTGTTTTATATCACCGCGAAGGTCAGATGGGCGTCTGTAGTTCGCCTGTGCTTTGCTACCGCCTGGAAACTGGCCGCCATTGCCGTCGGCCTCCCGTACGCTCGCTCATCGAGTGCTCGCCTGTCTTCGCCGGCGCGATCAGCTCCGGGCTGACGATATTGGGCTGAGACCTCGTCACTGTGTTGGGAGTCGTGAGAAACACGTTGCGGGTTCTCGTAACAAACTTGGTTGTAGTATGTCGCGCGCTGTATGTGCACCAGCATGGGCTGGCGGGGCGTTCGCTAGCGTCGGAACTCAGTGAAAAATGGTCACCATTACAGTTGCCTTTCCCGTCAGTCTGTCACAAGCATCTCGGCGCCGTCCGTGGGCCGCGGCGGCGGACTAGCGTTTGCGCGCTGAACTTGGTCGAGTTTGTGCAAAAGGGCCGCATTACCATCGATTTCCTCGGCGCTAGCTCCAAATAAGCTCGGCGATGTTCGTGACGGCGGCCAAGCGCATGCTCGCTCTCCTGCTCAAAGTTCGCTGGCGGCAGACTCTCCGCGTGCAGCGCCATGTTTGGTGTCGCGTTCGCTTGCTCGAGCTGAACGACTTCGCTCGCTTAGGACTCACTGACTTGGCGGCACGGTTGGTGGCGGAGTTGTGGCTGCGGCCGCCGCTCTTAAGCTGTTGCACGACGGGGATCGAGATGAGTCTGACGATGTGTGACATCACGGTGAAATTATTCGCATGTATATCTCACGTATGTTTTTTAGGGGCGAATCTCCTTAAAGCGGCGCCCGTTCGTCCTTCGTAGTAGTCGTAGTCGAAGTGGATAACCATTCTTACGTTTTGACCTGCAAGGTGGTGCTGGTGGGAGATCGCTCCTGTGCGTTGTTGAACAATAAAAAATTCGCAACGTGCGCGTTACCTAAAAGCCCAATTCTCCTGTCTCTCATTCCCCATTAGCAGCCATTGGCATGTACATTGAGCACTATCTGACAAGAAAGAGTTGCTACGTTATACTCGCAGCGCGTAACCTCTTTGGTTTTAGAAAGGTTTAGCGAGCAGTGAGTCGCAGTGACATGAATACAGTGAACTAGTATATACCATGAACTCGAGGTGGTTAAAGGTGGGAAGTAGACACGAAGCGCAAGCCGGAAGAAAGTGTGCGTGTTCCACCTCTCGTTTAGTCCTTGGAATGTCCGTAGGATGGCGGTGCTTCTATATGGGGAATATATGATGAAAAGATGCCAAATGGTGGTACTTGGAGTGTTGAATAGATGGACGAACGGACACACAGAGAGATGCATGGACGGACGCAGGGATGGACGCACAGATGGACGTGCGGACACACGAACAGACGCACGAACGGACGCGCGGATGCACGCATGGATGGTCACACAGACTGACGCATGGACGATCGGAAGCAAGAACGTATGGACGGGCGGATCCTGCGCCCCACTCTCCATCATCCACTCCGTGAATATGCTGCCATTTTTTTTATTTCACCTTGCACGTATTTCTCATATCAATTCGTATTCATCCTCTGTGACGTGTGCCTCACAATTTTACATACTTATTGTGCAGCCATGGGCACACACGTGCTGAGAGCTGTGTGCGCTGGCACCTGCGATGCCTCTCATCCATCTCTTTTGTCAGAGCAGCCCCAGAAAAACTGTGCGAGATGTGAAGGTAAAGTTATTTGTGTCTCATATTTTACACGCATGTTTTTAAATTAACTTGTACGTACTTGTCTTATGCGTGCATCTTCATCTTCTGTCATGTGTGTCTAACTATTCTTACTGTTTTAATGTACGTACAGCCATGGGAACACAACAGGCAGAAGGCTGCGTGCGCTGGCGTCTGCAATGCCTGTCTATCGCTTCCGTCGGAGGAGCTCGTCAAGGAGTGAACCAGATGTGACAATGAGACTGGACTTGTACACTTCAACATGAATTCACTAAAGGGAATGGAGAAATTTCAAGTGTATATAGAACAATAAAAGATTTCGATGTCTCACTTTTGTCTCTCGTTGTTGTCGTGACTGGGAAAGCAGTTACACGTGGGTGGCTAAATACTTTTTCCCGTGTTCTTTTCTGCGCTATTTGCTGCTCACTGCGCAGAAAAACAGGTGAAAAAAGTGTTAGGCCTGGCGGAAAAATAAAGAAAAAACAATGTGTGCACTGGAGATAAGAAGTTCATCCGGTTGGAGTAGTTGAGTGGATCAACCGTTCGTCCTGCAAGGTGCAACTGGGGGGACTAACGGTTGCCCGGTAAGGTGTAAATGTGGGGATTAACAGCTGCGCTATAAATTGCAAATATGAGGACTAAATGTTTGTCCTTTAAGGTGAATTGTGGGACTAACGGTTTCTCAACGAGGTTTAAATGTGAGGACTAAATGTTAGTCCTTCGAGCTTGTCTGCGGAGAATAACTGTTAGACTCGGTGCCGTTAGTCTTTAAAGGGATTATTGGTTGTGGCAGCCCTATTAGTCCCCAGAGCGACGAACCACACACCCTTTTAACACCACTTTGCCTTAGAGTGTAGCGAGCACTGCGCAGGGTCAGAATGGAACGCGATGAGCGCTTCTCTCTTTATGAGTGGGCACGCTGAGCACACCAACGCTACGCTACTAGCAAAACGTGAGCTCTGATGCGAGGCGCCACTGACGTGACCGGCGTCCGTTGACGCACTCAAATTTGGCATCGTTTCAAGGCACAGGGCACGTGAGACTTCCGGTATAATCCGCCGATTTTCACGGAGCAAAAAAAGTTGCTCTCTGGAGTGGATCTCACGACGGAGCTGCTTCAGGTCTGCCAATGGAACATACTTGCTCTGCATGGAGCAGAAGATATCAATACCGGAGGTGCTCCAAATCTGCCAATGGATGAGAACATATAATTTGTCATGAGGCCTAGTGAGTGGCCCTTTAAGGTCTCAGAGTGTAAGCGGCATGGAGTGTTTAGAAAAAGTGGATAACAATTTTGTACTTGGTACGCTACAATGAGTGTTTAAAAAGAGTGGTGGACGATTATGAGTACTCGGTACTCACTATGGGAAAGCATAAAGTTGTCCCGTGCGTCTCTCCTCACATAGACCACGCAACCGTCTTCGCAGACCGATCTTTGTGTAGAAAAAATGGTGAACGATTTAGAGTAGCTATATTCAACTATGGGAGAGCACTAGGTCGTGGCGTCGGTCTCACACTGTGTTTAAGAAGTTCTCGTTTAGAAAAAAATTAGTGTCACAAACGTCAATAACATTAAAAACATTTTCGTTTTAGGCATACAATAAGTATGACGACAAAACTGACGTCATTTAAATGGATATAGATATGAGATAACGTTGAAAGTACATGTCCACTGTCGTCCTTTGTGAAAGGGAACACGCGAACGCGTGGCCTGCGCTGGGCGGCGGCTGCCTACACCACCATCAATTGACAGCGAAAGAAAGCACGTTCGCTTTCAGCGTCATCTCTTTCCAAAAAAAGTTATGACTGGTAGGCAGGTGCTGCTAGATTGCACTCCATCTTGGCTCAGGCCTGTAGTGCATAGTCCACAGCCAACATATCAAACGTTGTGTGCGGCCACGGCGCAAGCTGCAGTAATCGCCCGATATCACAGCCGCAGCACAGCGTACGCCATGCGTTCTCTTGTTCCCCGTTTAAGAGAATTTTATTTCTGTAAAAATTATACATACACAGAAGACATTTGTGTGTTACATTGTTCCTTCTCTAGACATTGCTAATATGTCTTAATATACATTCAAATGCATATCAGGAATTGTTTGTACCTCTAAACAAAAATTCTAACGTGCATAAAAAAACTATTCTCAAGGGTAAGCACAGTTCACGAAAAGGAACAAAAAAAACAACATCTAAAATGCGTCTAAGAAGAAATAAATACTTATACAATAGTAAATACAGGTTCAGTGAAATCGCAAACACTAGCCTACCTTCTCAGTAATGAAGACAAGGCATGGACACTTTGTTTTTTCTGTGAAGAATAAATTGTGTTGGACACCACAGGAGGAAAGCTTGCTCCCCCAAAATGAATAACTGTTCTTTCAGATGTGTTAGCATCATGGTTCTTAAGCGATATAGCAGAGGAAACATGGCCCTCTGAGGGTGTCCCCGCAGGCATGCCCGTCTCCTCCGCTTCCACGATAAAAAAGCACCAATACACGTTATCAACTCAACAAAAATGTCTCTGTGCTGCGACTGCCATTGCATGCTGACTCAAAACATGCTGGTCACCAAACGCCAGAAAGTACGCGCCACAGGACATTCATGAAGTACATGATTTAGAGTTTCCGTCCGGCCGCACTGCGGACATGAAGCGGAGGACGCCACACCCCACGCCGCAAGGCGGTCGGCCGTTGGCAACGCCTGCCATTCTCTCAACGAAGTGAAGTCTCAGGCATCAGCGAGTAGGGTCGTGGTTTTCATGAACCAGCGTCGACTTTTGCGGCATTTCATGCGCTGATCATCGTTTAAATTTTTTACAGCAATATATTCACATATTTCAATGGGTAACATATCCATTAGTTGACAGTCTGGTAAGTTATTTTGCAACAAATGCAGGGATTTCACCACGTACGTATAGTATGGCGGCAGCCGCTCAGCTGGTGGTCCCGTCTCGTCTACCAATTCAAAGAAACGACGGGAAGTTCCCTACAGGTATTTTGTGAGTTCTCGCCCTCGGTATGTCGTATTTGAGATGAGTTCCCATGTGGTTTTCAAGGCCGACACACGACACACAACTTCGAAATCCGGTATGCTAAAACCTCCAATTTTTGTTGCTAGGCGCACTAGTGCTCTGGCGATGTTTCATGTGTTTAAGAGAATTTTATTTCTGAAAAAATTATACATACACAGAAGACATTTATGTGTTGTATTGTTCGTTCTCAAGACATTGCTAATATATGTAATATACACTCAAATGCACAACAGGAATCGTTTGTACCTGCACTTAGAAATTCTGAGGTGCTTATAGAAAACTATGCTCAGGGGTACGAATGCTTTTTGTGTTTAGAAAAAGGTGTTGACGATATAAAGTACTTGGTACCCTACTATGGGAGAGCATAAAGCCATCCCGTGGGCCTCACTCCAGTAACCGGGGTACATGCAAGGAGGGTTATTACAATAAATACACTTGTGTTTAGAAAAATTGGTTAACGATTTAGAGCACTTGGTACTCTACTAAGGGAGAGCTTAAAGCCGTCCCTGAAAAATTCACTTCATGTTTAGAAAAAATTTATTGCCACAAACGTCAATAACACTCAACAGAACATTTCCGTCTTAGACATACTCTAATGATGATGACAAGACAGACGTCATTTACATGAACATGGATATGAGATGACGTTGAAAAAACATGTACATTCCATGGTTCACACAAACACAACCACATACGTTATGTCCTTCGGTGCACTGCTCATGGATCCAACTCAAAAGCGGTGGGGCTTGTTGCATGTCCCAATAAACAACCGCCAAGGCTTCTCTACTCACGCGAACGGTTGCACAGTCACTTAGATTGCGAATATTGGCTACCTTCAAACCAGTAGCGGAACTGTGGCAAAACACTGTTTTGGAGATCAAGTCTTTAAACCAATGCTCGTGATACAAACCCGCCATGTAAAATAGAGAAAAAATAACCATTACATTTTGTCGTAGAGTGAAAATGAAGCATTGCTGCGTACGTGAAATGGGCGTGAGTGTGATTTCGCAATTCGCTCAGAAGGATGAACGACGTCTATTTGTCTCATGCAGCTTTGCAAGAGCTTTATGACAAATTTTCGTAATCACTGACGTGGCCGGCAATATAAAAAAATGGCAGCATATACACGGAGTGAATGATGGAGAGTGGGGCGAAGCATCCGTCCGTCCATTCGTTCTTGCTTCCACCTGTCCATGCGTCTGTCTGCGTGACCGTCCGTGCGTCTATCCGCCCGTCCGTGCGTGCGTCTGCTCGTGCGTCCATCCCTGCGTTCGTCATGCATCCGCCCCTGCGTCCGTCCATGCGTCCATCCGTCCGTGCGTCCATCCATGCATCTGTCTGTATGTCCGTTCGTTCATCTATTCAACACTCCAAATACCACCATCTTGCATCTTTTCATCATATTTTCCTCATATTGAAGCACGGCCATCCAGCAGACATTCCAAGGACTAAACTAGAGGTGGCACACGCACGCTTTTTTACGGCTTGCGCTTCGTGTCTACTTCCCACCTTTAAGCAACTCGAGTTCATGGTATGTACTAGTTCGCTGTATTTATAGCACTGTGGCCCAATGCTCGCTAAACCTTTCTAAAACCAAGGAGGTCACGCCCAGCGAGTATGACGTAGCAACCCTTTCTTGTCAGATAGTGCTCAATGTACATGCCAATGGCTTCTAATTGGGAATGAGAAACAGGAGAATTCGGCTTTTAGTTAACGCACGTGCTGCGAATTTTTTTCATTGGTAAACAACGCACAGGAGAAATCTCTCACCGGCACCACCTTGCAGGCCAAAACGTAAGACCGGTTACACACTACTACTACTACTACTACGACTACGAGGGACGAACGGGTGCCGCTTTAAGGAGCTTCGCCTCTGAAACGTAGATGGCACACAGTCAGCGCCAAATTTTAGAGACCAAGAGGTCTAACAAATAATGAAAGCAGTATATTAACATAAATAAATTCGCAGCTTTCATTTAGAAGATTATAATACATGATGAATACTTTAGATTCAATATTTGTCTATTTGGGTGGCATTAAAAACATCATATAATACACCTGATGTCTTAAACTCTTAAATAACTAGCGAAACCGTGCAAGTATGGGGAAATGAAACTGATGAATTTCAAGTGGTTGGTTATATTCGGCATTTTCGTTGTCCTCAGAACCGATCACTTGAAGTGTGGTAGTGTGCCCTCATTTTTGAGTTGCTATTCTCCAAAATCATGCAACAGAGACCATCGAATAAAAAAGTGATAGCGGTGATACTGCGCCCAAAACCAATGTATTTGTTGAATGTTTCATTTCGTAAAAACTGTATTTCCCCTAATATCGCTCCAAGTTAGAGTTTTCTTTTCAAAAAGTATCTTTTAATTGTTTTGTGGAAGAACTGTGTGAATCGTAAATGCTATGAAAACGGTCACTAAGCTGTGGTACAAAAATCAAAAGGACACCATTTTTAAATAGTGCGCTGAACGTGATGAGTAAATTACTTTGGAAGTATATTCTTTCGTTTATTTTCTGCGCATACGTTAAAGCTTCATGCAGTTGGCCCATTTGAAGTGCAGAATAATGTACTTTTTGTCATTACTGTATTGCTAAGTGTATGGTCTCGCGCACAATGCCACCCTACAGTTTTTGTGTCAGGCTCAGCACTGATCAGCGGTAGAACCCAACCGATGAACATATAAGGCGTCTTTATACAGGTATTTTATAAGCAGCCATGTGTAACATTTGCACAGGCTCTCTAATACAACCGAAAGCAGTCCCAATCACAGTACACTGTTTCGATTGATATGTGGGGTTTAACGTCTCTAAACCACCGTATGATTATGTGAGACGTCGTAGTGGAAGGCTCCGGAAAAATCGATCACCTGTGGTTCTTGAACCTGCACGCAAATTTAGGCACACGGGTCTACAGCGTTTTCGCCTGCATTTAAATTGGACCACAAGATTACCCGAATTGTTACCAAGTAATAGAAAAGGCAGTTTGGGGAAAGAAAATGTTTGACAGAGTGATGAAATTCAGACATTTGCGTGCATCAAATGGAGCCAGCTTGCGCATGATTTGGTAGGTTGTAGATTATTTGGAGATGCTGCTGTCTTGCAGTGGAATAGACACCCTGAAATTAACGATGATCAATTATGATATCGACACGAAGAAACGCGCATTCTGAGGTCCTTTTACAGATTCTGACCAGAAGGACCACATTTGAAAATTTAAAAAAAAACTCGGAAGGGAACCAGATAGCCCGAAAGGAAACCACATGTGGCGTTAAAAAATGGAGAACGAAAAGAAGTCAACATTAATAGGCCAGAAAAGGAAGAGCTGAGCTGGAGAGCAGCGAAGCGAGCCTTGTTACGAAGGCGAGACGCCAACATGGTCCCGAAGGCGCCACTGCTGCGAACTCCGCAGACAAGGTCACCAGCCGTTTGGGTAGCGTGTGTTACTCAGCTCGCAACTGCTTCTGCGCAGATCTGATAGACGATCGGACGAGACGACGGTGAGTTAATGCACAATTTATGTACAGCAAAGAAATAAAATCGTTACAAATCCGGCACTGGGGCCGACAGCTTAGGCACTCGAAGAGCCGAAATGTCTTCTCTGACACATAGGTCTACTGCTGGCGACGCGCCGCAGTGCTTTTTTATAGGCACCAGGTGGATCCTTTGAGTAACCAAATGTCCAACCAGAAGCGCCACTGGCCGTGATGTCGGAATTCTCCAATGGGGCCCGCCGCTGCGCGTGGTTGCACCAAGGGCGAGGGATGGTGCCACGCATTGCGTAAGACTCGCCAGACTGGAAGGCGCCGATTGCTGCGCGTAGTTGCAGCCAAAGACGAGTGACGTTCCCACGCGTTCCGTAAGACTCGCCAGACTGGAAGCCGCTGATTGCTTCAACGGGCTCGTGGGCTGAGGGAGCTCGCTGTGCGTTGCATGACAGACTGGCGCCGCCACTTGATGATATCGTTGAGTCGATCGCGTCAGGTGGGCTCACGCGCTGGCCTTGACACAGATTGCCTTTGCAGAGGCCTTGACGTTCGGTGTTGACTCCCAGGCAAAACAGCCTGCAGAAAACGCGTAAGATTTTAGGAAGTCATGCGCCCTTTTTTTCTACTTTATATATAAGTGTAGCCAGACGATAGAGGCTAGCTGTCACGGTAGCACTTTGGAGAACAATAAAGAAAGCGGTGCCCCGACCTCATGTTCTTCTTCAAGTTCCAACGTGAGCTCACAGCCGTGGACTCAAATACTTAGGCAGTTGGGTGCGGGACTCGAGTACGACGACAGACACAAAATTGGTCAGGAGAGAGAGAACATTGAAAGATTTTCAGATATGACCACGTCGCATGAGATTATCGAGAATCTCGCCCCGCCTCGGTGGTCTAGTGGCTAAGGTACTCGGCTGCTGACCCGCAGGTCGCGGGTTCGATTCCCGGCTGCGGCGGCTGCAATACCGATGGAGGCGGAAATGTTGTAGGCCTGTGTACTCAGATTTGGGTGCACGTTAAAGAACCCCAGGTGGTCAAAATTTCCGGAGTCCTCCACTACGGCGTCTCTCATAATCATATAGTGGTTTTGGGACGTTAAACCCCACAAATCAAATCATTATCGAGAATCATGTCAGGATAAGAGAGAGAACAAAATGAGGGAAAGGCAGGGAGGTTAACGAGAAAATGGAGCATCCAGTTTGCTACCCTGCACTAGGGGAAGGGGGAATGGGGAAGAAAGATGGGAAAGAAAGCGCAGAGGGAAATGGACGCGCGCAAAAAAAGGGTGGGGGGCTGGGGTGCTATAGTTAATACAATAGGCCGCTGCCAAGCAAAAAGTTCAGTAAGGCCTTCACTGATTTACTGTGAGCACACATATCATGTCACCTTTCTAGCCTTGATTGTTCAGACAAAGGTCTGTCGTCAAGGCGAGCTAACGCAGCAGCTAGGTGCCGTCTTTGTACGCTGTAACGAGGGCAGTGACAAAGAACGCGCTCTATAGTTTCATCGCTACTGCAATGACTGCAAGCAGCACTGTCTTCCATATTAGGATAAAAAATCTGTAACTGATGTTTTATGTTAGGATTAAAAATCTGTTAAAGTAGCCATGTAGTTCTGCTACCCGCTGTGGGAGGTCGCACGTTCAGTCTTCGATCGCAACAGACATACTATGACAAGGGTTGAAATAAGGGACACTTGTTTACTCTAGTTTAGAAGCAGGTTTACGAACTTTACTTAGTCTAATGACACTAAAAGCCCCTCGCTACAGCGCCTTGATTTCGATACTTGCTGTGTCAGGATGTTAAACAACGTTGTTTTGCATGTTTTGATGTGAAGCAAAAAAGAAAAGTCAGGTTATACACGCCTAGAAAGACAATGGTAATACACCATATTTGGTTTGTGGGGACACTCATGCACCAGTTAAAGTGAACTCTAAAACTAGTATACAACACTTGAACTCTTGCAGAGTATAGCTAGACTGTGTGCTTCAGTATGAGGTGAACGAAGGAACCATGTCATTGTTTGCCTCATGGTATGTTCTTGCGGGCTGATGGGAGAGCACTATCTTGCATGGGCGAGTCATAACGGCGGATGAAGATAGGAGGGAGGGGACCGGGTGAGTGATTCGTCATCTGGCTCCTGCCACCATGACTGTATTTGCATTGTAATAGACGTCTTACAGCAGCATATTGTAATGTTATGAAGCATCAACACCTGGCACCTCAACAACACCAAAAAGATTTCTAGAAAACTTTATAATTATTTCTAAGACACGCGGTCAAAATTTATTGTTTTTAGCTACCCTAAATAAAAATAATTCGTCAGGCCTCCCGCTTTGCAGGAATGGGGTTTCTGTGTAGCATTCGGAGACTATTGTCTTTATTGCATTTTGTTGTTTTCAGGCAATCATTAAGATAAGGATTCACGCGGTTTTGTGAATGTAGCAGTTCTGTGCCCTTCATGGGCTTACCAGGCAAGCTCCCTACACTGGCGCTTGAAGGGTCACCTAATGTGTGAAGTGACATCAGCCCATACATCAAAGCACAGGCGTCATTATTCTGAAAACGTAATGGTGTTTGCGGCATGATGACTTGACAAAGACACGTAACTTGCATTACCGTATCTTTTCAGCATCGGGTAACCCTTGAGTATAGCTTGCTGAATTATAAGAATACAAACGTAATATTTGTAGACTGCTTTTAAAGCAGAGACAATACGGGAACCATTATGATGTTAAGCTGACACGACACCAGGGCACCTCCGGGTTACATCAGTATAGCCAACCAGTTTTCGAAAAATGCCCCACGTCAAGCTGGAAATTAGGCTACTTTACTCTGCACCTCTTCTTTGTTACGTTTTACCTCACTTCTAAATAAAGCACCGTGTTGGAAATTCTGGTGCTATGCTATGCTGCTATCACAGAACAAGGCAGCCCCGCCACGGTGGTCTAGCGGCTAAGGTACTCTCTGCTTAACCACAGGTCGCGGGATCAAATACTTGCTGCGGCGGCTGCATTTCTGATGAAGGCGAGTGAGAATTTATTAGAAGGCAGAGTAGGTCCGCCTGAGCTACTTCGCTCTAGCCTGCTACTCTACACAGGGGATAAGGCAAAGGGGAAGGAAATAGGGATGAAGGGTGATGATGGGGACAAAAAGAGGTGGTGCGCGTGTACAGTAGCCACTTAGCATAGCACCCTGCAGTCTAGTATCTAGTCCAGTGCTATTTATAAAATCTAAAACAGCCTTTGTAGCAGTTTTTGACACTGTTTGGTCGTTCATTGCTGACAATATGTGGCTTTCACTCAATGGCGTTCGCCCGATCCTTGCCAACGTTGAAGTTAGCATTTTTCTTTGCGCCACGTATAATGCACAGTCACAAAATACGGGAGCTAAAGTTTCGCGCACTTGGCAGCGCTCAAAATTCTGGCAGTCCGCGTGGCCGATAAGGGTGGTGTAGTGGCGAGTGAAGGCGACGCCCCGGCGAATCCGGTGCAGTATATTAGCATGTCTTCGGCTTAATTTATCTGGAAGACGAAAAGTCATTCCGGGGTCTATTTCCCGCAGACGCTTGTTCCAGTGATCTGGTAGCGACCAGTAAATGGAAGCGCATTCGTGCATGAGTGATCTCAACAATATGTTGACGTCACTTCGCGAATGCGGCACTTAGACGTACATAGCAGCGTTGTATACTGCCGCCCTTGCTTCGCTATCGGCTGTTTCGTTGCCAACCAGGCCGCAGTGTCCCGGAATCCATTGTAGTGTAATCAAGTGACCGCTCCTGTGTGTTAGGTCAAATGCTTGGACGATTCCAAACGCTAACTCGTAAAATTAGCCTCTTCTTGAGCAAGAATGGATAGCTTGAAGCGCTGATTTTGCATCGGACAGAATCATTAGTTTGCGCGGTGCTTAGTCGTTCACAAATTTTATGGCTTCCTGTATAGCAACAAGTTCTGCAGCTGTCGAAGATGACCTGTGATCTAATTTGCACTGTCGGGAAATAGCGAGTTGAGAGATCACGAAGCCTGCAGCTGAGGTGGACGAAGTTACGGACCCATCGGTGTAAATGTGCACAGAGTCGCCGTATCGGTCATCCAAATGTGCCAAGGTGAGTTGCTTGAGGGCAATATAAGAAACTCGCGAAATATACGAAATTCCACGTATGTTAAGGCACACCAGCGGTTTAGTCAATGTCCATGGAGGCACTGCAGGCATTATGGCAGGTGCGAAGCCTGAAGGGATCATGTGTCTATGCGTATCGAGGCATCGCGAATAAGAACAGCCTGGTCGGTCTGCTTGTAGCGAAGACAACGGGTGCTGTGCATGTCGGAACAGCAGACGAAGGTGCACTCGAAGAGGCTCACAGGACGTGTAAACCTGTATAGGGTAGGTGCGGGAGTCTTCTATAGTGCCCGAGGTTGACGTGCACAGTAGCAGGCCAAGGCATATTCTCTATGCTCGTGCCTGAAGGCTCTCTAAAGTACTGAAACGAAGATGCGCAAGCCTACGGGGCGTGGATGAAGAAGAAGAGTAGTGGAGCAGCACCTGGACTGTGTGGGTGGGTGGAAGCGTTCTAGGCCTGTCTCAGAAGTACGCTGCTATTTCACAACGCCATTTCACCTCATCTGTAAATAAACACAGTCACTCGTAACAGTTTGGGGGAAGGTGCCGGGTACATCGAACTGGACGACCCAGCTCTACCGAATTTGCGACGGAGCAGACGCTTGGCAGGCTTGCCACCACAGCTACCAGACATGGAGGACGTGGGAGCAGGCCATCACAACCTCGTTGCTGATGAGCAACACGCTCACCCGCCAGGACAAGATCGCTGCGGCATGCCGGAACGTCAGCTGAGGACCTTTTCGGGGCAGCCGGATGACGTTGTTGACGACTGGCTCAAGCACTACCAAAGAGTGAGTTGCAGCGACTGCTGGAGCAGTGCTAAGCAGCTCGAGAACGTGGTGTTTTTTCTCGTCGGCACCGCGTCTCTTTGGTTCGACAACCATGAGAGTGCATTGACCACATGGGACATTTTCGTAGACGAGCTGAAGAGGTGTTTTGGTGACTCAACAGCTAAGGTCAAGAAGGTGGAGCAAACGCTTTCACGCAGAGCTCAGTTACCTGGCGAAACATGCACCACCTACATCGAGGCCGTCTTGAAGCTTTGCGGAATCGTGAGTGTGAACATGTGTGACGAATATAAGGTAGGTCATCTGCTCAAGGGAATTGCGGAAGACGTGTACAATTTCCGTATCACTAAGGAAGACTTACACACACCTTCTGACCTAAGGAGACAATGCCGAGCGTTTGAAGCGCTAAAGAGGAGGAGAGTCCTACCGAAATTTGGACGTCTTGAGAATGTGCCCACGATTGCAAATGTCAACCTTTCATCGCAGGACGACATCTCTTCTCTTATAAGACGAGTGGTTAAGGAAGAACTTGCTCAACTGCGAGCTGTGGACACCGCTGGTGTCTGCCATCAGTGTGCATTCGACCAACGGCCCCGTGAACCACTGGTACCTCGGATGCGACAAAGCTGCTTTGAGCCTCGCTCGAATTACACCGATCGGTTCGAACGAAGGAGTGAACGACCACTTGAAAACCAGAAACGCAGGCAAGCTGCATCACAGCGATTTACTCCTCGATCACCATCGCCCGGCTTTTATCAACCGACGAGGTTTACTTCGCCGGGGACGACTAAACGCGACACCCGTACTTGCTACAACTGCGGGCTACCTGGACACATCGCTAGGTACTGCTACCGTCGCCAGCAGCAAGCTCCACGATTCAACGTGTACACGCCCTATGTACCAGCTGGCGAGTCTCGACCATTTCAGGGCTCTTTCCAACAGCAACACGCAGCACGTGCAGACTCGCCTTGCTCCGACCGCAGCGTTACCCCACCACCAACACGCCAACTGCGATCTCCGTCTCCGCGTCGCCGCTCGGGGACGCCACCACCACTGGAAAATTAACTGGTGCGACCAAAGGGGGCGAGGCCGCAAAATATCTTCCGCAAGACCCCATTGTGTTGTAATAGTTGAGAACAAAGTGAGTGTTTTTGTAGACAATGTGAGTACTGTTTCACTAGTTGATACCTGTGCTGCCCTTTCCATAATGAGCATGTCTTTTAAAAATTGCCTTGGGACGAAAGTAATATTTGCTTGGAATCGGAAAGCTACGTTCCGCGGCGTAGGGGGAGAAACGTTGAGCCTGGTTGGAGTTTCTTCTGTTTTACTTTCTGTAGGAAATCAAACGTTTCGAGCTGAACTAACGGTGCTTGCACGAGCAACCGACGACGTCATTCTAGTTATAGATTTTTTGCGGGAATGTGGTGCAACTCTAGACTGTGGTAGTGGTGGGGTTATTTTTCGTCCCGTGTTGCCGTCTCCATTGACGAAAAATACTGTCGATGACTGCTTGGAAGTGTTTTCCGTACCTGAAGACGTCTGCTTGGCCCCACATACCGCAATGTTGGTGCGTGTAAACTCTTCGCGTTCTTGTGCGGGTTCTTACTACGGTTTAGCCAAGCCGAACTTCAGTAACGCACTTAAGAAAAACGTTATTGTGCCTCGTTGCCTCGTGCTTACCGTCGATGGTTGTGCCGATTTGTGGACTGCGAACGTTTCTGCGCAGCCCATATATCTGCCTGCAGGACTTAAATTGGCAAGCTTTCAAGAGCAAAGTGCTCTTACCATACGGTAACCCCAACAGTCGGTGGATGTATGGGCACGGCGGCACCCGAAGCATGCAGAGCGCTAATCCCTTCTTGTATGTCATACAGATCGGCACTTTCCTGCTGCTGATACCGGCGGGGCACGAAGAAGCGGGCATACCGACGACAGCGTGGACAGCAAATCTAGGCCGTGATAAAGTCCGCCACGTGCAACACGCGCCGGTTGGTCTGGATGGTCGGCCCTAGAAGTTGGACCCGTTGGGTTCAGCGACGTACTGCGCCGACGCCATCTTCAGCGCCCCTTCGGTACCTCACTCAACGACGACAAACCTGGACATAAATACGGCCCCCCAAGTGACGGCGATTAATGGGCACGGCGGCACCCGAAGCGTGCAGAGCGCTAATCCCTTCTTGTATGTAGTACAGGCGAGAAAACGCTACGGCGAATGCATGCGTTCTGATTGCCTCTTCTTGATTGTGCTACCGTGCCCAAGGTTGCTTTGTGATCCCTTGTGTAACTTGTCCTGCTATTTGAGGGACCTGTTATTACTAGCAGGTGACGTCGAGACAAACCCCGGGCCCGACCTAAAACAAATTTCTCAACAACTAACGCAAATTGCTGGTGATATTAAAGAAATTAAAGAAGAACGACTAACTGCTATTGAGTCCAAATTAGAAAAACTGGCTGCCTTAGATGAAAAAATACTGGACTGCACCACAAAAGTTTCCGCCTTAGAAAAAGTAGTATTAGGCCTAGAATTAAAGCTGGATGATTTAGAAAACCGGTCAAGAAGAAGTAACTTGATAGTGTATGGCATCCCTGAGGATGAAAAAGAAGATGAGGAATCACTAGAGCAAGTAATAAACAATACAGTTGCGAAAGGTGTTCTGAAAATTGAACCTGTTTCAATCGAAAGGATACATCGGCTCGGTAAACAAAGCGCGAACAAAACTAGACCAATAATTTTCAAACTCCTTGATGATCGTGACAAAACAAAAATTTTGAAAAACTGTCATAAACTAAAGGATACCGACATATCAATTAGTGAAGACTTTTCCCAGCGTGTGCGTAATATAAGGAAAAAATTGTGGGACTCGGCGAAACCAAATAAGGAATCCGGGCAAAAGGTACATCTTGTCTACGACAAAATTAGTTTAGACCGTATTCTTTATCGATGGGATGACACCGTAAACGATAAAGTGATGATTGGTGAAGCAAAAAATCCCTCAACTGGAAAAAAAAAACCTGCCAAGGGACGGGCAGGCGTCTCGCACTCGAAACCGCCCCAGTTGAGGTTTATAAAAGTGAATTGCCGAAGCGTCTTAAACAAATTAGAATCCCTTGAATGCCTACTTCTCGACCTTGAGCCAGACTTTCTTGCTTTAACCGAAACCTGGTTAAATAATGACATTTTAGATAGTGAAGTAACGCCCCCAAACTACAATATAATATGGAAGGACACACCGACACGAGGCGGTGGAGTAGCGTTAATGATAAAACGCGAAATGCAATACACTGCGCTGCCAGAGGTTGAAGGCGTAGAAGCTATCTTTTTGAAACTAAAATTTAGCCGTCACACAACAATTGTGGGCTGCTGCTATCGCAGTCCTACTTCTGGCGAAGATAGCATGCAATCGCTCTGCAACTACATTGAACAAAACATACAAAGCGCAAGATTAATCTTGTTGGGTGATTTTAACCTTCCTGATATCGACTGGCAATCCATGAAATTTCATTCCGCATGCTCAGATGTCGTTATCGACACAATGCTGCGATTTAATCTTCACCAAGTAGTCAACCAACCAACACGTGTCCAGGGAGAAACTTCAAATATTCTCGACCTTATATTCTTAAGTAACCACTTCCCAGCCGATGAAACGAAGATTGAAGTTATGGATGGCATATCTGATCACAAGCTCACTTTGTGCACTGTCCCCTTTCGTGATAAAATTGAACCAACGAATATAAAAATTACCTACCCAGATTTTAAATATGGTGACGACACTAGCATACTAAATTATCTAATTATAATGTTTCCGTCCTTCGAAGAATTGTCGAATAATAGTTCCACGACCATCAAAATATTATGGTCTCAGTTAAAAGAAATTATGCACCACTGTATTAATACCTTTGTACCTATTAGAGTGAAAAAAATTAAGAAACACAACCCGTGGATAACACGTGAGGTAATACATGCGAAACGCAAAGTAAAGCGTATACGAAAGAGAATGAAACAAAAACCTGGAGCAGTAACAGTAAATAATTTGAATGCTGCTGTGAGTGACCTAAAAACAAAAATCAAAACAGCGAAGAGCAACTATTTCACTAAAACGTTGCCAAACTTTCTAAAAAAATCCGCCAGCAAGTTTTGGAGCTACCTAAAGCCTGCAAAGAACAACAAAAGCTACACACCCACGGAAAAAGATAACCCGATCACTGCAGATGAAATGCACAGCTATTTCAAGTCTGTATTCACTGTCGATGACGGAAACATTCCAGACATCGACTCTAGTGCGGAAGGTACCCTGGAATCGATTATTATCAATGAGGCCGGTGTCATAAATCTCTTGTTAAACTTGGACGCAAAAAAAGGAGCAGGGCCCGACAAATTTCCTAACATCTTTCTTGTAAGATATGCAGAGTTGCTAACTAAATATCTGTGCGTCACGTTTAACAAATCACTATCAACGTGCTCTTTACCTGTGGAGTGGAAAAAGGCCAAAGTTGTTCCTGTGCATAAAGGAGGAAGCGGAAATAATATATCTAACTTTAGACCTATATCCCTGACATGTACAATCTGTAAAATATTGGAGCACATAATTCTTAAACAAATAACTGTTTTCCTAGAAGAAAAACGTATATTACCTCCCTATCAGCATGGCTTTCACCGAGGTCTTTCAACCATAACCCAATTAGTGGAATTAACACATGAGGTATCCCAGAGTATTGACAACCAAAAACAAACTGATCTAATCTTCCTCGACTTTGCCAAAGCATTCGACAAGGTATCACACAAGAAACTACTTCAAAAACTGAAGGCCACCTTAGGAAATTCTACTGTTCTTAACTGGATCAAAAATTATCTTACTGATCGTACACAGTATGTGGAATTTAACGGTGAAACCTCTGCTACCACCTCCGTCACATCTGGAGTTCCGCAGGGCTGTGTGCTGGCGCCAATTTTGTTTCTTCTCTTTATTATTAATTTGCCTACAAATATTGAGGAAAAAATCAAATTATTCGCGGATGACTTCGTGCTATATCGAGAAATAAACTCAACGGAGGACCATGTAGCTTTAAATAGTGCTTTACAAGATGTTTCCTGCTGGTGCCGTAAATTGCAGATGTCACTTAATGCAAACAAGTGTACAATTTTATCAGTAAGTCGAAAAAAACTAGGTCAAATTTTCTTTACACTATCAATGACATTCCCATAACTAGAGTATATCAGCATAAATATCTTGGAATTATTATAACTGAAGATCTAAGATGGGACGCACACATAAGTTACGTTACTTCAGCTGCACTACGCCGCTTGTTTGCACTCAGATTCCGGCTTCGCCAGGCCCCGCCTTCTCTAAAACTGCTTGCATACACTTCTCTTGTGCGATCAATACTTGAATACGGTAATATTATTTGGTCACCATCCACAAAATAGCAAATCACGAAAGTAGAAGGAATACAAAGGAAAGCTTTGAGGTTCATTTACAACAAGTACAGACATACAGGTTCTCCGACTAAACTAATTAAAAAAGCTGGATTACTTACTGTAATGAATAGAACAAAGTTAGCACGTGCAAAATTCATACATGAATTAATCCATGCTCATTTAAACATTGATGTATCCGCCTACCTTACGTTTGATCAAACTAGAACAACATGCCAAAAACACCCAATGAGACTTAACGAATACTCCTTCAACACAAACTGCTTTAAGTACTCATTCTTTCTGATAGCCACTATTGAATAGAATAAACTGGATCCGAGTATCTCCAGCACTACCGAATTAGCAAAATTTCTAACCCTTGTCGAAAATGAACTTTGTATTATGCAAACGGAATCACCTGGTTGATTTTAATATGAGTGTTCGTGTGAACATTGTACGACCAAAGTATCATGTCATCATATTGTTTCTTTAAGCAATTTTTAGTACTGAATCCAGGTGAAGAGAAATCGCTCTGTTGATTCTTGATCATGTTTCTGTTTTCAGTGTGTATAAATTTGCCCTTCCTTGAAATACTTCGCCATTTTGTAGGGTAGTTTCTTATTGCTGTAATTTCTTGTTGTGTTTCTTGATGCATATGCCAATATGTCAACCAATGTGTCAACCAAGTCGCTGCATCTATTTTCTTCTGACAACTTTTCTTTACACTAATGTTTTATGCCTTCTTTGATCTGAAATTGTTAAAAGATGCGATTCTGATAGTTTTGATCTGTACTTTATCGCGATGTATGTCTTTATTGTGTACTTATTACAATTTTTATGTTCACGCCCTTCCTGCTAAAATCCCTGATGGGATTGGCAGTATGTCGAAATAATAAATAAAATGTAAAAAAACCCCACGCCAACTCGTACCCCGACTATTCTGCCAGCATTGACCGTATGATTAACAAGTCACTTCCTTCAACTGAACGATCGCTGCGGCAGGAGGTGATCGCATGCTACGCCTCAGTCTTTCACTTTGCCCAAGACGAGACGTCTACCGTTACGCCACCGTCTTCACGTACGCAACACCGCAACTGTACAGGCCAAGCACCACCAATACGCCAGAAGCCCTACCGCGTATCGCCTTCCGAAAGGAAAGTCATCGCTGAGCAAGTTGAAGACATGCTAAAGAAGGCGTCATACAAGAGTCGTGTAGTCCATGGGCAGCTCCTGTCATTCTAGTGAGGAAAAAGAATAATTCATGGAGATTCTGCGTAGACTACCGTCGCCTAAATGGCATCACAAAAAAAGGCGTCTACCCTTTGCCACGTATAGATGACGCCGTGGACTGCCTGCAATCTGCCTCCTATTTTTCTTCTGTTGACTTGCGTTCTGGGTATTGGCGAATTCCTATGCATCCCTCAGATGAAGAGAAGACGGCCTTTGTAACACAAGACGGTCTTTTTGAGTTCAACGTTATGCCGTTTGGTTTGTGCAATGCTCCAGCGACATTCGAGAGATTTATGTATACAGTACTCCCTGGACTAAAATGGGAAAGTTGCATGTGCTATTTAGATGACGTGATTATCTATGGCAAGACTTTTCAAGAGCATAACCACCGCTTGTCGCTTGTGTTTGAATGCTTACGCGAAGCTGGCCTTGTTTTAAACTCAAAGAAGTGTCATTTTGGAGAACATCAAGCCCTCGTATTAGGCTTTCTCGTGTATAAAGAAGGCATGCGACCAGACCCACAGAAGACCGCAGTGGTTCACAACTTTGAACCACCACGAACAGCGAAGGATCTGTGGAGTTTTCTGGGTCTGTGCTCATATTTCCGCCGATTTATTAAGAACTTCGTACAAGTTGCCTCCCCACTGACGTCCCTTCTTCATAAAGACACAGCGTACTTGTGGTATGATAAATGTGAGGCTGCATTTTAACAGCTAAAGTTTTTATTGACTTCAGGACCCATCCTAAAGCATTTTGATCCTAATGCTTTGACTAAACTTCATACTGATGCTAGTGGGCTAGGTGTTGGTGCTGTGCTGGTCCAACTCTGCAACAGCCGCCAGCACGTTGTAGCATATGCCAGTCGGACACTGACCCGAGCAGAGACGAACTACACCGTCACCGAGCTCAGGTGCTTAGCAGTCGTCTTCGCCATTCAGAAGTTCCGACCGTATCTACATGGCCGCGAGTTCACAATAGTGACCGATCACCACTCACTGTGCTGGATTGTGGGACTTCGTGACCCGTCTGGCCGGCTGGCTCGTTGGGCGTTGCGCCTCCAAGAGTACAGCTTTTCTGTTACCTATAAGAGCGGACGATGTCACACAGATGCCAACTGCTTATCCCGCCTTCCTTCAGTACACACCAATGCTGACGACAATCACATTGATGACTATTTAGTTTCTGTCTCGTCCGACTTCCCAGATACCAGCAGCTTCAAACGTGAGCAGCAGCGCGACCCTACACTGAAACCCTTGCTCGAAGCTGCACATAACTCCGTCGACAACCACTTTAAAACTTTAAATGGCATGCTGTATAAAAGAAACTATTCAGCCGATGGCCTCCCCTTGCTTCTTCTGGTGGTGCCGGAAAGCCTGCGCCAGGTCGTGCTTCGTTCTGCGCACGATGACATAACATCCGGTCATCTCGGCTTCACACGTACGCTACATCGACTACGTGAGAGGTTCTACTGGCCGAAAATGTGGAAGACCACAAAACAGTACGTCAATATCTGCGCTATATGTCAGCGCCACAAGCGATCCACCACCGCCCCGGCAGGTTATTTGCAGCCCATCCCTCCACCGACATCCCCTTTTGAAAAATTCGGCATCGACTTGCTCGGACCCCTTCCTTAGACCCCATCGGGCCACCGATATGTTATAGTGTGCGAGGATAATTTAATGCGTTATACGGAAACGGACGCACTGACATCGGCTACAGCAGCCGCTGTTTCTTCTTTTCTGTTACAACGGGTCATACTGTGTCCCGGTGCTCCACGGGTTGTCATCAGTGACCGTAGAAGACAATTTCTGGCCGATGTGGTTGAAGAAATTTTGCGCCTCTGTGGCTCCTCTTATCGCCACTCCACCCCTTACCATCCGCAAACTAACGGTCTCACTGAGAGAACAAATTGAATCCTCACGAATACGCTATTGATGCACGTTGATGCTGACCACAGGAACTGGGACACCGTCTTACCGTTTGTTACTTACGCGTATAACACCACCAAGCATGAAGTTACTGGACATTCGCCCTTCTTTCTGCTTTACGCACGAAATCCACAGAGTTTGCTGGACACTCCATTACCTTTCTCGCATCAGGAAGATCTGTCCATCGCTCAGACGTTGTGTCGCGCTGAAAAAGCACGTCATCTAGCGCGCCTTCGAACATTGTCTTCGCAAGAACACAGCAAGAGTCGCTACGATGCCAAGCATATCCCCGTGGAGTTTTCTTCTGGTGACTACGTGTGGCTGTGGACTCCTGTTCGTAAAAAGGATTGTACCGGAAGTTTCTAGCAAACTATTCTAGCCCATTCGTGATAGTCACTCGTCTAAGTGACGTGAAATACGTTGTCGCCCGAGTCACAGCCAATAACGGGCGTTCGCGCACTACGCAAATTGTTCACGTAGCCCGCCTCAAACAGTACCATCATAGGCCTATTTAACTCGCTCGGCGAGCTTCGTCTGCCGCCGGGTGAAATGAAACGAAGATGCGAAAGCCTACGGGGCGTGGAAGAAGAAGAAGAGTAGTGGAGCGGCACCTGGACGGTGTGGTTGGGTGGAAGCATTCTAGGCCTGGCTCAGAAGTACGCTGCTATTTCACAACGCCATTTCACCTCATCTGTAAATAAACACAGTCACTCGTAACAGTACGAACGCACGTTGCCCGCATGCCGGAAAGTAAAGGTGAGCTGTCCGTATATAGCCCACGAATAATGTCTTGTATAACTGGAGAAGACTTTTCTCTGAAGGGCCCCATCTTAGTCCTGCTATAACACGAAGAACATACACAAAACTGATTAGTTCATTCCGCAGCACAGTCACATGCTTTGACCAGGACAGGCTGGGATCAATGACGACCCCTAATTCCGGTGGTGCTTGACCGTGGGAATCACTGCTCCGTCAGCGAAGATTGGGTAACGCGACAATGATTACTTTGTAAATGCCAATGTAGCACATTTTGGTATTGAAAGTTCCAGGCCCTAACGGCGCAAGTACTTAGACGTTACTGATGTGCCTTCTTGTAGCCTTGCTCGCAGTTGTTGTCGCGTTGCTCCAGATGCCCATATGCATATGTCGTCCGCATACGCACTGATTCTGACAACGTCGGGAAGATCAGCTTCAAGGCCAGCGAGTGCTATGTTAAAAAGCATGGGGCTCAGGACGGTGCCTTCCGGAACTCCATGGCTTACGAGGTGCCTGGTCGTGTCGCCGTCAGATGTTGACATAAAAGTCGTACGTCCTCTGAGATAGCTCACTATTCATGCGTGCAGTCGGCCACCTACGCCGATGTCTTGAAGTGCGTCAAGAATGGCCTCATGATGGATGCTATCGTACGCGCCCTTTATATCTAAGAAAATGGCCCCTACCAATCTCCGACGTTGTCTTACCTTTTTAACAGAAGAAACGAGGTCTACAACACCGTCTATAGTTGATCGACCCCTACGGAAGCCTTTAACGAAATCCGGTAAGCCGACATTATTCTCCAGCAGCCATTCCAATCTTGCCCGCACCATGCGTTCCATCACCTTACCGATGTAACTGGCTAGGGCAATGTGACTATAAGAAGACAACTCGTGTGAACACTTGCCTCTGGTTTCAGTAAGGTCACTACGCGGCTGCACTTCTAACTCTCTGGGACTGTCGCCATTTCCCACGTAGAGTTGTAAAAGGACAAGAGAGCCTGCCTTGCTTCCTGGCTGAGGTGATATAGAGCCGAATAAGTAATTACGTCCGGTCCTGGTGCGGACGACCGTTGGGACGCAGGAATCGCACCGTCAAGTTCATGCATTGTGAATGGTAAGTCGAGACGATCATCGCTGGATGGCGTTGAGGCTAAACGCGAAAGTGATATCGGTGAGGAGGACATACCTACGAGTAAGTGGCAGTAATCTTCTGCAACCTCTACTTCAGGTCGACCTTGCTTTAGAGCCGAAGCTCGGAAAGGGCAAAACTGTTGCGTAGGCGTCTAAAGGCCTCGGACAATTTGCTATATTCCAGACAGGGGTTTTCTGGGATCAAGAGAGCCCCAAAACACCCTCCGTCGTTGCCTGTCGAGCTTATAGAGGTGTCGCAAAACATGTAGTTGAGCTTGGCGTGCTGTAGATAGGTCAGATGGTGATTTCGTCCTCCTGTATTTCCTCTCTGCCCGGTGACGGATTGCGTGAAAGTATTCATATTATGCGTCAAGTGGCGATCTTAGTAGCGATACACTCACAAGTTTCGTATGCGTTGTTAAGGCTGATGCAATGAGGCTTTCTATTTCAGATATAGATTGACTGTTCCCACACTGAGCGTTTACAGAAGCTTGGAATCCTGTCCAGTCTACGCTTTTCACAGGCAGGGGAGTTGAACGACGGAATATTTTTAGCTGTATATATGTAGGGAGATGGTCACTTCCATGTGTTTCAACGTCTATGAACCAACAGGTGGTAGGCAAGAGACTCCGGCTGACAAAACATACGTCCAGACAGCTGCTGTACGATGCACCACAGAGGTAAGTAAGTGAGCCATCGTTGATGGACATCAGGCCCTGATGGAGCACAAAATCGGCAATGTCCCTTGCTGGAGTTCACAGAAGCAGAACCCCACATGGGATGATGTGCATTAAAATCCCGAACTAATACATGTGGTCTAGGGCAAGCTTGGAGCACAGACACGAGATGAGAACACTTCAAATGGCTTCTAGGAGGAATGTATCCATCAATGATTGATAATGAACGTCACTTGTGGTTTAGGGATAAGCAAGTACAGTCGTTAGAAGCATGAGGAGCCACGGCATGCCTCACGTACGGTAAATCTCAACGTACGCGTATAATTACTTGCCTCGCGTTTCGATCATCACGTGACCACAAAGTGACGTATCCGGAAATCCAAAACGATGACATCATATTCGGCTCACATATAACAACCAACGGAAATTTGTATTTAAACATCCGTTGTTAAAAGTCAGACAATCGGCTTCGCAAACCTCGTGCGTTCCACTGCATTATAGCAGAGGTGCGTACACGTTCATCGAAGAAATTCGCCATATTGTTTATAGAAGGGCCAGCAGTAGCGGTTCCAGTACGTTAAGGATCTGTACTGCTGTTTTCGCACCTGGCGTGTTTAGCTCGTTGAGAATGGCATGAATAGATTTTAGTAGATGCTTCAGCATAGTTTGGCTCTTCTCAGTGTCTTGCCTATCATTTTCCGCCCTCTTTGAATTTGCAGCCCATGATGGGGTCTTTTTATTGCCCTGGTCGGTAGCGAAGGCCACTCAGTATCAGAAGCATCGGCGTGAAACGCGGGTGTTGGTCCACTTTCTGCATCCCTGGGACGTGGTGCGTACAACATGGGTGTGGCAGCCTGATAATGCGCACGCGTATGTTCATCTCTTGCTGATGGTGATGCATCACTCCTATGTGCACTATGCTTTCGCAGATGCCTACGTTTTGAACGACGTCTGTGTCGGTGGATGGACATGACAACCTCTCTGTGTCGAGTTGTCTCTGACCATCTCCCGCAGGACGCGAATTTCTTCTTTTATCTTCGGGCACTCCTTCGACATTGCTACATACGCACCAGAGCAGTTTGGACATTTCAATAGAACAGCAGTATCGCAGTTTTCCACCCTATGAGATCCACCACACCGCTGGCAAGTTGTCTCACTTTTGTACACTGCGCTGACGTGTCCCAACTTGCAGCACTTGTGAGACTGCAAAGGCCATGGCACGTAAGGGCGTGCGGGATGTCTCACGTATTCAATTTACACGCTAGGAGGCAGGGTCTCAGAATCAAATAATAGTTTGATGCAGGGAGACTGCGCGAAGCGGCGTATGGTCACGATTCTGATTGTCGATGTCACAAGATTCTGGAGGTCAGCGTCTGTGATATCAGCGACGACGTCATTTATCAGGCCAGTCGTTCTTCATTTCCCATGAGCGAGGAACGCGCGAACTGAAATACTTCCGAGCTGTGTGACAGTCTTCAGTCTGTCAGGAATGGTTTTATTTGTCACATCAACTGACAATATGTTTTTCCTGCTATTTATGTAAATTTCATTCACTTGAGCAGGTGCAACTCGCTCGAAATTTTTAGTCGATGACTGCCTGTTGAGTGAGTTCAGGTTGTCTGATGTAAAGATGGGCACGTATGAGATGGTGAAACATCGCTTGCCTTTATCTAGCGCTGGTTGTGGCTCCGCTGTTGATGACGTCCTGCGAAGCTTCCTTTTCAACCAGCGGGTAATGAATGTACTGAAGTCGGCTTCCAATTCCGTCTCTTCCACTGATGAGCTGTCAGTGGAATCATCGCAAGGAGCAGATGCGCCAACGCGGTTACCCACCTTCGGCCCATCATTAGGCGAACGGCTGGGGCCCGCGGTCTCATTGGGTGGATGGTCCCACATCCCTGGGGTGACGTCCTCCATTCCGCTTGTTCAGAGAAAGTCAGGAGTTCTGTCAGTTTAAGAAAAAAGCGAAAGTTGTTAAAGGCGGAATTATGCCGAACACACTTCTTCTTCCTTGCTTTCCTTCCTGCCTGCGCTGCCCCGATGAAAGCGAAAGTGCTGTAGGCCCGTGTGTTGAGATTGGAGTTCAAATTGTAAAAGCCCTGGTGTTAAAAATTTCCCGAACTTTCTACTGCGGCATCTCTCATGATAATATGGTGGTTTTGAGACGTCAAACCCCAAAAATGAATCGAAATCATTGACAGCACGAGGCAGCATTGCCTTATAGGACAATTTTTCGCAACACTCGCAGTGGCGTCAATCATCCCTTAAGATGTAGGATGGTGGATTCAAGACTTTGACCTTAATTACTCAAGCCAGCCATCGTTGCAAAGTTCAAAAGCCCCTCCACACAATGAGCAGATGGGAGACAAGAAAGGAAAAAAAAGAACAAGCCCGAGGAAAGAAAGACCTAGTACAAGAATGCGTGACATATCACCTTCCATCTTTGCAGTATGTACTGTTGGCATTCAACTAATACAATTTCTATTGAGATGTCTCCATGAATGTAACTCTCGGATATGTACCATGAAATATCTACAATTTGCACTGCCACTGGCAACCAAAATGTCGAAATTAGCCTACATCACCGTCACATTACTCCGCACTTGTCAAAATATTTTCAATATAGCTTACAAGTAGGGTAATTGCACCACAATTAAAAAAACTGGGGCACATACATAGTGTTTATTACTCCACTGTACAATTATACAAGCAGTTCTGAAACTATAATTTTCATTGCCCCAACATCATACACACATGTATACCGTCTTTTCCAAAGCATTTTCGAAACCTGGCGTGCACTTGGTTCTCTGAAATGGTTCGCATTTAAATTCTAGAGGTAAGGCTCAAGTTTAAAATTGCGAAAATTGCACTGAACATCTACTGAGTGCATTGTCCGACATGGCAAGGCGCATTTTCAAAGCGGCTAGTAGCACCGGCGAGAAGTGAAAGGTTGATTGGTTTAAAGTGCGTATATTGCAGACTTTCGGCTTGCCATTGAAATAGCAGGAGGCAGCAGAGGATCCCCACTACCCTCCATGAGGAAGATGAGCCGGCCCACCCAGTATTCCAAAAAGTACCTCGTCGAAAGAAAACTGACTCGGTTTTTTTTTTCAGTAAACAACGCTGGACACTATGCGGCTTTTGTTTTCAGACAGGAGGTTCATACTCGTGATATGTCCGGTGGGTGGAAAGCGTTGCGGACCCGGCAAGCCCGACGTAGCAGCATCTCCTGGACAACACACGTTCCGATTGTCGCAATGCAGCAGAAAAAATGTATAGCGAATCCTAAGTGTTGTACCAGCAGTAATGAAGAAATGGAGAGGCGAAAAAGAAATTTAATAGTTTTTCACGCGAAAGTTAGATTGTTCAAAGGAAATGTCGATAGCTGCGCATGCTGCAACTTGAGGCGTCTGTGCTGTTGTGGTGCAGTAGTTTTCGAACATTCGAGGTGCTGTCCCTCGAGCCGGCAAGCTTTCTTTACCTGAGTGGTCGTCTACTTTGCTCTCCTCACATCCATTTTACAGTTGCCACAATACAATTAAAACAGTTCAATGATCTCTATACTTCCGTTGGCTTCATTATGAGTTGGTTTTCATTATTGTTGATTCAAACAAAAAAACAAGCCCACGCAAATTATCTTTCATTCACAATTACGATCTCGCGCACGTAAGCTCTTGAAATAGGGGGTCGTAGTGAGAGCAATGCTTTAGAGCATTTAAGATATTTGCAGCTACGAAATGCCGCATATTCAGAGTTAATAGTTCTTGAACTTCCGTCGAATCGTATTAAGCGTTGAGTTATCTCTTGTTGACTCAGCCAATACCATTACGAGGCTTCCTTGAACAGGATTTTTAATATATCATTGGGCAACGTGAGCATCTAGTGATCACGCCGTACGTTATTGAGAGGGTCAAACGACGACACGACAACGCATTACGAATGGGAAAAAACATTATATTTGTCCTTTAAAGTACGTTCTATTCTAGGCTCAATAAGGCATTTTGACAACACCGAGGGCTGTTAGGACTGAGGTAGCTGCACCACTTGCTTCTTCAGCGCCACAGAGAAGGACAATGAAGAAACAGGGGAAGATAAAATAGACACTCCGGAATAAGGCTACTCCTTTGCTCACTCTCAGGCTCTCAGTACACAAGCGGGGAAAATTGTTCACTATGGTCGAGTCTTCCTAACACTTAATTGAGCTCGAAGTTTGACAAGTGCCATCAATTCTTCTTGTGCGACTTAAAAAAAGCCAGCAATACTCAACCAGAAAACTTCATAACGCTTCAGTTACACATGCCACGAAAAAGGCTGAACAAAGGAATGCAGAAGCATCATTTTGCCATCGTTGCAGATACTAAGTGTTTTATGAACAACGCAAATTGAAAGTGTGCTTATACAGTTGTCGTCACCGTTCCTTATATATTATGCCTCCACTATATCTTGTTCTGCTGTGCCTTTTTTATGCTACGTAAATGACATTACTGACAAGCCGGCGAAAACACAAGCACGGCTATGTCAAAACCACACTAGCACCATCTTAGTTCCTCAGACAAACCAGCTGTTACCAGCCTCTCGAACGGGCTAAGGAAGCTGGCCTTGAGGTGGTGGGTGCAATGGTTTTCAGCACATTTATAAAACAGTTTGAAATAATCCATCCTTTCGGCATTTTTGAATGAGCAGACCAAATTGCAAGAGCGTTTTCTTACTTGTAGGAATAAAAGAATGACGCAGATGGTCATCTTGGATGAATAACTGAAACTTAAAAACTCTCTTGCTATGATTGCATGGAAGTTTATGGGTGAATTGAAGTGCACCAGAAGAAGCCTTAAAGTCAAACTCCGGCGATTTTTCTACCTTGTGACAATAATGGTTCTTTTGTGTTCCTGAGAGACTCTTCGTCACGCGTCCGATAGCTGAAATGCTTAACAAATTAAAAATGACTCTTTACTTACCGAAAAAACTTACTACCGAAACCAAATCGAGTGCGCTTCTACGTGTGACGTAGTTATTTGCCCGAACCTGCCTGATTGTGCATAATATCTGCCTGACGACACTACCTGTCCACGCGGTCCACCACGATCGGCTAAAACGCTTGAGCTGTTATGGTGAATACATGGCGAATCGTCTGCGGCCCACAACGCAACCCCACTTGCCACCTAGCGCACGCCGACCGACACGGAAAAGGAAATCGCACGCTCAACCAAGGAAGTGTCTGCCAAACCAACACAATTCTTAGCAGACAAGCTGACCTTGCAGAGGCACATTGATTCCGTCAGTTCCGCCAGGCAAAACTCAATGTCACGCACACAATGTTGCCATTATTGGCAAGGTGAGACGAAACGTTTCCAGGCCAACCATAAAATTCATTTTGAAAGACTGTGTAAAACTTTCAAGCTTCTAATTTGGCATGAATGGTGAAAATTGGCAAATTAATGTACCGCAGAGAATTTCATTGAGATCCGTTGACCTCGCAAAATCGCCGGAGTTGGCCTTCGAACGCCTCTGCGACCATGTGGGCAACGCCAAGTAAGTAGTCGGGTCCCACAAGGATCCGTCCTAGGGCCCCTTCTATTTCTTATCTATATTAATGACCTCCCTTCAAAATTGTGCTCTAATATTCATTTGTTTGCAGACGACTGTGTGATATTTCGTAAGAATAATAATAGTGACGACATTAGAATCCTTCAGTCTGATCTAACCGCTGTTTCTAACTGGTGCCAAACTTGGCTGATGAAATTAAACATTAACAAATGTAAGGTTATGCATGTATCCCGCAACCCCAAGCATCAGTCAACCTATTACCTAAACAACATAGCTTTAGAACTAGTTACATCATATAAGTACCTTGGAGTGCACATTACAACTAATCTCAGCTGGTAAACACATATTGAACATATCATCAACAACGCTAATAGCATGTTAGGGTATTTACGCCGCAATTTTTCTAGAGCCCCATCGTCACTAAAATTATCGCTTTACAAATCTTTAATACGCCCCAAGTTAGAGTACGCAGCATCAGTATGGGATCCAAGCCAAGAAAATCTAATCGCTTCTCTCGAGCTTGTTCAAAATAATTCCGCTCACTTTATCCTGTCAAACTATAACCGTACTGCCAGCATATCTTCAATGAAAAGCAGCCTTTCCCTTCCCTCTTTATCATCACGCAGGAAACTTTTTCGGTTAACCATGCTACATAAAATATATTATCATTGCTTCCTGCGCAACAAACTCTTACCCCAACCACTATACATTTCCCATCGCATTTACCACCGTCACAAGGTTGGCATTAACTATTATCATACAAAATCTGCCACTCAGTCATTCTTGCCCAGTTCGTACCGGGAATGGAACCACCTTCCCGCTGAAATTGCGGGTATCACCGATAACCAACTGTTCTGTGCTGCCTTAGCCAATATTGTATATGCAGAAATATCTGATGTTTAATCTGTGTTTGTGTGACCACATTGTTGCGATAATACTAATTTGTTTTGTCTTTCTTTTTCCTTTTTATGTACACAACGTTTTTTGTAACCATGCTACCTCATGTTATGCCTTTGTTCTGCACCACTCCCCTCTGTAATGCCTCTGGCCCTGAGGGTATAACAAATAAATAAATAAATAAATAAATAAATAAATAAACTAAATCTTTAAAGCAGTAAACAAATACCAATGACTATTCTAAATATGGAGCTGAAATTACAGAGGGCATGTATCCCCACTATGGCGTTCAATTTAGCTGTTTTATAATTCCATTAAGAAACATTTCTAATTTATCTTCAGCGCCAAAGCAGAAACGATAGCGGCAGACAGCAATACAGTTGTAAAGTTTTGTGAATGCTTGTCGCTGCTGTCAGTTCATAAGAAAGGGTGAGGCATTACACACTGATGGGTCGTAAATATGTGTGTGTACGACAAGCGCACTCAAGCTGTTTCGGCGGGTCATGTCCTCGCTTAAAAGAGTGCCGCACCAACACGCGCCATTTCGGTTATTTTCATTCTTGTCCGAAACGACTCTGATCTGCAACCTTTCGATTATTTCTATTACAGTTCACGTGCTATCCGCAACCAAGAGCCCCAATGTCGGTAATAAACAGTGGGTGGTCCAGAAGGCCGGCCCACAATGCGGTGGTCGGGTTGGCCTGACTCTGCCAACGTGAGAGCGGCTCACCGCACGTTGATTCGTGCACCTCAGGACCTCCAATAATGTTTCGCACCCATGCCCACACCAGGTCTGAGCGACGCCATTTTGAATATTTATGTCACTAAGCACACAAGGTCCGTGCTACGTCATTTCTATTACAGCCCGCACCAGATCTGAGCCGTGCCCTTTCGGTTATTTCTGACTGCCCCCCACCCCTGGTCTGAGCCACTTATTAGGTGCGCGTTCACATGATGATAGACAGGGTAGGAAATGAAAGTCTGACATCGCGGAGTCACAGCCCAGATTGGTGCTCTAGAAAAAGTTGCTTTTAAAAATGGCGAGCAAATTGAAGTGCTCTATGTGCTCTTCTATTGGAGCGCAGTGTGTCGCACGCTACAACCGATGGAAAAACATTGGTCACCACTTGCAGTATTATTACAACCATTTATTTATTATGGTCACTGAAAGTCGTGCATGCACGTATGCTAGCAAACAAAACTGGCTCGCTTCACCAATACCACGGCGCTATGTAACACTTGCTCACGAATGCAGAGTTGACAGACTCCCCTATCCAAAGCTCAGTTGTGAACGTATTCACTTGAAATAAAGTTGCTTATAATTGCGGGAGACCGCTTCCAACGTGTCTCACAACGCCGAGGTGGTTGGAATCTTGGCTCGCCCCGTTGTCAACGCTTTCTTTGTCGCTTGAGCTGGAGGCGATGGGATCAAGGCCAACACGCACAGAGTCGTCGCCGCTTTCACTATACGACTTAATCGCTACCCGAATCACGAGGTGATGATGGGGCCGACGACATGGCGATGGGGCCGGTAACAGCCCTTAGCACTAGCAACAGAATGACACTTGCGAACTACGCGGCAAGCAACACTCGCAACACAGTGAACAAAGTCATTACGTTCACAAGGTCGTATTTGACTTGTTACGTACGCACGCCATGGCAAAATAGCACTCGTTGGCAGTGGGCCGAGTTTGCAGCCAATAACTTCTACGCCTTAGTTTGAAGTGAAATAATCTTTTATAGTGCAGGCTTCACTTGTGTGCAAGCATATATTACCGTCTACCTTTGTTTTTCGCCAAAAACCATCAATTTTCTGGTGGCCAGGTGACGACCCCTTTAAGGCTGGTTCACATCAGCGACTAGCAGCTCGACCACCGGCGATCGTTCGACCAGTGGACACAAAACAGTGACTGGTGCGTGCGAGCAACCGGAAGTCGCAAAGCAGGAGAGTCAAGTGCGGATCTCATTATCAGCGAGAACTTCGGAAACTTGCGGCAATCATCTTTACGAGTGATCACCACCAGCCGAGTGATTGGAGTCAGCTGAGCGCGCCGCATTTGTTTTTGTCAGTTGCTTTCATGCGCCGTTCCCAGCAGCATAATAGACTTCGATTCAAGTGGAGAAGACGAGATTGTCATGGTGCTTACACAGCCGTTGAAAAAAGAAAATATGGTGCGGCTTGTTGCGTGCCGCTGAAGCGGCGTCTGAGACTTAGTTCACCCTTTACCGCCCTCCAGCAAAAAGTTCTTCCCCAGAAAAGCGCTTCCACACGTATTAATACAACCGACAGCAACTCGGCTGAAGGCGTAGATAACGCATTCTGCGATTGGGGATCACAGATTCGATATTGAAGTCCTACTATAAGTACTTGTTGCGCCACAAATGTGAACAGTTTGCCCTAGGTGTGCCAATCTTTTTTTGGGTGGGCCTTGATATTGTCTATAAATTCTGCCTGATTGACTCACCTGAAAAGATAAGTGTTACTGATCTCAGTAATGTAGAGGCAATCGCCGGGCAGATTCCAATGGACTAAGTGTCAGTCAACTAAAGCGTATACCACTAAATCACGCATAATTGAATTGTAAGTCATTTTAGTTGAAAAACGCCGTTTGTGGTCCAAAGAGCGAGTCTGAACCAAACGTTAACAACGAAAACAAAGTTTATTCCCACTTAACTAAGTACAAGCATAACACAAACTTGCACAATCGACAGGTATCAACTACGATTCACAAAATTACTATAGGAGGGTATTTGAAAGAATGGTAACAAGCTTACCGGGCTACGAACGCAATCATAGTGCAGAGTCCACGCTAAAATGTCAGCCAGGAGCTCTTGAGCCCTGGCGGTGTCCTTGGCCCATCGAATTCCCAAGAGCCGTTCTTGTGGGTCTGCGCTGAGCAGTATACGGTTTCCCACTACTCATCATTATCAATTGTGCGACCCTGTCAGACCGCCTTCAGACAGGCCCACAAAATGTGAGGTAGGTCCGCTCTTTCCTTACGTAATTTTTACCTCTCAGTGCATTGACCTGGGTGATAATGGCTATGTGCTACCGGGTTCGGGTATGTTTGTTTGAAGGAGGCGCCCGGCAACCAGTCGCTGCTTGCTAAGTGTGGTGCGCGGGAGGATACCGGGCCCTTTCCACTTGGCAATGATCAGTGATTTTCTTGTAGGCGACCATGCCATCTCCTTTCCAGCCGAATAGGGGCGTCTCAGTGGCTTGGCGTGTGAGTCCTCGAACCACGGTGTGAGCCACCTCATTGACAGGAAGAGAGGAGTGCGCAGGCGCCCAAATTAATGAGGACCTTTCCGTGGTCTCGAAAGTTGACCAATATATTTTGTGCTTCCGAGGAGATTTGCCCTCTGACAAAATTTTTGAATGCGGCCTTGGAGCCATTGGTTACACTTTTATACTGCGTGGAAGCTATGGCCAATGCGATAGCCTATTCTTCTACAACTTCCACGCTGCCTGTTCGAATAGAGCCGCTAGCCTTCAGGGCACCATCATTGCCTACGACCACAATGACCATGCCACACGAATGCGCATACTCCGCCACGTTCACGTAGACAGCATCTGTTGAGTGTGAGAATCTTTTTAAATTCCTTTCGAGCGTTCTAATCTGTTTGTTATGTTCTGGATGCATGTTTTTCAGCAGCAGTGGTACATAAAGAAGTTACCTGGTTTCATCTGGTATATTGGTCTTGGGACCGTGTCGTGTGGCGTAGTTGATGCCGAGATTACTAAGTATTTGCCTTCCCGTAGCGCCTTGCGCTAGTCTTTTATATTGAGCCATTCTTTGAGCCTCTAGAGGTTCTTCAAGTATATTATGGAGTCCCAGTGCTAAGATTTTGTCAATGGGTGTGTTATGGCCAGCCCTAAAGCTTGTTTATAGGCTCGTCTGATCATCGCATCAATTTTTGCTTTTACGGCATGCCTAAGATTTAGGTGGCGCTACATATGTTATTCTGGTAACAAAGAAAACCTGTACGAAACGAATTAAGTTCGCTTCCTTCATGTCGTAGTTGTGGTTACTAATATATAACGACGATATGGTCCGTCGAATTGATACATAACTCGTTATGTATTACGCTAGCACATCGTTACACAATAAGACGACAAACACACAACACGACAAACACACTAACACACCCAAGGCGGCGTCGCCAACGCTTGACTTACCACGTGGGCCCCCGGTGGCAGGCCCGCGGTGCCACGCGCCGAGGACCCACGCTAGAGACAATCGTTCACGGCAGCCGCCACGCGCAGAAGAGACTCGCTCAACTCTCGTCCGCTACCAAGGCCTGCCTTTCGCGAAGGGTCACCGCCGGCGCTACCACTCTACCAACAGTGGTACTCAACGCGAACACATCATCTGTCGTCCGGTGGTTCTCACCCCCAAGATACGGCTTCTGTGCGAGACAAGTTCGCCGCGCGGCGCAAACAACTTTACAGGGTGTGTCAGCACCCTCACATTCCCCCAACCTTAAATCAAATCATATCCCGAAAACAAAAAAATAAGCTAGACAAGCTTTTACAAAAATGACATCACATGTCCATAATGTCCTTGCACCACGACCTGCTGCACTGTTTGGCTCGACTTCACCACAGTACCGGCCCCGCAACATTAACGTTGCCGTCGGCGCGACGAACCGTCGCTAGCGCCGACACGTCTTCCAGTTGCGACCAGCACTCAAGAGGGCGCCGGACTGCAGGCAGTTGCGCAGGTCCCAGGCGTCTCCATCGCCCGATCTCATGACCGCATTCATCGCCAGCGGTGCTGACTAGGTACACAAGACAGCCGGCAGTAGATTAGATCACTCCCGCTGCGTATATTCCGAACACTCGAAATAAGAGAGCAGGGCCGAGGAAAGGGAGCTTCGGGCCTTTCGCCCACGTGGTACGATGGTCAGTACGGCTATAGCTAATACATCGGCGGTGGCCGAGACGCCCATCGAAAATAAAATAAAAGTCGCTTTTCCTAATTCGTGCACGGCAAGATAAAAAAAAGTGAGGGAAGCAGAGCGCAACACCTCAACGCTCAGATCCACTTAGTTTCGCCACGTGCGACAGGTGGCTGCGCAGAGCCTTAGGCCTACGGAGTCGCTCGGCAACAACCGGCATCCACCCAGCACCTAGCCTAGGCGAAGATGAGGCAGCCGCGGGAGACATCCACTTTGCGAGGTGACCCTATCGCTCGCTGCACACAGCAGCTTGCCGAGCGATCGGCGTCCACCACCCCGGGCGGTGTCATGACGCCCCGGCGATGAGCCGCAATACAAGTCAGCAACGACGCCCAGATCCCTGATCCCAAAGAGATAGAAGAAGCTATTTACAGAAAATTGGACCACCCACGAAGCTTCCGTACTCAATACGTGCCTGGCCTACAAACTATGTGCTCTAGGCCTTGCTCACTCCAGGATGCAGACCGCATGGCTCTCGTCCCACTTCAACAACGGTTTTGAAAACTAACACCAACAAGAAAGAACAACACTTGCGAGCGAAAAAAAAATTGGCAGCATATCCACGGAGCGGATGATGGAGAGTGGGGCGAAAACTTCGTCCGTACATTCGTTCTTGCTTCCGTCCGTCCATGCGTCCGCATGTGTGACCGTCCATGCGTCCATCCGCCCGTCCGTGCGTGCGTCTTTTTGTGCGTTCGTCCCTGCGTTCGTCCACGTATCCGCCCCTGCGTCTGTTCATGAGTCCATCCATGCATCTGTCTGTGTGTCCGTTCGTTCATCTATTCAACACTCCAAGTACCACCATCTTGCATCTTTTATTCATATATTTCCTATATAGAAGTACCACCATCCAGAGGACATTCCTAGGACTAAACGACGGGCGGCACACGCACACTTTCTTAAAGCTTACGCTTCGGGTTTACTTCTCACCTTTAACCACCTCGAGTTCATGGTATATACTAGTTCACTGTATCCATGGCACTGTGGCCCAACGCTCGCTAAACCTTTCTAAAACCAAGGAGGTAACACCCAGCGAGTATAACGTAGCAACCTTTTTCTGTCAGATAGTGCTCAATGTACCTGCCAATGGCTGCTAATGGGGATTGCAGCGTGCGTGTTAACTAAAAGCCGAATGCTCCTGTTTCTCATTCCCCATTAGCAGCCATTGGCATGTACATTGAGCACTATTTTTTTTGTTCAACAACTCACACAAAAAATCTCTCACCGGCCCCACCTTGGAGGTCAAAATGTTATACTTGTTACATACTACAACGGCTGCGAGGGACGAACGGGTGCCGCTATAAAGAGCTTCGCCCCTAATAAAAAGTCCACCTGCCGACAAATTCAAACACGTTACAAAACCAATCTCCTGGCTTCTCAACAAAGCACACCACCGACGCTAGCAAAGTAGTCACCCCTAGGCCTACTCTACCCCGGCACTAACAAAAGCCTCTACCGAACCACAATAACTGTCGTCCGGTACTCCGAGAGCTCTACGTTGGGCAGCCAGTGTGGGGTCTCGAATTGCGAGCGAGGCTTCCGCCAGGCTCTTGGAGCGAACGGACACAGACGCGGTCGATACAAACCAAGAGCAACAAACATTTATTTAACAAATTTATAACGACGATATCGTCCGCCGAACTGACACATAACTCGTCATGTATTACGCTACAACATCGTTACACAATAGCATGACAAACACATTAACACACCTAAGGCGGCGTCGCCAACGCTTGACTTACCACGTGGGCCCTTCGGCACGTGGCACCGCGGGCCTGCGCGCCGGGGACCCACGCTAGAGACAACCGTTCGCGGCAGCCGCCACGCGCAGAAGAGACTCGCTCAACCCTCGCCACCACCAAGGCCTGCCTTCCTCCAGGGGTCACTGCCGGTGCTACCACTCTACCAATAGTGGTACTCAACGCGAATAGAACGCCATCTATCGTCTGGCAGTTTTCACTCCCGAAATACAGCTTTTGTTCGAGATGCGTGTGCTACGCGGCGCAAACAACTTCACAAGGGTTGTGAGCACCTCCACATTGTTCGCTATGCGCCATATGAGCCTCATTGTTTGTTAGACACTGTTTTCAAGTATTCTTAATATTTTGCCATTGTACCCGTTGGACTTATGCGTAGTCCTAGGATTCGAATGCAGACTACCACCGGTATTAGGTTACCATCCGCTACAAGTTTTATAATTGGGTCATGGCGGGACCCACCTGAGCTCCTGTATCTTGGCGGGTAATGGAGAAGCTCTGATTTCTGTGGTAAACATTTCAGGCCTCTATCCCGCACGTATTTTCTACTTTCAGAATAGCTGACTGGAATAGCTGACTGGCTGACTCTTCTATATAATCATCACTGTCCCCAGTTACCCATAGCATGATGTCGTCTGCATATAAACTATGCTGCGAAACGTCGATGGTATTAGTTCAGCCGGTAAGTCTATCATCGCTATACCTGTTGTGCACCCCTACTTTCAAGTTCTATGTTTTTCAATTTGATCTCGCAATCGTGATTTGCGCTACTCGGTCTGAAATAAAGTTTTTATATAGTCATAGATGCGTTGTTCCACCTCAAGCTTTCTGAGATTGTCTAAGATAGTTTATCGGTGACATTACGAAAAGCTTTCGCGAGGTCAAGTCGCTTTGGGTGACAATATGAAAAGCTTTTGCTAGGTCAGGTAGCCCCGCCACGGTGGTCTAGTAGCTGAGGTACTAGGCTTGTCACCCGCAGGTTGCGGAATCGAATCCCGGCTGCGGCGGCTGCATTTTCGATGGAGGCAGAAATTTTGTAGGCCCATGTGCTCAAATATAGGTGCACGTTGCAGAACCACAGGTGGTCGAAATTTTCAGAGCCCTCCACTAATGCGTCTCTCATATTAATATGGTGGTTTTGGGACGTTAAACACCACATAATATTTATTGTAAGTCACCTTCTAGTATTGCCTTATTATTGGCTCCCCTTGTCACCGCTTCTATATTTGATGTTGCATTTGCAGCATGATATCTTGAGTGGAGAAGTGTCACCTGAAACTGAGCATCGTGTGAGGAAATAGATCATTATCATCTATATATTTATTCAGCCGCGTGAGTATCACACGTTCCATTAGCTTGTCTACATACGATGGCAAAGATATCGGTCTTAGAATTTTGTAACTGTAGTCTTTTTCTTGTTTCGCAATCGTTACTATTTCCGCTGTTTTCCATAGCTGTGCGATAATCCCTTTTTTCCCATCCACGAATCATAAAATGGACAAGAGCTGTGAGAGAGTCGTCATCGAGATCACGCGATACTTTATTGCTGTCTACCAAATCTGCGCCGGGCCCATTGGGGCCCGGCGCAAATTTGGTAGACAGCATCATGAGTACAGCGCGTATTTCTGCTGCTATGATCGGTCGGTCTAGGTCCGGCTTTTTTTTGCCACCATCGAACGGAATTGCTCTTCTGACGCATTTCTTACGTATTGTTTGTATTGCTTCTGGTAGAGCTTCTTCTGTGCCTGCGTAGCTGAGAACTATTTTGTTGAAGTGATGTCACTGCGTACTTTTACTATTCTCGGGGTCCAAAAGATATCTTAAGAGGTTCTATGTTTTAGCCAATGCTATTTGTCTCTGCATGCTGTCGTATGTAGCCTCCCAATTTCGTTTGGTTAGTTCAAGTGTGTGGTTCTCCATGGCTTTATCGAGCAGAGTTATATCTGGCGCAAGGTTCGATTAGGCTTTTGTTGTTGCCAGGCCTTTTGCATGCTTTGCCTAGCCTCATACATAAGTAGTAGCTTTCTGTCAGTGTTCTGTAGCCCTGCTTTCTTCGGTATAATTTTGGTACCTTTGATGATGGTAACTTTGATGCTTTGATGTAGGTAGCATCCATGCTTCTATGTCATTATTGTCGTTTTGGTGGCCATTGCCAGTAGCGACACCACGGACCCCTAGCTAACGGGGTGTTTCGACTCACTCCCACGCCTAGCCGTGCGTGGCTTTGCCGTGTCCGGGGAAATGGGGATCCCGGGGGTGGAGCGGACGCTGGGTGATTGGACCTTTAAGGCCTCCCGGAGATGCAACACACCTCTTTAGCCCCGGTTTCACGTAGATGGCACCCCTGGGCTGACCCACCCAGGGGAAATCGGCAGTCGCCTTTTCCTATCTCTCTCTCCCTACATCTTCATCTTTATCTCTCACTTCCTGGCGGCAAGGGTTAAAGTTGTGTGGTTATCCAGTCTTGGCTATTCCATATAAGGTTATAGCAGCGCTGTACAGCTGCCGTTGACAGGACTTGCCCAGCATCTCCTGCCACGTCCCCTGGTTGGGCTCGATGGCGGGCGGCTGACACCGCTGCTGAATTTTATAATAAAGTCAATTTATGGCAAATGCCCCCTACTTTCTGATCGCTCCCTGAAAAGGTGGCGCACCGAAGACACTTTCATGCTCAACACACCAAAACAAACCTTTCCAAAGTACCATGTTATTTATAGCCAGAACGAAAAGAAGAATGTGCATGCTATTTCATCTTTTCTTGTGTCAAAAACAATCACTGAAGCAATAGGTCCAGGCAATAAAGTCACAAGGATGGGAAGTGGCGATCTCCTTTTGGAGGTTCGTTACAAAGCTCAATATGAGAAGCTGTCGAAACTTGTAACGTTTGGAGAAACTCCTGTTTTCGTGGGTCCACACAGGTCTATGAACCCTGTCCGCGGCATCATTTCTGATGGTGACCTTATTCAACTCTCAGAAGGTCAACTATTAGAAGGCTGGCAAGACCAGAATGTAGTCAAGGTACACAAAATTATCGACAAAACAAAAAATAAACACCCACGAAACACATAATTGTCACCTTCGGTACTAGTGACTTACCAGAATCAATTGAAATCGGCTACTGTAAGCTCTGTATGAGACCATATATCCCCAATCCTCGTCGATGTTTCAAGTGTATACGTTTCGGCACGGATAGCAGAATTGCAGAGGGCGAGCCACTTGCGCAAAGTGTGCATCCACTCAACACATATCGGACGACTGCACCTCAGAAGCCACTCATTGTTGGAACTGTGAAGGAAATCATCCTGCCTACTCATGATCATGCCCCACATGGAAAAAAGAGAAACAAACAGTAGAACTCTAGCTCAAATTCAATTTGTAATTTCAAGAGGTACGTAAACGTTTTTCATTGCACAACCCTTGTATCTCTCCTTTGCAGATTTGACGCGCTGGGGCGCCCCACCACACGTTTCCGCCGCCGCAAGTGTCACACAGAGTGTGAACACGGTTGAGGCATCAGCGCCCCCGGTTGCAGCAGCCTGTACTGCTCCGCCACCTGATTATCAGGGCAGCAGTCTCCCATGTCTGCTGGTCCCTGAGGCCCAAAACCACTGCGAACGTGCCTGCTGCGCAGGCACCATCTGCCGCCATGCAGGAGGTGATGGATACAAGTACCACTCCTCCGGCCCCTCAGGTGCCGAAGGATAGGCATAACTCTTTGGAGCGCGCCAAAAAAAGCGAATTCCAGGACCCCTGAGGTACCCTGTCACCTAAGGCAACACTTTCGTACACACAGCACCACACAACAATGAAACGACACAAATACTACAGTGGAAAGTCAGAGGACTGCTGAGAAACCTCGATGATATCCAAGAACTTCTACAAAAATATACACTAAAGGTGCTGTGTGTGCAAGAAACACACTTAAAATATAAGCACACAAACTTCCTAGACAGTTACGCTATTATTCGAAAAGATCGGGATGTTGCTATTGCATCATCTGGAGGTGTTTCCATCGTAGTTGATCGAGAAACAGCTTTTGCACAATTACCGCTTCAAATGCCCCTTGAGGCCGTCCGGGCTGTCCTTTTCAACAGTGGTCCCAACTCGCTCCACATACAAGCCTCCGCATCACCAACTCAATAAACAGGAATTCCAAGCATTATTAGATTAACTCCCAGAACCATCTGTTGTCCTAGGGGACTTTAATGCGCACAATAGCTTATGAGGAGACACTCGCTGCGATGCGTGAGGCCGCCTCATTGAACAGTTCCTCTTTTTTCGGCGCGTGCTTCCTGAATAGCAAAAAGCCAACATATTACAATATCTGTAACAACACCTACTCGTCAATTGACCTTAGCATAACATCTCCATCACTCCTACCTCTTTTTTTATCGCAAGTACATACGGTAATGACCATTTTTGTATAGTTCTCCGCACATCTATATCAAATATATGTTCTCCACAGGTTCCGAAATGGTTCGCTGATAAGGCTAATTGGAAACAGTTTCAAAAAAATGACTATCCTAACTTGGACATGGGAATGTTAAGCATAAAAGCTGCTGTGAGCTACCTGACAGCTTCATTGGTTGTTGCTGCAACGAAATGTACACCACAAGCGTGTGGACCATCAGGCAATTAATTGATTTGTGGTGTTTAACGTCCCAAAACCACCATTTGATTATGAGAGACGCCGTAGTGGAGGACTCCGGAAATTTTGACCACCTGGGATTCTTTAACGTGCACCCAAATCTGAGTACACGGGCCTACAACATTTCCGCCTCAATCGAAAATGCAGCCACCATAGCCGGGATTTGATCCCGCGACCTGCGGGTCAGCAGCCGAGTACCTCAGCCACTAGACTAGACTACCGTGGCGGGGCGACCATCAGGCAATTAAACTACGAGTCTAATGGAGGAATAGTGACTGCCGTAATGCACGCCAAAACAAATGAAGGCATGGCAGTTGCTTAGAGATTCGCCTACAGCCGAGAATCTTGTAAACTTTAAAAGTACCAAGTCGCAAGAAAGCAGGACGTGCTGACAGGCGAGAAGAAAAAGTTCGCATAGACTCTTATTAGGCATTAATTCATACACAGATGAGGCGAGAGTCTTCAACATGGTTCGTAGGGTAGCAGGACGACAAGCACGCACTTCCTCTAGTGAACACACAAGAGAGAGTTTGGAACACCAGACGAACACTCTCGGGGCACACTTCGAACAGGTCTCCAGCTCTTCACACTATAGTGAAGCGTTCCAACGATACGAAACCAGTATAGAAAAAGAGAGGTTAGAGCGCAAACCCACAACACACAAGCCATACAATAAACCTTTCTGTTTAGCTGAACTACAAGCCTCACTTCTAAGCTGCGATAAATCTACACCAGGCCGGACCGTGTGGCATTTGAAATGTTGAAACATCTGCTCACTGAAACTAAAAAAGCTCTCCTCTCCCTCTATATTGCGATATGATTTTCCAGCGAGCTACGCTCAGCCTAGAAGGAAGCTATCGTTATTCGAAATCTAAAACAAGGCAAGGACCCGTCCTCAGTTTCCAGCTACTGGCCAATAGCCTTAACCAGTTGTCTTTGCAAGGTCTTTGAGAAAATAGTAAACAGGTGCCTGATGCACTTCCTTGAAGCTAATGACCTACTGACCCATACCAGTGTGGGTTTCGAAATGCTCGCTCCACCACTGACCATTTTGCCCGTATCGAGGGACAAATTCGTGACCCTTTTGTTCATAATCCTTTTTTTATTTCAGTGTTCCTCGATATGGAAAAGCTACATGACACTACGCGGTGCTTTGGCGTATTGCGAGACCTGTCACATTTAAATGTGCGGGCTAGATTGCTGAAAATCATCAAAATCTACCTGTCCAACCGGGCATTCCGTGTCGGCACTGTCTTATCTAAGTCGGCACTGTCTTATCTCGAATAATTGTCCAAGAATAAGAGTGCCACAAGGAGGTGTATTGAGCTGCACACTTTTCATACTCAAAATGAATTCATTGCACCTGTCTCTCGGACGTAATATTTTTACTGCATATATGTCAATAATGTAGAGATTGGTTTCAAATCATGCAACATCTCAATGTGCCAACGTCAGGTTCAACTAGGCTTGAACAAGGTATCTCAATGGGCAGATGAGAATGGTTTTACACTCAATACGCAAAAGAGCACTTGCGTCTTGTTCTGCCGAAAGAGGGGCCTCCATCCTGACCCAGACATTGACCTGCATGATCAACTTCTGTCAGTGAATGCGCTCCACCTACAGAGATGTAGGTGGAGCGCTCCACCTACAGAGATGAATTTGCGCTCCACCTAACGAGATGTTACGTGTCTTTTGTGTACTTTCTGAAGGTGAAGGTAGACAATCAACACCCTTCTTATTTCACAATTGATGATTTGTCTTGTTCTGGCTTGTTCGAGAACCATCCTTCGTTGAGACAGCCGTACTCACTCTGTCTAAGGGGCCTCGCCGACGAAACGGGTGTGCCTCTTCTCGAACGCAGTTTGACCGCTCCTGCTGCATATCTGCCATTGTGGCAGTGGAGCTTATAGACTGTGATGCCTCTTTTGTGTAAGTCACAAAGCATGCACGCCTTGCACACATACATACATACTTCCTAGAACTACAACATAAATACACATGCCCTGAGTTCATTACCGATGTCTTAAGGTCCAACACTTCTGTGTCATATGCACCGGTAAGCCAATCCTTTTTTGAAGCCGGCGTTCTTCATCCTAATGGATGAAGAACGTCGATGATAGACTAAAACGTATCAAATAGGTAAAATTACAAAAGACGGTGATACACACAGATTCCTTAATTGTGCTTAAAGCCCTGAAAACTCCTAAAAACACAAGCACCCCATGCGGCTGTCACTTTACTCACTTCTGTGCACACTGTACACATCAAAACAGCATGTCCTTGTCTGCTAGGTGTCAGGGCACCGTGAGATACAAAGGAACGTTTTGTCCGACAAGCTGGCAGCTTCCGCCAACGACACTACTTCCCATGCATCAATACTAATCCCTGCACATTATTTGAAACCTTTTCTAAAACCAAAGCTCAGGGGATATCGGTTGAGCACGTGGCATAGACCCACAGACAATAAACTTCATGCTATTTAGCCAAAACTAGGTAATTGGCCACCACTATCAAATTCACGACACACAGAAGTAACACGTACAAGACTAAGAACAGGACATACACACTCTACACTTTCATATATTCTCTCTACCGGTAATCCGCCAATGTGTGAGAGATGTGGAGAAACACTCACGGTTCTCCACATTCTTCTGCAGTGCAATGAGTTAGATGCTCTAAGAAAAAAGAACTTTTTACTGCCCTACCAATATCAGCTCCCACTGCACCCTATGATGCTCATCGGTAGGGCTCGGTGTTTTAAACTGCAATATCTTTTCACATTTCTATAGGATGTTCATTGCTTTCACCCCATATTTCAAGGTAATCCATAGCACGACCTTTGTACCGAGGTCGTCTATGCGGTGACTACATCTCCGCCATGGTTTTATTATCATGGCATTTTCCCATCCACTTTTACTGCACATATTTCACGCCACTGTCATGATTTTATTACTTCTGTGATTTTTAGGCCGCGTTAGCGCGATGAATTTTAAGGCCCCTTTACAGCCTCGCATCAAATCATTGCTCATATGTGGAGTCTACTGAAATTGTGCTCTTTGGCCATCAATTGGTACTTGCCCAATAAAGTACCACTAGCCATCATGCTCAACGAACTAGTGTTTATAATTGGTGTGACATCAAACCAGCAAGAAGAAAAGCTAAAAAAGTTTGAGAAGGCTAGAAACATGAAAACGCGGCCGACGGTTCAGGAAGAACCAATCGATCTTCAAGCTTGATAATCAGCATTACGGTCAGAAATAAAGGACGGCAACGACGAAAGCTGAAAATAGTGTCAATATTTTTCACATTCCTGCTTGAGAGTTGCTAAACTCAAGAATTCGTATGCGACATTTTGTCGCAAAATGGTGCTATACCATTCCTTCGCGGCCATTCAGACAAACTTTGGGCATCTGATTCAAGCGCAAATTATATATAATAAACCGTAAGAACCAAATTGAAATTTTATTCCTAGATACCGACCACATTGAGCTAAATAGATATTAGCCGCAACGTAGATTTTAACTATTTTTTTCTTACAGGAGGACACTTGCAGAAAGCTGTTGATGCAGGCCAGACTAATCTGTCAATACTGAACAATCTCGGTTTTATCACTTTCACTTAGAGTTGGCTCTTTTAGAGAAAGCGAATGCCAGATCATTCATAGGACCATTGACAATAAAAAACAACAAATGTCATAGTTACAGTTGCAGTGTGTTCAAAAGTAACCATTTACAATTAATGCTACGGTGAAAAGGGGACGACGTTGCTTGTCCGTTTCTTCAAATATGTGTAAGTAATCACTAACCAAAGGACACATTTTAATTATTAAAAATGCACGACCGAATATGGGTAGTTAAAACTGCATTGAGTCATATTATGGGTGAAAGAAATTTGGAAAGTCATCCGACACAAGGGCTTGATGCCTCATTTTATGGCATCAAGTTTTTTGCTTGTTCAACGTTGGCAAAAAGGGTATATTTTTCAAAATTTCTTAAGCTTCAAAATTTGGTGGTTCTCCGAAACTGTGCACATTTTAGAATACTACATATAGAAAATTTGGATGATGCCGTGGGTGGAACGACGCAAGTATCATAGAATTTTATTTACTGCACAAAGAAATACATGCGAAGATAGACGGAGAGTGCCTCGTGAGCGAAGTCTACATCCGTTGTGTCTATTCTCCATGTTAAACGCGCATCAGTCACTCTTCTTGTAGCCTTCCGTGCCCAGGGCCTGCAGAGTGTCTTTGGGCCTCTATATATCATTGAACGATTCGTAAACCCAAAAAACCACCCAACAGCCGAGGATCAGACTGGGGTGGGTCATCTCCAAGTACAATGCGGCTAATACTACACGACTTACAATCGGCGAAACAGGCGGTAAAGAATCAACAAGACTTAGAGGACCCAACAGGCGTCTAACTAGCGCAACACATACAGCGCAAGTAAGGCGGAGCTTTCTTAACGAATCATGGGGAGGGGGGACCCTTGGAGTTATTCTGCATTCGCGGCGTACACATCAACTTGGTTCAACCGCCGTGATTCCCTATTGGTCATTTGCAAAGGAATATGAAACAAAATGACGGATAGAACGTATTTTTTTCCTTTCTGTACTTTTTGTTGCCACCTGTTTTATTTACCGTTCTTTAGTTTGAGACCAACTGTTGCCTTCTTTTCTTAGTGCAGCAGTGAAGATTCATTTATAAATCGTAATACAGCATAATTACTATGACCTCTTAAACAGCTTCGTTCTTAAAAGGTTATAAAGAGTGGCTTCACTCGTTGAAAAGTCAGCAGATATGGTGTAAAAAAATTATAGGAAGTGGAAAGCCTCTGGCGTCGCAATTTTAGGAGTGTTGTGTCGCGTATTTAGACATAGACGTAACGTTCACGATGCTTCACTTAAAACTTACTGCTTAAAATGAAGCTAGATAATCTTCCCGAAAGGAACCCCGATGAGATGCGAAGCAGCAGTGTTGCGTACGGGTGGCGTCACGGGTTGAACGGCGCCATCGCGGGTGCTGCGGGGAGCGCTTGAACATTCGTTTGAAGCGATGGCTGGCTGTCACTGTTCGCAAACAGTCGCGAACGGTTGCAAACGGTCATAAAGCGACTGCTTTGACTAGTCGCTCCCTGACCGATTTTTCAGTCGCGCGACTGCAGTCGCAAAGCTGCTGGAACCAATCAGCGGTGCTCATTTTTTTATGTTTTTTTCATTGCGCTGGCTTCCTGTCACCAGATACAAACGAATGCGTTCATCTAGGTCTGTGGCGCCATGGCCACCACGGAATACTTGGCTTGAAGATGGCGGGGTGCAGCCGCTCGAGCAAAGTGTCAAATTTACGTGGCGCCATTCGCAAAACGCCAAACACCGTTAAAGTACAGAGAAAATAAATTGTGCACTATCTTTTCCCCGTATTCAGTCGCCGGCGTGCACTAGCCTTTAGGTGACACGTACAGAAACATTTCAATGCGCACGTTAGGCGCGAGTCAGGTTTATTGCGCGTGAACTAGTGAGTCAGCGGTGCAGTGAGCGGCGGTCGTGGCAGGTGTTGCGGGTGAACGGACGTGGCGGCATCTGCGGGCGCCTCGGTGAGAGTGTGGCAGACGAGGGAGAGAGTGACGTCAGCGTGCATTGCGAGTGGAACGTGATGTCACTGCGCAGTAGCGGCGTGACCTACTTGGCACCACACCAACACCTGTGGCACGCAGCGCATTACTACTGAGGGAGAGCGTTACACACGCTAGTCAAAGAGCTTCTTCGCATCTAAAAGTAACGATGTCCCAGTTACAAGTTCCTCTAACCTATAAGTAACTGGTTACAGTTACAAGTTACTCAAAAAAGTAACTAGTAATCTGTAACTAGCTTGTTACTGTTCCCGACTGCACCACATATATTCTGAATATGTGCCAGATGTATCTGGCATTGTAGGAGACGGCTACATTTACACATCTCGGATGTCTCCCTTCTTCGTCCTTTACATACTTGCAGAAGTGACCTACAATGATAGTGTGGCCGAAATTGCTGGACCTTCGTTGCGGTGAAAAAGAAGAAAAAAAGAGAAGATGAGCGAAACAGAACGGTTTTTTCCTTGCGCTTTCTCAATGCAAGGTATTGTGCTTTTATTCATGCGCAACCGAAATATGTTTTATGTGATCCACTGAGAAACAGTCCCGACTGAATTATTTTCAATACATGGCATCATGATAGGATATCACCCTGTAGCATCTCGCATTCTTCGCGAAGTATGGTAAGTGTTACGTAGCAACCTATAGGAAAGCTGGCAAAGGAATTCTTTTGAAAGAAAAGTCAACTGACTCATTTGGTACATTTCCCAAACGTCGATGAAAGTCTATGTCTTCTTTGTCACAGTGAACCTCGTACTTCAGCAAAATCTGAAAGGCACCAAAATTGCATCAGTACAGCAGCGTACCAAGTCAATGCTGAAAGCTAATGTAATTTCTCCCTCTCTTCGTAACATTTACTTTTAACATCTATCATTCCCCTCACCTCTTTCCACAGCACAGGGTAGCCAGCCGGTCTAATAACTGGCTAACCTCCCTGTCTTTCCGCTTAAACTCTCTTCCTCCTTCCTCTTCCTTCCACCTAATGAACAGCATTTTCTACATCTGTGATACACCTATAGTCCGACTTTTTATCACCTATAAAAATAATCGACTTTTCGAATTTATGGCACCAGCCATCAGGAACCTGCTTTGAGCTAGTTACCTTTGGTTCATACTTCAGGACACTTTTGGTGCGCATTCATCGAGGACACAGGGCTCACAAACACAGGACATGACCATAACAAAGGACGGGCGCCCGTCCTGTTGTGTTGTGCATCCTCATTCAGCTTGCGTCAAAAGTATCCTTAGTTATGAAGGCACCAACAAGTCTTCTTTTTTCACACTGGCTTCAGATTACGTTCATTAGCACGTTCCCTGACATTTTAAGGAAACACTCGCAGCTATATTTAGCAACGGTGAACAATAGGCACAATACACACATTACAAGCAGTAAAGTTACATAATATCTGACTTCAAGTAATAAGTTAGTGCAGTTTGCATATTCTCCCCATAACTTAAGAGCTTGTTTTGTTTCTCCCGCTTATGTTATCAGCTTTTAATTGCAAAATATTTTTGTGTACTGCAGAAACTTTGAGCTTCTATCTATCTATCTATCTATCTATCTATCTATCTATCTATCTATCTATCTATCTATCTATCTATCTATTCATCCACCTACGTCTGGTGCTCTCGTGAACATCCCGTTAGGTTGCAGAAAAACTAAAATTAGTATAGGAAGTTTAAATTAGACAGATACGACTCGCTCGTCGTGACGTGAATAATGTCACAAGCCTGTCGCGTACATAGTCAAACCCTTTCTCACAGACGTGTGACACATATTCGCGGTTGGGTATGTGCGACAAGTATGTGGGTATGGGCCATATGTGATAGACAGTTTATGTCTACTCAGGAACGGCCAGAACAGACATGCGTAATTTTAACGCGTGGGCATTAGGAAAAAATTGGCCCAGTATCTCCCTGTCGCACTGCAAGTGTCTTCGAAAGACGCTAGTTTTGCGTCCTGAAAGAGTGAACAAAACGCTTATTTATTGTTCTGCGCTTGGAAGTTGGTGAATTGTATTCTGGAAGTGCTGCACTAGAGTTCTTCGAGCGTGCAGCGGAGGCGAACGAGCGCATCGAGGCACGTCACACGTGAGACATGAGCGCTATCTGGCAGTTATCTTGGAAACCGAAGCACCCGGCATGCGCACCCGCATCGGAGGCGGCAAGGTGTAGAATGCAAAGTGACGGGTAGGTGTCCCCACCGTGTCGTCTTAGCATAGCGTTGGAAACACTTTCCTTTTCGTGCAGGCGTTGCATTGTCAGCGCAGCGTAACAAACGCTACAGCGCTTAGAATTACTTATGTATGCTTTTTCTAGTAAAAACCCACACAAACAAATTCTTGACGTGTTCAGATATGCACAATAATTGTTTCTTAATTGAAAATCGCACAAGTATGAACGCTGAAACTTGAGCAATATTGCTGGGCGCTGCGGATGGGGTCTGCCGTTCGGGGCATCGTTTGGTGCCGTTTGGGGTATCGTTAAGAGCGGACAAAGCGACAAATGTACAGACAGATAAAGAGACAGACAGACAGACAGACAGACAGACCAAAATTTTTGCGTCGGTCTCCAAGAAAGACCACGTCTTGAAAATATCAGATGAGCAGAGTTGACCGAATGAATGCAAAGAATAAATGCCAGTGAACCCACAGGAATCTAGCCCTAGCAGTCCACGTGGCATGAAGTGTTATACCGCAAAGCCACACCAGGGCTCGGAGCTATTTTTAACGTGATATAGCGTTAAAGAGCTCCTTTCGCAAAAATTCCAGCATCGGCGTTGGTGTCGGCATCGATGTAGGCGTCATTGGTAGTGTGCGCAAAAATATCTTGACCGAAAATTCGCAAATGATGCAAATAAAATAAATAAAAAATTCTGGGTCTCAGTGGGGAATGAACACGGGTTGTTTGAGTAGCAAGAGATATTCCGCCCCACAGCCATCTGTCTGCTTGTGAATAGAGTGAAAATGCCTTCCTCTGCTCAGAAATGCATTGGAAGTAACTTTCATGTTTTACAATCACAGGCGTCCTGTATAGAAGCTTCCTATTATAGCATGGAATATTGCACTAATGATGCTTAGTACACGGGTACGTTGCTATTGGGCGTCAAAACATGTGATTATTATATGGGTTTCATGATTCAAAGCTGATCATCCACTGCACTGATCATCCACTGCCTGTTCCTTTAAAGGGCCACTCACCAGGCCCCATACCGAATTTTAGTTAGACAGTGGAAGTTGTTGGGTGTCCGAACGTTTTGCCACAAAACGTTTTCGAATCGCTTCGTTACGAGCGGACAAAACATGTTTTTTGTAGCGGTGCGAAACTAGGGTGAGAGAGAGAGAGAGAATAAACTTTATTTGAAACTAGGGTGAGAGGTGGCGATTCGAACAACGCCGACTAAATTTCGTCGGCGTTGGCTCGAAACCCTTGCCGCTCCTCCGCGTAGCCTTCGCAAGCCAAACCTCTTCGCCACCCTCTCCGGCATTCGGCCAAGAGGTGACGTTTGCATGACGTGCCCGAACAAGCCCAGCCCCCGTGCACGCGAGTGGCGTTGCTTTGTTGGCCAGCGTTATTTTGTGGTCTTCTGCCTGTTTCTGCGGGATTGTTTGGAAACGCTGGCTTAGACGCGGTAGAGTAGATGAGCACAATGAGTGCGCAAACGCGTAGGAGCGTTCCGCGGCGGTCGTCTGCTCAATGCGCTGACCGTGAGGACACGAACGCATGCGAAACGCTGGCACATTAGCCCCGCATCTCGTAGCATTTCACGGGGAAATAATTTACGAAAAACGTGCACAATTTTTTATTTCGTCTCATTATTTATTTCAAGTTTTATTCATCTCTTGAAGCAACAAATACATAAACCACGCATGTTGTGTTAAATAATTTTAGCCATGTCACGTGCTATACTGTTGACAACGTCAGAGCACAGTCGTCTACGTAGAGGACCAACGTCACCACATTGCCGTGTACGTAGGGTCATTTCTACGCCCACGACATGCCCTCATTCTCTACGCGTGCGCCGGTAGAGGGGAGGGGAAGCAGCTTTCATCCTGAAATTCGACCCGTTTCCGCGGTGTGTAGCGTTGCAAATTTTGGCAGACGTGATCATGAACGCCTCGTCTACGCATTGCGCTTGTCGGCTCAAAATTGTCAAACCTGGTGAGTGGCCCTTTAAAGCGCCTTAGTGGGTTCATAGCAAGTTCGAAAAGATTTTATTCACTGAGTGTTTCAAGTACGCACTAAGGGAAGGATGTCGCTATTGTGTTCAACTCCTAAAGGTGGGGCTTAAAAGTCTCCTATTTTTCTTTTTCAAGTATAATTTAACCTTCGCGAAACGTCAATTGGGCTTCCAGAACTGTGTATCTAATTTTCTAAACATTAGATACAGGTGATACAGAAGTCACATTGGTTTAATGTCTGTTCTAGCTAAGTGTCACCCACTGAAGTTGATTTATGTAGCATTGTCCAGGGCTACCATCCTTGCGTGCACCGGCGCTTCATATCAGCTGTTGTTGCTAATATCAGCTGTTGTTGCTAATATCCATGTTGTTGTTGTCATCGCTACGCTTATTCTGGTTATCGAAAACATATGCGTCTGTTTAGCGTATGTCTGTACGTGCATTTGTACGTATTTTAGCAGCGCTTTGTAACATTTCATTCAGGAAAAAAATTGCACTCTCTACTTCCATCCACATGTTTTGTAACACATCGATTCCCAAGGTATACGTGGGATGTGTATGCTTTTTTCAATTGCAGAATTTTTTCACGTAACTTCTGTGCCACGTACCCCTTTAGGTTTATAATAGTTTTCTGACAGGCTGCGCAGCGGCACATACCTGTTTGCTTGGCTAGCTGGTGCCTTCTTCATTTTAGTGAACCGGGGGTGTGTGTGGGGGGACGTTTATCATGATAATAATTATGTGATCACCTGTAGACATAAATGTTGCCTTCATTTTTTGCGGAACAATGTTCCGTAGTGGTACTTGCCCAATTCGTTTGTCACATACCCGTTTCTGACTCATAGCATGGCATATAACTTGTGGATATAGCTTGAACAGAGAAGCTGTCTGAGGTCTGCCCTCAAACTGTTAGTGTACGCCGTCAAACGCTCAATGCATGCTGCTATATGCATGCTGCCAATGTATGCTGTTAATATATACTAGTGTAAGCTCAGTGTATGCGCTTAGTGTATGCCATTAAACAGCATCGCTGTAAAAACGATGTACACTAAATGTTCCAGCATAAAAGCATTTGAGTACTGCTTCCGAGTTGGCGCCCATCATAGAGTTAATGCTGATGGAGGTGTCACCATACATGTAACCTAATATGGGTTTCTCTATGGCATCTGCATATATTATTGATTAATATGTGGGGTTCAACGTCCCACAACCGCCATATGTATATGAGTTACGCCATAGTGGAGAGATCCGGAAATTTCGACTACCTAGGGTCCTTTCACGTGTACCGAAGTCTATGACACTTGCGTGCGACAAATACGTTGCCTCAGTCAACCTTGTCCACACGTACCTTGGATGCAAGGAGGCACACCTGCAGCTCTGCCATTGTTCGACCCGGACACATGCGCGGTCCAAAGCTGAACGGTAGGGAAGCGTATCTGTCAAAGTGTAACTCTTCTCGCTGCACTTTTAGCCAGCGTTCAGGCAAGAAAAGCTCCGGATTGTCGAAATTTTCAGTGATGCGCCCAGCCACGTAGTAATCTATAAAGATTGACACCTGAAAAAGCACATATCACTATGATTCCTCTGTGTTTCTTTTTGTATTGGAATGCACGTCATTTAGCGATATCTGTGTGCGGAACCACTTATTCGATTGTGTCGTACCGATGTTTACAGCAGTCGAATGCTTCGAAAACGGAACTTCTCTTTTTTCACGCAATTCTTCCTGAGATCATGAATACACTTGTGTTGACACAACAGCAAAGAAGACGAAGGTAGGGGCTGTACGATAGTTAAGCCAATGTCTACAAAAGAATCTAAAACTAACAGGTTTCGTATGAAAATCATGGCATGAGTATTCATAAATATGATTAAGACAGAGCGATATGCGGCGAGATGCTGGGTATTGTACAGGACTATGTCTACCTATGAGAGGTAGTAACTGCGGAGCCGAAGCATGAGGGTGAAGTAACCAGAAGAACAAGGATGCGGTGGATCTGATTCGGCAAGCATTCTCAAGTCATGAATGGTAATCTGCCACTAACTATCAAGATGAATGTGTGTAGCAGCTGCAGCTTGCCTACCGAACAAAAACCTGGAGGCTTTTAAAGAGGGTTCAGCTTGGATTAAGGACGACGCAGTGAACTATTGAAAGCAAAATAACAGGTCTAACCCTGAGAGGCAAGAAGAGAGCCCAGCGGGTCAGGGGACAAACCAGAGTTAAGAATACCACGGTTGAAATTAAGAAGAAATGAACATGGGCTGAGCACGTAGCCAATAAGAGAGATAATCGCTGGTCATTAGGATAATTGACCTGATTCCCACAGAAGGCACGCGCGTGATGAGGAGACAGAAAGTTAAGTGGGCCGGTGAAATAAAAGCTACAGCAATAACGTGGGAGATAGCACAAGACCGGGGTGATTGGCGGGTCATGGGAGAGGCCTTTGCCCTGCAGTGAGCGTAGTCAGAATGATGATGGTGATGATGATCACAATCATGAGTTTCACAATCATGAGAAGAAAAAGAAGATGGGTGAACATGCTGACTGCCCCAAGAGCTGGAGGAAGAAAGAAGACGACGAGACTGCGATCATCAACCTGTTGGCCGCTCCGGCGCTTCTCTTCGCGACCAAAATAAACGGCCCCCTTCAGCCGTATACGTCCTGGTCCTCCTTGTACGTAACAGATTGGTGGAAGCGTGCTGGGTAAGACAAGCCCAACGACAGGAGCTTCACTACCTGGACTACGCCGCAGCCGCCGCCTTGCCGGACTCCCGCCTGCACCGATCGTAATGGCCCAAGATCACCCATCTAACGCTTCAAGGCCAACTCAAATGGGTTCCGTGCCCTACTACCGAGTCCCGCCAACCTTTGGAGGAAAATCGGGAGAGGATGTCGACGCGTGGCTCGTCCAGTACAAGCGAGTCAGCAAGTCCAACGGCTGGGATGCCGCCGCTCAGCTCAGCAATAATGCGGTCTTCTGCCTTACGGATACTGCGCTCGTGTGGTACGAAAACCACGAGGACACACTGACTACGTGGGACGTTTTTGTTGCAGAGCTGAAAGCGTGTTTCGGCGACTCGAGCGTCAAAAGGAAGCGGGCAGAGCAGACATTGTCTCAACGCGCGCAGCTTCCAGGTGAGACATGTACCACGTATATAGAGGATGTGCTGAAGCTCTGCAAGGTGGTCAATGATCAGATGTCAGAAGACGACAAAGTAGGGCATTTGCTGAAAGGCATAGCCGAAGATGTATATAATTTTCTAATCGGAAAAGAGCACCTGAGCTCGGTGTCCGACGTGATTCGGCATTGCCGAACTTTCGAACAGCTGAAAATGCACAGGATTGCTCCAAAGTTCGGCCGGCTCACAAATGTTACAACGGTTGCCAGCATCGACACGAGCACCTGCCCAGACCTGTCCTCGACGATTCGAAATATTGTTCGCGAAGAGCTTTTTCGCTATAGAGAACAGACGCATTCAGCAGTTGATCACCATTCTGTAAACGACCAACATTCGGTATATGTGCCACGTGAGGCTGTGACTGCGCCGCCGCCTTCTACGACCCCTTGGCAATCGATGGTTAGTGCAGCAGCTGTTGAGTACAGCGCACCCCCACAGCCAAGGAGAGCACCACGGTTGCCAGCTCCTCGCCATGACCGACGCCCCCAGCGTCCGCCTTCTTCGCGACGCCCAGTCTATCCCTATGATATACGGAACGAACCGACCCACTCCACCAGAGAAGACAATGTTCGATTCATCGACGAACAAAGAGAGTTTCGGCCTCTCCCAGTTTGCTACTCCTGTGGTGTACCAGGGCATATTTCGCGATTTTGCAACCGTCGACGTGTAGCCCCACGGTATGGCTACCCACCAAACTTTGCACGGCCTTCCGAACGACTTCGCGATGACCCGCGAGCAACGTACTATGGCCCACCACAACACTTCACACGATCGTCTGATCGACCGTACGATGACCCTAATGCAACACACCTGCTGCCTCGCGACGACTACTGGACATGCAGCTTCCGGAACCACTCCCCTACATCTGACAGGAGCTTGACGCCTCCACTGCCTCGTGTTCCCGTTCTCCTTCACCACGGCGCCGCAACACGTCTCCTTTGCCACAGGAAAACTAGCAAGCGCGGCCGATGGAGGTGAGGTCGCCGGAGACGTGCTAATATCAGAAATACCTCCTGTGTTGATGCTCAAGAACAAAGTACGTGTTTTTGTTGACGGTGTGCCTGTGATGGCTTTGGCGGATACGGGGGCAACCATTTCGGTCATGAGTGCGTGTTTTAAAGATACCTTGGGGCGGAAGGTATTATTTAGGTGGAATCAAGCTGCGAAGTTTTGCGGAGTGAGTGGTGAGGCACTGCATCCTGTTGGTGTGTGTCAAGCTAACGTATTTCTCGGAGGCCGTGTTATCCCAACGGAGTTCGTGATTATTCCGCAGGCGACACATGATGTTATTTTGGGTATGGACTTTTTGAGGGAGTGTGGTGCGACTGTCGACTGCCGCACAGGGACAATAGTCTTGAGTGATCACGTTCCGCCAGCACTCTTGGAAAACCCTGTGGATGGTGAGACGGCATTGTGTGTCTGTGGCGACACTATCATACCACCGTTATCAACCGTTCGTCTACCTGTTGGTTGCAGCGACAGCTATTCCGCCAGCTTTGATGCCAACGTAGAACCAGTGTACACCAACTGCATGAAAAAGAATGTGTTGATCCCACATTGTGTGGTGTCGATCAGACGTGGACGCGCTGGTTTATGGACTGTCAATTGCTCTACAGAACCCGTGATGTTACCAGATGGTCTAAAGTTAGCCGTCGTGAGTGGTCAACACGAGGCCTTGCTGGTGACCGAGCTTAGAGATGCGCCGGAAGAGCATCGTAGTCACAGTTTTGAAACGCCTCTTCTGTCAATGGTGAATAAGTCGCTGAACACAAGTGAACGCCGAACATTGGTCAATGTACTTTCGAAGCACGTCTCTGCATTCGACTTTGCGCAGAAAGACAAAGTGCCCCTAATCCCTGCTTCTCGAACATGTCACACTATCAACACGGGTTTGGCCAATCCGATTAGACAAAAGCCATACCGTGTTTCGCCATCCGAGCGGCGGATTATTAATGAGCAGGTGAACGAAATGATTGAAAATGGTATCATTCAAGAGTCAGTAAGTCCATGGGCAGCTCCAGTAATTCTCGTTAAAAAGAAAGACGGATCCTGGATATTTTGCGTCGATTATCGCCGATTGAATGCTGTAACAAAAAAAGACGTGTACCCACTTACACGTATTGATGATGCCATAGACTGTCTGCATTCGGCCTCTTACTTTTCCTCTGTAGACTTAAGATCGGGCTACTGGCAAATTCCCATGCATCCTGAAGATAAAGAAAAGACAGCCTTTGTAACACCTGACGGCCTTTTTGAATTCAACGTGATGCCATTTGGACTGTGCAACGCGCCGGCGACGTTCGAGCGATTTATGGACACTGTTCTTCGTGGCTTGAAGTGGAGCATTTGCATGTGCTATCTCGACGACGTCGTCATCTTTGGCCGCACCTTCAGCGAACACAATTCACGTCTGGATACTGTACTGACTTGCATAAGATACGCTGGCCTTGTTCTTAACTCAAAGAAATGCCACTTCGGAGACCGACAAACCCTTGTACTCGGGCACCTAGTCGATCAGGAGGGCATCCGTCCAGATCCCCAGAAGACAGCAGCCGTTGAAGCATTCAATGTGCCGCGCTCTGTGAAGGAGCTCCGCAGTTTTTTGGGGCTTTGCTCCTATTTTCGCCGCTTTATACCCAAATTTGCCGATGTCGCGTATCCGCTGACATGTTTGCTACGGAAGAATACTCCCTTCGAGTGGACTCCGGAGTGCGACTCCTCTTTTCGTCAACTGAAGTTCCTCCTGACGTCGCGGCCTGTTCTTCAACACTTCAACCCATCAGCTCCAACCGAACTGCACACAGATGCCAGCGGCATAGGAATTGGTGCCATCCTAGTTCAACGCTATGGTAACCGCGAACACGTGATTGCATACGCAAGTCGCTCCTTGAGTAGGCCCGAACAGAATTACACTGTCACAGAACAAGAATGCCTGGCGGTAGTATTTGCGATTCAGCGGTTTCGGTCTTACTTATACGGACGCCCTTTTACAGTTGTCACCGACCACCACTCATTGTGTTGGCTCATCAACCTTCGGGATCCTTGCGGCCGTCTAGCGCGCTGGGCACTTCGGCTCCAAGAGTATAACTTCATAGTCTCGTACAAAAGTGGTCGACGACACGCCGACGCAGATTGCCTTTCGCGCATGCCACTGAGCACTACAGAGTGTGACGCCGATGACCTCGATCACCTCGTAGCTTCTGTGTCACCGAAGTTTCCCGACCTCAGTACTTTCAAAGATGAACAGCGAAAGGACACCAGGCTATCATCGCTTTGCACAGCTCCTACAGCATGCCATTTCTATGTACGCAACGGACTCCTATATAAGAAGAACTTTTCTAGCACTGGTGCACGTTTCCTACTGGTAGTGCCAGAAACCCTTCGGACAGCGATTTTAGGTGTGATGCACGATGATCCTACGTCCGGACATTTAGGTTCTGCGCGGACGCTTTACCGTGCTAAGGAACGCTTTTATTGGCCAGGAATGCGACAGTCAGTCGAGGCGTATGTGGCCAACTGCACACAGTGTCAACGCCACAAACGCCCGTCTACTGCTCCGGCTGGTTTTCTACAGCCCTTGCCACCTCCAAGCACACCTTTCCAACAGGTGGGCATTGACCTTATGGGCCCTTTTCCAAAGTCGGCTAAGGGCAATCGCTGGATAATTGTATGTGTCGATTACCTCACGCGCTACTGCGAGACGGCAGCCATACCAACCGCAACTGCCAGCGACGTCTCTGTGTTCCTGCTGCAGCACGTTATCCTCCGACATGGCCCACCTCAGGTGATCATCAGTGATCGTGGGCGACAATTTACGGCAGACATAGTAGAAGAGCTGCTTCGATTGAGTGAGTCCCGCCTTCGTCACTCGTCGCCATACCATCCGCAAACAAATGGGCTCACGGAGCGTACCAACCGAACAATTGTAAACATGCTCTCTATGTATGTGGCATCCGACCACAAGAACTGGGATGACGTGCTACCATTTATAACGTACGCGTTCAATACCGCTAAGCACGAGACAACAGGCTATAGCCCCTTTTTCTTGATGTATGCACGACCGCCACGGCACACACTCGACACAGTTTTGCCATTCTCGGCGCACGAGAACCTCTCAGTCACCGAAATCCTCTGCCTTGCAGAAGAAGCGCGTCGTATTGCTCGTCTACGCACTTTGGCATCACAGGAAAAATCGAAGGTACGCTATGACGTCCGCCACCGGCCTGTAACTTACCATCCAGGCGACTTAGTGTGGCTGTGGACTCCGGTACGAAGACGCGGGTTATGCCAAAAGTTCTTGGCCACATACGACGGACCGTTTGTCGTTCTCGACAAAATCACGGAAGTCACATACACAATAGCTCGCCTCACGAGAAGTGGTAGAAGAGCCGCTAAAACCCAAGTAGTCCATGTCGCTCGACTGAAGTTGTACACACCAAGGTGAATCGGTTACCTCGCCCGGCGGGCCTCGTCTGCGAGGGGAGGAATGTTACGCATGCCTTGGAAGAAAAAGAAGATGGGTGAACATGCTGACTGCCCCAAGAGCTGGAGGAAGAAAGAAGACGACGAGACTGCGATCATCAACCTGTTGGCCGCTCCGGCGCTTCTCTTCGCGACCAAAATAAACGGCCCCCTTCAGCCGTATACGTCCTGGTCCTCCTTGTGCGTAACAATATGTACCTAACTCGGAAAACATGCGGAGCACTCCCTCACATTAAGTGGCTCAACGCGGTTTTCTAAATACCTATGTAACCTTTGTAATACTTGAGGGCAAGATCAAAAAGAATTATCTAGTAATTGCATTTACTGTTAAAGTGGATGGCATTCACATAGGCCTGATATCAGCTTTGAAAAAAGCCTACAGATTTGCTAGTTCCAAGTTTCTATTTTTTGTTTTCAAAGAAGCATAACACACTTGCATAACAATTACAAGCTCCCAAATACAGCATTGTTTGTTGCAATTGCTTTGACTAATATTTTCTACTCAATTTTGCTGAAAAATGCGTCAGAATTTGGTAATAATCTGCCCTACAGAACCATTTCTTCACATAAAACGTCTTTGGAGAGGCGGCATGGGAGCTCACCATGAGCTGACATGCCATGGTGAGCTCATCAGATAATCACTGGGTTTATCAACATGAGTATCATGTTCTGAACGTCTAGAGGACGAAGCGGTGACCCCAGTAAACAAAAATTTCTTGTTTCAGGCTTGTAACATGCAAATCAATATTAGGTTACTTTTCAGGTCAAATACTAATTTATCATGTCTTTTTTTAACTTTTGGAACACGGTGCGAACATCGATAAAAAGTAGGTGTGGCATCAATTGCAATTCAAGAAATGTTTTTTTTTTCAAAATGAGGCACTGGTTGCTGACTCACCTATAATAATGGTTACAAAAATTTCAGGCCTTCACTTGTGCACACGATACCCAGTAATTTAGTATTTTAAACTCAAATGTAAATGCTTGAAATCCTAGCGAGACCTACCCCAGCTGGCACAACGTAGCCTGACATTACAACATCGTGGTCTAGTACTCTGTAGATTCCAGGAAAAGGAGGCATCAACCTGCAATTAAAAAGGATGAAAAATATGTTTCGAGTGATAAATACACATGTGCCCTGCTCAGAAACCGTCAGCAGCAGAAGTGGTGTTTTCGCCCCCGGTAGCGGCATGATGGGTAAGGGCACAGGGAGAAATTATAATAATGAGTTTAGCTAGAAATAGTAAAGTTTCTGGAAAAAAAATAATATGTCAGAACCCGCGCACTTGTGTATATATTTCATGCGAAGCAGTCGGGCAGTTGCAGCATATGCCAAATTTTCGGCTTTAAGCCAAGCGTTACGAGGTCGTCTGACCCTTTCGTGTAAATTTAGTGATTGTGCGTGTATCTCCTGCTTAACAAGCATGACGCACAGTCTCGCAGGAAAAGGGCAGGTCATTGTTCGAAGCAATGTCTTCACTCCCGTTACAGAAGACACGTCATTTTCATCACCTCGAAGAGCGTTCGTTTGCAATGCTTGTGAGACCTCTCGTGGACGAAAATCGACGCTACCTCCACAAAGGGAATGATGATGAGTGGGGCGAAGCTGCAACGGTTATCGGTAAACCATGAAACACTGACCCCACTCATCATATAAATCCGCGACACGTTGTTGTAGGGTGATTGTATGTGCACTTATATATACAATATTTGTTAATTTACATATGGCAGGCAATTATATGCACCAGGTGAACTATTTTATGTTTTGATGCAATCAAATACGCAGTGCACGATACTTTCATTTCGGGCACCACAAAGGACGGTTGTTTCCGATGAGATCTGGAAATCGCTTCCCTTAGAAGGTTAGAGCTTTGTCGTCAACGAACTACAAGGTGAGATTATTATCGAATGACGAGCGGTCGATACCACAGACGAGTGGTCTGGGAAGTGGTGCTCAAAGCGTGCGTTGGCGCCTCCGGTCTCCGGTAGCGACCACTTCGGGCACATGGCCACTGCATCCTGCGCTTGTTCCTTTTTCAAGTTCACTTGTCGTCACTTTTGTCTCTCCGGCTTCGCGCCACCCTCTGCTCGGGGTCCGCTTGCCGCCGCTTATGGGACACCTCTGCATCGCTGGACCCCAGTGCATGATCCGCTTGCCGACGAGCCCTCTCCACTTGGGTGTGCATGGCTCTCACCGCAGGGTGTTCGCGGCGAGCCCTGCCACAGTTGCCTTCACCTCTGCGGTGTTTTTGATGAGTAGCCTGCGCACGCATTGAGTAAGCAGCAGAGTGTGTGGAGCCGGAGAGTGCATGTGTGTACCGCTCAACCTGAGCGGCGACGCGTCATCCAAAGACCGCTCTTTTAATTATAGCACAGGCAACTATGCCTCTCGCGGGAGCTATAAAAACTAGCGGCTATACCAATGGGAGTCAGAGCACTGGCTAGAGGAGTTTTGCCCTTAAGATCCTGAACTTATTCTTCTAAGAGGGGAAGTGTACTAAAGTGCTTAGTTTGGCTGGTTGATACAATATAAATGAATCTAGAAACAAAGCGGTTGTAAGCCACAGCTTCGTCCGTTTCTTTCACTGCCGCGTGTTTCGCGCTGTTTTTCACTCCACTACGAGAGGTATGTAATAGTCCGGCTTCCCGTTCGGATCGAAAGAAGAGACGCGCCGCAATTCTTAAGCGGCAATGGCGGCGGCGCCGCAGCCCCTGTTGTAGTTTGCATCGGCACTTAAAGTTGAAACCAGAAGAGGCGGTGCAGTGCAGCAGCGCGTAGTTGCAGGATTACTGTAGCTATTCTGACACATAGGGATCACTACATGCGTGTTCCACATGACAATATGATACATTTCTCTCAATATGTATAAGCATTTCTTTTTTTAAGCTCACAAAAGTAACCTATATACACCAGGGTAGATCCACGTTCATTTCCCCCAAAACCCACGTTTCTTTTTTACACGTGCAGCTTCATGGCATTCAAAGGCATACGTTAGTTCATGCACGTGCAATGAATATAATATTGCTGAGGATTTCCCCAATTGATACACTTACCTCAGGCTTTCCTTAAGGCACGCCTTTAGGAACGGCATGTTTTCCTGCCCAGGCATAATTGTACGTGAGTTCTCATCAACAGCTGCCTGAACTTCTTGGCGTACTTTCTTCTGAGCTTCTTGGTTCTTCGCTAATTGAAATAGCAAGCAGGTCATGGCAAAAGCAGTCTGAAAAAAAATTGAGTCTGCTGCTATATGCTTCATTCCGTTGTGTCGTGTTAAGACAGGATTAGTAGTGAAGCACTTACGGTGCCAACACCTGCCAGTATGAAATCGCTAGTGAACGTGAATATTTCTCCAAACGTCAACTTCTTTTCAAGTAGCAGATTTCGCAGAATAGTTGCTTTTCTCACCAGCTTTTCATCATCTATTCGGCGAGCTGCTGCATCGATATGCCGATATGTGCGCCTAGGGAATGTAATGACGATGCATTTACACATAAGATATTTACATAAAACATTTATTAGCCCAAGAAATGTTTTCAAAGCCACGGTATAAAGCTGCAGTATGTTTTTTAAAGAAAATAACTAAGCAATTCAACTTTGTCAACTAGAAAAAGTCACAACTTTGCCGCAAAGGTCAAGCGATGATTTTGATAGCGAAAAAGTGGAACGTCACGTGAAGAATGGCAAGCAGATCGAAACGTGCATGTCTTACTCACGTGAATAAGTGTCTCAGTTGTTACTTGGATGTGTCTGAAAAGTGGTCCCTTTTCGCAAACGGGCACTGTGCATCGACTGCAGTGACCGTTGTGTGCGCGGTAGCTACAACAGAATCATTCCGGGGAGAGCCCAAGGCATACGATTATCCCCATGACGAGGTAAGCACGCGCACTTGTGAGAATCCATCCCTTTTGTTCTCCGCCAAGCAAAGTACGCTGGTGACTGAGAGCTCGCGCTGCCACATTGTGACGATCGGGCAACGCTGTTGATTGCGCCATCTCACTGGTGATGCTGAAAACACGACAGTTCCCCCAATACGCGCGTCGTCATTGGTTAGTGGTAGATATAAATAGCTTGCCGTCCCAACGATGAAGAAGATGATCTTTCGTGGTTCAATGACCAACGCCTCGAACTCACAAGCAAGAGGTCGGACGTTTGATTCAGCGCCGGAGTCTTTTTCGGAATTGTTTCTCTTTCTTGCGTTTTTATATATAGAAATAGGTTTACATATACGTTGAATGATGGTGACGCCGACGCCGGTGGCAAAATACAGTCGAGAGTGTCCTTGCATGTAATTGTTATCGCAATAAAAAGGGTTGTTACCAGGCGTACAAGCAAAATACTCAAGAAAACATCTCATGACAAGACGAGTGTTCGCTCTCGAATTATGCCTTGACACAAAAAAGACATAACGAACGCTTTAACGCAAAGCATACAATTTCATCATCACCACCATAAGCCTGACTACGCCCACTGCAGGGCAAAGGCCTCTCCCACGATCCGCCAATCAACCCAGTCTTGTGCTTTCAGCTGGACGTTATACCTGTGAACTTTTTAATCTCATCAGCCCACCTAACTTTTTGTCTCCTTAACATGCGTTTTCCTGCTATGGGAATCCATTCAGTTACACAAAACGACCAGCGATTATCCTGCCTACGTGCTACGTGCCCGGCCCTTGTTCATTTCTTCTTGATTTAAACTAAGATATATATCATCCTGGTTTGCTTCCTGACCCACTCTGCTTTCTTTTTGTCTCTTAAGGTTACACCAATCATATTCCTTTCTATCACTCGCGGCGTCGTCCTCATTTTAAGCTGAACCCCCTCTTCATGCCGGCGAAATTCTGCCTCTTAGTTGAGTACCGGCAAGATGCAGCTGTTATAAACCTTTGTCTTGAAGCTTGTGGCAGATTACAATCCATGATTTGAGAAAGCTTGCTGAATGTGATTTACTCCATCCTTATTCTTCTAGTTATTTTACTCTCATTGTTTGGTCCCTTGGTTGCCACCTGCCCTAAGTGGATGTATTTCTTTACAACATCCAGCATCTCTTCACCTATCGCAAAGTGCTATTTTATGCTGAGACAGTTGCACATTACTTTAGTTTTGTGCCTATTAATTTTCAGACCTACTCTTCTGCTGTAGGTTTCCAGTTCAGTAATAATGAGCTGTAATTCGTTCCCTGAGTTCCTCATTAAGGCTATGTTATAGCTAGAGGCCGGATTTTCAGGCACTAAAAATGTGTGTTTCAGTTTCTGCTGAGCGACGTCGTGTATTATGGTAACGATACATTATCCATTGCAGCCTCTCCAGAAGCATGTGCACTGACTGATCCATCTTACACAAACGGGTAATACACAACAGAGAACGCTGATATGACACAACATCGATGGCGTTTGTGCACGACTAGGCTGGGACACGTCATGCTCACGTGTCCTTGCTTACGCATGTTGTTATTGGTATCTATGCATCATGTGATCTTCCAGCCGCGATACCCAAAAGAGCATGGAAGGAATTAGGCTCGCGATGGCTACATGGAGATAGAAGCAAAAAATTCAAGCTTGCCTCTTCACATTATGATTTTACGGCTCGTAGTGAACCAATTTGGAAAATCACCGTGGTAGAACTCTTTTCATTGGGCATGCAAGAACCTCTATTGTCTTACTACAACTTCTTATATCTCCTAAAGAAGGTTGGTTAAATAAGTAAATTACAAACAAAACAAAAGCCGCGTGCTGATCACATAATTTGACAGAAGGCGCTGCGGCATATGGGGTCAATGTCAAAGAAAACACGCCTTCATTGATAGAGCACACTTGTTTTCTCTATAGGCCATTTCATTCAGTCATGAATACAACAAAAAATGAAATAATATAAATATTAGATCTGATATGACATTCTAAAATCTCAAAACAACTGTCGTTGTTTGAAGACGACTGTTTAGGTGCATTTATTTTCTAATGCGAGTTTTACCATTAATTTCTTGACATAGGCGCTTTAACTGTAGTTTAATTCGACGCGATGATAAATTCTCATAATAGTTCATTTTTCATATTGCTACGGCTGTCATTTTTTTAGTAATGGCTTAGGGCAAACCTCGCAGCCCTGTTCTGTATTTCTTCAAGTTTTTGCACTTACAGACGTGTAACAAAGAGTCTTATACGGCACAAGCGTATTCAGGCATATGGTGAACGTATGCTAAATGCACTATTGATTGTAAACATGCCGGTACCTGTCTCAGGCTTCGCTGTATAAAGTATAACGATTTGGCGGCCTTCACCACCACTGAATCAACATGAGCATTCCATCTCTGGCCCTCCACGGTTTTTCCCTCCTTCTCCACCTACCCGCGGCTGCACACAAAAGCCTGCTGTTTCCTTCCCAACACAACACATAGGTTTTTAGGACGGTTCTCCGGTTTCTTCAGGACACTGGACAGCTGTCTGTAGAAGACGGTCGCCACGTCCTCACCCAAAGACGCCCCTCTTATTTCTTACCTCATCTTCACTTCTCTCCCCTCATTCCCCTGCAGACGTTGAGATATGCTTCCACTTAGGGCTGCTAAAATAGCGTCTTTTGTACTGCTCTCCCTTCAATCGCTCGCAGCATGTCAGCTCTGTGGCGTAAGGGGGCCAGCAAGTGCCCTTTCTCTGCAGTTAGCGTTTTTTTTTTTTGCGGAAGTTGTTAGAAATAGAGGACTTTGTTGAACTTCATATTGTTTCAAAATATCAATGTTGTCTTTTTTACATGAATAACCGTTTTAAATGGCACTGAAAACCAAAATTTGAGCTTATAATAATAGCGCTCATATAGGCGCTGACATGGAAAGTAGGCATTTCTAGGAACTTATAGGAATTTAAGCACCAACACCAAAAATAGGCATTTATAAGCATTACAGAACACTACAAAAGTCCTTCTTAACCTCTAATTCGTGCTCATATATCAAAATGGAACGATAGGAACGCAAGGCACAAAATAAGCCTTTGCCTATAATCCGGTTTCTAGTTATAACCTATCAGCGAATTGCAGGTTACTATAAGATACTCTTCATTAACTCTTATTGCTAACTCTTCCCAATCTAGGGTCTGGAAAATACATGATGTATAACATTGGAGAGATCGTGTCTCCCTGCACTAAACATTACTTTATTGGTATTCTGTCGCTTTCTTTATGCAGAGCTATGGTGGCTGTGGATCCACTGTATAATTCGTCTAGTTTGTTTATGTAGGGTTTGTCGATGTCCTGATTTTGGAGTGCGTGTATTACTGCTGATGTCTCCACTGAGCCAAACACATTTCCGTACTCTATGAAAGCTATGTATAGAGATTTGTTGTATTCTGTGCATTTATTTATTACCTGATTGATTGTACTAATACGGTCTATTATGGAGTAGCCTGTACAAAATCCTGATTGGTACTTTGGTTGATTGTACTGTAATGTCACCCTAATTCTATTAGCCATAATTTATGGTAATAGTTTGTAGACAACTGAGAGTAAGCCGATCAGCTTGTAAATTTTCAGATCCTTGTAATCTCTTTTTTAAGGATTAAAATGTTGATGTCGTTCTTCCAGGATTTTGGTACCATTACCATCAAAAGACCCTTCGTATAAGATGGCTAGTTTTTGTAACAAAATTTTTTCGCCATATTATATTTTGGCAGGTCCATTGTTACCTTATTCTCACCAGCGGCATTGCCTCTTTGTATTCCTTTTAAGACTGAGTGTGCGCGCATGTGCTGCCGAACGTGCTGTGTTTATCTCTCTTCCCTCTCTGCTCTCTATCTTTCATCTTCCACATCGCCCTCCCATGCGCATGGTAGCAAACCGGCTGCCCATAAGGATGGTTAACCTGCCTGCCGTTCTTTTCCTCCTATTTTTCTTCCTTCCTTCTTTTTAAGGCTTTCCTTACTTCCTCAGTGATTCCTGGTAGGATGTCAAAGTCCTATGGGATATCATCGCTTCTGACAGTATCATCCTGGTTGCTTCGGCTTTTGTACAGCTCCCCGTAAAACTCCTTCGCCACCTCGACTATCCTATCCCTATTGATTATGACTTTGCCTTCCTGCTTCCTTAATGCATACATACAGGTTTTGCCTATGCATAAGTTTCCCTTCGAAGCTTTCAGGCTTGTGCTGCTTTTTACAACCTGCTCGATTCTCTCTATGTTATACCTTCTGATGTCAGATACCTTGCGCCTATTGATCAACTTCGAAAGCTCCACTATCTCTATTTTCTTGCTTGCATTGAATGCTGTTATGGTTTGTCGTCTCTAATCAAGTTTTTTGTCTCATGAGATAGTTTGACAGTGTCCTGTCTAGTGATTTTACCTCCAATTTCCATTTTGAACTTTTTGATGACACTAATAAAATTATCGTTCATTTGCTCAAAGCTTACGTCAGTTACCTCGTTTAGAGCCTCGAATCTAATCTGAAGCGAAACTCCCAATTCCTCTACTTTCCCTTTTACCGCTAGCTCATTAATTGGCTTCATGCGTATCAGTATGTGCCTTTGCTTTTTTTTTGGTTATGGTGAATACGAGCTTTTACAATAGCATCAGATCTTCCCGACTACTTTTACATCATGTACAATGTGTGCTTGTGCACACGGAATGAATTTAGCTGGCGTATAAAAATTGCTGGCGTGCTACTTTTCGTTTGAATAGACAGTGGCGAGAGAAATACAGGAGCTAACAGAGACGAGCGGTAGTAAACCATGTTATTGGGTATCAAAGCTTTCGGCTCTTGGATAGTGATGTATGTTGGTAGAATTCTTCATTGTGCGTATAGTTCTACAATAAAGTAACAAATTTCCTGCATGAAAGGAAAATGAATTTGACGGTACAGATGTAGCTGTGTTGTCTAGCTGATTGATATAGTCTAAACAAATGAACATAAAGTCCATTACATGGCTTTTTTGTAAGGGGCAAGCTAAAGAGTATGTGAAGTAACAAAATTAATGATGGTCTTCATATGTGTAAATGCATCTAATGTTTGTAAAGTGCATGATCGTCAGTATGTCCTTCAGTTTCTATCGAGGCGCAGTTATTGCACTGTGAAGTTTCTTCTTACTGAAACAACATTCTAAGCCATTTAAATGGGCTGTTTAAGGCAACAATCATTCGACAATGATTTTTGAAATAGCGGTCCATAAACCTCGTGGTGTTACTTTCGTGCCAAAAAAGGCCTATTTTGAAATAAAATCACGTTTTGGTGGGCCGCGTCAGGTTAGCACACTTCAATTTACCTGTCTCAAGAAGCGGACCGACAGGACCGACTCGCGCCACAGTTGCCGTGCACAACGTTGCCCGGCTTCACTGCGCTATTAGCAACAGACTGAAAGCAACGGGAGCCACAGCAGCAACAACGACCATTGATCAAGTTTCCCGCCAGTAGCTTCAAAATTGTAGACGTTTTTGGTTTAACTGAGCCCCGCTAGATGGCAACACATGTTCTGTGTAACACACAAATATTAAATTTTCGAACCACTGGCGCCATTTTACATAGTAACGTCCGGTTACAGTGTACTAGAAGGAAGCAGTGGAATGAACTAGGCGGCCGCGCTGCATCTCGGCTGATTCTCCGGCGGGTGACAGTAGCGGCGGCGCTGTTGTCCCATGGTACTGAAGTTCTCAGGAGCGTCTGCATTAGGAGAGCGCGCGCTGTAGCCTACAAAAACTTGTAATTGCTCGTTTTTAGCACGTTTAATGCATTTCTGAGCCTTTATCACTGAACGCACCTGCTACGCGCCATGGTGCACGAGTGAATATGCAGGCACGCCACAATTACGTCGTTGCATTCACTGTTTCAAAAGCATGTCGACACACACACACACACACGCACACACACACACACACACACACAAAAACGTCAATCGGAATTAGCACTGATCCGCCTAGCTTCTCAATCAAGCAGCGCTTTGAGCTGCGTTACATGATAAGTGGCTACTGGCGAACTACAAAAGGAGGAGAAGTACCGAAACCGCGATCAAATCATACGCTCGTTTTGTCGGCAGTATTTGTGATACCGAGAGCACAGTGTTCCTCATATGAGCCTACATGCGCTCGATTGTTTCAGGAGAAACCTGAGCATAAGTAACGTGGTCACAACATTTATATCGGTGACGACTCAGTTTTATCATGCCAGTTTTGCAAAAGATAATAATTATTGCTTTCTGAAAGGCTTATTATATATTAAACATATTAAAAACAACACACACGCATATTAAAAAGTGAAGTGCCAATTGCATATATAGCCCATCTGTTATTCTGCCTAAATTCATTGCAACCACTTCTCATTTTGAATCGATAGCTTAAATTGGGCTGCTTACCAAATATTCCATTGGTGTAACGCCATTGCAAGCCAGCAAATTTATGACGATGTTTTGTATTATAAGCGTAGCGCTATTATTAAGTGTCAAAAGTGTAGGCAGGCAGTGCTGCATCTTGTTCTTAGAAATTTAGGTTTTATATGTGCACAGCAAACACACACAGATATATACACATACATATATATATATATATATATATATATATATTCGCAAGTTCAAGCATTTAAGTCAGACGCCACCGCCCCATTAACAATATCCATGCAATGCCCTTTAGCACAGATTCTATTTTAGGTGGTGCATTTGTAGTCGGACTACGTTAGACTTGAACTAGTTTTAGGACATCATACTGTCGGAAAGGTGAAATTTACAGTGCGCATTTGTACAGAGAGGCGCTATATTCAGCTTCACCAACTGTAAACGTTTGGTGCAAGGCTACCCAGAACTGTTTTTTTATGTGGGGGAGAGCCGCAGATTGACTAACTTTGGCTATTGGCGGTCGCTGTGAATTCGTGTAAATATTTTAGTATACCCTCAAAAGTTAAATTATGAAACCATCTCGTGGTATAGGGGGTTCACATTCTCTTCCTCTCCCCTCTTATGGCTTCTCGGTTCTGCGTGCGTTTGACACAGTACTTGTTTTTTATTCTCACAGCTTCCTGAGCACAGCTATTTTTCAATAAATCAGCTCAGTTATTATGAATATTGTAGATGCCTAACCAACAAAGTAAGAGTTATAACAGAAGAAATCAGAATGAGACAGGCGCTTTGTAAATAATTTTTGATCTCTCACAAGGTCTTTTTGAGCGCTCCAATTCGGTAGATTGGCCTGTCATACTTCAAGGGCGATGACATCATATGCTAGACATGAATGACGGGCAGGCGTGAAGAAATCTGCATCAACAAAGCGCGGCGGAGGAGCCGAAGCGCATAGCAGTTCCTACACGTGGCGCGCGGATCTTTCAGTACTATTCGACTGCAGCGCCGCCGCTACGGGCAACCGGAAAGAGATCAGGCTGCGAGGCACGGGCATGCCACTCAACACTTCTAGTACGCTCTAGTCCGGTGGCTCTTTTTTCCATGAATCAAACGGAAACGAACAAGCAGCATGTTATTGCGTCTCTTGATGCACGGAAGGTTCTTTATTTAGTGCTGCTACAACGATTTTTAGAGAATAATTGTAGGTGGTCTGTCTGATGTCATCGGGATGATTTTAAAAAATGTCCTACCACGGTGCATGTGTTCTTGAGCGTTTACCTTGATTTTTCGGTAAGTAGGGCACTCTTGTTGATAATATTGTCGCTTCAGATGTTGTCATTCATTCACCTTTCACTCTGACGTAAATTATTATTTGACTTTAGTGCCCCTTTAATATATTGCGTTCATATGTCAAGAAATGTAGGATGGTAGTCTTAATGAAAGACGGTCGAACGAGTAAAGATAGTAACTATTTGCCAGAAAGGTAAGGAAGCTTCTAGGGAAACAAACAATTCAATCTCTTTAAAAGCATCAGATCTCAGGAACTGAACTCTACTTGAGGTTTTTTTATATAAGAAGTTCACGTATCAATTCGTCTGCTTTTTCGTAGGTCAGGATAATATATTCACTTGGTGTCCACTGAAATCTGATCGAGTAGCCTGTGGCTATAGCCTAGTGTTGTAGACACGCCAAGTGGAACATAACACGTGGCCTATCTGCTTTTTAAAGGGTCGTAGAATGTTTGTAACGCTCCTTTAGAGGTGGCGGAATATGAAGTGTCCGTTAATCTATTGGAGTAAAATAGGTGGAATATCATGACGTTTTATTTATTCAACGCCGTGATGCTCGAAACAACTTTGTGGTCGGTGCTGATTACACAGTGATGGCTGAGTCAGTCACTGGCCCTGTTTGAGAAATTAACTCCAGAAATGCTTAACAAAAACACATGTACAATGTGGCCTGGTCAAAAAAACAAAGCCTGAAAGCTTTAGCAATCAAGGAACCTTTTTATTCCTTTTATTGAAACAAATTAAATACACAGATAACATTTCTGTGAGAGAACTGCGATTTCTTAAGTACTGGTGAGGGGAAACAGAAACAAGAATATGAAACCAATCGGGTTTACACTTCAATTACATATGTCAATTTTCATGTTTGGCTGCCCTATAAATATTTTGTTGTTTAGCGGCATTCTCTTTGCTCTACATATTCCATGCTATTACATTGATGTCACAAAATTATCAAGCAATCATACTGCCTCCGATAGTGTTTTCACATAGCGTGGGGTTTCACATCCCGATATCATCATATGATTATGAGTTACGCCGTATACAAGGGAGCACCAGAAATTTAGACCACCTGGAGTTCTTTAACGTGCACCTAAATGTAAGTACACAGGCCTCAATATTTTTCGCCTTTATAGAAAAGGCGGCCATATTTTTCAGTTTATTGCGAACTTGTTCACAGCGCAACAACAGAAACACAGGACAGGGAAGGAGACACCACCCTGTTCTGTGTTTCTGGTGTTGCTTTGTACACAAGATCACGATGAATTCCAACCAACTGGCCCAACTTATTGTCTTATCCCAGTTTAGTACTGCCGAGAGCCAGGCGATCACCCACTTCGTTTTATGCTGCGAATAGATGAAACATTGTCAATGTCTCTAGAAATGAAACTCTACCGTGTGTAAACGAGAAACAAATGACTGCTCACTAGAGCAGAAAAGAGGCTCATGTCCTTATACTGAATAAACCATAAAAACTGAGGAGCAGATGGCCAAAACAAACTTAGATTCTACATTCTAGCTTGACCACCGCCCGCGAGCATACAGCATAGATCATGGGGTCTGCCTTACTTCTAGCAATGTTTCATGGAAGACTATATGTACGCTCCACGGTTCCAGAACACATCATCATTTGGCTGGAGGCACGTAAGACACCAACACTGAGACGCACATACATCGCTTACTGGGTGCCTAAGCTACAGAATTGTCCATCCAGTCTGACCAATGAGGGTGCCTGGTGCCCAAATTCACGAGTTCGTGAATTCGGGCACCAGTAAACAGTTATTGCGTTCTGGTTACTTGAAACTGCACATATTATAACTGCATATTAAAGGCCTACAAAACACTTACGCTGGTACTTACATTGTGAAATCTTCCATTGTTTTCTTGAAAATTCGCCACGTGGGCGTGAGCAAGTTGTGTAAGTATGGAAACCGGTAGCCAAGCTTTTGTATGCACATAAAAGCTGTTTTTATGTCATCCAATATGGCGGCACCATCAGAATCTTGGTGAAGTGGGTTCTTCAAACAACACAATTCCACGTCGGCGGTGGTCGATGCTATACCTGCGTTGTGAACGTTTGTTAAAACGTGTATAACTACATATAGGAATATAATGAAATTGAAACTAAACAGTCACAGCAATCAATTTTCTAACGATGTAACCTTTGAGGTTTCTTCCGCCTTTTTTTAAGATTGCTGTGATGAGAAGTTCTGTGTAGTACACGATGAAACTGGGCGCTTTCTTCTTCAAAACCAACAAAATGTTTTACACAACAGCTTTAGCACAATAAATAGACCTATACTAATAGGTAGCAACCAAATTAAAGAGGCTTATAAGCCAAGCACTTTAGGTGAGCAAGCAATTGAGGTTCAACTAGAGGAAGCAACAAAAAAAATGAAAGGCGTAGAGCTCAAGTAGAACACATCTATTTTTGCTACCCTACAGTAGAGGAAGAGGAAAGGGAAAATAAATGAAGAGTAAGAAAAAAGAGTGTAGAACGGAGTCCTTTATACTATATTCATTACACTATTGCTGCGCAAAACGTTTAGTAAATTGTTGAGCAAGAACTTTCAAAGGACAGTTCTGGCCAACATTTCGATAATTGATATGTGGGGTTTAACGTCCCAAACCCTCCACATAAATATTAGAGACGTCGTAGGAGAGGACTCCGGAATTTTCGACCACCCGGGGTTCTTTAAAGTGCACCCAAATCTGAGCACAGGGGCATACAACATTTCCGCCTCCATCGGAAATGCGGCCGCCGAAGCCTGGATTTGAACCCGCGACCCGCGGGTCAGCAGCCAAGTACCTTAGCCACTACACCACCGCGGCGGGGCTGGTCAACATTCTAGAATTACTGCTACGGTAGGGTCTGTTGTCATGGCAGAAGTAGAGCCTCCGCCAGCAGTCCATGCACGCCATAAAATTGACCGTGGTAAAAACATTTTCTATATTTTGACGCACCGTGAATGCAAGCATTTTTTCAAAGTGTGCCTAGTTATTATGCTCCAGCAACTAGTGACAATTAACAGAATCATCATAAATTAAAAGGATCGCTGATGTTGTTTGTTCCACGTGGCAGCATCCTCTCGTAATAAACTTTTTGAAGCATGCAAAAACACAAACACGAAGACTGCTTCGAAGGGGTTCGGTAATGACGAACTCGCTTTAACTTATCGTGACTCTTCAAGAATAACAGGCCTTCTTGTAGACAAAGATTTAAAAAGATCAATGATAGTTGAACTATTCATTTGTCTTTCGACCACGAAACTGGGATTTTTTTTTTCAATTATGAAACTAAAATCTTCAAACACCACATTGGTCAGAAATACGCCATACTGCATAAAAGAGGAGCAAAATTAAGACATCAATATATTACGCCTGAGAAACTATAAGAGATTGGTGAAATTTGTCATGGAGAAATTTGTCCAAAGCAGCAGTCACTTATGCAGTATCCTGTTGAAGTATAGAAGGCAACTATCGTGAACCACTCTCGTTAAAATTACTGGTCTCATCGCAGAACCTTATTTGACAGAAAGGGTTAACAGCCACCATGGCCTTATTCAAAAACAAAAGCCTGGAATACTTGTAATTTGCCCCAGGTGAGGAAATACAGAAAAGTAAGCAGATACGATTTATTCATAGGCTGAAAAGAGGCATGGAATAATCTATGACCTGTGCTATGATGAATGCCGAACCGTTATATAACACTGAGCGCGCTAACAGAGCGCCAGATTGAGCATAAATGGAATTATCTGCTACTTGACCTGTTGCAAAAGTAACTATGCACTAGAACATTCCGAGAGCGGCAACCTAGTTTGTGGGAACACGATTTAACATTTTGGTGGTCAAAATTCCGGAGCCCTCCACTACAGCGTCTCTCATAGATATTCATAGGGTGGTTTTGGGACGTTGAAACACCACACATCAATCAATCAAATCAATTGGCAACACGATTTTATCAGGTGTGCTCAACATTTTCTTTACCAGAATATTACACTCCATGGTGCAATCACAATAGGGTTAGCACATCCGTCTCGCAGTGTCAATTTCGGCTCTATTCGGTATTCTTAGGTAACAGTGTTTTTCGCAAAAAATTATATCATAATGAGTCATCTTCTTCTAGTTTATGTTGTTGGCTTCTGTTGTGCGGTGAGTAAATGAAATTGACATTGGTGGAGGTAAATAATAGAGATAAGTGGAAATGAATGTTTTACCAGACCAATTTTTTTAGTGGCAAAGCAACATTGACAAATAGTTGGTAGTGAAATCACGATGACTATTTCCAAGCAGAAACACAGTCTTCCTGTTTCCTGATCAGTATTTTTATTCAGTGTCCCACCGGAAACGGCAAGGAAGATGTTTCTCGAGGGCATCAATATAACAATTTACCGGCAGCAATCCCCGTATCCGAAACAAACAAAAAATGTCCGGAATATGTTAGCTGAGTGAAGAACGCGGTTTTTTATCAATTCACACAAGCCCTAGGATGCCTCGCCACGGCTGTATAGTGCCGATAAGGTACTCGGCTGCTGCCCGCAGGTAGCTGGAGCGAATCCCGGCTGGGGCAGCTAAATTTTTGGTGGAGGCAAAAATGCTGTAGGCCCGTGTGCTTAGATTTGCGTGCACGTTAAAGAAGCCCAGGTGGTCGAAAGTTCCGGAGCCCTCCACTATGGCGTCTCATAATCATATGGTGGTTTTGGGAGATTCAGCCCCACATATTAGTCATCATTATCATCAGCCTGACTGCGTCCACTGCAGGACAAAGGCCTCTACCGTGTTGCGCCAGGTAACTTGGATTAGTGCTTGCTGCTGGCAATTTATACCCGCAAACTTCTTAATCTCATCTGCCCACCCAACAGTCTGCCTCCCCCTAACCCACTTGCCTTCCCTAGAAATACAGTTACTTACCCTTAATGACCAGCGGTTATCCTGTCTACGTGCTACATGCCCGGCTCATGTCCATTTTCTCGTCTGGATTGGAACTATGATATTCTCATGCCCAGTTTGTTCCTTAATCCACTCTACTCTCCTCTTGTCTCTTAAGGTTACACCTACCATTTTCCTTTCCGTTGCTCGCTGCGTCGTCCTCAATTTAGGCTAAACCCTCTTTGTAAGTCTCCACGTTTCCGCTCCGTAGCTAAGTACCGCAAAGATGCAGCTGTTCTATACCTTCCCCTTGAGGGATAGTGGCAATCTATCCCTCAAGAGGATCAACTGCCAAACAGAAGCACCTGGTTTATTGAAAGCGCAAACCAACAAAAAAACCTGTAAAGTAGGAGATGCAATCTGATTTACTGCAAAATAGGTTAGCAGACTCTTCTAAATCACTTACTTCGGTAATGTGAGTAGTTTTAAGTACTACCTGTACTTGGACATCATATTGTTTTGGGCTAGAGAGAAATGCCGTGAAATCGAGTTCAATCCGAAGTGGAGATGTAAAATGATAAATCATTAGAAAGTAAAAAGGTGGTGCCAATGATATGTACAAGAACCATGACTTCATTATCATCGCCAACCTAAGTGGTGAAAATTAGAGAATTAATATATTTCAATGAGAATTTATATGCGCTGGGCAACGTCAAAAGCGCAGTGCTGATATGGTTGCGTTCATGCGTTAATTCATTTTTTGCACGAATTAAATCACGGCGTGCTCTATTCTAATGCGTCGATTACAGTGAGGTAAACAGTGTTTCCATCAAGCATATTTCATTTTCTATACAAAAAGCTACCATCCCATTCACGGATAGATGCTCTCATAAACTTACTTTCCAGGGCCCATCGACGGAAGAAGTAGAAGCAGTCTTTTACACAGCCGTTTGCATCCATGCCCTCGTCAAGGAGACTGAGAGCTTCATCGGATATTCTGTGCATGATTGGAAGGTAAGAATTGGCTGCTCGGACTTTCAACATGTGAGGCTGCATTCTCGACCTGGCACTTAGCCATTCTTTTCCTTGGCTGCATACAGAAACACACGGAAAAGGAAAAACAAAATGGCGGAGCTTGCACTTGGCCCACGCAAGACTTCAAAGAGCGAACCTGTACAATCTGAAAGACACATATGCTTGCTGCAAGGTAGTTGCTAGGCCTTAGGCAGGAGATTCAGGATAAGTTCTAGGTTACTTCTAGGCAGCAGCTAGGCTTTGTTTAGGTGATGTTACGCTGTTTTTACATTGGCTCTCAGTGCTGAGCGGTTCTAGTAAACACGAACAGTCAAAGACATGACTCTCGCACGACGTAGTTAGAGTAGGCCTTCCCTCTCTTTGCAATCTTCCCGTAGCCATTATTGCTCTTCCGTTCCCATGTGCTCTCTAATCTTACGTACTGGGCTTGCTGTTATCGCTTCGCAGCAATTTGTTGGGCTAACTGTGGCCTTCTTCATTTTCATTCTACCAGTGGTTAGTAATGCCATTTTCCCGATCGTTGTGAGAAAAACCCGTTATGATTATGATAGTTTGTTGATAAGAGCACAATTAAACATACTTGTTTTGTTACGACAGTATTGTTATTCATTTAAAAAGAACCAATAGTGAAATGTGTTTTATCTACCTTCTGAGGCACACGTAGTCCTCATGATTACTATAGTTTTATGATGCGCCGTGACATGTAGGCCGCACATGAACTAAGGCTAACTTACATAGCTATGCTGTTAGTATAAGAAAGAGACAATGAATTCGTAGTAGAAACGTACACATTTTGGCTCGTCGGCTCGTAACTAGTGAGTCCAAGCAAAGAGAAAAAATTGGTCCGAATGTACATGTTGCACTGTAAATGTTGTCGAAAGACGGTAGTCTTGCGTCCCGAGAGAGTGAACAAAACGTTGATTTGATGTTCTGCGCAAGAAAATTGGTGAATGGTATTCGGCGGGCGCTGCGTTAGATTGCCTCGAGCGTGTGGCGGAGGCGAACTAGCGCATCTAGGCACGTTAGACACAAGTGCCATCGGGCAGTTATCTTCTAAAACAAAGGCGTACAGCCCGCGGAGAAAGATGCGCGCCAGTCTCGGAGGTGATAAGGTGTAGAACGCAAAGCGACGGGCAGGTGCTACCACCGTGGCGTCGTAGCAAAGCGTTGGATACCCCTTTTTGAGCATCGCGTTGCACTGTCAGCGCAGCGCGATTAAATGCTACATTCCTTAAAGTTACTTGTATTTGCCTCTTCTAGTATAAAGGCAGACATAGAAAACATCGAAGCGTTGTTGTGGCGCCTCAGATATGCGCAATAATTGCTTTTTCATTGATTGATATGTGGGGTTTAACGTCCCAAAACCACTATATGATTATGAGAGACGCCGTAGTGGAGGGCTCCGGAAATTTAGACCACCTGGGGTTCTTTAACGTGCACCCAAATCTGAGTACACGGGCCTACAACATTTCCGCCTCCATCGGAAATGCAAATTGCTTTTTCATTGACAATCGCACAAATATGAACGCCTAAACCTTGACAAATATTGGTGGGCGCTGTGGATGGCGTTGGCCGTTTGGTGCCGTTCGAAGTATTGTTAGGGCGGACAAACAGACAAATGTACAGACAGACAGACAGACAGACAGACAGACAGACAGACAGACCAACATTTTTCCGTCGAAGGTCCTATCGTCTTTAATAAACGCTTCTGACGTCGTTGTCAGATTGATCAGGAAGCCAACACCGTATTCGGAGACACTATTCACAAATAACAATATCAGTGCTTCATGAAAGGTATGAATACATCAGCGCAAATTTAGGTTTATAGAAAACCCGCCTTGGTGGTCTTGTGGTTAAGTCGCTAGACTGCTAATTCGAACGTCGCGGGGCCGAATTCCGGCCGTGGTGGCTGCATTTTAAATGCGATGGAGGCGAAAATTGTGTAGATCCAAGTGCTCAGATTTAAATGCACGTTAAAGAACACCGTGATAGTTGAAGTTTTTTGAGCCCTCCAATGGGCGTCTCTCGTAGTCAAGTCGTGTTTTTGGGACCTTAAACCCCAGATAATACTGTTACGTGGAAAATAACAGTAGACAGTCTACAGCCTCAACGCAGCTCACAGACAACGTCCACTTCTTCACTCTCAGTCTGAGGTACCTTTCTTGGGTATGTCCCACTATGCCCTGTTTCAGTCAGCCAAAATCACGTAACACAACCCCCGGCGGCAAAAGCGCCGACCCGGCGAGTTTACGGGGCCACAGCAGGAGCAGTGTGGTAACGCTTGAGCCTTCATACGTGGACGATGTCCCTTGACAGCAGAGCAGAAGAGATAGATAGATTAGATAGATTTGTGGGGTTTAACGTCCCAAAACCACCGCAGAGAAGAAGAGGTTGATGGATTGTCCGGGACAATTTCATATGTAGTGTTGGTCACTCGTCTAAGCACGCGGTATGGGCCCGTGAAACGAGAGTGAAGTTTTTCTGAAAGGCCTGTATGTTGCGTAGGGGACCAAAGAAGAACGAGGGAACCTGTTGGAAAGTGTTCGTCCCGATGCCGCTCGTCGTAACGATGCTTCTGCGAGTCTTGGGACGTCATTAATCTGCTGCGGGCAAGCTAACGAGCATGGTCAGCTCGGGTAATAGCGTCGCGTGCATATTCAGAAGTAGACTGCGCAGCGGCTGGCAGGAAGGTATCCAATGGCAATGTTGGTTCGGGTCCAAACAGAAGGCAAAATGGCGAGTACGCAGTAGTGTCATGCCGGGAGGAATTGTATGCGAACGTCACGTAGGGTAGTGCAAGGTCCCAATCATGATGGTCAGCCGAGACGTATTTCGATAGCATGTCTGTCAGGGTGCGGTTTAGACGTTCTGTAAGCCCGTTTGTCGGGGATGGTACGATGTCGTGAGCTTATGTTGGGTAGAGCAGGAACGCAGGATATCGTCAACTACTTTCGAAAGGAACGTACGGCCTCGGTCCGTCAGCAGTTGACGAGGGGCTCCATGCACTAAAATGAGATCGCGTAGTAGAAAATCAGCGACGTCTGTAGCGCAGCTAGTTGGCATGGCACGCGTAACTGTGTAACGGGTCGCGTAATCCATAGCCACCGCGACCCACTTGTTTCCGGAGGTGGATGTTGGGAAGGGACCGAGAAGGTCCAAACCAACACGGAAGAATGGCTCCGATGGAATGTCGATGGGCTGAGCATATACGGAAGGGAGTCCCGACGGCTTTTCGCGACGCTGGCAAATTTCACAAGCGTTGACGAAACGACGTACAGAGCGTGAAAGGCCAGGCCAGTAGAAGCGGCGGCGCACACGGTCTTATGTGCGAGAGACACCAAGGTGACCGGCGGTTGGCGCGTCATGGAGCTCGCGTAGGACTGTGGAGCGCAGGTGCTTTGGTATGACCAGAAGTAGGTCGTGACCATTGGACGATAAATTACGCCGATATAAGCTGTGGTCCTTTAAGGTAAACATGCGAACAGAAGCGTCTTGCGGTGAAGATTCGAGCTGTTGTATTATTAGGCGGCTGTTATCCGGATCGCGACGCTGCTCATCCCGAGATTAAGCAGCTGGGAGATGGAAAGGACACAACGCACAAAATCAGTGCTCGTAGGATCGATGTCGGCCACAGGGTAGCGTGACAGAATATCCACATCTTTGTGCAGTTTTCCTGATTTATACACTACGGTGTAAGAATATTCCTGGAGGCGGAGTGCCCAGCGGGCGAGACGACCTGTGGGATCTTTGAGGGAGGCAAGCCAGCAAGGAGCATGGTGGTCGGTGCGAACTATAAATGGTCGGCCGTATAAGTAAGGGCGAAATTTCGCGACTGCCTACACCAGCGCTAGGCATTCGCACTCTGTGATGGAATAATTACGCTCCGAGGAGGACAGCAGCCTGCTGGCATAAGCTATCACGCAATGCTGCCCACGTTGTCGCTGAGCCAACACAGCGCCTATTCCGTAACCGCTGTATTGGTGCGGACTTCGGTCGGTGCCGTGGGGTCGAAGTGAGCCAGCACAGGAGAAGAAGTGAGCAAAGTGGTCAGGTCGGAGAATGCTGCTGCTTGCGAGGGACCCCAGGTAAACGTCTCATCTGGTTTGAGTAAATCTGTTAGGGGCCGAGCGATTTCCGCGAAGTTCTTAATGAACCGCCGAAAATAGGAACAGAGCCCCACAAAGCTGCGGACATCTTTGGTTGTTTTTGGCACAGGAAAGTCCTTCACAGCTCGAACTTTTTCTGGGTCAGGCTGTACGCCGTAAGCGTCAACAATATGTCCAAGTATTGTAAGGCGATGGCGACCAAACCGACACTTGGATGAATTCAGCTGAAGGCCGGCGAGACGGAATACATCAAGAATTTTCGACAGTCTCTCAAGGTGCGCTTCAAAAGTGGGAGCAAACACGATCACGTCATCCAGATAACAAAGACACGTAGACCACTTAATTCCATGGAGCAGGGAGTCCATCATTCGTTCAAAGGTGGCGGGGGCATTACATAGGCCGAAAGGCATGACTTTGAATTGGTAGAGGCCATCGGGTGTTACAAAAGCCGTCTTCTCTCGGTCCATGGGGTCCACGGCAATCTGCCAATAACCAGAACGAAAATCGATGGAAGAAAAGTAGGCGGCACCATGGAGGCAATCAAGGGCGTCGTCAATGCGGGGCAGAGGGTATGCATCTTTCTTGGTGATGTTGTTAATTTGGCGATAGTCCACACAAAATCGCCACGATCCGTCGTTCTTTTTAACTGATACCACCGGGGATGCCCAGGGACTGGAGGATGGTTCAATAATGTCCTTCGCTAGCATCTTGTTCACCTCCTTCTGAATCATGCTCCGCTCAAAAGCAGACACTCTGTAGGGACGGCGGTGAACAGGGTTGGCATCACCTGTGTGTATGCGATGCTGGACTGTGGACGTCTGCCCTAGAGGTCGGTCGCCAAACTCGGAAATATCCTGGTAAGCCTCGAGAAGATGTTGTAGGGCTTCAACGTGCGGAGGCGGAAGATCAGTGGCAATCATGTCTACAATTTGACGGCTGCCCAAATGTGTTGCGAGGGATGTGCGCTGCGGTAAAACAAGGGTGTCTAAGGCAAGCACTTCAATTTGTGAATCGAGCAACGGACACAGGTGGGCCACGGAAATGCCTTGTGGAAGCACATGATTCATGTAGCCGAAATTTACAAGTGGTAGACAAGTTTTCTTATCTGTGATGCTGAGCACCGTATAGGGCACTGCGACATTGTGCGCAAGGAGTACGTCGGTGAGAGACGTAGCGTAATAGTCACCGTCGGGCACAGCTGGTGAGCACAGAAAATCGACGTACGTCAAAGTTTTGGAGGGCAGGTGAACAAAGTCGCTGCATTGTAATCGGCATGTAGGTTGGTACGGGGTGTCACTGATTTGTGGCAGTTCTAGGCGGAGCGAACCAGTGGAGCAATCAATCAGAGCAGAATTGGCGGCAAGAAAATTGAGGCCTAGTGTGAGGTCGTGGGGACATGTTGCAAGCACGGTAAAAAAGGACGACCACTTGATGACCGGCTACGGTAAGTTGAGCTGTGCACATACCGACGACAGGGACTGTTGCGCCATCTGCAACTTAGACGACACTGGTCAAGGGAGGCGTAAGGACCTTCTTCATGCGACGACGAACACGCGAACTCATTATACAGACGTGAGCGCCCGTATCTATCAAAGCTTCAACAGGTGTGCCATCAACATATACTTCTAGGGTGTTCCGGTTCAAACGTAAGGGCAACAGAGGATTTTTGGGTAAGGTCGACAGGGCAGCTTCACCTCCAGAAGCTGCGCAGCCTAGTTTTCCGGGGACATGCGGCGGTTAAACGATGGCGAGGGAGAGCGGCGACACGTATTCGAACAAGAAGGGCGGCTTTGAGGCGGTGGCGACGACGGGACAGGGTGGCCGTAGTCCTCAGGGGCAGTAAATGCTGTAGACTCAGTGCGGGTCGGATAACGGTGGTTTGGTGGACGGAATGAGTTACTGTAAGCGGGGTACGAGCCAGAAGACATAGATGGCCATTGGCTGTGGCAGTAACGAGTGATGTGTCCTGCGCAACCACAGCGGAAGCAGATTGGCTTATCATCAGCTGTTCGCCATTCAGACGGGTTCCTGGTTCGAATAGAGTACGGACGGCGATGTCTCATGTCTACAGAAGCTATCGAGGGACCAGTATTATCCAAGGTAGGTGCAGTGGACAGAATACCAAGGTTAGCGAATTCCTGGCGCACAACAGCCTGGATCAAGGCGACAGCTGGCGTTGAGGCGTCGGGCAACGTCGGTTTGTTGGCAGCCGGGTAAGCAGCCTCGAGTTCACGTCGGACGATTCGCGTCACGTCTTCGGTCGTGGACGGATGACAAGGAGTGGCTTCGTAAGACGACGTTGCCGCAGTGTTGGGTAGGCGCTGGAACTGCTGCAAAATGAGTTGACTCTTCGCCTGCTCGAGACGGCGGCACTCTTTGATCACGGCGTTGATGGTCGTTACGTTGGTAAATAAAGCAGGCTGAACGCATCGTCGGCGATTCCTTTTAAAACTTGCGAAATCTTGTCGGCCTCAGTCATGTTGGGATCCGCCCTTTGACAGAACGCTAAGACGTCTTGAATATAAGTCAAGTAGGGCTCAGTGGACGTCTGTGTACATACGGCCAATTGCTTTCGGGCATCAAGCTGTTGACTAAACGGGTTGCCAAAGAGGTCGCGGAGCTGTTGTTTAAACATTTCACAGCTTGTGATTTCGCGCTCATGGGTCTTAAACCAAATGCGAGGGGTCTTGTCAAGATAAAAAATGACATTCGCAAGCATAACGGTTGGGTCCCAGCCATATTGCTTGCTGACGCGCTCGTACATACTGAGCCACTTGTCCACATTCGCGTTTTCCTCTCCAGTAAATGTACCGGGACCACGGGGTTGCGTTAGGGCGACGTACCGGGTTGCTGTCGTTGCTGAGGTAGGTGGCGAAGCCGTATCCTCACCCGGAGCCATGGTAGCAGACTTAAGGAGGCGTCCACTGCGTAGCTCCGTTGTCAGAAGAGTACCCCGCACCTCCACCAAAATGTTACGTGGAAAATAACAGTAGACAGTCTACAGCCTTAACGCAGCTCACAGACAACGTCCCCTTCTTCACTCTCACTCTGAGTTACCTATCTTGGGTATGTCCCACTATGCCCTGTTTCAGTCAGCCAAAATCACGTAACAATATTATTATTGATATCAGTTTAGTTGAGCTTTGTATTGCGTATATGCATCATTGCCTATCAATGCACTGTTTACTCTAGTCTGCGGGAGTGCCTTGAAGCATAAGATTATCCAGATGTATAAAAGTGCCGACATTTTAGACTATACAAGGGATTTTACTCATCGCCGGAATACCAGTTTGTGCAGCTTTTGTATTCATTTCATATATTGACCTCTGGAGCGACAACTATGACGGCAGTCTCGCACTAGATGAAACCGAAACAGAGCTAAAAAATACGAACTTATTTTCAGCTCCATAACTTTGCTAGATAGCGCTGCACAGCAAGAAATAACTTTGTAATATCACGAGCCCAGGCACACAATTACTGCTGAGAGACTGCGTCTTTCTCATAAGTATGTTCCTGTTACTATTCTGTGAATACAAACTGGATCATTCGTTTAGCTTGTAACTTTACCACGAAGGTGTTACAAAGCTTAATTCAGAAAAAATCCGGTGTTGCTGCTGGTACTGGCGTTAGTGTCGGCCTGCTAGGTTGTGGCCGTAAAGTGAAGACCGATGCAAATAGAAAGTAATACTTCAGTAGACATTCACGGATTGGTCGAAATGGCCAATGTTACGTGAACAGTCAGTCGTCTTTGTCTCTGTATGTGTGAGTGTGCGTGTTTGTGTGTGTGTCTTTAGCGGCGTGGTTAAGGCATGATCAGAGAACCAAACCAAAGCTACCATTCGAGAAGGCCATGCGCACACAGTCCGATCACGTTATCCCATGCTACCCTCAAAGGCAAATCTCAAGAGTTCTTCAAGTTTTGTGTGTGTGTGTGTGTGTGCGCGCGCGTGCGTGCGTGCGTGCGTGAGTGTGTGTGTGTGTGTGTGTGTGTGTGTGCGTGTGTGGGGGGAGCGTATACAGGCTTGGTCGTATAAGAATCGTCGGAAGGTCCCATGCACGATAAAAAAATACGCCACTCAAGCGGAAGTACGGCAAGCACTCTGTACGCTGGTTACAAAAACGCAGGAGTGCTGACTGTCCGTGCGTTTTTATTAAAATATTTTTGAGTAGTCAATACTCTGCCGATCACAAAGCGACAAAGCTGATTGATTGATTGATTTGTGGGGTTTAACGTCCCAAAACCACTTCTGATTATGAGAGACGCCGTAGTGGAGGGCTCCGGAAATTTTGACCACCTGGGGTTCTTTAACGTGCACCCAAATCTGAGTACACGGGCCTACAACATTTCCGCCTCCATCGGAAATGCAGCCGCCGCAGCCGGGAATCGAACCCGCGACCTGCGGGTCAGCAGCCGAGTACCTTAGCCACTAGACCACCGCGGCGGGGCAAAGCGACAAAGCTGGGGAAATTGTGATTGAGACCTGTAACGGGCGCAACTTAGGCGATCCTGGTGTGTTTTTTTTTGCTTGTGTGATACACAAGCAAAGAATATTCTGAGAACACCCCACCCTTCAATCACCCTATCATGTTTTCGAAGGGAACGATACGCTCCACAATAACTTTCTCAACTCTCCTAATTTTCAACAACGATGAAGTATTTTCCAACTATCATGCGTCACTTCTCAAGCAACAGTATGGGTTCTTGTCGGAGGTTTATCTGAGGGGCAGACAAATTACAATATTGTGACAATAGAATGAGTTTGTTTACACAATGGAATAATTGCGAGAGGTACATCTCACTCGGCTGCTGACCCGCATGTAGCGGGATCGAATCCCTGTGGCGGCGGGTGCATTTTTGATTCAGGCGGAAATGTTGTAGGCCCGTGTGCTCAGATTTGGGTGCGCGTTAAAGAACCCCAGTTGGTCGAAATTTCCGGAGCCCTCTACAACGGTGTCTCTCATAATCATATTGTGGTTTTGAGACGTTGAACCCCCATATCAATCAATCAATCAATTAATCAATCAAACAATGAGATGTACAACTCAGAGCAAGCAACAGGAGACCGAGCTGCTCGTGAGGCAGTCCCACCTCCACCTCGTCCTCTTCATGCGCCCATTGAGGTTGTTTCATTTCCCCCTTCGCAGTAGGAAGGTTGATGGTGATACGGCTTGAGGCGTGCGACGTGTGTCAGCTGTGTCTTGCTAGAGCGCCGACCATAGTTTGTGACGTCGGAGATGCCATATCTAACGTCACTGAGATGGTCAAGTACAGCAAATGGTCCGGAGTAGCGGGCCAAGAACCTTTGGCATAAACCACGTTTGCTGAAAGCCCTCTACAACCACACAAGGTGACCTTTTGTGTAAAAAACAGACTGATGGTGGGCGTCATACCAGGTTTTGGAGCGCTGTTGTGATGCAATGATTCAGAGGCATGCGACGCGACTGGCTTCTTCAGCGCCACATATTAACTCGGCAACCGATGTTTCCGCGTCCAATGTAAAAGGCAGAACTGTGACGAGACAACTGCGATGGCGTAAAGCTAAAAAAAGGGCGAGTACCCTGTCGTTTCCTGCTTGGCGTTGTTGTATGCGTATCTGATATGATGTAGTACTTCATCCCCATTGTAGTGCTTGGCGTCAACATAAATTGCTAACTTGTTCGTTAGTGTCCTGTTGGTCCACTGTACGAGTTCATTCGTCTGTGGCTGATACGTGGTCACGTGGTGGAATTGGCTGGCAGACAGGCGCATGATTTCTTCAACAACTTGATCGACAAACTGACGTCTCCGGCCGCTAATGACGACTCGTGGAAAACCATAAAGTAGATTAATATGACAAAAAATAAACTGCGACGCGTGAAAGGCTGTTGCAGTAGGTACTGCCGCAGTTTCCACGTAGCGTGTCAGGGGGTCGACGCACACGATAACCCATCGATTGGCATTGGCTGAACGCGGAAACGTACCTAGAAGGTTGACAACATCGAGTTCTTGTTTTTTCGCGAAGGCGTCTTGACCAAACTCATTTTAAATCGACTGCAAAACAATGACGAAGCTAAGCAGACGCATCGTCACGCTCCGCTGACTCAACTTCATAACAAAACGAGATGTGCAACTGGGCGGAAGAGGTGGGGGAAGCAAATGGGGCAGACTGCTTGGACAGACACACCTAGCATCGCAGAAGACGAAACTTAAGGATAAGTGTTTCTCGCTTAATACTCGATTGTTCTACTTTCGCAAAAAAACAAACATTTTTGTTTTCAAGTGTTGTGAAAATAATTCATTTAATCTTGATGCCAAATTTGGAATGCAATGGCAGAGCAATGAATTCGCAATGGGTAGATGGATGGATTAATATGGCTGTACCTTTGGAATCGGGCGGGTGCTAACGCCACCTAGCCATGATAATTAGTGAATAAAGCTAGATTTAGCTTTTTCCCCTTTAATTAGTGAAGGTAAAGACTTGGATTTGCAATGAAAGATTTAATTTTCAGTCCTAGAAGGAGATTTTGTACCTAGAAGGTGATGAAACGTTCTGGCGAAGCCCATGCGTCTACTGGTTGCGTCGTCATGGCGGAAACGAAGAACTTGGGGGCGTAGAGGGCGTGGAACTATGAGAAGCAGATGGACGCTTTGGTCGGAATATTTTTTCTTGTAAAAACGGCGTCATGAACCACAAAAGAGCTAGAAATGTCGTAATCATTCGCGGAGGCAAAGAGGTCATCTAAGCAACAGTCCTCGTGCTGTGCTGCCCTGAAAGCCGCTATCTCAGGAAAATAAAAGCCAATATATATATAGCGGTGATGAAGTGGTCAAAGTTATCAGCTTCGCACTTAGTTGTTGGTATAGAGGAACTCGTGACAGGCCGTCAGCGTCTCCGTGGCGCTAATCGCTCTTGTAGGAGATCGTGAAGTCAAATTCTTGTAATTGTAGGGCCCATCATGTAAGTTGACCTGATGGCTCACGTAGGCTTACGAATCAGCAAAAGGAGTGATGATTGTTGACGACTGAGAAGCAACGACCATAGATGTAGGGGCAAAACTTCTGTACGGTGAGAACGACTGTGAGGCACTTAGTTCGGTAAGCGTGTAAATAATCCCTGCCTCGCTAAGGGACCAGCTTGCATAGGCGACGACGTGTCCAGCATTGCTGTGGCATTAAATGAGCACCGTGCCTAAACTGACTTCGCTCACATCGGTATGAATTCCACATCGGTGGGAGCAGAGGGATCTAAATGACGTAGTATTGGCCCGGAAGTCAGGACAACTGTAGTTGTTTACACGCTGGCTCAATTTGGTGTCCAGTGGAAAAGGACGTCCTTGTGCAACAATTTTGTCAGTGGCTGGGCCTTTTCAGCAAAATTTGCAACAAAGGGGCGAAAATAAAAGCATGGGCCCAAAAAGCTTCACAGCTCCCGGAGAGATTGCGGACGCTTAAACTTGCTGGCAGCGTCAGCTTTCTACGGGCCTGGCCTAACACCAGTTTTGTCGACAAAGAGTCCAAAAACCAGTGTTTGACATTCACCAAAACGCCATTTTTTCGTCCAACAAAAGTTCGTCCAAAAATAACCACATCATCTAGGTAATATAAACGAACTTCCTATTTAGAAAAATTTGTTTCGTAGCCTTAATACAAGAAAGCGTTTGATTCAGTAGGAATATCAGCAGTCATGCATACACAGCGAAATCAGGGCGTTGACGAAGCATATGTAAACATCCTAAAAGAAATCGGCAAGAATTCTGAAGTTATGCAGCACTGCTACCACAGTGCTGCATAAAGAAAGCAACAGAATGCCAATCAAGAAAGATGTAAGGCAGGGGGATACAATCTTCCCAGTGCTATTTACCACGTGCTTACAGTAGGTTTTCAGGGGCCTAGAATGGGAAGAGTTAGGGATAATAGTTAATGACGAGTACCTTAGTAACCAGCGTTTCACCGGTGACCTTGCGTGGCTGAGTAACACTCAGGGGACGAATTGCAACTCATGATTACGGAATTAGACAAGGAGATCAGAAAGGTAGGTCTTAAACTTAATCTGCAGAAAACGAAAGTATTGTATGACAACCTCAGCAGAAAACAGCGCTTCGAGATAGGTAGTAGTGCACTTGAAGTTGTAAAATACTATGTCTACTTAGAAAACGTAATAACCGCGGAGCCGAACTGCGAGATTGAACTAACTACAAGAATAAGAATGGGGTGGAGCACATTTGGCAAGCACTCTCAAATTATGACAGGTAGATTGCAACTTTTTCCTCAAGAGGAGGGTATATCACAGCTGCATGTTGCCGGTTCTTAGCTACAGAGCAGAGAGCTGGAGACTTACGAAGAGGTTTCAGCTTAAATTGAGGACGACGTAGCGAGCAATGGAAAGAAAAATGGTAGGTGTAACTTTGAGAGACAAGGATCAGGAGCAGAGTGGATCAGGGAACAAACCGAGGTTAAAGATATCATAGTTGAAATCAAGATGAGGAAAGGACATGGGCCGGGGATGTAGCGCGTAGACAGGATAATCGCTCGTCATTAAGGGTAGCTACCTGGATTCCCAGAGAAGGCAATTGAATTAGGGAGATACAGAAAGTCACGTGGGCGGTTGAGGTTAAGAAGTTTGCGGCTATAAAATGACAGCAGCAGGCACAGGACCAAGTTGACTGGTGGAACATGTGCGAGGCCTTAATCCTGCAGTGGACGTGGACAGGCAGATCTTAATCCTGCAATGGACGTGGACAGGCAGATGACGATGGGGATGATGATGAAGACGGTATCCATATAGCGTTCAATTATTGCCGGAGCATTACACAAACTGAACGGCATAACTATAAATTCAAGCAAACCGTCTGGCGTAACAAACGCTGTCTTATCTTTATCAGTTGCATCGATGGAAATCCTCCAATGAGCGGATCACTAGTCTACCAAAGAAAAATAGGAAGCTGCATGCAGGCAATCAACGATGTCATCGATGCAAGCAAGGGGATGCATGTCCTTCTTGGTTACCGAGTTGAGATGCCGATAATGAATACAGAACCTCCAGGACCCTTCTTTTCTTTACCAAGACAACAGGTGCAGCCTAGGAACTAAACGATTATTGAATGGCACCAGTGGCTAGCATCTCGCTGACTTGTTCAGCAGTAAATGTACGCTCGGACGCGGAAACACCAAATGCCTTTTGTCAAAGAGGATGAGCTGAGCTAGCAAAGATCTTGTGACGAGCGCGCGTGGTCGGTATTTCAGGCCTAGGCACATTCTGAGAAAAATCTAATGCTTTAGCATTCCATGCCAGTAGTGCAACCATGGCTCTACGCTTATGCCAGGGGAAATGGACTTGCTAATCATTTTTGAGAATTGAGCTTCCATACCAGGAGTTTAATCGGGATCCTTTCTTGCAGGATCGCGTAAGGCTCCAACGCAGATACTGACCTACTATTCAAACAGGGCAAGGCGCATACCAGCTGGTAGTACACCCGACTCTGGTGAGCTGTTTATCACCCATAATTGAGCTTTCTCGTCTGTGAGAGATACAACGCAGCGTGGTACAAAGATGGTTTTCTTAATACAAGTTACGGGCAACGGCTTAATCACTATGTCACTTGAAGTGGAACTCGAGTCTGTTTCTGAAGCGGTAACTTGTACGCTGGCCTTGCACCAAGCTTGCAGAAGGGCATCTTAAGCTACAATGAGATTACCTTTCTAACAGTCAGACTGCTTGGTGACAGTAGACAACAGAAACTCACCTGCTTCACAATCCACGGTAGCGCGACACTCTCGCAAAAAGTCTATGCCAAGAATAACGTAATGTGTTGATTGAGCCGGTACTATGAATTCCCCCTTGAGCGTTTCACAGGCAACAATAAGAGACACTGGGCAGACATCGACTGTATGATAGAAACGCGCCGCTCACTTCCTGTAATGTGGAAGGTTTGTCCTAATAAAACATCACCTTGTGGCTAAGTCTTTGCAAAAGAACTAAACACATTACAGAAACACTTGCACCAGTATCTATCAATGCCATCGTGGGAACGTCATCGACAAGTACATGCATCTTATTCTGAAGCATAAAAACAGGTGGAGGCATACTTTGATGAAAATTGGTACGTCCAGTGACCTCATCTCCGTCAGCCACGCTGGCTAGTTTCCTGGTGGCGAAGGCGAAAGCTGTGACCGGCGCCGTCGAGTTGGCGACCAAGACGTACGTGTGGTGGGCGGCGTTAAGCTTCGCACAGACCCGGCGAAACACTCCGGTTGTTCGGCTGACATGCCTGCCGCTCATCAGTTGGGTTGGGCGGCCAGTAGGTGTATTTAGGCCGTTGGCTTCAACGTGCAAACGTCGGGGATCGGTGAGAAAATGTCAAGCGTGGATGACATCGCATGGGGCAAAATCTGGCGAAATGTCCACGAACGCAACACTGATAGCAGACGGGCCCACGAGGCAAAGAAAACGTTTCTGGATGTTGAGGGTTCGCGGCGCTCTGGCGCGCCACCAACATCATCGAAATTGTGCCACAAAAGAAGAAGAGGAATCGTGTGGGTCGCAGCAAGGCTGGCGTGAGGGGCGCAGAATTTAAAGAAGTGTGTTTTTCACTCTGGCGATACAAGGACGTGTCGAGTGGCTTTTTTCTTGTGTGGAATTGGTGACTACGGACATGTGCATGAGCTATAGACTTGTGCCCTATCAAAAAAAATCGTGGAGCCATGTCTTCCACTGGCAACGAACATCCACAAGCCTCAGCCAACTCGTTCGACGACGAGACTGATTCAACCGCTATGGTATTTCGAACACTATTCGACTGCAACAGTTCTGGGAACGGAATCTCTCGGCGTGGTTCATCGAAGCAGCGGCCCACTTTGAACTCTCACGGATTGCGGCCCAGACTCGCGGGTACTTTTTTGTGCTCGACGTCCTTCCAGCGACCGTCATTGACGAGGTTTCCGTCCTTCTGCATTCATTCGGGCACTCCCTACCGGAGTTGCCTTATGACCTATTCAAGGCCGCTATACTGGACCTCACGGCTCCCTCGGAAAGCATGCGGTTGCAACAGCTACTCTCGGTCGAACAACTCAGCAATCAACAGCCAAGCCAGCTCCTGCTTCGATTGCCTAATCTTCTCGGACCACGCGATTCCGTCACAGATAGTACTTTCCTCCGTCAGCTATTCCTTCAGCGCTATTCCTTCAGTCCGAATGGTACTGGCCAGTGCCTCAACCCAGAATTTGTCGGAGCTTGCTACCTTGGCCAACAAGGTTATGGAAGTTGCCAATCCACTTTCTATGGTTGTAGCTGCGCTTCCGACTTCAACATCGCAAGCTGACAACCTTTCACTGATGACGCTGACCGTGCCAGCATCAGCATCATTACCTGTCGCTGAGTTCTGCGATAGACTAAAAAAATTCTCGTTGGCAGCACACGTAGGAGCGTTTCTCCTTCTTCAAATTGACGGTGACGTTCCCCTTATTTTCAGAGCTGTCCATCCATTGAGTGCCAGTGCAACGGTGGCACACAAGTTTAATATCTACTGGTATCAACGCGCTTTCGGTGCCCGCGCACGTCGCTGTTTCTTCCCTTGCGCTTGGTACGGCCGGCCGCAAGCGGCGACGAGTGGTCACAGGCCCACCCCATCTCGCCTCTTCTATGTCAACGACAAGGTCACTGGGCAACGATTTCTACTCAACACCGGTGCACCGGTCAGCCTTTTACCTGCTACACGCATGGATCACGCCGCAACTTCAATTCTGTTCTTGCAAGTTGTGAACCGAACGTGCACTCCACTGTTTTGACATTGCTCGCTTACATTCAACCTGGGACTACGGTGACCATTTCGCTGGCTGCTCATGATCGCCGATGCTCCTTCTGCCAATATCGGCACTGATTTTCTTACCGACCACGGCCTCATTGTTGACGTCGAACGACAACGTCTACTCGAAGCGACAAGTTACCTCTCTCTGAAAGGCATTGCCTCGTCGGAAACCGCAGAGAGAGCTCTCACTTGTGCTCCGCTTTTTAATGAACCCTTCGCGGCTTTGCAACGAGAATATCCGGATATCACCGCACCGCCGAATTAGAATAAATCAGTGTGCCACGACGGACGTCACCACACCATAACCTCTGGACGTCCTGCCTTTTTCCGACCACGTCTACTTGCTCGAAACAAGCTCAAAGTTGCACGTGCAGAATTTGAACACATTGTTACGTGGAAATAAAAGTAGACAGTACGCAGCCACAGCACAGTGCACCAACAATGTCGAACTCTTAACTTGCAGTCTGACGCCACTTTTATGGTATGTCGCACTATGCCATACTACTATGAGCCGAAACCACGTAACGCGAGCCCCGGCGGCAAAAGCTCCGACCCGGTGAGCCTACGGAGCCACAGCAGGAGCTTTGTGATAGAGCTTGGGCCATGGTACATGGACGCCGTCACGATACAGCAGAGCAGGAGAGGTCGATGGATCATCAGGAACAATTTCGTATTTAGTGTCGGTCACTCGCCTAAGACCGCGGTATGAGCCCACGAAACGAAAAAAAAGCTTCACCGAAAAGCGTCCATGTCTCGTAGGGGATGTTGGTCAGCCGAAACTACGTAACAATATGCTGAAATTAGGAAATATTCACCCATTCGAAAGTAACTGGGCAGCTCCACCCCACATGGTGCCCGAAAAATCAGGTGACTGGAGACGATGCGGAGACAACCGATCTCTAAACAGTAAGACGATTCCGGAGCGGTACGCGTTACCCAACATACATGACTTTACCGCTGCTCTGCAAAGCGCCACCACCTTTTCGAAGGTTGACATTGTCTTCGCCTACCCCCAAATTGCCGTGGCTGTGTAAGATATACCCAAGACGGCCATTACAGCACCTTTCGGACTCTGAGTTTTTGCGAATGCCGTTTGGTCCCAGGAATGCCACTCAGTCATTTAAACGTTTCGTCGACACAGTCACACCTGGTCTACCACTCATTTTCGCCTACGTTGACAACTTCTTGGTAGCCAGTAAATCTTCTGAAGAGCATTTACAAAACATTTTCGTTGTCTCTTACAGCGACTGTCTGACCATGACATCGTCATCAACGTCTCTAAAAGTGAGTTTGGCACCTTTAGCGACAGCCCTTTAATATGCGTCTTGCTAAACGATACAAGTCTTACTGCAGTCTATTAAATACCTCGCTCAAGCAAGCGAAAAAAAAGTTACTATGAAAATGAGTTCGACAAGAATAGGACTAACCCCAAAAGGCAGTGGCAGCTGCTAAACTCATTCCTTAACAAGTCATCTGCTAATGTCCCTCTAATCAAAATCGACTACAATGGATCCACCTTCTCTGAGCCCAAAGAAATTGCCAATGCCTTTTCGGAATACTTTTCTTCTGTCTATACTGACCACCGCCCCCATGCGCAGTCGTATACTTCTCTGGGGCGTACCACGCAGTCATTCTTTCTTTTCCCAACAACACCACAGGAAGTCTTTTCCACTATTGCTAATCTTTAAAGTACAGGGCCTGGGTTAGATTACATTTGTGTAAGGCATATAAAACTGGTTGCACATTTAGTTTGCGATAATCTGTGTCATATTATCAACCTTATGTTTAAACAGGGTTTATTTCCTGCATCATTGAAAAAGCTAAAGTATTTCCAGTTTTTAAAAAAGGCGATAAACAAACAGTTTCCAATCACCGTCCAATTTCAATTCTTTCCTGCCTCAGCAAAGTAATTGAAAAATTGTTTGTTGAATGTCTTAATGAATATCAAGTTAAACTTAAATTGCTTAAAGACTGCCAATTTTGTTTCCGTCCAGGTAGGTCAACAAGTCTAGCTGTGCTGTCTCTAACTGATTACATAAAGAAAAGTATCAATTCGGGAAATTTAGTGGGTTCGATTTTTTTAGATCTCACTAAAGCATTTGACACTGTAAATCATCAAGCTTTATTGCATAAGTTTCAGTCCTAGGGCATAACAGGCCCTGCGCTTACATTCCTAAAATATTACCTACTTGACCGACAGTACACAGTACACGCCGCAAATACCTTCTCTACAACAAAATATGTTAACCAAGCAGTACCGCAGGGCTCAGTATTGGGTCCTTTGCTATTTATTTTATATATGAATGATCTTCTGGATGTTCTTAGCTCTTTTGACTGTGGTCACTGTGTTGTATACGCTGATGACACAACAATATCTTCATCTGATAAAAACATTGATGCTTTTGTTTCAAAGTTAAACCTTGCATTAAGTGCCCTTATGAATTGGTGCAGCAGTTATCACTTAGCTATCAACCCCACAAAAACTAAATTTATGGGGTTTAAAAGTGCTCAGAGGTCATTATCTGCTATTCCCTTAATACAACTTGGTATTCATTCCATTTCTGCTTGTTCTGATGACGTCTTTCTAGGCATACATTTTGACCCATGCCTTACCTTTCGCAGTCACTTTAACCATCCTAAGCAGAAGACGGCATTTGGTATCCACGCATTAATCAAAGCTCGCCCTTTTTCCAGTGAAGCTCTACTGGCGCTGTATTTTGCGTACATTCATAGTCGTATTACTTATGGTGTATTCTCATGGGGAACACTTATGCTTGTCATTTATCATCAATACAGCACATTCAAAATCAGTCAATCCGCATTGTCACTTCTAGTTCTTCGCAATTGAACGCCTACACATTACTACGCTCTTTTAATATCTTGCCAGCAAATCTTTTGTTCCGGTTAAATCTTGTGACCTTATTCCTCAAACTGCTGTATAATCAACTCGCATTCTCATTTATTACATCTAATCTTTTGCAGAATAATAATGTGACCAGGTTTGCGGCTGATAAAAATTTCCTGTTACCCTCCGCTCATACTAATTATGGGCAAAAAACTTGCGCTTTCAGTGCGATATTTTTTGGAATGCGTTACCTTCTAGCATTAAGCGTTGCACTTCAATTCCTTTGTTCAAAAAGTCCGTCAAAAATCATTTTCTCGAATAACCTTACTTGTTATCGTTTACCTGTTTGACTTGTTTGTTCTTCGTTTTTTATACCATGTTGCGTGTTTTGGCTTGACTTGTGATATAAAAGTGCATTTTGATATCCGTATATTGTAAGAATTTTCTGTTGCTCTGTATAAACTTTACCGTTGATTTGTATCGACAAACCGAGGGTCCCACTAAAGTCTCTGGCTCTGGGACCCTCGTCTGTATATCTTAGATTTTGTACCTTGTTTTTGGAAATAATAAAACTTGAAACTTGAAACTTGAAACTTATCTTCGTATTTTTGGGACATCACCTGGACACCAGACGCATCCGCCTACTTCCGTCAAAACTAGACGCAGTGCAGAGCTTCTCGAGGACCAAAACAGTCACTAAGCTTTTACCACCGAAAGGTTAACTTTTACCACCGATTTAGCAAAAACTGTGCGAGTATAGTGGCCCCTTTAGACCGTGGGCTTACCATCAAGGACACGACATCTTTGCTACCTTGGGATGATACTGCTGAAGATGCATTCATCAAGATCAAGGGCGCACTCGGCAATGCTGCTTTCCTGGCGCATCCTGACCCCACGGCACCTCTCGCCCTCATGAGCGATGCGGCTGCCACAGCCGTGAAGGCAGTTTTCCAGCAGCGGGTTCACAGCTCATGGCAACCTCTGCAGCCTTTTTTTTCAAGAAACTCAGCCCGACAAAAGCTCCGTAAAGCACCTTTCGTCGGGATAGGAATTCACCTCGCCATCCGGCACTTTCATCAGTTTGTCGAACGTCGACCATTCTCCATTTTGAGATACCAGAAGTCGCTGACATATGCGCTTTGCAGAGAGTCATCGACACATACGCCGCGAGAAATCTACCATCTCCTGTTTGTATCAAAATTCTCCACTGACATCTTACACATCAGCGGTGACCTGAACATACCTGCCGACACTCTAAGCCGCGTGGACGCAGTGACATCACCTGCAACTTTTGCGCCACTCGATGTGCAGAAGCTCGCACCACACCAAGCTAATAATTCCGAGCTCAAAAACTGCGCTCATCTGAAAGAGGACATCAATTTGACGATCTTCTGCTCAATAACGTCAAGCTTGTCTGCGACACTACGACAGGCACACCCAGACTCTTTGTGTCAAGTACGTTTCGCAAGCCGCTTTTCGACACGCTGCACCAACTCTCTCACCCCGGCGTTCGTGCCTCGCAACGCCTCGTGTCATCACGCTATGTAATGCCCCGGATGAAAGCAGATGTATGCGATTGGGTAAGTCAATGTACACCCTGCCAACTTGCCAAAGTATTCAGTTCACGAGGCATAGAGAACGTCCCTGCATGTTGAGGGTACGCGGCACTGAGACACAAAAGGAGGTGGATGTGCAAAGGAGGGAGCGTAAGGCGGCTCTACTTAAGAAGACGTAAATGGTGGAGCCCTTAGGACCGTGGTTAGGATGGCTGCACTTGTCGAAATTTGCAGCAATAATGCTTGCGGGCGGTGTATCGCACGGTGGTTCTCGGGCGTTCTCGGGTACAGAAACGTGGCGACGAAATTTCTCGCATACAATGAGGCGAATTGTTCAAGAAAGGGTGGCAGGCAAAGAGTCTTGGCACACATCCTTAGTGGCGACCATCGTGATATTGGCCAGGCGTCCGAAATTTGATGCGGTGCAGTGACCCGTCAGCGCCTGTACGTTTGCAGTAACCTGATTACATCGGCCACAAAATCAAGACTTTCATGGCCAATAAAGAACTGGCAGACATCTTCCGCAATTCCTTTGAGAATGTGGCCCACCTTGTCTTCTTCGGTCTTGTTGGCATTCACACGCTTGCACAATTTGAGCACCTCTTTAATGTACGTTCTGCAAGTCGTAACACAAGTATGAGCTCTCTGCGACAACATTTGCTGTGTGCGTTTCTTGTTCGTGGCAGGGTCGCCAAAGCACTTCTTCATTTCCTCCGTGAATCAGTCCAATGCTGTCAAGAGCTCGTGATTGTGGAACCATATTTGTTGTATTGTGCGTCGGACGTGACGCACGGGGAAAGCAAGGCCCGAAGCCCGCAGCGCTGGGCTGTGGAAGAGGACAAAGTGGCGCCACCAAGCCCGGGCGGAAAGAATCTTTATGTACACAAGCATGGTGCATTAGTACAACGCCCTCGAGGGGCCGGCCAGTCAGTTTCGAAACCGGAACTGAGACGACGACACCACACCATCCTCATCTTGAAATGAAGTTGAATCAGGGTTCTTTCTGCACGCAACCATTGCACAATAAGAATAAAATGTACAGAATACATAGAAAAGTAATAAAATGCACAACATAAACGCCAGTAAAATTACACAGCAAAGACAGCATGAACGCAAAGGTAATGCACACATGAGAAGGAATAACAAGATCACATCATCACGATACCAAAGCACTGAAATCGAGAAATAGGCCCACGGGGGACAACTGGCTAGTGGCATTGCAGCCATTGGCTCGGCTCACCCATTGATAATGGTTGAGCCATTCTTCAACGTCATCGTCAGACTTCGCTGTGAATGTGCATGGCTGTCTGTAGTGGAAAAACGGACGCGCGCACTCGCGGCCGGCTCCCGGATGTCGCCGTCCAAGTTCATCTCTTGAGGTAGTGTTGGCAACGCCACTTAGTTCAACGGCTGCGGTAAAGCTCGTGCTCTTGCGGTTCCGTTGTTAGTAGACGGTTGTCCTCCGTTCTCGCTTGACAGTAGCTGGCTTGCCTAGCACCTCCCACCACAACTGTGATGATGGAACGCGTTTATTTACACAATGGAATGATTTCGAGAAGTACAGCTCAGATCTATCAACAGGAGACCGAACTGCCCTTAAGCCAGTTCTTCTTCGACCCCGTTCTCTTCATGCCCCCATCCAGGTTCTTTCAATATTTTATATTCTTTCCTTCTAAGCAGGCCCCAGGGTCCTCACTAAGTAAAATCATTCAGTAAACGTCTCAAAAATGATTGTACCCTATGGAATGGAATCATTACTGTCACAACGCAGATAAATTGTTCCCCTATTTTCCGCTCTAAGCAAAAAATAACCGCAAAGCATTTATTGAGAGCACAATTTTTTGTTAAACATCAAGGTTTACTAACATGTGGTCTCAGTGATAAGAGGTAGGTAAACACTTGATCTACTCACTGAGATGCATAAAAATGTTAACGCGAGCTGAGGTATGCGCCCCAAGTGAGCACGGTAAAATATGCGCCTAGCAGCGACTTACAGATTCAAAAGGCCGACGTTTGCGTAGTACTGGGGCCTGGATTCGCGATACTGCTTCAAGGGCGCCGCTCCCAATCTGAACGGTTCGTTGCCTTCCTCCTTGTGCAGTATTCGTATGTCTGTGCCTTTGACAATGTGCACCACTGAACGCCTTCCCTGCGGCCTCTCTACAAAAATGGGGCCATACTTTCTGTACATTTCCATGGAGACTTTGTGCCTTTCATCAGGATGACCATTTCCTGCAAAAAATTTACAGTTTAAACATTGATTGAAAGATTTGTGTGTGTGTGTGTGCAGAAGTATCTACCTCTGTGCCCTTAGGGCTTGTCTTACAACAGAAACATCTCCGAATGTTCGTCCGAATGGCATGGAATCGAAATATGTACGTGGAGCAGACATGTCAAACTATCTTCAGCATTCCAGCCGCATTCATGAAATATACAATGGCAGGCGACATGGCAGGGGTGAAATTATGAACGGTCGACAGGAGGGTTTGGGAGAAAATCAGCTAACGGGTAATTTACAAAAAGGACTTGAGGTCTTGATCCCGGGTTGATATCCATACAAATTTTATTCTAAAACGGCTTTAGTTCAAAATATAATTTTATCTTGATGGAAATGTTTCAATGCATGGTGATTGCACACCTCACAAAAAAAAGGCTTCAACCCAGCGTTGTGTCCGTACTTCATGATCATACTTACGAAGAAAAAAAATCTGCCTTGAAGACACTCAAGTGTGGGTTGGGCAGCTAGTAATGGGCTTGGAACCTTCACGTAATGCGTTAGAAATGCATGCTTATTTGCTAGTTCTTTTATAAAGCAAGGCATCTGATCTTGTTTTACTTTTCACCGAGGCGCTTGAAGAAGTTTCAAGTCACTCGTCACGCTTTTTTATTATTTACCTTTTCCAGAAAAAATATATGTTATAGAAAAATATATGTTATAGGGATCATCACCATCACCGTAAGCACGTTTTTCAATGATCGTGTGCCGTTGAGTGTAAAAGTCAGAGATACGCTGGGGGAACCAACACGCAACGTTAATGGGGCGGAAAAAAATGTGCAGGCAACTAAATGATGGGAGGCTACGTTGGAAACAGTGTTTAGAAGTGAATATGTACTTTCGTTTATAGCTTCGTTTGTTTTGGCTGTACAAAAAGTGATTTTGGATATTCCCTTCATATCTAGCCGACATTTTAGGCTAATAATATAATTTCAGTCATAAAATGTGACTGAAATTTTTGCTTGAGGCTTTTCTGTGATGATTATTTGCTTGTTAGCTGCGAAACGCCTGGGAACTCTGCCTGCATGAGACATACAAGAGGCGTCACAACTATCAAAGCGCTACTGGTGAATGTTGCTGTAGCTAAGGCTTTCCTAAATTTCTGCAGCGGTCTGAATTCTATCGACAAGGAAAAGTTGCAACGTGCATAGCCCGGTGAGATAAGCTCTCTGTTTTTCACACGAACAAGCAAAACTATCCTATACTTCCTTTCACACTCTAAAGTGCTTCGAAATTTCACCTAAGTTATGTTACCAAGTCATGAAAACCTTGTTCCCACGTTAGAGCAATGATCACTTCACTAGAACACGTAAAGAGCGGCATTCTCTGCTCATGTCCTAAGTTCATAATAATAATAATAATAATAATAATAAATTGCCGGAGTTGAACGTCCCAAAACCACTATATTGTTATGAAAGTTACCGCAGTGGAGGGCTCCGAAAATTTCGACTATTTCTGGTTCATTAACGTGAATCTGAATAGTAAGCACATGGCGTCAACCATCTTTGCCCCCCTCGAAAATGCGGCGGGGCGCCTGGGATTCAATCCCGCACCCTGAGGGTCAGCAGCGCAGTGCCTTAACCTTTAGGAAACGATTGCGGTAATGATGACGATGAAAAACTGATTTATTCGCTTTATAGTTTCTGGGTAAGTGGTTGGGATCCTCACTTCCAAAGCTGTTGTCCCTAAAAGGGCAGAGTTGAATCTATGTGGTGGCGATTCGCATTCTCGCGTAATGTGGATGAGAGTTGGCCGTTCGCCACTCCACGGGCAGCTGCGTTCGTATTTTGTGGGATTTACAACGTGGTTTCTTTGTAAGTGAGTATACGTGTTCGTCTATACTTGACGCCAATATCGCACCTATTCTCCAGTATCATCCGGATGGGGATGACTGTATATTTGCCGATCTCCTCTTTCGTTTTCCAGGAGGTCGCGTAATGTCCAAAGGTAAATGAAGTATCAGTCATTTATATGAGTGTTCAGTGTAACAAGTTTAACAGCAATATGATCATCATTTCAGGTACTGCTCAATATTTACGATGTTTCGATAACCAGAATAAAATGTTTTCAAAAGAAAGGACAGTTCACCAAAGGTGCGACACTTACGTAATAAACGGCAATATATCCATGAACTTCCGATAAGTGGCAGCGCTGGAATACGGGGTATTTGTCGGAAAGGTGTCCCGTTGTTTGATGGAGCACAATACTTTCTTGCCGTGGAAGGACTCGTAGTGACCCGCCTCGATCTACAGACAGCGACATGATACAAAAAAGTTTTGCAGTACACGGTTCATTTCGGTGCGTATAAGTGGGTAAATGCTAAAACTGGCATGGTACTAATGGCATGGTATTTTATGGAACTACATATCAAAGACTGAGTAGGAGCCCAATAAATATATTATCAGCACACTGGTGCTATAACCCTAACAAAAAAAGGCCAGTAAGGCAATATTCCACAGCGGAATATACTTTCCACGTTAGCGATGTAGCACTAGATGAAAAGCAAAACCCAGTGACAGCTGCTATGCAGCTGCTAAGTCAAGCTTTACTCTTTTCTGTGACTAATCCGCGCTGAGATATACGGTCTACATGGCGCGCCAGCTGAAATAGATATTCCGTCTATTGTAGAGCGAGCACACAGGCTCCAACAATATATCTCAATTGTACCACACGAGTTTTGAGGGCAGAAACTATAGTGTGAAACCTGTCACTTAAACAGGAACATATATTCTCCTTATGGCCGGCAATGCCAACTCAATTTCGATTACAATACATAATTTGAGGGCATAAAACAGGACAAGACCTCCCATAACAGGGCAAGATAAAAATCGCGAGTATTTGTGTGTTTAAAGCATCACCTAATGTAAAACACGTTTTTTTTCTTTTATTTGTAATAGGTGAATACATTACAGTCCCTTTCAGCATTTATTCTCTGATATTCGAGTGCAACCTAAATTACTATTTGGAAGCTATTGGATTCAGAAGAAATCAGCATGACCTTCTTTCCGTCATATAGCGCGATAATAAGTTGCTAGATGATATCATGTTCACAATATGCCTGGACATTTTTATATTATCCGTCAAACTGGCTAATAGCTTCGATAGCTTAATGAGAACGCTCTAAAAATGACGTCATTTGCAACGCACCTTGCACAAAATCCCTGTGCAGGGTGTAAAACGATCTCACATGATAACCTTCGTGAAAAACCTGTCCGTTCATTTTTCATAGCTGCGGCCGCCGATTATCACGTACACTAGCTGTACAATACCAGAACAGTCCATCAAAGTCTCGTAATATCATATAAAATTAAATAAATTATTATAATATTATATTCACCATTCACGTCTGACCTTTTTTACGGTAGCGTCATTTCATTGACTAGTGCAAGTTCTGCCAGTAGCCCTCACGCAATGTACGTGGCACACTTCTTTGCTCGTACTGACACATGTAATTGGAATTTCTTTCCATAAGCTATATGGCTTGATAAAGCTCTCCGAGGTATCGCTTGGTCGTGCGCCACTGAAAGATGTTCAGTTTTTCATATGAAATTATGCAATTAAAGGCAATTTAACTCTATTCGAACTACTTCTTTTCAATACTATTTATGTATTTGTTCAACCAATACGAGTACTTATAATTGTGTTGTCTTGAGAGCAATATATTGTTCCTGCTTCTACTAAGCTCTGAATAGGGTGTAAGTATGTCCGAAGAAAAGTTACAATGGCCAACGGTAGTAGTGGCCGCCATTGTCTGCAAAAAAGGCTACAGTAGTAAAAAAGACTGAAGGACGCCATCTACGCGCAAAACTGATGATTGCATGTCACAAGCACGCTTATATAAACAAAAAACACATCATATCAGCGAAGTGAATGATGGCGAGTGGGCGAAGCTCCAAGGTATCATTAACCCTTGTACACTGCCCACTCTATTATGTAAATATGTGACAACACGTGTGTAAATTGTATACAAAACTCTTCATTATTCGCAATGCGGATATGGCTTCGAGATGTAGGTGGCGTTTTCCTTTCATTACGGCCACCTTAAGATTGGTGAATTGTAAAGCTCAAGTTTCTTGCATGGGATACAACTTGAAATTAGTAATGGTAAAGAAGAGGGTGTGGGAAAGAGTCAGCTAACGGGTAATTTTCGAAAATGACTTGACGTCTTCATCTCAGCTTGATATCCATACAAATTTTATCTTAAAAACGGTACGCTAGTTTAAGAATTGCTTTTATCTTGGTGGAAATGTTTCAATGGATGGTGATGGCATCCCTCACGAAAAAAAAAAAGCTTCAGTCCAGCGATGCGTCTGTACTTCACGATCACACTTTCAAAGAAAAAAAATCTGGCTTCAAGACCCTGAAGAGTGGGTTGAGCCGCTAGTCGCTGGTTTGGAACCTTCACGTAGGGCTTTAGAAATGCATCATAATTTGCTAGTTCCACTTAAAACAAGTGGATGTGATTATGTTTTATTTTTCGTTGAGGCGCTTGAAGAATTTTAGAGTCACCTATCAGGTTTTTTAAAATTATTTACCTTCTTCAGAAAAAATAGGTGTCATAATAATTGTGACCATCCCTATCAAAGCATTTTTCGATGATCGTGTGCAGTTGAGTGTCAAAATCAAGGATGCTCTGGGAAACCAGCACGTAATGTTATTTATGCGGAAAAAAGTGTGCGTTCAACTGAATACAGACTATGCTAGAGACCATGTTTACAACTAAATATGTACTTTCGTTGATAGCTGCGTTTGTTTTGGCTCTACAAAACAGTGATTTTTTAAAACCTCTTCACAGTTAGCCGACATTTTTAGGCTAATAAAAATATTTCCAATAGTGGGAAAATGAATAAAATTTTCGCTTGAGGCTTTCTTTGTGATGAATATTTGCTTGTTAGCTGGGCAACACCTGGCAACTCTGCCTGCATGAGGCGTAGAAGAGCCGTCGCAGCTACTAAAGTGTAACGGTGAATGTTGCTATAGTTAACGCTTACTTCAATTTCCGCAGAGCTCTAAAGTCTATAGACAAATAAAAGTTGCAACGTGCTAAGCCAAGCGAGATAAGTTCTGTTTTTCACACCATCTTTTTCACCGTTGTTTACAAGGAAGGAAGCAAGGAAGGAAAGAAGGAAGAGGAAGGAAGGAAGGAAGGAAGGAAGGAAGGAAGGAAGGAAGGAAGGAAGGAAGGAAGGAAGGAAGGGTGTTGCTGTAGTTAACGCTTACTTCAATTTCTGCAGCGCTCTGAAGTCTATTGACAAATAAACGTTGCAACGTGCTAAGCCAAGCGAGATAAGTTCTGTTTTTCATACCATCTTTTTCACCGTTGTTTATAAGGAAGGAAAGAAGGAAGGAAGGAAGGAAGGAAGGAAGGAAGGAAAGAAGGAAGGAAGAAAGGAAGGAAGGAAGGAAGGAAGGGAGTGAGGGATGGAGGGAGGGAGAAAGAAAGGAAGGAAGGAAAGAAGGAAGGAAGAAGGAAGGAAGGAAGGAAGGAAGGAAGGAAGGAAAGAAGGAAAGAAGGAAGGAAGCTAGAGGACAGGGAGGTTAGCCAGTTCTTAAACCATGATGTCTTGAATTGAATTGTGATGGACTTCGCGCGAATAAAGACCACCCCTGCTGAGCTTGCAGATGAAACAGGGCCATTTGTATAAATGTTAAGGCGTCCATTGCACTGCTCGTGCAGGGACCGTAGTGTGGCCTGTTTCAGAGCGAGATGTAACGACTGTATGCCAGGAATGATAAGAAAAGCTTTGAGTAGATGTAGGCACCACAATGGTAACGGTGGCCGTGCTGCATGCGTGAAGTATAATAGATGCACTGCGCAATGCTGAGCTACAGTTGCGCTGAACGTTGTGTGGGGCCTAGAAGTTTGAAGTGAGGTGAGGTGATGCGATGAAGTCCATGCGAAATGTCTTAAGTATTAGGTACATTCTCAAAGCTTCTACGCGGATGATGTGTTTACAGGATAATCACGTGCGATGGTTACTGTCGCTGCGGTAGATGGGCGTCTCGGAAGGCCAAGGCATATTCGCAGTGCTTGGGCTCGAATCGACTGGAGGACGCGCATGTTTGTTCTTCGGATCCCACAAAGCACGGGTGAGCTCTGGAGCATGAAACCGAGGAGCAGAACAGTTTAGAGTTGATGCATTGTTCGTACAGGTGCACCTCATGTCTTTTTCCGAAGGAAACCTCAGTACGTGGCTGATCAAGGCGAGTTCCATTTTCATGTAGGCGATGTGAGAACTCCAGCAGAAGTTGAAATCAACTATGGCTTTGAGAAATTGTTGGGTCTTCACATAGTTGATCGTGTGTCCATTGATTTTAATAACATACGGGCCCATCACCCTATGTTTGAATGCTATAAGAGGGCACTTCTCTGATGACAGCTCCAGTCCCCCTCATTTAAGGTGCATTGTCGCCAGTGTAGCCGCTCTCCGAAGCCTTTCACGCAAATGAAAACGTGTTGTGCCTGACGCCCAAATGAAGATGTAATCTGCATATATTGATAAATGGACCGATCGTAGAATTGTGTCAACCACGCTTAGGAGCACTAGATTGAAAAGTGTGGGGCTGGTAACACCGCCTTGAGGCACACCGCGATGAATGCAACGGTGCGTTGTTGTGCCATCCTCAGTATGCACAAAAAAGGTTATTCCATTTAAATAGCTGACGGTCTATCGGTAAAGCCGAATCCCTAATCCAACATTTTTCAAGATATCTAGAATGGCTTCATGCGATACGTCATCGCATGCGCCTTTCATGTCCAAGAACAACGCCGCAGATAACTGTTTGAGCCTTTTCTAATGTTCCATAGACGAGACCAGGTCAATAACAATATCAATAGCGAACCGCCCACGCCAAAAGCCTGTCATAGCATCAAGATATATCCCATGGGGCTTCAGGCACCACTTTAGGCGAGTTAAATCGTCCTCTCTATCACTTTACCGAGACAGCTGGCAAGTTCAATGGGGCGGTAAGAAATCAAGTCCAGGGAAGATTTACCTGGTTTAATTACAGGGACGAGGTGATTAGATTTATACGAAGAAGGGACCAATACGCTGCTCCTCGAGTTGTTGTACACGGATAGAAAGGCCCTTTGAGCTGCTTCGCCGAGGTTGCAAACAGTCATGTACGTGGTCCCATCCGAACCAGGCGTTGAAGATTGTTTGCATGCTGTCAAGGCTACTTGAAATTCTTCTAGAGAAAAAAGGGTGTCTATTATTGAATCTATGGAGACTGGTGCGTTTTGTAGGTGCCACGTGGTGAACAAAGACGCCTGACCGGCCAATCTTATGCAGAAATCTCCTACTTATACACTACAATGTGGCCTTGGTGGAGAGACAGACCCTTGAAGGGGCGATGTTGATGCTGTGATGTTCGTATGCCACGAACGATTCCCCATGTTTGCGTCAAAGTCTTGTGTGTATCTAGTGATTCGCATAGAGATTTCCACCAAAATGGCTGAAGTGAGTATATTTGCCGCTGAGTTTTTTTTCTGTAGACGCCTTTTCTCTCTCAAGTCGAAAATGAAATTAGTGCGCCTATGTCTTTGTTCAGCGCGACGACGGATCGCTGTGAGCCGTTCCAATATCGCTTCATATGGACAATATTTTTAAGTAGGTACATATTGATAAGTCGCTTCTTCAGCAGCACCTCTAATCATATGCTCGAGGGTGTCAAAGGAGGCACTTCATTTTCCTAGAACTTCTCTTCGCGTGGGACCGGAACTTTGACTAGTGAATGCGAGTCGAAGCGTTGCATTTTGTGATTTTTCCAGGCCCTTGATTTTTTAATGAGTGAGTATGTGGTCACTTCCATGAGTTTCATATTCTGCGAAGCACTGAACCTTTCCGCATTGGCCTCGTGATATTAATGTTAATTCGAGGCAGCTGCTATATGTCGTTCCCCGTAGAAACGTTGGACTTCCGTCGTGTACACAAAGCCGCTGCTGCTCCAAAGCACAGGAGAAATCTTGCTTACCACAACGATCTATCTTCTGGCTCACCCATAGGGGGCGGTGAGCGTTGAAATCTCAGGTGATGATCCATGGTCTAGGTGCACAGTGCACGTACTCTTTCAGGTTCAAAATGACTGGAAGTTGATATATATGCGCCTACTAGCGTGAAAGTGATGTCTCTGCGTTTTACTGTCAAGCAGATACACTGCATGGTTTCCGTCGTGAGGTAATGTATATATGTAAGCTCACATTTGTATATATGTAAACTGGATATATGTATGCTCCCACCTGATATACATAACGACTTTGCTTTGTTCTTTGATGGTAGTGGACGTGAAGGTTTCGTACCTGGACAGCCACATCGCATTGTGAAGTTGTGGCTCACAAATAACAATAATGGTAAATTGGTTCTTGAACACAAATGGTCGGATATCCGAAATGAGGCGCTTGAGGCCTCGGATATTCCACTGAAAAATCGAAGCTCCTTTGAATTCTCTACGAAAGGCTTGCAGAGGAGAAGCCATGGTGCTTTTTCAGACTTGACAGCAGTGGGTTCAGCGCATCCAATAATTGAAGTGCACTCTTAGCAGCGGCACTGTTAATGCTAGTGAAGAGCATGCGAATGGTATTTATGAGGGTCTTTACAATGGCTACGATTTCCTTATCTCGACTGTCGCCGCACTCTCATTCCGAAGTGATTATAGACAAGCGACGCGGTGGCTCAGACGGCGGATCTATCACCGGCAGCGCTGGCCATGCGTCAGTTAAGCCGGTTATGCTCGTGTCTTGCTTGAATGGCTTTTCGTTGGCGTTGCTGGACGCTTGAGGTGGTATGCCGGTGATTATTAAATGCGAGGCATTTCTTAGTGAACTTCGGTGACTTTCAGCGTATCTATCTATCTATCTATCTATCTATCTATCTATCTATCTATCTATCTATCTATCTATCTATCTATCCTTCTATCTATCTATCTATCTATCTATCTATCTATCTATCTATCTATCTATATATCTATCTATCTATCTATCTATCTGTCTATCTGTCTATCTATCTATCTATGACATTTAGCTGTCCTGCCCGTTTCGATTATGGTATCAATACCAAACTTGGTATTGCATAACATGACTGTATGAAGAACATATTTGACTAGTCATAACATGAAAATCATTATATGTATGTCATAATTGTCATTATTTCCATTTCATGGTCCTGCAGCTCGTGATGGTTTTGTTCGCATGACATGTTGCAAAACTGGTATGGTATGGCGTGATTGCTTGGTGAACACAAGCGACAGACCCTAACATGAACATCATGATATGCATGTCATGTAACAACCATACTCATGATACGCTCATGGCTGTTTCGCTAGCATCAAATATACCAAACTTTGTATTACAGTACGTTAATAGATGATAAAAGTATGCGACTTGTGCGAACATGATAATCATGAGATGCGTGTCATGTAACAACATGACAACATGCCACGCTCATGATTCCCTGGCGGGCCGTTTCTCTAGCTTCACTTATACCAAATTTGGTATTACGGGACGCGAATGGATGACGAAGGTATGATGCTGATGCAAACATGATAAACATGAGATGGGTGTCATGTAACACCATGACTACATGCTACGCTCATGATGCGCTCATGACCGTTTCACTAGCTTCACATGTACCAATTTCGGTATTACGCGACGAGAAGGAACGACATAGGTAAATGACACATCCAAACAAGATAATCACGGCATGCGTGTTATGCAATAACATGACTACATGCACAGTGATGATGCGCTTGCGGCCGTTTTGCTAGATTCACATATGCCAAATTTGGTATTACGTGACGCCAATGGATGACGAAGGTATATGACTGGTGCAAACGTCATAATTATAATATGCGTGTCATGTGAGAACATGACTACATGCCACAGTCAAGGCGCCAATACATTTCAACGTGACGCGGTGCGCGTGCTCGCCGGCGTTCATTTCGTCGCTTCACGCCACCGTTGCTACTCCAGGCGCCGGTCCTGCCATATAATCGCAGGCCCGTGCCACGCTGCGTTGCTTTGACGCATGCGCATTTCAGTGCGTCCGGCGTTCCTGCGTCGCGAAAAGAGGGATCTACATTGAAGTATATACTCCATGTAGCGCGTCAACGCCACATGAAGTATAGCACGCTCATAGCGTGTTCGCAGTCATTTCGCTAGCTCCACATATACTAAATTTCGTATCACGTAACGTGAATGGACGACGAAGATAAACGATACATCCAAACATGATAATCGTTACACGGAAGTTATGTACAGCATCATTTACCTCCACCTCGTAACGTTGGGCTGATTTTCAAAGTGACATATCAACATTTCTCATTCGTGATTCGCATGTCATGGATTTACCACTGTACTTGGGATCTGCCAATTATATGATGAGGTGCAGCCATTGCTTCGTATCTGGGCTTTCTTGGAGGCCTCGGGCGACGTTACCGCCAGCGTCGTATTTTGTCAGTGGCCGTAGCATCGTATTTTGTCAGTGTGGGTTGAGCTGTTCTGTACCATTTGCCTCAACACTTGTATTCTCTTTTTCATGCTTGGGCAATCTTTGGACGATGAATCGTGAGGGCCATGACACATTCCGCACTTATCGAAGAACTGCCTGGCAATAGTCGGCGCTGTGCGATTCTGAGCACCGCGAGCACACAGCAGGATTTGTACAAACAACACTGACGTGTCCCATCTTATAACAGTTTTGGTATTGAAGCGGCTTTGGTTAAAGGGTCACACTGCGTGTCGAAAATAGCCGACCTTTACTTGCGATGGAAGGCTGTCTCCCTTGAACACGAGTTTTACACATCGCAATTTGCCCAGGCGATGGTCTTGCAGTGTGGTAAGTTCTTCAGACACCGGCTTGATGAGAGCTAGAAAGTCACTTTCGCTGATGGCAATGTCGATATCATAAATGACGCCTGCAGAATAGTCACGGCCATCAGGTATGTAGGAGCGCACGTTGATGTCCTCCAACACTTTGACGTTGCTCAGAACTGTGAGTGTCTATTGTTTAGTCACGTCTATAGTGAGGATATTCTTACGGCCATTCATCCACAGATCCACGATCTGTCCCTGTGCAAGTGCCTCAAGAGACCTAGACGTGGCTTGACGATTGAGCCGGTTAAGACAATGTGAGCCGCATTGACCGGCATAAACAGAATCGTCTGAGTCGGAGGCTTTCACGTCTTCGTAGCCTTTTTACTTGTTGAAAAGGCATCAGTAGTCTTATTTTCGTCGAACGCCTTGTAACGGGTACGAAGTCACCCTCGTCGGAGCTTTCATCCCTGGCCGTGTAGTAAATCAGCGTGCCCTCGCTCTCGGCATCACTCGGGTGGTCAGTACGCTTTCTCGTAGCAGCTGCAGACGACGTGGATGGTTTGGGTGGAAGCCCAAGTGAATTCACGTCCACCGTCACAGTTATTGGGACGGTGTCTTCCACAAATCCACAGAAAAGCGGTAAAATCACAGATACTGAGAGCAGTGTTCTACACAAGAATCACTTTGTCGTCGTTCCTTCAGTATGGCTGTTATGAGTGGCCACCTTTAGTGGCACACCCCCCGAGGCACCTGGTGGTTTCGGTGATCCTGCTAAAGAAAGGTAGATGTGGGATCGTCTTACTGAGCACTATTTTGTGTGTGAAAAGAACAAACTACGCTATGCACGGCCAGGTAAAGTTATTACTCTAGCGATTTTCAAGAAGGCCCATTTCTAGTTCACCGCTGTAGTCAGTTTGTAAGTGGCACTGCGTTAGCACGGAAAGACTGTTTAAATAGTACTTCACGTGTTTTAGTTTGCCCGCGCCAGTATTGTTCAATTTACGCCGTAGATCGTACGGTATTCACGCAATGAAACGGGACACTCAAAGGTGAAGTCATACGCATATATTTGTTTCGAATAATTTCGAATCATAAAGGTGTGACTTCGACTGAAACACGTAGATCAAAACCAACGTTACTTTTTGAGACCAGTGTCTTATTAACATGTAGTGGTTATCTCGAGTGATGGGGTACACCAGTCATATTACTTAAGATTTAATGTCAAGCTTGAATACGTTAGTACTTCACATCCCTTTTCTGTTTCCTTGCTTTGAACTAGCACACAGTGAAGCCCGTTACCTAACTTGTGAGAGAAGGCGTGTTGAAATAGCAAATTGTGATCTGTAAAACCTCGGGAACAGAACATAGGTCATCTTCATTTCCAACGGAGTGCTCAATTATTCGGCTATGCCAACAACACGCCTAACCTAATACGTCTCTGATAGGCTCGAAATAATACAGAATATATTCACATGGTTTATGTCATCATTCTACTCACGGAGCATAACTGTTTCTTTATTAAGGCGGAGCTTAGCCCTCAACACTTGCCACATACTGGTGAGATACTGGACAATCAATCTTTTACTCACCTAATCACATCATCTCCTTCTACGCCGGGTTTCATACCTTTCTATGAACTCAAAAATCAACCAACCTTCATTATGTGCACAAGGTGCTCCCCCCCCTCCCCACGCTTTTTTTTACCAGCACAAACAAGATTCAAAATTTGCCGTTATCGTTGTGCATAAACAAAGGAAGCTCCCTTAAACCTTACATCCCCGATATCACAAATTCATTTTTCACTCGATGCCGCATGGCCGTTAGCATTGTTAAGCTATGTATGATTGTTCTCATTTTGTTTACGGCCTTCGTTTGCGATATATGTTTTATGTTCTCCTATGACATTTTCAATTTTTTGTAATGATTACTTTGAAAAATTTATGCCCTGTTTATTATGCGTTCTACTTATGGTGAAGGTATTCGACTGAACGCTGTAATTAACTTGACTCGCTGTTTCATTTTGCTGATTTCTTTGTTAAAATTATGGTTTCTATATTGTTTGAAACTTATGTAATTCCATAACTAAATTACCCCTCCCGTGCAATGCCGAATAGGGCATTCAGAGTATTTAAATAAAAAAATCGTCCTTTAGCTCTCCCACAATATATCAGCTTTTGCCTGTTGCCTCTCTTTCTAATAACTAATCAAGCGAAAATAAGAGCGAATACATGCATCAAATACTCCACTATGGCGCAGCTGTGTGAAGCTATATGCAGCCTTCTCAACCCCCGTGAAGCAGAGTACGCCCGGGAGTAAGGTTTTTAAGCGAAGTGTAGGCTTTGCTCGCATTTTACCTGGTCTTGAAAGAAAAGCTATTCTTCCTTTTAGCCCAAGATCACCCAAGTCAAACCATTAGGATATCTACATGTAAATAAGTGAGTCCCAATTTATTGTACAAAGGCTACGCTGGGAAAATTCCGCTTTCACTAAGCTGTGTGTTCCGCTGATCACACGGATCTTTTACATTCAAACCAGAAGCAAGGGTAAAATATTGCGCAAGCATTCAACTCTTGTCAGTGATGAGTGCACATCCCAGGCCACGTGCCGCTTGCAGAGCATAGAGCTGCCCAAAAAAAAAAGAAAAGGCTGTTTACGCTCCGGAGACGATAAACGCAAGTGACATCTGCCAGCCTGTGCGAACGACCACGATGCATGTGACGAAGCCGCTTATGCTTGTACCAGAGTAACCAACGTGCATGCATTCAGCGGGAGGTGCAGTTTGGGTGAGCATTGGTGAACGACTTTTCACGTTGACATGACCCCTGTACACTTTGTGCACCATATCGGGCAGACTAAGAGGGGCACGTACATGGTTGCCTCGCATGTCAATGCAGTGCCACGGCACTTCACGTAGCACGTTGAACACGAAAGTGTTTTCTAACCAATCGGCTGATTCGGTGAAAGCGCGCAGCTTTCGTGAAGTGCCCCGCGTGCCACTACTCCCACCGTTGCATGCACTGGGGAAGCCATGGCGTTTAGGAGGTAAGAACAACTTGGGCTTACGTAAGTGGAATGAAATAATGTGCTTATACATAATGTTTATTAAACTTGCCTCAACTCGTACGTGAAGAGCTCAAAATGATGATTGTGTACTGAAGCACAACGGGAACAGTCTGTTATGTTTATCATGAGAAATCAAACGCCTTTAAAAGACCCATTTAACACTTCACCAACTAGCCATAAAATTGATTCCTTGCAGGAGACTATTACCTCATGGATTGACCACTACAAGAAATTTTAGAATCTGTTTCGTGTGAAAGGAATTACAAAGGTTTGTAGCACACAGCGATGGCTTTTTCTCTGTCTTAATCCTGACGAAAACTCTAGAAAGTAAGCAGGAAAGAATGTGGAAAGAAGAATGGAACGAAATGGGGAAGAAAATATGTCATGCACGCCTCTTGGTCTTGAGCATTTTTTTTCAGTTTTTTTTTTTTCGAATACGTGGCTTTTCAGTGCTATCACGGATGCATATGCGGACACGTCATGGCCTGCTGAGACGAGCCCAGTAACTTCCGAGCGTGCCATGCTCAAATCTGCCAATGGCGATATTCGGGCCTCTGACGCGGTGATTTTTGAGTATGTTTCATAACTTTTTGAGAGAAACAAATCGAACTTTTAGCTAAACTAGAAAATTTTGTACATTCCAGGTCACATGCTGTGCTTTATTACCCGGCTCGAGTGTTCTCTGGAGACTCAACTACAAATAGGCAGCGTTTTCTTTACCATGCAAGGAAAGTGTTATATGTACCACCCCTTCAAATGTATGATCGATTTCACGCTAAAAGCAAACACCTTTATTGTTGCATATAAAAGCCATTAGGTTGTTTTGCGACAAACAGGCTCTAGTTAAATGGGTACGAGATCGATACAGCAGAGACGACATAACGGAAAAATTTTCGTATATTCAACAGAAGACGGGAAAGGCACAAGAGGTATAGTTTCGGTAATATGGTTCCCAAAATCCTCGTTCGAGACTTTTCCACATTTAAATCTGACTAAAAAATTTCACGAATAAACGGGCCCGTTGTCGTAGTATTGCAATAAGAGATCTTTCTTGTGAGGAAGAAAGAAAATTTTGCCGTAAAATTTTAGTAAGTGATGGCCACGCTTGCGTAGGAGTTCAAAATATTTTAGAGTATATAGTGAGAGCCTCATATTACTGCGCATCGGTGCCGTGGTGATGTAGAGGTTACGATGCGCGGCTACTCCGAGAAGGTCGTGGGTTCAATTCCAGCCGAGGCTGTCGCAGTTCAATTGAGACGAAATGCTGGAGGCCAGTTTACAATGCGATATCAGCACGTAATAATGAAAAACAGGTGGTCAAAATTTTCTTCGTCTCTTACTATGGTGTGTATCATAATTATTCCGTGGCTCATTCCGTTCTCAAGGACTGATACTGCCATGAAATTGCGACAGATTGCTATTGAAGGTGTTAAATTTCTGTACGATACAGCAAGATTACGGCACACGTGACTTCATATATAGGCTGGAAAAGTCTCGTTGACTTCGGCCTCCGTTCGCACTCTCTCGACTTGAGACAACGGTGCTTTGCCGACTGTGGCTTGGTCTCGCTTTCCCAAAGTTTTTCTCCTTCGAATGGGCACGGAAGTCAGTGCCGCTTGCGATCTTTGCGGCAGCGATGAAACGACAGAGCGCATTTTCTGGCACAGTGCTGACTGCAGCGTGGACAGACTGTCGCTAGCTGCTTCGTTAGGCTGCCTTGACGACAAACCCATAGAGTAACATAAAAATTAAGAGTGGTTAGTTTGGCCGAAATCGACAGCGCTACACAGCTTTACGCCAGCCGTAAGATGGCAACACATCAATCTCTGCTTTTAAGGAAACACACATACTAGTTGTCTTCTACAGTATCTTTTATCGTGCATTATGTGTCTACATGATTTTGCGATGGTGATTGTGACTTTATTATCAATCTCTATCACCTCACGTGCATATGGTCGGGCCAGATCTGGCATGAATCTGATTAAGGAGAAGTGCACATAGCCTCGACACGAAGGCAACGTTGCCACGCTGCGTGTTTACGAGCATTTAAAGAAATCGGGAATTACAGATAGCAACAAATACACGTGAAAAAAAAAATGTGCGGCAACGTGCCTCACGTGCGTCGTTTGCTTCGGTTGTTTTGTCTGTTTCGTCTGCGTGGTGGCTGCTAGGTACGAACGCCGTCATTAGGTAGTTTTAGATCAACGTTTGCAGGCGCTGCCGGCATTGCGGGTATGGCGGGTGCCATATGAGTTATAGAATAGCGTTTGCCCTCCTGCAAACCGCAACGCACAATCGCAACGACACTGTAGCCTCGAAACCAAAGTTTGCGGGCTGCATGTGGGCCACGAACGCGAACGGCTGCTCGCGTTAAGACGCATGCGCAGTGGCCGCGACCGCACCGCAAGAGCTTACGCTGCACTATTTTAAAACATTCTGTTATTTTGTAAAGTAAGAATTTCATTCGTCATTGAAGCCTTGAACTAACATTTCTCGAATTGTGCTGTTGAGCGCAGGTAACTTTTTGAAGCTCTTCGCGTATTATTTTCGTGGATTTTTTCACTTTGAAAAAAATAAAACAGTTTGAAATTCCGCGAGAAGATTGTTTCTTGGCACAAGAAATCGGGTCGCTGCTGGCATTGTTGAGTTTGCTTTGTGCCGGTACATCTATTCAAATTCACGGCATGAGTGAGATTTGCTGGAAATTGCAGATACGCTTACTATCAATATGTGTGGCGTTCGAAAAGTGCTTAAAACTCAAACGAACGCATTAGGAGAGAAGTAGTGAATCTGGAAAAAGGTTTCTTAGCTCACGCTATAGGGAGTAATCTTTACGTAAACACTCCTGCCTCATATACAGCTTGCATGGCACCTAAAATTGCTTTGTAAATGCTGCGGAAACTGCCTGTGACTGGCTTTCCTGAATGAGCGATGTGAATTGCGTAGGATAAAATTTGTGTGAAGGTGGCAAAGAATTCGTAGCCAACATTATTCTTTTACTTGTTCTGTTCATGCCGGTATCAATGCTGCGGCAACTACTGCCATGTTTCGTTGTGCACTGTAAGTGTAGTTAAATGCAGTTATTGCAGTTTTACTGTTTTGCGGGTCTTCTTTAAAATGCCTATTTGTTAATTTTTGCGTGTAATTTATACTCATAATATGGCAGCTGTATATTCATGTATCTTTTCGTGACCGCACTCATAACATTAATAATGTGGGCATGTGCTTACCAAGAATATCACTTGAATATATAGGTTTTCGCTCTTCCAACGATTCTCATGTTTTATTGAAAATTAGTGCAAATATACGAAGTCAGCAAGCGGGTGCGCGTTGCAATGACGGACGAACGAGATGCGGAGGCTAGGTGAACAAATCAAGTGAGTGCGCGAGCAGACCGAGCAATAAACTTGCAAGGAGACCATTACTGCTATAAGATCAGGAGGCCACGCAACAAAGTCTGCGTTGTCAATTTCCGAGTTCCCTCACCTCAATTGTCGTTGGAAGAATCGATGGTGTTTCCTTCACAAGGACCGATATCATGGTTACTAAAATACTATGCTGAGTCCCCCCACTGATTTTTAGCTACACAGGTCTGGTCTGGTAAAGTCACCTTTATGCCTCCATTGCAATGAGTGTGAATCTCTTTATCATTTCTTTCTAACGTGCAGACTATTTACCAGTCAGAGGAAAAGACTTCTAGACGAACCGCTTCGAAAGTTGAGATTAAATTTATCCCTTCCGGTTCTTCTTTCTTTTGGGGCTACCGTGCTGGGTTTTAGCCAGAGGAGCGTATGCGAAGCCGTTTGCGTTTTTTTTCGGGAGAAGAGAAGAATGGAATGCTAAGTTCATCGTTAAAAATATCAAATTCAAGCATATTCATTCAAAACTGAACATTTCAAAATTTTCATATTTTCATCATACGAAATTTTTATCATACGTAAAGCATCATCCTTTACGTATGACCACTACCCACTGTAGAGTGCATTGCTCCATGGTTGGGCGCAGTGTTTCGTCAAACTAAGGCAAGCTTTATGAGTAGGGCACTTTGATGTTTTAATTGGGTAGCATTAGAGCACACGCTCATAAAAAGAACTGCTCTGCGAAATTGGAAATTACATCAGTGATTTTTTACTCGGGTATTTTTACGGAAACATCGTTCAATAAGCTTGATTATAACACTGTGTCTTAGGAGCATTTGCTGGGAAATCAAATTTGCTTTTTTAGATTGCGAACTTTGACCCATATAGTTTCATTAAATTGAGGCTAAATTTCATTTCTGTCAACTCTACACAATTTTGTCGTTGTGCGCTTGTCCGGTCGAAGATTGATGATCGCTGTCCTGTAAGCGTTAGCGAGTGAAGGCCAGTGACTGCTGAGCCATATTACAGGCAATTATTTTAAATACAAAGCGTTTGTTATCAGCCCAAATGCAGTTTAGTGTTTTCTATCTATCTGTCTATCTATCTATCTATCTATCTATCTATCTATCTATCTATCTATCTATCTATCTATCTATCTATCTGTCTATCTATCTATCTATCTATCTATCTATCTATCTATCTATCTATCTATCTATCTATCTATCTATCTATCTAGCCACCTGCGTATAGTCGCTTCCGTAGCCATTTCGTGCATTGGTATGTGCAAAAATTGATTTGATTAATTCATATGCGGGGCTTACCGTCTCAAAGCCACGTTATGAAAACGTTGGTATAGGATAACGTGCCTCTACGATGAACAAGACTTGCAGGTTGAGACATCCATATCAAGACTTCTCTGTCTCGTAAGTCTCTAAACCATCTCTCTGGCTGGTAACACATGTTACTGAATAAAATGTACGGGTCACTGGCAAGTATTATGTGGGGATGCCGCGGCACGCCGCAGGTCATTGAAAAAAGTGGCTTTTTGTGTGAGCTGGTTCCGCTTTATAGTAGAATTAAGTGCAAAATACCTTGCTCCGTGGCGGTAGTCTAGTGTCTAAGGTACCGTCAGCCGCAGTTTGCGGTACAGAATCCTGACTGCGGCGCCAGTATTTTCTATGGAGGCGAAAATGCTGTAGGACCGTGTGCTCAGAATTGGGCGCATGTTAAAGAACCCAAGATGGTAGAAATTTCCAGAGCCCTTTTCTATAACGTCTGTCATAATCATGTGATACTTTTGGGACGTTAAACCTCACATACTACTCAAATCGGCGCAAAATACCATTGCCAATGTTCACCTTTGCATTCTCACCATGCGACTATTTGCAATACCTATAATTGAATGTTTTTCAATGAAACTCAGTTGAGAGGTTTCGCTGGGTTCGTGTGGATTCTTCGTCATCTCTAGTTTCTATTTTTTAACAAGAAAGCATTAAAAGCTTGTTCCGCAGAAATTGCGGTGTCAGCGTCGGCGTCGTTAGTTGTGAGCGATAAATCATTATCTTATGCGTGACCGAAAAGTCGAGAAAGATTATAGTAAAATAAATTAAAAGAAACCTGGGTTATTTGCATGGCGAACAAGGGTTCTACCAAAGAATCACACGTCTGCTTGGAAATACAATGAAAATACCTTACTCTACTTGAAAATGCAGTGAAAAGTCAGTTACATGGTTTACCAACGCACGCGTTCATATGCACGCTTTACAATGCATCATGTATATCGCAATAAAAATGCGTAGAACATGCGTACGTTGTAATCGGGTGTCAGAACATGCGATTATCATGAATTGACGGTTTAAAGCAGGGCATCCGCCACAGAAACCACACATGTTAATCCGCCTTTTTCCTTAAGGCAAAATAGTGGGTGCATAGGAAGTGGTGAAAAATTTCAAGCGCACAAGTACCTGTTGTTTAAAGCATGCTACTAATTGCACATAATTAGTCGTATGCGAAAGCTCCACTGAAACAAACCATTTTGAATTCAGTACGCATTAAGAAGAGGATATCACTATTGCGTCCAATTCTTAAAAGCAAAACTTAGGGATCCCCCTATTGTTTGTTATTTGTGCTCATTTTTTATGACGTGGGTAATTCGCACTATTTGTCAACGCAGACTTCTGAAATCTCAACACAGCAACCTGAAGGTGCCCGTGTTGCAGAAAATGTTGTGCAAGCATTGACAGTGTTCTCAGTGGGTGAGGTATCTTCTTAAAAAAACTAAAAATACCTTCACGAGCCTAAATTGAATACTTGTCTTTTGCTTGGCAGTCAAGCATTCTACCACCAAGCAACGCCAGCGCTTAACACTGCTTTTGAAGGTGTCGTGGCAGGACAGCGTGGTTTGTGGTTGCAGTATTGGCTATCCGCTTTTGTAACAATGAAAAAAAATCGCCGACTATTACAATACCGCCTTACTAGGAATATGAGTTCAAATGTCTTGATCTTTTTGTTTCGCGATAAATTGAGCTGCGACTGCCTAGCTGAATAACCGGGAAACCAAGGGGAAGGCAGCTTGTACGCCTCCCGTAAGAGGCGCTGCCGATAGCCCTTTTTTTTATATATGGTATACGAGCATGTACCGTAATTATGACGTCATCAGTAACCGTACAACGGCAAATACTGCGGTGGCGCCAAGCGTGGCCGCCATGGATATATGCATTACAACACGGGCGCGAAGTGCCCTAGGTGTCTAAGTTTTCTTCCTCTGTGTGGTTGTGAATTCGGCGCGAAGTTGACTATTTAATCCAGACATGCACCAACAGTGGGTTTTACGAATGAAGTGGCAGATATACCAACACCACAACACCACTAAAAGTCTACAAAATGTTCAATCAACATTTAACGGAGGCGCCACTGTGCATTATAACTAGTACAAAAATTACACACAGACCTCGGCGCTCATGCGAGTGAAAAGTATGAGCATGAGATGGATATTGAATCACGTGGTCATGACGTGATCGAAGGGAGCAGACTGCAGATCAAATATTAAACTCTTTATTTGAGCCGAACTTGTGGTCACGCAAAAGAAGTCAGATTAGCGCAAGACACTAGCACTGATAGCGTTGAGCAGAGCGTCAGCCTTCGATCGAATCACAACTGGCAAAGCGCGTCGGCATTTATGCACTTGCCACGGAATGTTCCAGCGTTATCGCTAGCGGCACCGTAGGTTCCAGGATAATCTGTAATATTCACGAAGTGTGTGTAATCTTAACAAAATTATCTACTGCAGTCCCGAAGCTCCTCGAACAGTGTAGGCGTGGTTTGCGCTGAGAATCACTGGCAGTGAAACGGGGCGATAACAAAACTTGAGGAGGGAATGCGGCAATATTCAAAGTACTATATTGCGAAGAGCGAACCACTGATCTATATAGAAGTGGTCTGATAGGCCTGAGTAAAATGAATCATTACTTCATAAAGTTGACCCGCTCAAAAAATTTTCGATTGTGGCAGATCTCCCACGAGACCTAGAGGCGTTACTTTGGAAACTTCGACTGGAAGTAGCATAAAATACATCAAGCCAGCTCATTGGAATGTCTTTGTGTTCATTGTATTCAACAGTCTTGTAGAGAGCGTCTGCGCACAGTGGTGGGCACAACAAGACTGGTTGATTGATTACAAATGGAACTCTAGCGTGCAGTGTTGCCAGACATTGCTCTAGATAGCGCACAGTGTTGTCCTGTTAATGGCCTGTTGCAGTCATGAAGATCGAACGTTTGTCACATTCTTTTGGAGTACGTGAAGTACGCAAATGAAAGAAAAATGTTAAGGGAAAAACTAGCAATCTTGGACATACAGCCCCACACATTATTAAATTACTCGAGCCATGGCCTGGGATTCATCTTCAGAAAAAGGCAAGCATCTTCCTGAGAGACTTCTCGATGGAGACCGGACTGAATGAGCACTTGTGATATGCAGCTAGGGTTTGTGAATATATGGATAATGGAATAATTTGCTACTGCATGTGCTGTGAGTAGAAACATAAAGGTCTGTGTGTGAACGTTTTATGGATGTGTGGCAGCGGCTGCATTTTCGATGGAGGCGGAAATGTTGTAGGTCCGTGTGCTCAGATTTGCGTGCACGTTAAAATACCCCAGGTGGTCAAAATTTCCGGAGCCCTTTCCTACGGCATCTCTGATAATCAGATCATAGTTTTGGGACGTTAAACCTCACAAATCAATCAATCAATTTATGGAAGAGTGAACACCGGCAAGCACACTGTATATCGCCATGTTATTTCAGCTTGTTTCAGTGTGTTACTATGGTTTCCTTTCTTTTTTTACAATTTCGGTACCATTCGTTATTTTCAATTTGTTGTCAAAACTTATCCATATGCAGTAGCCGACATAATGTGAACCTCAATCTCTTCACTGAAAACACCTTTACCAGAACAGAACACATCTTTCATTTTGATGTGAGTTATGTGTACGATTGAGGTGGTAGACATGTCCGGCCAAACACAAGGGACAGCTGATATGGACGTAGGCGATCGTTGGCTGTTTCTTGTACATGCGTACAGATGGAATGGCACTACGATAAATTCCTCCTTTCAACTCCTCTAATATGGACATACTTGGGCCTGGAAGCTGGATGCGAAGTCCAAGACTACGTCACAGTGTTGCACACAAGTGCCACTTCGACCAACGTGCAGCTTCTTCTCTTATGCCTTACAGGTCATCCCACTTTCCCGTGCGCGCGCGTGAGAGGCACGTGTTCTGCTGTCTGAAGAACTGTCAGCTGGTACGAAGTGATGCGGAAGCTAACACAATGGCTCACTGGCTCTCCTGGTCGAACACACCTTGGCGCAATCTCTAATTTGTTTTGTCTTCGTTTGCTCAATTGTTCATGCCAATAGTAATTCCGCTCAACGTAGGAGCGGGCGTCTGAGAGCTGAGTTCTAAAAAACATCGCACGGATCTCTCTGTAAAGAGAACCCACTAATTGGTTGCAAAGCAGCCATGGGCTGACTTCACGTTCTGCAAAGAGGTGCTCTCAATTGATCACCGTAGACGCTCATGGTGGCGCACGCAGCCGCTTTGCGAGCCCTCGCCTCCACCGCACTCGTCCTCATGTTTTCATTCATACTACTACGCAGTGTGCGTAAGAGAGTGGAATAGTCGCTTTTGTTATACAATGCAACGTGACGCCACTAGCAGTCTCCGCTCATACAAAAGCACACGCCGAAGTGGAGCCAGCGCTCTGCAGCAGTGCCATTCTTTTTCAGGCACTGCGCCGTGCTCAAGACCGGGCTGCAGAAATTAGGTGCCTTTTCTCATCTTCTAACCACTACCACCACCAGCAGTGCCATATAATTTGTGCTCCGAGTTAGTCGGAGCATCATCACTCGCTCTCTGAATTTCGTGTCAACCAGTTCTGCCCTCACGATCTCCGACGACAGCGCAGCTCTGGTCGACTGGGCTCACCCTACGCCATCTCCTGACGCCGACAAGAGCTCTCGCTGAGTGGTACCCCGTCCACGAACTCCTGCGACCATGTTCATCTTTCCTACCTCCTCTTCACTTCCATCGTTTTCTGTGGTTCGCTATGCCTGCGCCATGCTCTCTCCTTTCTCCTCTCTATCCATATACCTTTAAATCCTATCCTTTTAATCCCTCCTTACCCCCATACCTTGCTGAGGTGTCGCACTTGGATGCAGACAGTTACGGGGCTTACTTTTCTCTTCTTTTCTCTTTAGGAATCTAATAAGAAGAAGAAGAGCACCATGGCTACGACGGTGAACAAGGCCAAAGCGCCGACCATCAGCTGCTTCGCATCTAAAAAAGCACTACGTATGCACTTGACCCCACACGCGTTGCGCGAATACACTTATGGCAAGCACTTACACTTATGGAATACACTTATGGCATATGCAGATAATCGTACTCAAGCGGGCACTTCCTTGCGATAAACACGACGTTTCCCTGTAACGTGATGGCCTACGCTGGCCATCTAACCTGGAGGCCTAAGCAGATGGCAGTAATAATTATGAACCAAAACCACGATGTAGTTACGAGAGATGCCACATCGGGGGGCTACGGAAATTTTAACCCCGTGGGATTCTTCAACAGAGACGTACACCTAAGCACACGGTGGGTCTAATGAGCTTCACCTTCATTGAAACTGCGAGCCTACCATCAGCTGACGTCATTACCTTTACACATCGCATATTTGGCGTGCCCGGCCATCCAGTGGCATGCGCACATCTACTCATTTTACAACGAGACGTCGATGCTCTTCGTGAGTCTTAATTTTACCCAAATGAAAATATTCCACATAGCCTGCCAGTCACTCACTGCTTCACAAACTGACTCCCGAAGTTCGTGGTTTCTGCCACAATTTAAAAAATATATTGGCTTGATCAAGGAGCTCCGTATGATGCACCTTACTGCGGGTGGGATGATTTCGGTCAGCGCGACTCATGATTTGAAGCGTTCGTGTTGAATTCGTGCAAGTTTATTCTGCCGTATGCAGCTAGCGGGAAACAGTGACATGAAGTCTCGGCCAGCTATATTATGCTCTGTTTTTCTCAGCCTCTTTGAGGACAGGTACTTTTTTCTTTTATATTTTACATAAACAATTACAAAAATAAAAACATACACAACCAATGAAAGGGCGTACACTCCCTCTTAGTCAATTGAGGTCAGCCATATTTGACTGTACAGGTTCCACTGTGCAGGTGTAGAGACTAATTGAAATTCAAATACATCACCAGCCATTCTTCGAGTGAACACGGTTTAGCCGGGGAACATTTCACTCAGAGCTAGCGCAACAGGCGCCGCCATGCATCGAGCGCAACGGTCCATCTGCATATCAACCAACGCGAAATATTTCGCGTCGTCTGCTACAGCGCTGGGGCGCGCGACTCCATAGTAGCCGCCATCATATACTTTTCTGCACTATTAACTAGAGGTAACGCTGTCATTCACACCATTCAGCCGCTATGAGAGTGGTGGCTGAGTGCTTTGTTTTGTCTATTCTTCGTTCTTGTAGCTTCAAATGCACTTGTGGCTTGAATCATTGCAGGGTTTCGGCCTTCTTTTCTTATAAGAGAACGACTAGTTGAGAACTTCAAGAGATGGTTGCGCTGAGTCAAGAATGCTCAAGGGGGTTGCAGCATTCTGTCTTGAGGCAAAAAAGCGCTATCTTTGTTTTTGACAAAGATAGCTCTGACAAATGCTCCTATCGAAACGTCGGCCAGCCCGTCGGAGGCACTTCTTTGTTCGTTTTACCTATCCCAGTACGTGTTTCGATCTCTTGACTGCCATCTCGAAAGCGGCCGCCGGCCACAAAGAGCAAAAAAAAAGCAAAGCTAAGGAAAATCGATGTACTGCTCACCATTCTCATTTTGGCTCAAGCGCCATACGAGACAGCTTCCATAGGATCTCCAGAACAAGATCTCCTACAGCCTACTATCCTGATACACCATAGCTGCTTTTGTTGGGTGTATACTTTATACACATTTAGGGGCAAACTCGAGTGCACCTGCACTGCTTCAACTCAAACGGCAGCACCAAATGCGCTGCGGGTCCGTGGAGTGCAGCCTCGACTGCGGGTCCGCGGAGTGCAGCCTTAACTTAACCATACCTACCGCTGCTCTGGCAGAGCGCAAAGAACTGAACAATTCAAAAATAATTTCGAAGCTGGGCAACTGTTTTCTTTTTCATCTGCAGGGTTGAGTACAAGAGAGGAAATATGCGAGGCTGGCGCCAATTTGTTCCAGAAGTATGGTCCCATCGTGAGAGAGAAATTCGCTGGACGCTACATGGTTGTACACCTGTTCAGCCCGACAGATTTTCACACAGTCTTTCAGGAGGAAGGGGAGGCGCCTTTTCGAATCGGAATGGCTGCTTTGAAGCACTATAGGGACAAGGCGCCCAAGGAGTACGCTGATGCCAGCATTCTTCACCTGTACGTACTATTTTTTTAATGCCATCAAGAAAAGTATGCCACAGAGTAAGCTTCGTTGAAAGATAAAATGCTACTTTCAGTTCCTAACGCAGTTACGTGAAATTATAGTTGTTTTAAGGACGCAGTGTTAGTAACACGAGACATAAACCTAAAGATTTTGGAAGTTTAGCTGTCGGATTCTTCGTAATTGGGCAAAAGGAGCCCGTGGTAATAGGCTTCAGATTAGTTTGAACGAGGAACGTGTGCTGTAGTGCTCATACAAAGCACGTCATCCAAGCTTCTCTTGACATTGTGTAACCGTACTTCGTTCACTCACGTACACTCATATAGAATCGGATCATTTGAAACACTGATTCACAGTATTCTATACATGATACATTGTTCACCATAGTTGTTTTTTAAGTTTTCACAATATGTAGGTTAAAATAACACTCCAACTTACATGACAGATTATTGAAACTGGGTGCTTTTCTTTCTTAAGGTGTTATTTTCTAACATATCCCATCAATAACTGAAACGAAAAGAATTTGAGGCCGTATGTTCTGGCTATTTCTAAACTCTGCGAGCAATATATGGTAACTAAGTGCAAGTGGTCGAGCTACTCAGCTTCAACTTTAAATATTATGTGGGGTGTTGCGTCCCAAACTACAATTTCTTCATGAAAAACTCTGTAGGGGTGGGTACTAGAAATTTTGACCAGCCGGCGTTTTTTAACGGGGACTGATATCGCAGAGAACGCTTGCCCCTAGCTTTGCGCATCCACTGATTGCAAAAGCTGCGGCCACCGGATGGCACCCGTGACCTTTTGGTCAGTAGCTATGCACCACTGCCTCTTATTTGCCGCGGTGAACAAATAACTCGGCTTGTGAAGCTTCTATTCTACCTATTTGTTTACGTATGTATTTTAGCGAACGCTGCTCGTTTTCAGAATACATCAGTATGTTGTTTTTCGCGTGTATTATGCCGTTTCGTTATTAGATTGCAGCTATAGGCAATAAAATGACGCTATAATGTTGAACTCATATTCGTTAGTGATTTCATCATATTATTTGTGGCTTCCAACGTATACTGTTTTTTCTACTACACGTGGTATGGCCATAATCTGTTCGCACAAAATAATGAATGTTTTGTATTGGACTGTTCTGACGGATCAAACGAGAAGGCATAGTGTACAGAAGCAATGATTCTGAAGCTGTAGTATTCTGCAAGCTAGGTATACTGTAGGCTATACAAAACAATGCTTGCTGCAGGCTTGACTCCTGACTTCTCCCCTGATATTATTGTTTTCATTCTATCTTGGCAGCCAAGGTGAAAAGTGGAGCCGACTGCGCTGCGCTACGCAAGAACATGTGCTCAGGAACCAAGCCGCTTCGTCGTATGTGTCGGCCTTGAACTCCGTTGCCCAAGATGCGGTCGACATAATCGATGACTTGACTGACCAGCGAGGAGAAATACCCGACTGCTTTCATTTTATGCGCCAATGGGCCTTAGAAAGTAAGCAATACTCGAAATTGCTAACATGCTTTTTGTCTTTTAAATGGTCGCATGATCTCGCCAAACACACTTGAATAAGAGCTGGAAGCACTGCCAAGAAAGGAAGCCGAGTGCTTATCCTGATATTTGGGCAAACTTTTATTAGAAATTCAAGCAACATATATGCAGCGGTAATAGTGGCCAGTAATATAAGTAGTAGTAAGACTGAACTTCGAGGACTAGACCTCCTCTATTCACAGTTATCTTAACTTACTTAAACACTATTTTGTGTATACTGCTTTTATTTGCTTTGCTTGTTTCGCTGGTTTGTATACAAGTAACGCATACACAAAGCTTTTTTTTTGAACTTTTTGAAACGAAGCACCTGCCCGAACGCCAGCGAGGACACGGAACTGTTGTCGGCCTCTGGCGATGACTCGTCCGATGACAGCTTCCGCGGGAAGCAGGAAGGCCAAACGAAGAATTGCCAAGCCCTTTTCATCAATGAGGACGTTAACTGGGAATTCAAAAGGAGAACGCTGGCCGCACACCCCCCCCACCAATCAGCCTTCGAGAACTAAACAGGCAAGCCCCTTCTATATACTTTGAGGGGGTTGCGCCAAACGAAATTAGGATATCCGTGTGAACCAACGCAAGAATATTCTTGCTGTAGACACGATGACTACGAGTGCCTTGGACAAGCTACGCAGATTATCGGAGTAAGGAGACATCAAAGTCCGACCTATAATTCCAATAAATCGTACCTGCATGGCGGGAGTAACCTATGACCTTGATTTGGCCACAGCAAACTCGGATCTTTCAAGTCTTATAAAACCAGCAAACGAGGAAGTTGTCATCCCGATTGTACTTGGTATGGGACGCACTCGCTATGTAAATATAATGTTCAAAGGAGATTCTATTCTGTCGCATGTCAAGGTGGAACATTTCCGACATCCTGTTCGGCATTTGTTCCTAAACCTCTTCAGCGCCATAATTGCATGAAAGTTGGACATGCCAAGAGTGTATGCACTAACACCACAGTATGCCCATGATGCACTCAGCCCCACACTGCAAACGCATGTCGGGCAACAAGTCTGAAGGACGGAAACTGTGATGGTTCACATGATGCTGCTTCCAAGAATGCCCGCGGATAAAGAAAGAAATCGCCATTATCAAACAAGTAGTCAAAGACAATTCATCGCACAGAGAGGCTGCTGAAAGGGTACGGCGCCTACGCAGCCGTCGTAGAAGGTGTGCAATACAAGGTATCGCGCGTAACCCTTCTTATTCGAACACCAGTCAAACAGTAAGCATGAAGCGATATGAAAAAGACAAGCCCATAGCTTCGGAGGACTGGCCTACACTTCCTCGTACGCAGCTTGCAAAGGAGCCCCTTCTTAGGCCTTCCCGCCCTACAGCTTCCTACGAGCCAACATCTCTAGAGGTTGAGGATGTGTCAAGAATAGATCTACAGATTTTCCCGATGCTATGATCCCTGGTCACTGTCATTTGCAGCAGTTAGAGCCTGGGAACTCCAACTGCTCGAAGTGGCCTATTAAAGCAAGACACGTTAAGCCCAGCCCTCACCGCCCTCGCGTATAGAACCATGGCAAAAGATCAACAATCATTCCGAAAAGAGGTTAGAATTGCATCAGTTATCCAGCGGAACGCAAAAGGACTTAGATCACGGATTTCTGATTTTCGTCAGTTCGTGTTCTTGAACTGCCTCCCAATCATCGTGATTTGTGAACCAAATTTAACAAACCCAATCAGACTATCAGAATCCGTATCAATCCTGTCCCAAACCTGCAACAAAAGCAGCGAGGTCCTTGAGTACATTCGTCGCGAGCTTATCTACACTATTCATCCTGCGCCCCCCCCCCCATGACGAAAACTAGTATGTTTATTTGACTGTGTAGCAAAAAACCGTCACCTTCACGTTAGTGTGTGTTTTCCTATCCCCTTCAGCTCGTTTTGATTGAACAAGACTAGATGACATACTTGGGAGCGAACCGTATCCATGAATAATTAAAGGGGACTTGAACGCCTTCCACTCTATCTGGGGAAGCTCAAATTACAATGCCACGGGCGGAAAACTGGCTTCATCTGTATCGGTCCATGAACCTTTCTACTTCATAATGGAAACCCTACATTCCTACAAGGGTCAACGTAAAGCGGCTGCTTGGACCTGGCATTTGTGTCCCGTTGCTTCGCCAAAAGCGTCAAGTGGCTTTTAGGCATCAAGATGCTTGGTAGTGACCACATCCCCACTTACCTCAACAACCAAGGCTTTGCCAGTGGTCAACCACGGAAAACCATCCGGAGGATCATATTGCCTGCATTCACAACCAGCATAGAAGATGCGTGCGCAAAAGGCTAATCTTCTGGCGTTGAGGAAGCGAACAAAGAAGCAGCGCAGAGCGTGATGTGCACGCTGACGTGCTCTTCAAGGCCATCAGAAATGGACGTGGAATTAGAGCGGCTTCGCGCAATTCGTCGGCGTGCAGAGCGCAAATATCAGCCCACAATGCCCGTGTAAGATCTACGAATAGCAAGGCACATGCAAAATAATATCCAGCGTCGTATCAATAAACTGGAGGTCCAACGGAGGGCGAAGTTTTGCGATTCTCTAGACCCTCGAAAACCACTCTCTCAAATAAGGCAAACCGTGCGAGGCCTACGCACATTTCCCGAACGTTTCCCAATAAAAGCCTTGGCACTTTTACAAAATAGAAAAGAATTCGAGAAAGCGCAACATTTTTGTACGAAGATTGCAAACCCATGACTATGCACAGGAGTCCTTGCTGCTGATAACGCACCACACTCCCTTGATCCGTGCATGGACATACCTTTTTCAATGGAAGAGCTCACGCAGCTCTTGCTTCGTGAAACCGATTGTCGTCGCGCAGACCTGATGGTACATCATACCGTCTTCTGTTCCAACTCGATTATTGCGCACGCAGTGCTTTACTGCACGAGTTTATTGAGTTTTGGCGAGCTGGAGCTCTTTCCGGAGAATAGAAAACACGCCGTTTGGTCCCAATCCTCAAACCTGAAAAATCACCCCTAGAACTGACGTCATACCGACCAATAGTGGCTAGTTGCGTGGGCAATTGATGGCGCGAATGATACTTGCCAGGCTCGAGTGGTTCTTAGAGCGCTGCAGAGCATATCCAGATGCCATGGCCGACATGCTCGCGAAGCCATACTTCACGCCCTTGAGTCAGTTAGTTGGCTTGGGGGGTGAGTGTACCACTGGATCTTCTGCTACCTTCATGTGAGATCATTGTTTAAGGAAACTGATGATGAGCTGGCATCTGAGCAATACATACACTGTGGTGGTCCCCAACGTTGTGCATTGAGCCCAACACTATGTAGTCTTGTTATGATCGGCCTCGTGGAAACTATAGCAGAGTCTGTGCAGATATATATCTATGCAGACAATGTTGGAGTTCGGACACCTAGTGTAAAACGTCCACAGATACGTGCGACACTTCAGAAAGCACCAAACTCTATTTTGGCGTACCTTAGAGAACAAAACCGCAGGATTTCTTCACACAAATTGGCGCTGGTTGCTTTCACGTGGAAGGCAATGACGTCATATTCTGTCACCATGATGGACAATTTGTCAGCTACACAAGCACACACATGTTTTTGGGAGTCACCAATGATTGAAATCTCTGCTGGAGTCCCCATGTGACCACTCTAAAAAAAGCGCCTAACAGCCATTGTCCAACTTTTGAACTTCCTCGGAGGAAAAAAGTTGGGCATGTCAGTACACGCAATGTTGCAGCTATACAGGACATTGTTCCTGGGGTACCTGCAGTACAGCTTGCCTCTTTTGACGAACACCTGCAAAAGTAGCATACGAATAATCGAAGGTGCCCAGGGTCAGGCACTCAGGCTTTGTCTTGAACTACCACGCTGCATGTCCACAGCGGAGACTATCGCAATCGCTAAAGAACATCCGGCCTCGGTGCACATTACCCTAGAGATGCTTCGAACGACACTGCCCACCAATTCGCTTTGCTTCCAGAAGACCGAACGAGTGCCTCCTTCTCTAAAAGTCTGTTGAGTTACCGTGAGTACCTTCCGTCAGGTTACACACTTCCGGAACGTATCCTAATACCCCCTTCGTGTTGAACAGTCTGAACCTACGCTTGACAGTGCCAGGAATTCGCAAAAAGGCGGCTCTCTCGACACAGCTTTGAAGCAGCTGACTCTACTTATGCTGCACGAAGAATACAAACATCACGTTAAAATTTCTACAGATGGTTCGACAAATGTTGGGGATCTGCAGGAGCTGTGATCTTCCCAGCAAACGCCGAAACCATCCAATTTCGAACGACTCACAAAACAACATCGATAGCCGCAGAGCTCGCAGCCCACCGTCGTGCACCCCGCCAGATTGAACAAGAAGCACCTTTAAAATGATGCACTTTCACCGATTCAAAACCACCTCTGTATTGTACTCGAATCGCGCTATGTCATGGACCTCATGACCAATTGGTGCTGGAAACATGACAGTTGTATTATTAAGTACTACAGAAAAAAAAAGTGATATAACTTTTCAATCATTACCAGGCCACTACGGAATCGCCGATAGCTAACATGACGACGATGCAGCAAAGAACGCTCACAAAAACGGCATCATAGATTCCATTCTATTGTCAAAAAGCGACGCAGCGGCAAGGAATAATACTCTCGCGAACGTTGTCGTCAGGTCTCTGTGAAACACGCTTGTATTTTCACACACCCGTCTTCACCGTCTGGATCAAGAGAGATAAAGATGCAAGGAAAGCCAGGGAGGTTAACCAGGCGCACATTCGGTTTGCTACCCTGCCTGTCTGGATCAATATCTACAACTTTCCTTTCCATCTGGGTTATCAAAGTCTGAGACAACCGTTTTCTGACGCATGTGGTTTGGGGTGTCTTACATAAACGCATTTGCTGTCCGCACAGGCTGGGAAGACATTTCTCCGTGTGACCATTCCGGCGCTGACAAAACCATCGAACATATTTTGTGTCAGTGCCCTCAGTACAACTATCAGAAATAGTCCATGTCAGCAGTGTTTGCATGTCTGACGACCAGCCGCTTTCTGAAAAATTAATTTTGGAATGCTGGAAAGACTGAGCTTCACGCCAAAGAGCGACGAAGGCCCTACTAAAGTTTCTGCAATCGACCCACCTCGTCGAACGCTTGTGACATTCTAGTGTGTGTATGTATTTTCGCTTCTCTCCCACTCTATTTCTCTAATTCTCTTTTCATTAATTTTCTATCTCCCATTCCCCCTTTCTCAGTGGAGGGTAGCAAACCAGATAGTGCTTTGCGGTTAACCTCTCTGCCTTTCTTCAAACCATCTCTCTCTCTCTCTCTCTCTCTGTTTTTGAGCTTTTAGTACGTATTCCTATGCAAATGAAAAGAAAGTTCTATTACATTCCCCCATCACCTAAATGCACGAGAGGAGACTGAAAAAGCTGCAGAGATTTCCGGAAACGGAGGGGCATTTCACCGAGTGTCAACTTGGATTACCAAATTTAGTAAGGCGTCACAGTGCTTGCCGTCATAATTAAAACTGATACGTCTATTTGAAATCATTGTGAGAAATGTTTTCTTAGCTTCGAGCTTCGAACAACAGGCGCAAAGAATGGGCTGGCTAGATTATATTGAAGAGTTAGAAATGCAAGGACTTTCTATGGTTCACCTTAGACACATTGTTCATAATTCATTGACGCTTCGAGGACCTCATTTACACTGGTGAAAAACACGCTGTCGGAGAAAATGGGTCATCGTTACCTTATTATGCACTGTGAAATAGTTGACATTTAAATATACTTGACAAAGAATGAGGCATAAATCTTAAGCATGCGCTCGGTTTGTCGCAGCGCGCCCTTTTTCGTAACATGTTAATGTATGAGGCTGGCTTGCTACCCCCAACTCTCACCCTGATTGACCCCCCCCCCCCAACCCGTGCGTACGGCTATAAATATATCACTATCTGCGACACGAGCTTTGCAGCCACCGTAGGAATAAAGAGAAACATACTTCTGCACCTCCACGATTTGCATATGTTACGCGGTGAAGCATACGAGCTCCCCTGCTTTATTTAGGCCTTTGCATAGGCGTGGGTAAAGGCTGTGATCGAATTGGTAATAGTCCACAATTTCACAGAACGAACACACAAGATTGGATTCAAGGTAGTCCTGAACGGGGATTTGAAAGTACCACTGTCGCGGGGCATGGTGCGTTTCCTGTATTCTCTGAGGTCCTCGAAACCTCATTTGAGAAACACTGCGTTAGCGCATCGTTTAGTACAGCCTCAATACTGATGGACATCATACTCCCGCTACATTAGTCCACCTAGAGTCGACGCCAGGTCACTCTTCATTTTTGGGTAACTCCCGCACTCACACCGAGGCCTCGATACCCTGGTTCTCACATACTTCTCAGGGTTGGCCTGATATTTATCTGCCGACAATGGACCGCGCATAACGCCATAAGAGACAAGCGGCCCACTTGAAATCCCCCCGAATAGCCCCAAGAGAGCTTCGTAGAACACCTGAAGCTTTTTCTCGAAAAGAAACCGTGATCTTGAGGCAAGCACAAACATATTCTCTGCCAAATGACTTTACACTGCACAGAATTCAACAGGCCCCGAATACACCTCATTGCCAAAAGTGCGGTTCAGTACCGACACCATTCCACACATATCGGCACTGGCCCAGAGCCAATAAATCACAACGTTAATCACTCCGCTCTAACATACATGGAAGGCCTGGGTCACGAATCTGAGCGAAACAACCTCATCGTGGACAATCCTCATTAACCGTATACGTACCATCTTAGGACAGACTATTTAATCCTCACCCTCAGACACGGACTTGAGTTTTAAACTTAAAGGTTTTTTTCTCTCTATTCTCTTCCTCATTTCCACACACTACTTCGGCTTGAAAGTATAGTCAATGTCACTAGACCACCGCGTATGGCAAATAAATTAGAATGTAGAACTTCTACGCCACCACTGAAATAGCGACAATCATTGGCTTCGTAGCAATGTTGCTCTGAGAGAATAGCAGAAAATGTTCGTACTCAAATGAGAATAACAGGAACTATGCAGCATCTCGGTAGTGGTAAAGCTGGAATATGTCTGTGCTCGAAAATGTATTGACTATTTTCGAATATCAAATACTCTTTTGCAGGCATAACGCTCATTTGTATTGGCCATCGCCTGGGAGCCATATCGCCTGTAAGCCCACTGCCTTCGCAAGAAAGTGCATCTGTGTTGGAAGAGATAATGACCTCACTTCACTGCTTGTCGGCGTTCGCTAAAAGCTTCCCATATTATCGGTATTTTCCAACCTTGATGTGGCGAAAATTCCAACGGGCCATGGGTGACTACACGGCGTAAGCAGACTTTTTTCTTGAAATTTATAGAATACTGGAGTTATTTCTTTCAAGCAAACATTAGGGGAAACCATTTTTTTTTCACCACTTATAATTTGTTTCGCCTTATCAGTTTGCGGGATCTTTCAGCGAAAGTAGAATTGCATTATGCTGCATTCTGTAACAGATCACTAAAGGTTTTGCTACTGCTTCATATCAGGAGGTCCCCAAATTCATCATACATTGTACAGAAAAGATCTAACATGTTCCTTCTGAAGGAGCGCGCAGCATGTATACACGATGACTCCGAAATGTTCAAAGGTCACCGGTTGAATGAAAAAAGGGCCATGAAAGGTGGTGTGCACCGGAGGGGCGCTCATTGGTTTTAACGCAACGTAGGATTTGCGAATGACGTGCCTAAGCATGCCAATAATAAAATGGGCATTGTAAAGTGGTTCCGCGTGCAGTAGAATACAACGCTGCTGGAAGGGAGAGAGAGAGAGAAAGAGAATAAAATGAGGGAAAGGCAGGGAGGTTAACCAGAAATTGGAGCATCCAGTTTGCAGCTTATACTATACGACAATTGTGCAGTGGCCCAGTCAAGTTCTCAGGATGCTTCCTGTTCTGGACGTTGTCAGATTCCACTGAGTTGTCAAATTAAGTAGTGCAGTCATTTGAAAGTGATCGCCGAAGTTGTCTGGGCTAGTCACAACAGTTTTCTGGGCCAATCAAAGCTGACAAAAGAGCGTATCAGCATAGTCTGGAGAAGCAGCATTTAAAAGAAAAAAAAAACTAAGTAAGAGCGTTACATGGCAGCATTTAATCATACTCGTAAGAGATTTCAATCACGGGTGAAATAGGTCGGATTATAAGAAAGCGCTTCTATTGGTCTGATCGCTATACCCGCGTCTGCATCGGGTGCTGCCGAAGCATAGGTCTACCAGTAGCCCCCATACACACGTCGGGAAAAGTGGCTCCTGTCCACTTTTGCATCCGTCCATGCATCTTTCTGTGTGCCCGTTCGTCCATCTAGTCAACACTCCAAGTACAACCATCTCGCATCTTTTCATCATATATTCCGCATATACACCACAATCCAGCAAACATTCCAAGGACTAAACGAAAGGTGGCAGACACACACTTTCTTACGACTTGCGCTTCTTGTCTACTTCCCACCTTTAACCATCTCGAGTTCATGGTGTATACTCTATCACTGTATTCATGGCACTGCGGCCCGACACTCGCTAAACCTTTCTAAAACGAAGGAAGTTACGCCCAGCGAGTATAACCTAGCAAACTTTTCTTGTCTGATAAAGCTCAATGTACATGCCGATGGCTGCTAATTGGGAATGAGAGAGAGGAGAATTGGGGTTTTTGGTTAATGCGTACACTGCGAATTTTTTATTGTTCAACAACGCACGGGAGAAATCTCGCACCGGCACTACCTTGCAGGTCAAAGCGTAAGACTGGTAACGCACTACGACTACGACGAAGGATGAATGGGTGCCACTTCAAGGAGCTTCGCCCCTAAAAAGCATTGCTGTGTATTTCGTTGGGCAGGCGAGGTGAGGACGACGTGAAGGAGTAAGGAAAATCTAAAGCAAAAGCACTGTCATGTATTGCGTTGGGTGGTTGAGGCGAGGAAGATGGAAAGAAGTGAAGCAAAGGCTAAAGCTAAAACATTGTAATAAAGAGAGAGAGAGAGAGAGTGAGAGAGAGAGAGAAATGAAGGCCTGGAGATCAGCCTGATATTGGCATCTGGTTTGCTACCCAGCACTGGGGGTGGGGAAATAGGGGCAAGGAAGAGGGTGTAGAGAGAAAAAAAACGCACGTGCACTCATGGGAAAACGAAAACACACACAGGAAGGGCGTTCTGGCTACAACCATTCAGAATGGCCGGTCGATCGCAAAAAGTGCCGTAGCGCTTTCACGGCCTTCTTCTGTGAAGTTGCATCTTGTCAATATTGTAAAATTCTTTCCTGCGACAGAGGCTTATTATCTAATTTGCTGAGTTCCTTGCGAAGGCAATGTCGTTGTCTACTATACTCTAGGTAGTCACAAAGGATATGTTGGATGGTTTCATTTTCGCCACTGTGGCCAGAGGCTGCGGTGTCAGCCATACCAATGCAGAAAGCGTAGGCGTTGGTAAACGCAACGCCTAACCACAACCTACCTAAAGGGGTCTGGCCTGCTCGACAAAGCCTCGACGGAACTTGAAGACTTAGCATAAGGTCAAGCGAGTACAATTGGGTTATGCTTAAGGTTTGGTTGATTCCATTCTGGTGTGGTTTGCTGGCAAGCAAGCCAGCGGAGCTTTCGTGCAGCATCTGTCCTTGAAAGTGGTAGTAGTAGTTCATGATCTGCGTGGGCTGAGCAGGCAGCTTGATCGGCCCGTTCATTGCCGATGATCCCACAGTCACTGGGTAACCACTGAAATGTAATTTGGTGCCCTTTATCAGTCAGGTGGTGTATAACCTCTGCTATCTCTAGTACCAGCTGCTCGTGTGGTCCACGGCGTAAGGCTGATAGTAGAGACTGCAGTGCCGCTTTCGAGTCGCACAACATAGTCCATTTCCATGTAGATTGATCAATCACAAATTCCAACACGGTACGAAGGACTGCCCATTCTGCTGCCGTTGATGTTCTTGCGTGGGATTTTTTGAATTCAATCGTCATGACCAACCTTGTTATCAAGACTGCTCCGGTTGAGCTGTTTGGCTGAACCGATTAGTCAGTGTATATTGATTTGTGCAGGCGACGTGAGGAGGGCGGATTAGAGTAATGGAAAGGCTAAACCAAAGTAATTGCCATGTAATGCGTTGAGCACGCCCGGTGAGGAGCATGGAAAGAAGGAAAAGCTAAAGATAAAAGGATGTATGGCGTTGTTCAGGCGGGGTGAATTGGATGGAAAAGAGGGAAGGAAACGCTAAGGCAAAAGCATAGCCGTGTATGGCGTTGGGCATGGAGGGGAGGAGCATGGCAAGGAAGAAAGGCTAACTAAATAATAAGAATGCATGGCGTTGGTCAGTTGAGGTAAGGAAGTCGGAAAGGATCAAAGGAAGGGCTAAAGCAAAAGCATAGCCATGTATTGCGTTGGGCAGGCGAGGTGACGAGAATGGAAAGGAGTGAAGGAAATGCTAAAGCAAAATCAGTGCTTTGTATTGCGATAGGCACGCGAGGTGAGAAGCATGGAAATAAGAAACGTCTAAACAAAAAATAACAATAAATGGCGCTGCTCAGGAGGGGTGAGAAGGATGAGAAAGAGGTAAAGAAACGTTAAAGCAAAAGCATAGCCGTGTACGACGTTGGGCAGGCGGAACCATGTAAAACATATGCCTGGGTAGCAAGGAGGTGGGAAAGGCAAGTGAAGGTGAGAATAGAAAAAGGAATGACCAGTGTAAAGCATAGCAAAGTCATGTACGGTGTCACGCACGCAGAACCATTCTAGAATAGCCGTGTGTAGCAAATGTGGGAAAGGAAGTGGGTGGAGGAGGAGTAAAAGGATGTTGTGGACACTAGAGGGAAAGAAGCGAGATGGTAAAGAGTAGCTGCTGTGTACGCGTTGGCCAAGGCATAATCACGCGAAGCGTAGACAACATAGCAAGGAGATGAGAAATTCATGGAGCGAGACGAAAACAGATATAAGGAGAGGTGATAGCGACGCACACCGAAGCCACGTATGGCGTCCCGCAGGCGGAACACAACGAAATTTGTTCATTCAAGTATCCTAAAGGTCTGAGAGCAGCACTAGGTAGGGGAGTTACAATGAATCGGTTGCAGTTACATAGCACCATTTTATTATAGCCTTTCATAGCCAGAGGTGGGAAGAGAACTGAGCGTGAAGACGAGCGATACGTGATTTATGAGCATAAAAAGAAAGAATGGAAATGTCAAAGCATAGCATGGCCATGTACGAATCAGGCAAAAAAAATACCTTCAAAGCATAGTCATGTATGGCCAGCAGGTGGAAAGTGAGGATGGGGAGCTTGAAAATTAGGAAGAGGGAGAGATAATGACCGCATAGCATTGCATGGCATTAGCCCTGGCATAAACAAGTAGAGCACAGTCATGTACACTAAAATTAGGAAAAAAGTAGTGAAGGTGAAAATGAAGAAAAGGCTAGGATAGGATAAAACATAGTATAGCTACGTATGGCGTTAGGCAGAACTTTTATAGCAGAGCCAACTGTACCCAGAAAGAGAGAAGGGAAGGACGTTTGCTGAGAATGGAAAGCGATAGTAAGAGGGTAAAGCATGTGATAGCTATCTAGCACTTTTTTTCTGTTTTTAAGGGGTGTAGCTCCTTAAGGCGTGGGTCGTGCGTCTCCTGTACGTCCAAACCTTGTATAGCAAGGGAATGAGAAGCGTAGGAACGAATAAGAAGAGGAAGGGTGTACTGCCGTCATCATGTGCTACTGTACTATCACTGTCGTCACTTGGTGTCACTCACGAAAAACCATGTGTAACACAGGCAATCATAGTAAGTGCGTGAGGAAGGGAAGTCAAGGGCAGGAGAATCGGAAAGGAGAGAGAATATTTTGCTACGATATACCATGGCACTAAGACGGTTAAATGAAATGATGGAAAGGGAGACTGGTGTGGGAAAAAAGAGAACAAAAAGAAGGAGGGGCGAGGGCGCCACTGCATTACAAATTGAGGCTCCCTCTTCCGCCAATGAGGTCTAGGAGGCTACGGTGGGAACGAAAGGGCATCCGAGCTTCGCTGAAAGAACGCAGACGCTTCAGCGGTGCTCACAGGCTGCGTTTGTCCTGCGTGCTTCTACTCGGGTGTGTCATCCCAAGCGCATTTCGATATCACAGAATAATATTTTTGCAAACAGCCCCCCAAATACAAGCTCATTAATTTCGTCGATAAAGAATGGGTGACTTGCTGCTCCACATTTCTTGAAACGTTGATTCTGAGTGCAACTGCATAAAGGTTTGTGTGTGTGCGTGTGTGTGTGTGTGATTTGGCACACGCGAGCAAAAAAAAGGATGTTGCGACGGATCACTACAGGCCGCGCCACAAATGTTGAGAAACTTCGAGATTGTCTTGTAGAATGCTGTCCTGATAAGATTTGGCACTTCGAGTCAAGGGGTTGAGCTTTTTCTACAGCTTGTTTATGCATATCCTGAATACTAAAGCTGCCTTTTCTCATGTGAGACATGTGCGCTAAGGATAACTCTCAGAATAATTTTATTCTTCTGGAGTTACAGAATAGGAACATTTCCGTATGTAGAAATTGAACTGCGCGAATCCTTTTCTATAGTATTTGGGTAGTATAGTATTCTATAGTATTTTGTGCGTATTTATGAGGAATTTCATTGCTCCATATTTTGATAGACACCACTGAATTTTTGTTTTGCATATAGCAAAGCGCACATCTAAATAAGTTTAGATTCTGCTATGATCGTCTTCTGGATGTTCAGCGCAAGAATGGCAAGTGTGACATAGTGTCATCGCTGCTCCTTCCATGAAAGTATTCCTGCAGATGCAGCACATGCTAATGTTTCATTCACCCTAACGTTATTTTCAGTAACAGGACACATGTAAACGTTCCTGAATTTGCACCTACTTCCCTTCTGGAACAAGAAACTTTGTTTCCTGCTTTTTCAGGCATATAACTGGGCACATCAGAAAGGCCGCCTCAAGTTGGGAATCAAGTGATAGAAGCAATCCCTGCACCATCCTTTCCCGTCTGCTTCAAGAGGACAAGCTGAATTTTGCGGAAACTGTGACCTTTACCAGAGACATTATTCTCGGAGGCATCGAAACAGTAAGGCCTGAGTAATTATTCCTTTCACGAAGTTTTTTCGAATGTATCAACAAAGCAGGCACGCCCAAAAAGATGAACTTCTTGTAATTGTTTAACAGCCGTGCATCCTCCACACAAAACTTCAGGGTAATAATCGGCAATATCTTTACGTAATCATGTATGTATGTATGTATGTATGTATGTATGTATGTATGTATGTATGTATGTATGTATGTATGTATGTATGCATGCATGTATGTATGCATGTATGTATGTATGTATGTATGTATGTATGTATGTATGCACGACCGATGGCATGTATTTCACAGGTGTTCCTAACTAAGCCTGGCAAAAAACAATTTGAGATGACACAAGGTTTACTGAGGTGCCTTGATGGCCTAAATGTGTTTATGGTTGCATTTCGCCATCATTTTTACAGGTTGCTTTAGTGGTCACAGCTTGCTTGCAGCATTTGGCAAAGCACCCAGATGCTCAAGTAAAGGCTCGCACTGAGGTCGCCGCTGTATTTGCAGAAGATGTCACTGACTTTCAACCGGACAATGTCGACCGTTTACCTTACCTGAACGCTTGCGTGAAAGAAAGCATGCGGTAGGTCGCACAGCTGTTTTTTTCTTGAACGGCGTATATCTTCAGAGAATGCCAAACGCTGAAATGGAAAAAGACGCAGAGTCAGTCAGTCGGTCGGTCCGTCGGTCGGTCGGTCGGTCGGTTGGTCGGTCGGTCGGTCGGTCGGTCGGTCGGTCGGTCGGTCGGTCGGTCGGTCGGTCGGTCGGTCGGTCGGTCGGTCGGTCGGAGAACTTTATTTGGTCCTGAGAAGACGAGAGAGTGCTAGCTCATATGAATGTAAATTCTAATAGGATTACACTAACCGTGTTCTTTTTGCATGAAAAAAAAGAACCCAAAACAAAAGAGTTAAGGCAGCTTCGAACTTGTGTTGCCAAGCCCGAAACAGCGGCCTACATGAGTGATCTTAGTTTTTATGTTTCTCTCTTCCTCTATTCTCTCCCTTTCTTTTAAATCTTTACTTTGTATGATATTTTCTATTTCTTTCTTTTCCATTTCTTCCTGCTCTAATTTCCTTGTAAACTTTTGTGCATATCTACTATTTTTCTGTATTCGACCTCTTCTTTATCCTTCTGTTCTTACGGTATTTTTCATGCCAACCTCTCTTCTTTCTCTCTAACTCGGTGTTTTCTCCTTCGTTGTTTTACTTTACGTTTTGTCTCTATATGCTCCTTGATGTGTTCCTGGGTCATTTTCATTCTTTCTCTTGTTCTGTGTGAACTCTCCACTCTCTCAAGCAGATTAGTTTTGGAATTGCACGCCGGACAAAGCAGCGCAGTGCGAGAGAACGTGCGCGACGGACAGGTTTCAGGAGCGGAGTTGAAGATGAAGATGACGAACAGAGGGCGCGCTGTCGAGTTGTTGCGTTGCACGCACTGCAAGCACACAGTTCCGTAATGCTGATAATGACATTCCAGTGGTACCGACATTGTGAACTGCCACTTTAAGACACTAGAAAAGAATTCTAGGAATGCGCAAGGAAGTCGAAACAAAAAATGTTTGACTGAGAAATAAGAGCAAGTTGTACTACCACGATAAGTATACAGCAAATTAGACAAGTCCAAAGAATTGGACGTTATTTGAATGTTAGCGGTTTGCAGAAACATTGGCCCCTCAATTGAACAGATAGTGAAGCAGCTATCCTAATCACTTCGAATTACCCGCTCCGTACTTCACTGCGTTGAGTCATTGTCTTTTACAGAGGTGGCGCCACAGTCCCGCTAGAAGCGTGGACAGGGTTCATCAAAAAGGTTTTTCAAGCACATTTATTTAGGAATTGAGTGACAATTCTATAAGCGGTATTCTTTCTTCTGGCCATAGATAATGAGTACAGCATTCTTTAGTGAATGGACTGGAACAAATAAAAACGTTCATAAAAATTACTTGGCATCACGGTTGGCGCTTGGCCCTCTTCCGTTGTTGAGAAAATTTTTTTTTTTCACAGTATTTTCTCGCTCCATAAAACGCGGGCCTTGGAAAGCGCGACACATTTTCTTTTGGCACTTGTAAGATAACAAAAGTAAGTGTCACTTCAAGCTACGTTCTAGTGTTTGAGCACAGCGAATGAGCTAAACCTGCACGTTATTGCGCGAGCAAATGCTGGATGCCCTTTATGGCCTCTTGTAGTAGTCGAGAACCGCAGACTACGGGTGTGTCTTTTCTTTGTATTGCATCAACAATGTGTTTGTGTAGAATTTTGAAGCACCTTACCTTTGTTCCACGCTTACTTGCCCATGTCAGGTTGACTCCAGCGGTACCAGGAATCGTACGAAAGCTGAACCACGACACCATTCTCTCAGGCTACCTCATTCCCGCTAAGGTACGTATTCGTACTTTTTAACTTACGATGACATGGGGTTCTTTACGCGCAGATGGGCTTGCCTTAATGCGCAAATTAAGTTAATTTCGCTGAATTGGTTAACCATAGGCCTGTTTGTAGAGAATGAGTGAAGCAAGTAAGTCTAGGAATAAACTCTGTTCGTTTGCGGTAGTCGTAGCGACGTGTTGTCTTTAGACGGTGGTGAGCCTTGATTGTTCCTACGTCAGCGCAGGGCAAGCACAGAAAAGGTGCTGGGAGATCTCGGAGTCACCGCAACGTTTGCGTTGCATGATATAAAAGACGCTGGCGCTCCTCTGAGATTTGCGTTCGGAATCAACGATATGCGAAGCATGCGGAGTGAAGGGTACTGTGTAGTATTTTTTTTGTTGTTGCGGAAACATTACAAGATGACGCTGAACATATGTTACAATGTTGTGTGCACAGACATATGTTCAACAGTCGCAGATGTTTTATATAACCAGTTGTTTACACTTGCCTGACAATGCCAACAGCAACATGAGTATAAGCAACACCAGTTGTTCGGAATAAGAAGAGCGGGCCCGCAGAAAGTGTGCTGCCTCCTGCTTCTCTTTTCTTTTTCTTAAAAACAACGTTCTTATATATATATATATATATATATATATATATATATATATGTATATATATATACACTGCAATAGACTGCAATGGAGAAAATGCTCGAATTGCCTTCAGATAATTGCTATCGCAATAAAATAAGGATGTAGTACCATGATTAGTGAAAGCATTTAAACTGTAGCAATGGCAGAAACACTGTCATCTCTTCGGCTTCATTCACACAGTGACGTGGGCTTTCTTACATCTCTCTGTGTGCCTCCTGAAAAACATAACAGAAATAAACAGGAGGAGAATACATGGTACTATAAGTTTTCAACAGCTTTTGTCAACACACACACGCAGTTCCCTCGCAACAAGGCTGAAAGTGCTGTAAAGCGCTGACTTTTTGAACACCCTAAAATTTTATGCATACACAATAATGAAGTGTTTGCCCATCTGTTGTGCAAGACAAAATACATAATGAAAGTATAGCACGAAAGTGCCGCATAAACTCAAAACGAAAAGCTCTGCCGGTAGTCGGCTCGAAACTTATGATCTCTAGCGCGGAAGCCCACCGACAGGATAATGATGAACGCTTCCAGAATATCAATATATATAAGTCTAATGAACGTAATCAATTGAACAGATGATTACGCCAAGGGCGATCATAGCTTTGCTGGCGCCATCAGTGGTTTTAGTGCTGCTCGCCAGGCCGCAAGGCCAGTATGTGAGGCGTCGTAAAAAGCGGGAGGGCTGCATCAAGCCGATAATGGTGACAGTGAAAGATAGTGGATTCGGCTAATTTGTATATCATGATGAACACAATACTGGAGCATTCATCGTTTTAAGAGAGACTCACGCAGGGAGGGGGGAGGGGTGCTCATGCAGGTGACAAGCGTCATTAGAAACATTTTGTTGAGCGTCCGCAAAGACACTGCGCGTGACACGGCCTGCCAATGCAAATGCCTGGCATTCTGTGTCCGTATAGGGCTGGTACGGACGCCCAACCAAATATATCTAATGTACATGGTGAGGATGTACGTGCCGCGATGCGTCAGCTTGCTTGGTGAGGTGGGCTGCAACAGTGCTTGAAACGCTGCATGCGCCTCAGCGCAGCCGTGAGACGGGTGAAATCAACCGCGGTCGCACTCGAACGTTGTCGAATGGCTCCATACAGCGCGTCCGTGGATGAGCACATAACAGTTTAGTATAGAGTGCGAAGTGAAGATCAATGACACATAATTACGTACTAAACACTAGCAAAACAATGAAATACTTAGAAAAAAAATGGCAGCATATCGACGGAGTGAATGATGGGGAGTGGGGCGAAGCATTCGTCCGTCCATTCGTTCTTGCTTCCGTCCGTTCCTGCGTACGTCTGTGTAACCGTCCATGCGTCTATCCACCCGTCCATGCGTGCGTCTGTTCGTGCGTCCATCCCTGCGTTCGTCCATGCATCCGCGCCTGCGTCCGTTCATGCGTCCATCCATGCATCTGTATGTGTGTCCGTTCGTCCATCTATTCAGCACTCCAAGTACCACCATCTCGCATCTTTTAATCATATTGCCACAAGGCAGTAGTGGGATTGGGGCATAAAGCGGTAGAGGGTCCCTGCTTGAAAGAAAAGACTACGAAGTGGATAGAGACTGGTCCCAGCCCGCCAGTGTGCCAGGCATTGCCGTCGCTTGTAATCATCGTAAATATCTGCAATATACGTTTCCTTGTAAGATTATTGGCGGAGGTGCGGGGTACGCCTACCTGGCTTTCCCGGCAAACCAACACGGAACTTCGAAGTGGTCGCCACCTTCATTTTCCTGCAATGGCTCAACAGGCCCACCCACAAGAGCAACAGCAGCCGCAACAGCAGCAGCAGCAGCAGCAGCAGCAACAGCTGCTGCCTCCTCTGATTCTCCTGCCTCCACGAGACCCCGGAACCTTCTCGGGCACAGGCAAGGACAAGGTGAATGTTGAAGATTGGGTCGCATTGTACGAGCGCCTGAGCGAATACTATAGGTGGGACCCTACGTTGATGCTGGCCAACGTTGTATTTTACTTGCGGGATACAGCGCTCAGCTGGTATGAGACGCATGAGTCGGAGTTGACCAGCTGGGACGTTTGCAAATTGAAGCTTGTACAGTTATTCAGCAGGCCATTTGGGCGACAGCAGGCCGCGAGAAAAGACCTGGAATGTCGCGTGCAGACATCGACAGAATCATATGTATCTTACATACAGGACGTATTGGGCCTCTGTCGAAAGGTGGACGAGAACATGAGCGAAACTGACAAAATCGCTCACATATTAAAGGGCATTGCCGATGACGCCTTCAATCTGTTGATCGTTAAAGATTGCGCCACCGTCGACGCGGTTGTGAAAGAATGCCAGCGCTTCGAGCACGCCAAGAACCGTCGCATAACCCGCCAGTTTGCGCGTCTGCCTAATACTGCAGCCACTTCGACCTGCGAAGACAGCCCCAAGTTCACGCAAGCTACATCATCCGAAAATGTCACCCGAATTGTTCGCCCCGAACTCGAAGCAATGGCTCCTGCAGCCATCGCCTCCGACGGTCCTCAAGACAACGCATCCACCGTCTCCCTCATCCAAGCCGTCGTTCGCCAAGAAATAGCAAATCTCGGCATCACACCTGTTTGCGCTGTTCGCACTACCGAGACCTCGGCTTCTGTTAACCAGATTCCGGTGTACCCATCACGCTACCCTTCCCGCTACCGGAACCCTTCTGAATGGAGAACGTCGGATGATAGACCGATCTGCTTTCACTGCTCTCGCGCCGGCCACATTGCACGCTACTGTCGCAATCGTTGGACATCCAATTCATCTTGGAACACTGGGACATGGCGCCGCTTTGAAGGCAATTCTCGCCGCTTTTCTACTCCGTACGATCCACAGCCTGCTCCTACTAACGTTCAGGGCCGAAGGTTCAGCCGGTCGCCATCACCCCAAGGCCGCCAATCTCTCTCGCCGATGATTTCTCGATCCAGGTCCCCTGCACGACCTGCGCCCTCAACCTCAGAAAACTTAGACCATGCAGCTCCCGGAGGTGACGCTGCATTAACGACCCATTCTGCAAATCCTCTGTTGACGATTCCTACATGCCGCAATATTTTGGACCTTTTGGTGGATGACGTTACCGTTACAGCCCTCATAGACACTGGCGCACAAATTTCAGTCATGAGCGCTGCTCTCTGTATTAAACTGCGAAAAGTGATCACGCCTCCTATTAGGTGTGCAGTAATGCTTGCCGATGGGAGCACATCTACCGTTCTCGGCATGTGCACCTCTGGCGTTTGTATTGCTGGGCGCCAGACCGTCGTATTGTTCACCGTGCTTGAGCAGTGCCCACATGACGTGATTCTTGGTCTCGACTTTCTCTCTGCGCACTCCGCCCTTATCGCCTGCTCGACGGGTCTTCTTCAGTTGGAACTGCCCTTTGACGCCGCTGTTTCCCGTGATGCTCAAAGTCGCCTTTGTGCCACCGAGTTCCTGCATCTTCCGCCGCAAGCCGAAACTTACGTGCAGCTCGTGTGTGATCCGCCTGTGCGCGATGGTGAATATGTCGTTTCACCTATTACCGACGTTGTGCTAAAGCACTCCATTGCTGTCCCGCACACCGTGGTGAGAGTACGCCACAACCAGACCCATCTGTCTCTTTTGAACTTTGGTTTCTCCACGCATGTGCTGCCTGCTGGTATTAAACTAGGCGTCATGTCGTCGTTGCAAGAGTGTGATATTTCTGAACTGTCGGCTCAGCAACCTACTCCGCACGTCAACTTGCACACTGCGCCCAACCTGTCAAGCATTGACATTGCCAAAATGATAGCGCCAGGTCTTTCGCCCTCCGAAGCACAAGACCTCCACCGTCTGTTGACATTCTATGCGGACATATTCGATCTTGACAACCGCCCTTTAGGCCAGACATCAGTTGTGACTCATCACATCAACACCGGCGATGCCAACCCAATTCATCGCCGCCCTTACCGCGTCTCCGCTGCCGAACGCTCTGTCATCCAGAAAGAGGTCGAGAAAATGCTCGCCAAAGGCGTCGTCGAACACTCATCTAGTCCGTGGGCATCCCCGGTCGTGCTTATGAAGAAGAAGGACAACACATGGCGGTTTTGCGTCGAGTATAGACATCTCAACAAGGTCACTAAGAAGGACGTTTACCCCTTACCAAGAATAGATGACGCCCTTGACTGCCTTCATGACGCAAAGCTTTTCTCGTCCATTGACCTTCGATCTGGTTATTGGCAGATCGCTGTTGACCCACGGGACCGAGAAAAAACAGCATTTGTAACCCCCGATGAGTTATACCAATTTAGAGTAATGCCGTTTGGGCTTTGTAATGCGCCGGCCACCTTTGAGCGCATGATGGATTCCCTTCTGCGCGGCTTCAAATGGTCCACTTGCTTATGCTACCTAGATGATATAATTGTTTTTGCACCGACGTTCGCAAGCCATCTTGAGCGACTGTCCAGTATTCTCCAAGTATTCCGCAACGCTGGTCTCGAGCTGAACTCCTCCAAATGCCGTTTCGGCCGTCGCGAAATAACTGTACTTGGTCACCTGGTTAACGCATCTGGGGTACAGCCCGATCCGGACAAAATTCGCGCAGTGACTCAATTTCCCGTGCCCTCTTCTCCTAAGGATGTCCGAAGCTTCCTTGGTCTGTGCTCCTATTTTCGCCGCTTCATCCGGAATTTCGCCGACATTGCGCGGCCTCTCACCGAGCTTCTTAAAAAAAATGTCCCATTTACTTGGAATTCGCCTCAAAGTGCTGCATTTTCAGCGCTCATTGCAGCCCTCACGACTACGCCAATATTAGCCCAATTCGATCAGACTGCGCCGACAGAAGTTCGTACGGACGCGAGTGGCCACGGAATTGGTGCTGTTTTAGCTCAGCGTAAGCATGGACGTGACTGTGTCATCGCCTACGCCAGCCGCCTTTTATCCCCTGCCGGGAGGAACTATTCCATCACTGAAAGAGAGTGTCTTGCTCTTGTTTGGGCTGTCGCTAAATTTCGCCCGTACCTCTTCGGCTGCAGTTTTACTGTTGTAACTGATCATCATGCACTCTGCTGGCTTTCCTCGCTCAAGGATCCCACGGGATGTCTCGGTCGTTGGTCTCTCCGCCTCCAAGAATACACCTTCTCGGTCGTGTATAAATCTGGTCACCTCCATCAAGACGCCGACTGCCTGTCACGGTATCCAGTGGATCCACCAGACGCCACAGAGAGAGCTACGGAGGCTTGCGTCTTATCAATATCAGACTTTCTTGATATCGCTTCTGAGCTACGCCGCGACCCGGATTTACTTCCCATCATAGAAAGCCTGAGTTCCGCTACTGCACCCACTTCTCTGAACTTGTATTTCCTTCATGAAGGTGTTCTCTACCGCCACAACATGCGCCCTAATGGTCCTGACTGCCTTCTCGTCGTGCCTTCCCATTTGCGTGTAGATGTTCTCCGACAGCTTCACGATGAACCTGCCGCTGGTCACCTGGGAGTCACCCGCACTTATGATCGCGTCCGGCGCCGTTTTTTCTAGCCACGCCTATATCGCTCTGTGCAAAAGTATGTCGCCAGCTGCGACCTTTGTCAATGTCGAAAACGACCAACATCGCTTCCAGCTGGCCTTCTTATCCCTATTGAGATCCCTGCTGAACCATTCTACCGTGTAGGGCTCGACCTTCTCGGGCCATTACCCACTTTTACATCCGGGAACAAATGGGTTGCCGTGGCGACCGACTATGCGACACGTTACGCGATCACCCGCGCTCTTCCAACCAGCTGCGCTACCGATGTCGCCGACTTTCTACTGCATGACATCATATTGCATCACGGCGCTCCTCGACAGCTCATTACTGACCAAGGCCGATACTTTTTATCTCGCGTCGTCCAGGATATCGTACGTTCCTGTTCCACGAACCACAAGTTCACAACGGCATACCATCCACAAACTAATGGACTTACAGAGCGCCTGAATCGCACTATCACAGACATGTTGTCCATGTATGTTTCCCAGACCACCGTGACTGGGACGCAACTTTACCCTACGTCATCTTCGCTTACAATTCCTCCAGACATGACACCGCAGGCTATTCCCCGTTCTACCTTCTTTATGGACGGGAACCCTCTCTGCCTCTTGATACACTCCTTCCCGCTGGTTCAAGCTCCCCTGTCACATACGTCCGCGATGCCATAGAGCGAGCCGACGCAGCACGACAGATTCCTCGAGAACGACTCATACTTTCTCAAGCCTCTCAGAAAGATCGATACGATCGTCACCACCGCGAAGTTTCCTATGCACCAGGTTCTCTCGTACTCTTGTGGACCCCATGTCGTCACATCGGCCTCTCAGAAAAACTTTTATTTCGCTATGACGGACCATACAAAGTCCTGCGCAAGATCACCAACCTCACCTACGAGATACAGCGAGTCGTCGACGAAGCGCACTCAACGCCACCACCATCCACTGTTGTGAACGTCGTAGGAGTGAAACCTTATTTGTCACCCAACACTCCCCTTTCGTGACAAGCGCCGGGTCGGCGCTTTAACGCCGCGGGGTAGTGCCACAAGGCAGTAGTGGGATTGGGGCATAAAGCGGTAGAGGGTCCCTGTCTGAAAGAAAAGACTACGAAGTGGATAGAGACTGGTCCCAGCCCGCCAGTGTGCCAGGCATTGCCGTCGCCTGTAATCATCGTAAATATCTGCAAATATACGTTTCCTTGTAAGAATATATTCTCGATATAGAAGCACCGCCATCCAGCGGACATTTCAAGGACTAAACGGGAGGTGGCACATGCACACTTTCTTACGGCTTGCTCTTCGGGTTTACTTCCCACCTTTAACCACCTCGAGTTCATGGTATATACTAGTTGACTGTATTCATGGCTATGCGGCCCAACGCTTGCTAAACCTTTCTAAAACCAAGGAGGTTACACCCAGCGAGTATAACGTAGCAACCCTTTCTTGTCAGATTGTGCTCAAAGTACATGCCAATAGCTGCTAATGGGGATCGCAGCGTGCGCGTTACCTAAAGGCCGAATGCTCCTGTCTCTCATTCCCCCTTAGCAGCCATTAACATGTGCATTGAGCACTATCTTTTATTGTTCAACAACGCACAGAAGACATCTTTCACCGGAACCACCTTGGAGGTCAAAATCGTAAGGACCGCTATTTCGGGTGTGTGCCACTGATGGTTACGTACTACGAGGGGAGCACAAGCCACGCCATAAGGAGCTTCGCCCCTAAAGCTTCCCAAAAATTTGGGGGACCCTTAATCTTCGACTTTAAGAGTTGAACGTGATAGGGAAATGTGGCCCCTATAGTTACGCGATTCAACCACTAAGTGCATACCTATTATTATGTTTTGTTACACACACACACGCACGCACGCACGCACACACACAGTTGATTGTACCAGAGCGCGCGTGCGATAGGTACATACTGGTTTTTGATCTAAAGCAAGAGTAGAATGGCCTTCAAGATACACGCCGCGCGCTCGCCAACTCGGAGGCCATATAAAGAGTCTCACAGTGCCTGACAGATGGCAGGAAATTATCAAGCGTTTCCTGCTTGCTTGCTCAATGCCTCTGGAAAGGCATGTTATGTTTTCCGCTAGATGGACACCGTTGTTCATTTTTAGAGCTGTTTAAAAGTTCCTGTGTGTTTTTAGGGGTGATGGGTGCCCTATCCCGGCCTTTTTCGACGTAGTTTGATTGCCTCCCAATCGCGCCTACAAATCGCCAAATGGGCTCGTTTTCGTCGTGACACCTGTCGAACAAAATGCGTTAAGGAGACTCCTTCCACTACATGTTATTTATGTAGTGTTTTTTTTCGTAGCAGCTGCAATTAACATCGTGGCTTTGTGGTAGGTCACCTGCTTGCCACGCGAATAGCCCGGGTTCGACCATTATCGGGACCGAACATTTTATTCTTTTCTTTCTCAATTTTTCGCTCACGGACAATTTTTAGCTGATAACCAATGGTGCCGACGCCCATGTCGGAATTTCTGCGACACGAGCTCTCTAACGCTATCGCGTGAACAAAGGAGAGAAACAGCGCGACAAGGGCAACTGAAGCTCCGCTGTCTTGACGGCTTTAACGGGGGAGATAGGGCTGCATAATTTGTTGTAATTATTAATGCAATATTACGACATAAATGAAAATCAAGTAAGGTGGACACAACATTACCCTTGCAATGGCGGGTCCCTGATCTCCAACTTTCGAATTATGGGTTTGAAGCTCTATCAGCTGAGCTACTATAGCAGGCGTTCCACTGAATCAATGGGTTCATTAGCAAAAGCTTCCGCTGCATAACGCGAAGGTTTAGGGTCTGCGACCCTATAACGTCCAAAAGGCGTCTTTCTGGTTGGGTGCCTGTTCGTTTTTGCACTGCAGTGCGTCTGTGAGCAGTTGTGTATGCGTAAATATAACGCATACAGCAAGTACTTGGCTCGGGGCTTCTGACACTGCATTAGTGGAATAAAAACAGAAAACAAATGAAGCTGCTTCATTGCGCCTTATTAGGATCGCTCACCACTCAGATCAACACTGCTGCTCGGTCATGCATTCTAATGCGAGTAGTAGTGGCCGTGAACAAAAAGTACTTTTCCTTCTTTGTTTTTACTTTAATGCAGAAAACTGAAAATAACAAGGTGCCTCACTTTAAAAATTTACCTTGTTACAAGTGTCCTCACTAGTATAACAGAATAAGTAGACAAGATGAACCCAGCGAAAGACGTGAAATATACTTACAGATTTATAATTTCCCGTAGACTCTGAGAGAGATAACGGGACGTGAGATGAACTTTTTTTAAGGACTATAGCTCTTTATTACAGCTCTTTTTCAGCTTCAATAATGGATAATCAAGATTTAGTGTGCTTGCTCGCATGATGAGAGCTCTATATTTCTCCTTTTGATGGTTTCAATGTTCTTAATTTTTTTGCAGACAACAATATACCTCCAAACCCTGGTGGCCAGCCAACTAGACAACCATTTCAGTAAGCCAGAGGAGTTCCAGCCTGAGCGGTGGTTATCGAACGAAGAAAGAGCTGATGACTGGGTCCACCAAGCTTCCGCCTCCTTGCCTTTCGGTGCTGGGAAGAGACCTTGTCTCGGCAGGAGAATAGCCGAGTTTGAAATATTTATTATTCTTTCTAAGGTATGAAACATATCCTTTTTAAGCAAGGTGAAAATACACAGTTCGGGTGTAACCATCCGAACTAAAACAGCGATGGACCTACTCTAACATACTTGAGCTTGAAAGCAGCAAGATATTTTCAACCACAAAAAATTCCTGCTCATAATTGCCACTTGAGGCAGTTGTTTTGAGTAAAGTACCTCTCTGCAAATAATCTAGTGTGCACTTTATGGTTACAGGGTTAACACAACAAAGACGGAAGACGAAAGGGACACAGACGCGCTGTAACCTAAAAGTGCATCCGTACCAACTAGCCCAACTATCCGTAATAATGCAATGTATTGTGGAACTGGCTGTGAATGATTTTTTATGTGTGATAACAACCATAAAAAATAAGTATACACGGCTACAGCCCCTCTTGGCAGCCCTGTGGAATCTACAGAGCTGAAGCGCATGCCTGCTACCATGTTTTAAGTTTCATAATAATTTACGCAAATTTACTATCAATTTTCTTGATTTCTTTTACCTGAAATGAATTCCGCTTTTATTTAACGAGGCTCAAACAGTTCTGGGAAGTTGTAGGTAAAATATATTTATCGTTCACGCTGCAAGAATACTTTATTTTTCCTTCCATTTCTCAGACAGCACAGCCTTTTGAGCACAACGGCTTTTGGAAGTAAACATGTCATCCATAACCTTGTGGGTCAGTGTGCAGCCACAAACGTGCTGTGATGTTCTCCAACAAACATATAATTTTATTATGACGCTAGTTTATACTTTTAACCATCTCAATGTTTCTGTCATTCACATATGTGTATTTTTTTTTTACTTGTCCACCATGCAAGGAAGCATATCCTTAGTACTTGCATAGCAACATGATTCTGTGGAAACCCCGCCTTCCTAGCATTCGCTTCAATGACAAGAAAAGTGGTCGTGCAGAAATCTGGCTTCTCTTTATACCAAAAACGACACCTTAAGACGTGGTTGGCGACAATGTGGAAATGTAAAGTAAACACATCAAGTGGACACCACCGGTATTCCCTGTTGCAAATGCGAAACCTGACATGCTATCACAAAGGTGTGTGATAACTACGCTATTTTCCGCATACGGTTTTTGTAATAGTGTACCATCCTTCCGAAAATTCTGCAGAATATATTGCCGTGCCCGCTCTATGCTGAATAATAGCAGATGCCTGCTCCCGCGCTCACTGTCTCCTATAGAAAAAATGGCAGCATATCCACGGGGTCAATGATGGAAAGTGGGGCGAAGCATCTGTCCGTCCATTCGTTCTTGCTTCCGTCCATCCATGCTTCCGTCTGTGTGACAGTCCATGCGTCCATCCGCCCATCCGTGCGTGCGTCTGTTCGTGCGTCCGCCCCTGCGTCCGTCCATGCGTCCTTCCGTCTGTGCAGCCATCGCACAGTTCAACAACGCACAGGGGAAATTTCCCACTGGCACGACCTTGCAGGTCAAAACGTAAAACTGGTTACGCACTACGACGAAGGACGAACGCGTGCCACTTTAAGGGGCTTCGCCCCTAAAAAAGAGATCTTATGCGTTTGGCTCTTGCTCATGCTGGTGCAGAAAACGGACAGGTTACTCTTGTAGTGAACGTCTTGGTTGCTTGTTTACAGTGTATCGCTACAATATGTTATTTCTTATTGCTTACAATAATGATACCAAACAAATAAGAAGGAGGGAAGGAAGAAGAAGAAGAGAGAAGGCAGGGAGGTTAACCAGGCACATGCCCACTTTGCTACGCTATGCTGGGGCAACGGGAAACGGGAGTATAAAAATGAGAGGGAGAGGCGAAAGAGTTGCAAAAGAAAGGAGACAATTTTCAATAGATGGGCAGACGCTTATGCAGCTGTGGTGCTATGCATAAATCAAAGGGGATCACGTCATCACGTAGTACTCAGAAGCCGCTATAGGGCTTTGACTGCCTTGTGTACCGATGAAAGATGAGGAAGCTGCTCCAGTGGCATCTGCACAGAGAGTAGAAGACAAGTAAAGTGTAGCGGATGTTATTAGACGTAATTTTATAGTCAGCGTGAATAAAGAAAAGTGGACAAAAAGAAACCTTACCATCGACAGCACCAATTGTATTATACAATAAGAATACGTATTTCAACAATAATATACAATAACGTTGTTCGTGGCAAAAAATGGTCCATCAAAGTTAAACTTCTTTCCTGCTTATATATTCTCATTGAAGGTCATGCTCAATGGATAGAAAACATTTGCCACTGAATCACAGCGCAAATTGTTAAACAAGTAGTTCTTTTTACCTTCTGACTTTGTTCCAGTACCAAATGAGTCATAAATCTTTGCAACTATTTGTGAATTCCTTCCGCGCATAGCCAATACTCTCTTGAAACATACTTCTCAGCTGCGAATAGAAATCAGGTGCCGGTAAGATTGTGTGCAAACGCTTAAGTAGGAAACAACTTGTTTTATTCATAGTGGCTTTGCTGTCTTATACTTTCATGAGGATCTATCATTCAGAAAATCGCTCAGCGGGAATACGCTACCATGGCTGTGCACAGTTAAATGCAAGATGGTCGACGAATGCTCGAAGGTTGCACTGTTGCACCGTAAATAGACACCAAAAGTTGATCTATACTTTTTTGAGGGAGAAGAAAAGTTTATAACGGCACAGCCAGGTAGTCTAATTTATTTTTCCGGTGGTTATAAAGGTGATTTTGAGGGTACTTATGCAGTAGTGCCAATAAAGACGCTACATAATAGCACAGATTTCTAGGTTTCTATATGGCCACAACGCACTTCGACTATGTGAACTCACTTTTCTTTTCTGTGTTCTAGGTCTTGCTTAAATACAGTATTGAACACCATCACCCAGATGTAGGATTCTACGAGAAAATATACATGATCCCAAAGGGACCAACACGATTCTGCTTCAAACCAATCAACGACCTTGAAAATTCAAAATGAAGCCGATAATGAATTTGTTCCTGATATATCCTATCGTATTTCATATCCTATATTACTGTACTTCAACATTGATGCAATAAATTATGGTTAAGATTCTGTGCCATGATCAGCAAATGTGGGGATATTGTGGGTGGAAAGATAACTTGCCGTGGGCAGGAACCAAACCTGCGATTTTCGAATAACGACCTTCGAAGGTTACAGATTTATGGTGGTTTTGGGACGTTAAACCTCAGACATCAATCATATCAATCAGGTCGCAGGTTTGGTTTCCTGCCCACGGCAACTTCTTTAATAATGTTCAGTAAGCATTCGATTACCCCTGTAAATGTGCGTTTTAAGTTCGTGCTACATGCCGATTCCTGTGACGGAGGAATCGGTAGGTAACCGTGTTTTTTTTCAGGGAGTGATTGCTGTTATATTATTTCATAAGTATCAAACTTTCTTGCATATATTCAGGCTTCCGTGTAATATAATTTGCCTTATTTGCTAAATACTGTGTCTGGAGCGTGCAAATATTAATAATATTGATATAGTTATAATACTTTGTGACCTTTTTATCAACTTCTCATCCTTTTTTTTACAAATGTATAATTTGTGGTGTTCGGGGGGTTAATACATTGTTTACATTTGTTTACATTCATTGTATTTGTATCAAAATTTCTTGAAGGGCCCAGGCACAGGCATAAATACACATATAAAAAAGGTGTAAACAAAATTTTTTTCCGAAAGAACAAATTGTGGGTGATTATAACGTTAAACTATCCCTCGTTGCTTCGTTTTGAAATAATTGTTAGCTGTATATCGAACTGAATTGAGTTTATTGCGCAACAAGGTTCCGAGGAAACCAGGCGAAAAAGCTGCACCGAGCAGCTTATGGGGAACCTTGAGCGAATATTGGTGTAAACAGTCTTTGACATGCACACAACACTAGCTTGTTACGCGAGGCAACGAAGGACGCAAAAATGACTTAACGCGTAATGACCACTTATGCACCACCACGTAAAAAATAAGAGCATAAACTGTTTTCGATAAGGCATATTGTTTGCCATAGGTTCTTCAGCATTTCAAATTTTCCTTGTCCCACAAAATTGATTGCCTGTTGCATGACGTCACGAAGCCGGAGAGCATCTTCTTCTAAATACAATTCAAGTAGGCTAGCCGCCAATCACACAAGCAGCGGCTACGTAAAGCAGCTGGCGAAATGGATTATGAGTTCAATAAACTATTTCCACAAGCACCATAACGGTGCTTAGTAGTTTGTGAGCGTATACATCTCTGTGAGCTCATCCTTGCTGAGAGACAGGGGGATAGAGAGAAAGAAGCAGCGCTGTGTGTGCTCATTTTCTGTCTGAGATTTATTTTGAACTGTAAAGGACAATTCAAGTTGAGTCAACACGAACTAGCCCGATTCCTAACTATGCTTCCATAGTGCGAAAAAACCCCGGTATTTAACCTTCTCCCTGGTCCGGTGGGTCACATTGTGGGCAAGCCTAAAAGCTGAGCTTCCTACTGAGCTCGAGTCCACTGCTTTAATTGTGGCCATTTTGCAAGCTGCCGCTATCACTCCAAATTACCACAAGCAAGGCCGATCAGGTTTGTCATAGACTAAAGCGGAAATATTTGCGGCCTTTTAGTACGGAAAAACTTAAATATCCGAAACGATTCGTCACACTTGTAGGCTCAAGACAGCTTCGACAGAGCAGCGGTGATGGCATATCCTTTTCGAAGACAATTATTTTCCGGAAGCAGTAACTGCTTTGACCGGTCTATAAACAGTTTGCTCGTTCCCATCCGTAACTGCATGAAGAAGTTACAGCTGAATAAAAACATGAACAAGTGATGTGTTAAGGCGTTTATTAGCCGGCAACCAGCGAGAACATACAATGGCGACAGTCACGGCCAAGCACGGGCTCTCAGCGCGAGTGCCGTCCTTGTCGGGTAGCCCCACTAGGAGGTACTCAAGAGTTCGACCCATTTCAGAGTTCGGAGGCTTCGCTACAATTACCCCGGGGTCGAAGAGGGAGCCGCCTGGCGACCTAACAGCTTGTTACTATGAGCGGGTCATAATAAGCCTTCAGGCGCTCCACGTTGACGATGTCGTGCCCACGGCGGCGCATGTCCGAAGATTGTTCAACGGGTTCGATCAGATAGTTGACGGGTGAGGTGCGCTCGATGACGCTGTAGGGGCCTTCGTATTTGGGACGTAGTTTGGAAGAGAGGCCAGCTGCAGAGGTCGGGATCGAGAGCCATACAAGCGCACCAGGAAAGAACGTGGGCTCAGAAGTGCTGGAGCCATCACGAATACTCTTCTGCTGCTCTTGCTCTTGCGTCGTAAAAGTCTTGGCAAGCTCGCGACACTCTTCAGCAAGCCTGGCTGTCTCGGAAATAGGTGTACACTCAGATGGATCCGGCGTGTACGGAAGTATCGTGTCCATGGTGTGCGACGGGTGCCTTCCGTACAGCAAGTAGAAAGGTGAAAAACCGGTCGTGCTCTGAGGGGCGGTGTTGTAGGCGTAGGTGACGAAGGGCAGTATATTATCCCAGTTTGTGTGGTTGGCAGCGACGTACATAGAAAGCAAAGCGTTCGGTGAAGCCATTCGTCTGTAGGTGGTAAGCAGTAGTTTTGCGGTGGACAGATTGGCACCCCGTCAGAATGGCTTCGACGACTTCCGACAAGAAGACACGGCCTCGATCGCTGAGAAGCCCTTGGGGTGGTCTGTGGCAAAGTATGAATCGATGCAGCAGGAAGGACGCAACATCGCGCGCAGTAGCCGCAGGGAGAGCGGCGGTTTCGGCGTATCACGTTAAATGGTCAACGGCAACGATGGCCCAGTGGTTACCAGCCGATGTCAGAGGAAGTGGTCCATACAAATCAATACCTACGTGCCTAAAGGGACGGTCAGGGCAAGGTAACGGCTGAAGAACGGCGTGCGACATGTGTGCTGACGGTTTACAGCGTTGGCAAGTGAGGCAAGAGCGAACGAACTGCTGTACGTAGCGGTACATCCCACGCTAGAAGTAGCGTTGTCGAATGCGGTGGTAAGTTTTGGATACCCCAGAGTGCGCACATTGCGGATCAGAATGGAAAGATTCACATATCTCCAACCGCAGACTGCGGGGTATGACAAGTAACCACTGCCGGCCATCGGAGTCGTAATTGCGTCGGTGCAGGAGGCCGTCACGGATGGCGAAATGGTGAGCTCGACGACGCAAGGCACGCGTGGATGGTGTCGCGGACGGATCAGAGAGCAAGTCGATCAGTGGGGTGATCCAATTATCCTTTCGCTGTTCGGTAGCGAGGATGTCAACGTCAATGGCAGATACAGCAATTGAGGTTACTGAGCAGGGCACGCCGTCTTGAGGTAGAGGGGAGCGTGAAAGGGCATCAACGTAAGCATGCTGGCGTCCGTTGCGGTACAGCACACGGATGTAGTAGTCTTGTAAGCGAAGAGCCCAACGGGCGAGACGGCCTGAGCGATCTTTCGATGATGAAAGCCAGCATAGTGCATGATGGTCGGTGATGACATCGACTGGGCGACCATACAAATAAGGTCGAAACTTTGTAAGGGCCCAGACGATCGCCAGGCACTCTTTCTCCGTGAAGGTGTAGTTTGCCTCGGCTCTCGCGAGCGTACGGCTTGCATATGCTGCGACATATGCAGGGAATCCGGGTTTTCGCTGTGCCAGGACAGCGCCGAGGCCTACACCGCTGGCGTCCGTGTGCACCTCTGTTGGAGCTGTAGGGTCATAGTGGAGTAGAATGGGAGGCGACGTCAATAAATAGCGGAGCTTCGCGAACGCGTCGTCGCACTCGGAAGACCATGAATTGAGGGGCCCGTTACTTCCAAGTAGCTTTGTCAGCGGTGATATGATCGTGGCAAAGTTTCATATGAAGCGTCGGAAGTATGAGCACAGGCCCACGAAATGATTGATGATAGATATGTGGGGTTTAACGTCCCAAAACCACCATATGATTATGAGAGATGCCGTAGTGGAGGGCTCCGGAAATTTCGACCACCTGGGGTTTTTTATCGTGCACCCAAATCTGAGCACACGGGCCTACAACATTTCCGCCTCCATCGGAAATGCAGCCGCCTTAGCCGGGATTTGAAACCGCGACCTGCGGGTCAGCAGCCGAGTACCTTAGCCACTAGACCGCCGCGGTGGAGCGAGGCCCACGAAACAACGCAGTTCCTTGACAGATGCAGGTTTGGGGAATTCGGCCACGGCCTGAAGCTTGGCAGGATGAGGAAGAATGCCGTCTTTGTACACGTTGTACCCCAGTATGGTGAGTTGCCCTGCTGCAAAGCGGCACTTTTTAAGATTCAGTTTCAAGCCGGCATTGCTCACACGTGCGAAAACTTCTTTCACACGTTGGAGATGCGTGGAGAAATCCGGACCAAAGACAATGACATCGTCGAGGTAACACAAGCACGTGTACCATTTCAAGTTGCGCAGAACGGTGTCCATCATGCGCTCAAAGGTCGCAGGTGCATTACATAGACCAAACGTCATGACGTTGAACTCGTACAAGCCATCTGGCGTGACGAAGGCGGTCTTTGGTTGAGCGTCGTCAGCCATGGGTACTTGCCAGTACCCCGAGCGCAGATCGAGAGAAGAAAAAAAATCGGCTCCATGAAGGCTGTCAATCGCGTCATCGATGCGTGGCAGTGGATAAACATCCTTGCGAGTGATCTTATTGAGCCATCTGTAGTCCACCCAGAACTGCACAGAACCGTCTTTCTTCGCAACAAGAACAACAGGAGACGCCCAAGAACTGTCCGAGGGCCGAATAACTTCGCGTTAGAGCATATCGTCAACCTGATCATTAATTACTCGATGTTCAGTAGGCGACACGCGATATGGACGTTGCCGTAAAGGTGAATGGGTACCAGTGTCGATGCGATGCGAAACAACGGACGTGCGACCGAGAGGACTTCGCCCGACATCGAAAGAAGAACGATATTCTTGCAACAGGTCCAGAAGTTGGGAACGCTGTACGGCCGTAAGGTTTTCAGCGATGGATGGGCCAAATACATCAGCAGATGACGAATCAGAAGTGGAAACAGCATTGATGGTACGCGACCTGGGACAGCGCGTGTCATCGGGTACGTCCAGGACTTGTGCGTCGCCGACTGGTTCCACTCTGCCGAGACATTCCCCTCAAAGCAAGGTAACAGTGTACGGGGACGGGTTGGTTACAAAAATAGCAGCGTTGCCCTGGTTGACCTGCACGGTCGCGAAAGGTACTAGCAACCCTTTCCTGCTGCAAGATTGGTCAGATGGCGAAATGAGTGCAATGGTGTCGGAGAGACCGGCGCAGTAGACAGACACAGCCTTCGTCGAGTTTGGAGGCAAGACCGCCTCAGTAGACAGACACAGCCTTCGTCGAGTTTGGAGGCACTGTTGTATCGTCTTTCGTTCGAATCTTGCTCATTGTCGAGGGACTGTCTTCTGGCGTCAAATGCGAGAAGGGTGAGAGCTCGATTTCGGCGGCGGCACATTGGATGACGGCGTCATGGCGGGAGAGAAAGTCCCATCCCAGGATGACGTCATGAGAGCATGCCGGAATGATGATGAACTGGGCGACATACAGAACATCCGGAATGACAACGCGAGCTGTGCACCCTGCTGTAGGATGAATACGATGCAAACTTGCAGTACGGAGGGACAACCCAGAAAGTGGCGTCGTCACTTTTCGAAGTAAGCGGCAGAGTTTTTCGTCCATAACTGATACAGCAGCTCCAGTGTCAATAAGAGCCGATGCACAAACACCGTCCACAAGCACGTCAATGACATTCGAGGGGCTGCTCTGAGGGCTTTCAAATTCCAATAGCGTCGCAGTCCTTGCCTCTGGGACTGCGACGACTAGTTTTCCCGCTCATGAGCAGAAGAACTCGGCCGCATGGGGGACAGAGACCGACGTCGTGGAGACGGCGACCTTCGAGATGAACCTGGGCGAGACGGAGGTGGCATAGACGGCGGTTCTTCGCGATAAGGATGGCTGAGTTGGCCAGCAACAGGTGAAGAAATTGGAGCCGGCTGTACGCGATGGCAATAACGGGCCACGTGACCGGCGTAACCGCAGGCAAAGCAGATGGGCCGGTTGTCTGGTGTGCGCCATCTGTTAACTGGGGTAGGTCTCACCCATGTCGCAAGGGCAGATGGATGGAACGGAGGCTCCATGGTGGACTGAAGCTGAGGCTGAGGGGTTACGTCAACATACGTAGCGGGTATACCCGCTGAAAAAGACGGAGGTCGAGCGGCAGCTTCGGCGTAGGTCAGAGGGGCGGGTGCTGGAACGACTTGGGGCGTCCTGGCGACCACTTGCGCGTAACTCAGGGGCGCAGGAGCCGGAGGCTGTGGGAGTGGTACGCAGGCATTACCTTCGCTATTTCCTGTTCAATCGCTCGACGAATGGGAGGGAGAAGGGTAGTAGCCCATTCTTGAACAGCCGGTTGGTGGGCAAAGGGCAGGAGCGACAACTGACGCGCGATTTCCTCACGGATGATGGACTTTAGGTCTGCCATCAATGCCACTTGGTCACAACTGGCCGCCAAGCCAGCAAGTGTTGCAGCTCGTGGTGGGGAGCGTCGGGTCATCGAACGCTGCCGGCGGAGCTCCTCGTAGCTCTGGCACAGTGTGATGACCTCAACCACTGTGCCGGGGTTTTTGGCGAGCAGCACTGTGAAGGCACCTTCGTCAACGCCTTTCATGACGTTTCGGATCTTGTCAGACTCGGACATGGTGCGATTAGATTTGTTGCATAGGTCCAGGACGTCTTCAATATAGCTGGTGAATGACTCACCAGCCTCCTGAGCACGTTCACGTAGGCGCTGCTCGGCTTGCAGCTTGCGAACAGCAGGGCGGCCGAAGATGTTGATTATTGCGGTCTTAAAATCGGACCAGGTGGCAAAATCGGACGCGTGGTTGCTGTACCGCAAACTGGCAACACTCGTAAGGTAGAATACCAAGTTGGTCAGCTTGCCGTCCTCGTCCCATTTGTTGGGGACGCTCACACGCTCGTAAATGGCGAGCCAGTCCTCCACGTCAGTGCCATCAGCGCCAGTGAAGATGAGTGGATCACGGATTCAAGGGACACCGCAACAAGGGGGTGGCATTGGAGGAGGCGTTTGCTGAGAAGCGTCGTGGGACATGGTAGATGGCAGGGTACGTGATCGTAGCTCCAAAGGCATAGACGGCGATCGCTACAGATGTAATATTACAAGGCGCCTGTTCAACGCTTGCCTGCTCGGAAATACTACAGGACAAGACGCCAAAGCGTTGCATAGGCGACCCGCACTGCAAAGAGCCTACAAAAAATCATCATAGCGGAAATTTTATGAAAATTTCGCTCTGTTGTAACATTGCCTCGTAACATTGCCATTCTTTCGTAAGAACAAAATTGAGTGATTACTATTGTGACGGAAACCTTCACCTTACTTGTTAGTTTCCCCAGCGTGAAGTCACAAGTGACCATGGTGCACACGGTAAAAAGTGGGGAGGGGGCCCAGCCCCCCCCCCCACTTTTTCTTAGTGCCTTCCGGCTGATACGTCTATGTCTTCAGATGATGAGGGCCAATGTTATCGGCTTGCTTGCTGCAAGGTCGCCGATGCGTGAGACCAAGTCACTGGTGCTTTAAAGACGATAGTCTTTCTTGGTGACCTTAGACAAGAAAAATTTGGTCTGTCTGTCTGTACATTTGTCTGTTTGTCCTCTCTTAGCGATACCTCAAACGGCACTCCACGGCCGACCCCATCCACAGCGCCCACCAATATCACTCAAGGTTCAGCGTTCATAGTGGTGCGATTGTCATATAAAAAGCAGTTGTTGCGCATATCTGAGGTGCTATAACAGCACGTAGATGTTTTGCATGTGTGCCTTTATACTAGAAGAGGCCCTCACTAGCTCGAAGGACTGTAGCGCTTATTGCGCTGCGCTGACAATGCAACGCGATGCTCAAAAAAAGTAAGCGTTTCCAACGCTTTTCTAGGACGACACAGTGGTGGCACCTTCCGGCTGATACGCCTATGTCTTCAGATGATAAAGGCCAATGTTATCGGCTTCCTTGCTGCAAGGTTGCCGATGCGTGAGACCAAGTCACTCGTGCTTTAAAGACGATAGTCTTTCTTGGGGACCTTAGACAAAAACATTTCAGTCTGTCTGTCTGTACTTTTGTCTGTTTGTCCTTCCTTAACGATACCTCAAACGGCACTGAACGGCCGACTTATCTACGGCGCCCGCCAATATTGCTCAAGGTTCAGCGTTCATAGTGGTGCGAATGTCAATTAAAAGCAGTTGTTGCGTATATCTGAGGTGCCATAACAGCACGTCGATGTTTTGCATGTGTGCCTTTATACTAGAAGAGGCCCACACTAGCTCGAAGGAATGTAGCGCTTATTGCGCTGTGCCGACAGTGCAACGCGATGCTCAAAAAAGTAAGCGTTTCCAACGCTTTTCTACGACGACACAGTGGTGGCACCTTCCCGTCGATTTGCGTTCTACACCTTATCACCTCCGAGACAGGCGTGCATTTTTCTCTGCGGGCGCGCACGCCTTTGTTTTCGAAGATAACTGCCAGATGGCGTCCGTGTCTAACGTGCCTCGGTGCGTTCAATCACCTCCGCTACACGCTCGAGGCACTCTAACGCAGCGCCTCCAGAATACCATTCACCGATTTTCTTGCGCAGAACATCAAACAAATGTTTTGTTCACTCTTTCCAGACGCAAGACTATCGTCTTTCGACGACATTTGCAGTGTATTATGCAGGTTCGGGGCCAATTTTTCGTAAGGGTAACCTCGTGAATGCATTGAGTGAGTAGTCAGTTTCAAAGATGCTGCTGTTTCGTTAGGATTCGGGCAACAGCTTGTTCCATTCACATGGCCATGTACGCTTTGAGTACTTTGTCACGCAGGCTCATTGTGGCTCGCACTTAATTGGCCCGTATTTTGGTGTAGTGCCGCAGTGCTTTACGTTGTACAAGACATATCACACCATGACATCTCCTGACAAATCGGTTGATTTGTTAAAAGCGAAAAGCTTTCGTGAAGTGCCCTGCTAGCCATCCTTCCGACCGAGGAAATTACTGTGGAAAAAATGGCATTTGAGCGGTAAAAATAACGTAAGCTGTTATGTAAAGTGAAAATGAAAGTGTTGAATCCTAATTTTTATGAAGTCGGCCTGATTGTTCACTTTACGAGCTCGACATTCTAATATTTAAACAGACAAACGAAGGCCGCGTTGTAGCTACCGCGCTAAGAACAAACTTAACAAACTGTTGATAGGGCTAGTTGGTACAAATTCAACTCCGTAAGAAGGTGGATATGTGCCATTATTTTTGTGCTTCCTACAAAGAAGATAAAAACATACACTTTTGAATATGTTTAAGTGGTTAAATGGTGCTAAGTTGTTTCCTAAATAGCAGCTAGATGTTGAAAAGCGAAAAATCGAACTGTTGTACAAAACATATCTCTTATGGTTTTGCTATTCGTTAGGCAAATATCATGGCAGCTGCAAGAGATGATGAGAAAAGCGCAATACCTATGTTTGCTTAAATATCGCTGCCGAATTATCACGAGGGTTACGTCTGTGCACCCCAGGCACATTTTGAAAAATATATCTTCATAGCTATTGCAGTACCTTTGCCTCGTGAGGCAAAATTGTGCCCTGCAGGCACTGTCTCTAATCACACGAAACCTCAAACGACGCATTTGCTATTCGCATCTGTAAAAGAATCACTGTTATGTGTGAAATATCCCAACCGTAAAAGTAAGGAAGCATAAATCGTGGAATAACAGAATGCCCTTCAGGGGTATACGAGGGTATAGAATAGAGTATCGCAATACATTGGTGCGTATCACTGTAACAAATACTTTTAGGCATTAAAAGCACACTCTTGTGCAAAATATTACGCTACGTTAGCAGCACCAAAAAATCTTAAAATGTGTAAATATGGCTGTTTAATTGAGATTGGTTGCCACTCCACGATTTGCTTTAGTCTGAAATTTTCGAAGAAACCAGCACTTGCTTTAAGTGCTGTTGCAGACACTTGCAAGCGCATTGTCTACATCGTTAATGGTGTTAGGCAAACCACTGATTCCTATCTTCATTATTATTTAGCTAGAACCTGGAGGTTGCAACCCCTCACATACGAACAAGAGTAGCGTAGAGGTTGTTTTTTTAAGCAATGCAGAATTTTCCTTAGGAGAAAATAAAATGTAGGCACTTGTAGTATTTGCAGCCTATTTCCAGGCCGAGTCTTAAACGTTTTGCAATAATTAGACCAGATATGAATGAATATTTGACAAAAATTATTTAATTGTCTTTTTAATAATAATTTAGAGTGCCTGCTTGTATGGCAGAGTTGCTCTACGTCACAAATTATGCCGAGCTTCGTCTTTAAAAATTGGAAATATCACGCCTGGTTTCATAGATCTATCGTCGAATTCGGAGATCGCGGTGCTAAAGAAACCAAAACGAACGCACTGAATGCGGCAAAACCAGCCAAGTGCGTCGGTATGAACGTACTCGGTGCGTTAGTTTCGTTTTCTCCGTCACCGCGCGGTCTTGAAATTCGGCAATGAATCTCTGCAACCACGTGTGACACTATCAATTTTTAAAAACTAGGCCCGCCATAATTTGTGACGTAGATCAACAATGTCATATAAAACAGCACCATAAAATTTTTTATAAATTGTGAATTCAATAATTTTGTGAATTATCATTCCTAAGTGCTCTAACTATTGGCAAATCTTTACGACCTCGGCCTGGAAATCAGCGGCGAAGACGAGAAGTGCCTACCTAATATACTTTTTTGAACGAAAGATCTGTATTGCCAAAAAGAAACCCCCTGTAAATATTTGCCTTAAGGCTCTAAACTGCAATAATTGCAGTGTTGTAACATTTTCTGGCCTGAAGAATAATTCTTAGTGTCATGTAACCTCTAGAAGACAATGGTCAGTGACTGCGTTGAGTAACATTTGAAAAAAATTCAAATTGAATTCCTTCAAGTTACAATATCGCTTTATCCATGAATCTTCTTTAACACACGTAGACACAGCTGTTCTCGTTCGGCTCAATTCGATTTTTGACTTCGTACGTTCGTGTCGAGTTCCACCTAGGTGTATTCTGCGTAAGTCTATGCAGCTGTAGAACACAACACCAACATGAAGGGTCGAAGCTTCGCTTTCGCGCCGTTTTCCTCAGCAAATTGATATCTGCTTCCTCTTCAATAGCAAACAAGGAATCACAGAAATAAAATACACACGACAACAGAGAGTTCCTCCAGTCCTTCTCTCTTAATTTAAAACCACCAGGTATTACTATGTTTCACTAAGCAGAGGTACAGATTAATAATATCTGGAGTTTTACGTCCCAAAACCACGATATCTAGGGAGGACGTATTAGAGGTCTCCGGAAATTTCTACTATCTAATGTCATTTAGCGTGCACTAACATCGCACAGTACTCAGACCTCTGCTATTTCACCCCCATTAAGATGCGGCCACTGTGCCCGGGATCGAACCCGCGACCTTTGGGTCAGCAGCCAACCACCATGACCACTGCATCACTACGGCAGATTGATGTACAGATTTCATTGAAATTCAACTACCCATTGTGGATATTGCCGTGCAATAAAGGGATAACAATTATGAGAGGTACACTTCGATTGGTGTGCAATATAATTTTTTTTTCCTTCAAAGTATTGAGCAATAGAGATTAAATCTGTGAACCAGGCTTGGATATATTCCGGAAATATGGTTCCATAGTAACTGAGAAATTAGCTGGACGATACGCCATTGTGCACCTTGTTTAGCCCGAAACATTTTCATACCGTCTTTCAAAAGGCGGGATTCTCGGCCCTACGCTGTTTAACCTCACGATCATTGGCCTTGTACAAAGTCTACCTCGATCAGTCAATCTCTCTACATACGCTGATGATATATGTATCTGGGCTTCAGCAGTGACACGACCCCAGGTACGCGCACGGCCCCAAAAAGCAGCGAGAATAACATCGACATACCTTCATGCTCGAGGCCTCAAAATTTCTACTGAGAAGTGCGCCTTACTCCCTTTTACTCGCAAGCCCATGATCTATTATCCTGTTTCCATCGACAACGTGAACCTTTCGTATATGAGACGTCACCGATTCCTAGACGTCATTATCGACAGAGATCTCTCGTGGAGTGCTCACATCTCGCACTTGAAGAAGAGGCTCAGCTTTCACACTCGTGGTGATATTTCTCGCTGGTAAAACGTGGGGCACATCAGTGTCATCTATGCTTCAGCTGTACAGAGCGCTCTTCTTAGGATATTTGCGGTATAGCACGCCCGTACTTTCTAACGCCGGAAAAACTAACATCAGGCTCCTGCAAAGAATTCAAGGCCAAGTCCTGCGCACATGCTTGGGGCTACCTCGGTGCGCTAATACGTTAGCAACAATTGGTATTGCTAAAGACCATCCGATCATGACATATATAACTCTCCACACACTCCGGACACATATCCGTCACATATCCAGAGTGCCTAACCACCACCTTGCTAGCTTGCCACTAGAAAGACCAAAGGCAACGTTTTCCAAAGTTGTTGCGGCTAACCAGAATTCCATCTCGTGGAGACTCTCGCCCGCAACCATACCACTATCTCTAGAGTGGTGCATGAAAGGACCTGCTGTGCACCTTGAAGTGCCGGGGATATCTAAAAAGGCAAGCCTGTCATCTGCAGCCCTCAAGCAGATCTCACTGGACCTTTTGCATTTGTGGTATGATAACCAAATTCTTGTTTACACGGATGGTTCGGTCTCGGGAAGCTCGACAGGTTGCTTTGCCATCCCATCTCAATCAATCACCGTCAAATTCAAGACATCACACGTCACGGCATCTACGGGATCCGAGCTCCCCGCTCTTCGAGCCGCTGTAGAGTTTCTTACGCAAGAATCCCCTAGTAGATGGGCCTTATTCTGCGACTCCAAGGCAGCCCTTCAATGCGTGCGAAGTCTACGACGTACAAACTACCACCAGATGGTGTATCGTATCAATGAAATTTGTCATCGCGCCCCTGATCAAGGACACGATATTGTTTTACAATGTTTGCCGGGCCACTGTGGCATCAATGGTAATCACCTCGCCGACGACGCTGCCTGATGTGCCCACGATGGAGCGCCCACACTGTTAATACCCTTGTCAAGAGCAGACGCAGCTAGAGAACTTCGTCACATCGCGCATAATGCCACGCTTGCGCACTGGAATTCTCCACTTGACTCCAATCATCGCCCTAGAAATCTTAAGTCATTACACCAGAAACAACTGCCATCCAAGATTTCTCGACGTGATGCTACAATGCTGTGCCGGCTGTGGACTGGGGTAACGTTTACTAAGTCATTCAGCCATTCCATTGGCATGGCAGATTCATCCATGTGTGAAAGCTGCAACTGTATAGAGACTATTGAACATCTCTTGTGCCACTGTGCCTAATTTGATGAAGATCAGCCGGACTCTTCAGTGAGCCTTGAATAGACTCGATGACCGGCCACTTAATGAAGCAAAGATCTGAGGAGCCTGGTCGCGCAGCACATCAGCACAGAAAGCCCCACGAGCCCTTCTGAGAAACTTGACAGCAACTTTATTGAGGGACTGCTTGTGAAACTCGGCATTGTGTGTGTGATGTGACATGTTTCTATCCTTCTCTCTTTTTTTACTCCCCTCTCCCCCTTCCCATGTGTAGGGTAGCAAACTGGATGCATAGTGTAGTTATCCTCCCTGCCTTTCTTACATTTCTTCTCTCTCTCTCTTTAAAGAGGAAGAGGATTCACCCTTTCGAGTCGGAAAGGCAGCTTTGAAGCACTACCGGGAAAAGGTGTCCAATGAATACGCAGATGCCAGCATTCCTAATCTGTATGTATCACCCTTAGGAATATTTAAAACCCATGTGCTTTGTAAAAGCCTAAATTGTCTTTTAAGTAGAAGGCGCTTTGTTATATAGTACACAAGGCGCATTGTGTAGAAGGCACGTTCTTTAGAGTAGATGCATTCACAGTTAATGAGGCAAGGCATAGACGTTAAAATTACGGAACGTTAGCCTCCTGAGTCTTCTCTCTTGTTCTAATGGGAGCTGATTGATTGATATGTGGGGTTTAACGTCCGCAAACCACGATATGATTATGAGAGACGCCGTAGTGGAGAGTTCCGAAAATTTTGACCACCTGGGGTTCTTTACTGTGCACCCAAACCTGAGCGCACAGGCCTACATTTCCACCTCCATCAGAAATGCAGCCGCGCAGCCGGCATTCGATCCCGCGACGTGCGGGTCTAACGGGAGCTGTGACAGAAAGCTTGTGGTTCATTTTTCATTTGGACAAGTTGGCTTTTTGGGGGCACATGCAACGCATATCACAGTCTCTTTTCTTTTTGAGCTTTTGTTTAACTCTGATGTGATGGTTGAAGGGAACCTGGAGGTGACCAGAAGAGCGGCAGCTTTGGCTTACAGTAAACGATAAAAAGGTATTTTTACCGTATAAGCTCGTAGTGATTGCAATGAGCACCCGAAAATGCTCCTCGTAGATAGTCGAGCAGTCAAACCATTTGTGCGTCGTTGTAATAATATCTTATGCAGAAAAACGTCATCGAGGGCCCGAACAAAATAAATTGAAATATTTTCTTCAGCTTGTAAAAACTCATTTGCGCCATGTTGTTAGCTGAACGCATCTTGTGATATCGCTCATGCTGCAGCTGCTTGTCGTTCTACGCGTGACGATCCGATTTGTTGACATCGCTTGCCCTTTTGTCTCACACGCGATGTATAGCATGAATTGTCCCGTATCGCTTGGGGCAAAACTGTGACTACCGTTATTTGCTGTGAGCCCCGATACCTGTCATTTTCTCATCTAGTAAAACACTGTAGATTTGACCAACTTCTGCATGTCATAGGTTTGTGCAGTTGGATGTTACAAGCACACACTTATTCTAGACACTTCGGTTTTCAAACTGTGGTACTTCAAAAGCTGGTGACAAAAGATAGCGAACTCTGAGTTTATTTATTTATTTATTTATTTATTTACATAATTATTTACTGGTGTATTTATTTATAATACTGAAAGCCAAGATTTTGACTCCAGCAGGATGGGCGTCACATACAATGCAAAATTAAATATACAAAAAACGCAATGCGCGAACACAAGAAACAAAACAAACGATAAAGCTAGTACGACAGTCATTGAAAGGTAGTGTCATCAAAACATGAGGTAGGAGCAAGCAGAAACGGTATTAACGAAGAGTGTGAAGAGTTTCCTATAGGCTTTGACTATAGCTGTTAGTACGATTCAATTTGGACGGCCAAGGTGAAAAGTGGAACAGAATACGCTGCGCTACACAAGAACATGTGCCCACAAACCAAGCCTGCTGGTCGTACTTTTCGGCCTTGAGCTCCGTTGCCGAAGAGGCCGACAGTATACTTAGTGACATGACTGATCAATGAGGATAGATACCCGACTGCTTTTACTTTATGTGCTGATGGGCCTTGGAAAATAAGTAGTACATAATTGTAATCCGTAGCGCATGCAGAAAGTGATTGTTATTCCCCTACTAGGTGAGCATGTTCAGTACTTGCAACAAACATAAGCATAGAAAAAAGAAAAAGAAAACATGAGGGTCCTGTTGGGCCCAGTACGACATGATGACAATAACGAGAATTATGGTGTTTTAGTCTTGGCCTTTAGAAAAACGGGCAGTGAAGCACAAAGAACTGGCAAGAAACTTGAATGGCTTGCACTAGTTAGTAAACTTGTTTAGTTGGTGTCCTTCTTGCATATGGGTCATTTTTTTAGTCCATGCATATAATATTTCATATAGCTTCTGAATATGCAAGATCTCCAAGCCACTGTAATTGTCAAACAATCAAGCAACACACCAAGAGTGTTCACTAGAGAATAATGTGCATTATTGGACAAACTTTTGCCTAGAAAAACAAACAACGTACCTGAGACAGTGACAGCGGCTGGCGATTTAATCACTGCGAAAACGCAATTACAAGGATCATATCTTCGCTATTTACACGTATTCTGCTTTTATACATTGCCAAGAAATCGTAAGAATGCATTTTCACTAAATAGAGATGACAACATCATTCGGTGCCTGTTGCCTGTTTGACATCACTCCTGATGATATTTCAAGAGATTTCAAATAATGCAAGGGCATAGCCCACAGTGGTACTCAAAATGACGTAAATGTAATATTTGTAAAAGGAAGTGTTTGTTAACCCAAGCAACAGTGATGCATGGATGTAGAAAACTGCGTAGCAATACTTCCTTAGAAAAAAAGCTTCGAAGAAAAAGTCATCAATGGAGAATGCCGACAATGTTAAAGTAAGCTAGTAATTCCAAAAACCTTGAATTAAAGAAATACACTTTAGCGCGTGCCACAATAACGTCTTTTTTACACATTACCTTTGGTTGAAAAATGGCTCGTGGTCGCCACGCCTCTATGAGGAACACGGTGTAAAAATATACATGTACAGGGGCTGACATTCTCCCCGCAACGCGTTGGAAAGCGCAATCTCAGTGCGTTGAGATAATCTTCGGGTTGTGGTCAGTTGTCTTGCAGCTTCATCGGTGCTTGCTTAGATGGCGCTTCGGTGAGCGGGGTCAGCCCTCTCGGCAGCAAGCTGGACAGAAAAAAGCTTGCTGCTGATTCTGGATCTTTTTGCAGGCATGTGTGACCGGGCTATATTGAAGCCAGACGTTTATTGTTATTATTGTTCAACAACGCACAGAAGAAATCTCTCACCAGCACCACCTTGGAGGTCAAAATCTTATAGTTGTTGCGCGCTACAACGGCTACGAGGGATGAACGGGTGCCGTTATAAGGAGTTTCGCCCCAAAAGACATTGCGCGTGAGCAGCTTTAGTATTGAGTCATGCGCGTTCGATCCTCGTTGACGACGTTTACACCCTACTCTGCACAAGGCATTTTCGCATAATGAATCCTTAAACCTCGAAAAATTTTATGTTTTAAGTTGAAATAACAAACTTCGTTCACATTTCGAGTGTTACTCACACTGATTAAAGCAATAGCGTTTTTTGGCAACGCAGTGGGGCGCGATCTCCATTCATTCTAGCTCCCCCCCCACGAATTCGAACCCGGCTTATTTCGAACAATTTCGGAGTCGCTTTCGAGTTCCAATGAGAGCTCTTATCGTATTGCAAGTAACTCAAATGTAGAACTTCGGCACCAATACTGAACTAGCGAGAAAGATGAATGCTGCAACAGCTCTGCGGATGTAAAGCTCGTCAGTATGTGTAGAATCAGAAATGGCATTGAAATATCGATGGTTAAATTAACGATGAGGTATGTCAGGTGACAAGCTAGGCACAAGGGTGGCGCTAATTGTTTTTAGAGTAATGCCTAATCTGTGTGGAATAACTGACGTACCGAAGCATCACAACGCCCTCGGCTGCTGCAGGTATTTCTTATAAATAAATAAATGAATAAATAGATAAAAAATAAATAAATAATAGTAATAACGTTGAAAATGAGCCTCGCATTCAGTAGGATGTACTTTGACGTGAAATAAAGCTTGTTTTCTGTTCTGACGAACACATACGTGTTGCCCAATGGCAACAGTTGTGCAGCCAATTCAGAAAGTTGTCGCGGTGATTGTGGTTCTGGACATCGCTGGATCCATCGATTTTATCAAAATACACAATGAATCGATTCTGAGCCTATTAATGGGGCCATAGTTTGCAGCTCTCCTGGCTTTTCATAGCTGACAAGAAAGTGTATCAACGTTACGAAGAGAAGCACCTGTCAATAAAGAAAGAAGAGAGTGTCCCGTGAAAGCCATGACTCGTAGTCATAGAAGATGTATGGGTGATGTAAACCCCGCTAGTGCAATAGGCCAGTGCTATTGTCCGTGGGTAATCTTTGGTTGCATCTGCTGTTTCTGCTGCATGGGCACAAACCTACCCAGAAGCCATCACGCACTAGTTGAAGGAAGCGGCACAAGAAGACGTTGGCTTGGCGTGGCTAGTGTAATTATTTGATGCACCCCTCCTATTTCTGTAAGGGTGAAACACCTAAGGGCCTGGGCTTATCGGTGTGTCATCTCGTTGTCACGGTCCATAATTAGGTAAATCTCTCTACTCGGCACCGATTCATACCATGCACAATATGTGTTGAAGGTCCGTCGTTACTGTTTAAACATGCAGAATTCCCGATGAAATTCACCAAAGCGCTAAAATCTTTGTCTTCTGAAACAATAGCTACAAACACGAATCTGTAGAATATAAATTTACTTATTTGAAACGACTCTTCTTGAAGCATATCTGCAAAGTGGTGGTGAGTTAGCTTGGCGTGTAAAGCAGTGAATATTAAACATTCTGCTGTGGGAAACCGCGCATGCCGTGCTTCACTTCTCCCCAGGTTTCTGGATAGTGAACCTCCAACACCCTTTCCTACATGCCCATTTTTTTCGAAACACGAACTGCCTATTGCAGGCACGTGGACGCACGTGTATTGCAGCACTCTAGATATTTTGTGTTGGTGGTAGTGGTTAGAAGATGAGAAAAGGCACCTGATTTCTGCAACCCGGTCGGGAGCACGGCGCAGTGCCTGCGGGGAAAGAAAAAGGGAGAAAAGAGGAAAGAAGAGAAAAGATTAAGTGAGCAGTGGCATGGTCATCATCAACACGAGCAGCAGTCCAGAAGCAAGGGTAGGGGTGGCAAAGGGCCCGTCCTCAGCAGTAGGCCACGATTCCCGTCTCGTCCAGGAACTCCACCAGGCTCCGGAGCGCTGGTAGATGGGGACGAGATGGGAACAGTAGGTGTTCTAGGGTGGTGACAGGAAGGCCATGTCTCCGGTAGGCTGCGGTGACCCTCGAGCGTTCCTGGGCCAAGGCAGGGCAGGCACAGAGGAGGTGCTCGAAGGTCTCGGGGTCGCCGCAGTGGCTGCAGGCTGGGGAGTCGCAGCATCTCTTGAGGTAGCGGCGGGCCGCGGTCCAAACGCATCCGGTCCGCAGCCGCAGCAGGTTGGCTCGTTCTCTATTGGTGAGGCCTGCCTCAGGAAGACGCCTGGGTTCCCGCCCATTGACCACCCTCTGGTCCGGGTGGACCGAGGCGAGGAGCTTCTTGATACGGGCCTGCGAGTAGTCTCTCACCACCACGGCTTGGGTGATGGGGATTCCCAGCCGGTATGCTGCCTTGGCCAGCGTGTCCGCCTCCTCGTTGCCAGCTATGCCCACGTGAGAGGGCAGCCAGTGGAAGGAGACGGACGTCCCTGCTGCTTCTAAGGACTGGTACTTGGTTGCCAGGAGACTCTCCGTGAGCCCCGCACGGCGATGGTTGGCCAGCGTCTGCAGGGCTGACTTGCTGTCACACAGGACTGCGACCGGTTGAGCCGGAACGTCCTCGGCCAGCATATCCGCCACCAAGTGTAGGCCTGCCAGCTCCGCAGCCGTCGAGCTCGCCGGGAAGGGTAGTCGGCACTGCCTGCTGATGACCCGAGATGGGATGACGCAGGCGGCCGCCACTGAGCCGTCTGGCATGACGGATTCGTCAGTGAAGACCTGGAGCTGCCCTGCCAGTTGCTGCTGGAGCTTGGAGACGGCGGCCTGTTGCAGTGCTGCAGCAGGTATTCGGCGCTTGGTTACCCCGTCCATGTACAGGTGGACCTCAGGCGGCTGGTGGTGAAGTGGTGGAGGGACGACCGGGACTGGTGGGTCTGGATGCATCTGCTGGTAGAGTGCACAGAGGGCACCCATCCGTGACCTCTGCTGGCTGCGAAGTCACTTCAGGAGGGTTCTGCCGTCGGTAGCATGGTGTAGGTGGTCTACATGCCCCAGAGCACGCTGGAGCATGTGCAGGGACAGGGGCCACTCTCCAGCCTCGGCCAGGGTCACTGCCGCGGGGGAGTACCTAGGGAGCCCCAGCATGGCCCTCACTGACCTGCTGTGATGTCCCTCCAGGTCCAGTCTCCTGGCAGGTGTCAGGGCCACCAGTGGAAAGGCGTACAGCAGGAATGAGGACGCTGAAGCCTGGTTGAGTCGAAGCGCCAGCTTGGTTGAGCAGCTGCATCCACGCTGCTGCAGCTTGCTGATGGCTCCCTGGACACGCCGTACTTGTGTGCAAGCGACTTTGGCAGCTGGGACCCTGGTGAGATGGTGGTCGATGGTGAGCCCCAGGTTTTTCACCGTCAGCTTCCAAGGCAAGTTGCGGTTTCCGACCCTCAGCTGCTTCACGTAGCGTCGTGCTGCGGCCAGCGGGTGGATCAGCAGGACCTCGGTCTTGGTTGTGGAGACCTTGAGTCCGATGCCACTCAGGTAGGCGGACACCGCATCCCGGGCTGCCTGCAGTGACGTCCTGATGGCTGGAATGGACCGCCTCGGTCCCTGGGCCAGAGCACCACGTCGTCGGCGTAGACAGAGCCGCGGGCCGGGAACCTGGTGCCTGTCGGAAGAGAAGCGGGGAGCCCTGCCATCGCCAGGTTGAACAGGAAGGGGCTCAGCCCAGAGCCCTGTGGTACACCTGTGGTGATGTCCCTGGGTTTGCTGGTCTCTTTTCCGACTCGAACCCGGAAGGTCCTGCCGGTCAGGAAGGCAGTCACGAAGCTGCGGAGGCACCCGTGAAAGCCAAGTCGGTCCAGAGACGTCTCGACGACCTCGTGTGGGAGACTGTCAAAGGCACTCTCCACGTCCAGCAGGAGCAGCATGGCCACGTCGCAACAGCTTTTGGCGTCCTCAAGGGTGGCGACGACGTCGGAAATGGAGTCGGCTGTGCACCGGTGGCGCCTGAAGCCAGTCAGTTTTTCCGGGAAGAAGTCGAGTTGGCCAGCAATTCATTCAACTCGCTCCAAGGCCACCTTCTCAAGCACCTTGCAGGGTGCCGAGGTGGGAGAGACTGGCCTTGGCTTTCTTGCGGGGCTTCAGGATCGGGGCGACGACCGCAGTGCGCCATGACTCCGGTAGGACGCCACTGCTCCAGACGTCATTGTAGTACTTGAGCAGGTGCTGGTGGCCAGCTCCGTCCAGGTTACAGAGCATCTGGAAGGTGACACCATCAGCTCCCGGGGCACTTCGTCTTTTCGATCCTGCAAGGGCAGCCTCCAACTAGTGTTTCCTGATGGGTTCGCAGCACAGCTCTTGTACTTGTGTGGCTGTCCACCCAGCATGGTGGCAAGTGGCAGGATACTGCAGCGCAGCAAGGGGAGGTGTAGCAGGCAGCTGGGCAATGTCCCTCGCAGAAAACTGGTCAGCCAGCTGTTCTGCCAGGTCCGCTGCCTAGATGGAAAAGTGGACGGCCAGGGATATCACTTGGTTGAATGGCCGTGGCACCATCAGCAGGCACTTCAGCAGGCGCCAGGCCTTGGTGCCATCCCATGATCGGTCGATGGAGGCACAGACGCCCACCCAGCCCTGCTTCCTGCGCGCTCGGGCGTGGCGTCTGCAGGCGGCGTCGACCTTCCGGAACACTGTCCAGAGCTCTGGTTGTGCCTTCTTCTGAGCTTGACGTTCTGCCCGCCTCCGTGCTGCTCTCAAGGCTAGGTGCTGGATGTCTGGAACAGGCTGCCCTTGCTGCGCCTTAACAGCAACGGTTGCAGCCCGGGCACTGTCAGCCACCAGCTGCATGAGGTCCTTGTCACCGTTGTCCTGCCTGAGCAGCTGCCGGTATACCCGCCAGTCTACCACACGGTACTCTCGATCCCTGGGGGCCTTGCCTCGGAAAGGGGTGAGTAGGATGGGCAGGTGGTCTGAACCCCAGTTGTCCGGGAACGGTGTCCAGGTGTACCGGCAACCCTCCGTAGCCACGCTGAGGTCTATGGCTGTGGTGGTGCTGTTGGCTCCACGACACAGGTAGGTGATGGCCCCTGTGTCCAGGATCACCAGGACTAGCTGCAGCAGGACGTCTCGCACCTCTCTCCCTCATACGTCGGTCCTGCGGTCGCCCCAAGCTGGATGTTGGGCGAAGACGTCTCCACACAGCAGAAATTGTTTCCCCAGTTGGTGCGTAAGCTGCCGAAGACACCCGGGGTCTAATGGTTCCTTGGGTCTGATGTAGACGCTGGCCACCGCGGTGTCAACACCGTCGAGGCGGACCCGGTCGGCGCAGCACTCGAAGGGCCCTCCGACCAGGTCGGCCACAAATACCTCCGCCTGCAGAAGGTCCCGCTTCACGTACATGGCACAGCGGGAAAGTCCTTGTGGGTGGTTGTCGTCCAGGCAAGGCGCAGCACTGCAGTCGGTCAGGGTGCAGCTGGTCCGGCTGCTGTAGCCGACGTAGCCTGGAAGTCGGAGCTGCTCTGCCTGGGCGTAGACCTCCTGGAGTGCGAGGACGTCGTAGTCGTTGTGGAGCAGGTGTTGTGCGAGGTCGTCTTTCTGTGGTCCCAGCCCGTGGACGTTCCACAGGAGGACGCTTGCGCGTCGGGGCTGACGTTGCCTGGTGGGAGGACTAGCCATGATGATTGTTCTGTTGCCAAGCCCCTGTCTGCAGGCAGATGGCCCGAAGCGGGTGCTTTTGTGGAAGCAAGGCAGCGACTGGCTGCTAGGAGAGCAGAAGGGGGCCCAGAAGTTGTTCCACTAGAAGCGTCGGGGCAGAGGTCTCAGCAGGCTGGGCCCTGGGGGTGGCGGCTGCACGCGTAGATACCCGAGCAGGAGGTAGGACAACAGGAGCGGCCGGGGCTGCAGGCTCAGCTGGAGTGTTGGTTGCAGCTGCAGGGGTTGGCTGGCGGAGGTTGCGTGGTGCTGGGGTTGGTCTGGCTGATACCGCGTGGCCCTCCAATGCACTGGCATAGGACCGAACCTACCTTGTCTCTTCCCTTACAACTGCCGCGACTTCTCGTCTGGAGAGGGCTGTGGTCGAAGAGGCCATGATGGTAGCCACTCGTCTCTGCTCCTGCCAGCGAGGACAGTCTGGTGTGTCAGCACGATGAGGGCCTCCGCAGTTCACACAACGGAGATGATGGCAGTCCGACACTCCTGGGTGAGACCGGCTGCAACGGCCGGTCTCATCCAGGAGTCTGGCCAGCTGCAGGTCTCCCAGTTGTGTGAACTGGCCAGTTGCAGGTCTCTTGTCTGGCCAGTTGCAGGTCTCTTGTCTGGCCAGTTGCAGGTCCCTCTCACGTGGCCGTACCGGCCACACTGCCTACACTGGAGTGGCCGTGGTCTGGATGGTCGGACTGGGAAGCGTACTTAGAACAGTGTCACGTGGTCTGGGGGAACTGGGCCCTCGAAGCGCAGCGTGACCGTACAGCCTTCTCCAGATGCCGAAAGGACTCGTACAGCCAACTGGAGTCCGAACAGCAGGTTCTCGTCAGCAACGTCGCTGTCCACACCGTGGAGGAATCCCATACTGGTTCGGAAGTCTTCAGGCTGCCTGGTGGTCACTGGGATACCCTTGAGCTCTGTGAGGGCCAAGAGCTGAACAAGGCAATCCTGGGAAGTCACGTCCACTGCTGCCACGTTGCGGTGTTGGTTCACCCGGATCGCAGCGACTCCCGGGTGCACCGAGAGTGCCTGGGCTATGGTCAGTCTGGGGCAGTTCCGGAAAGAGTTTCCAGCAGAAGCAGGCCGGTAGAGCACTGTCCCCTTTGCCGCAGGGTCTACAGGAAGGGCTGGTGAAGTCAGGTTTCTGGTACGACAAAGGGCAGCCTTAGATCGGACTGTCTGGAATCCCTCATTGTCAATTGTCTCACTGGTAGGGGGAGCTGCGTGTCTGAGGGCAGTACGGGCGTGGGGGTGGCCCTGTGGTTGTGGTCTGCTTGCACTGGCTCCCAGAAGAGGGTGGGGAAACCGCTGCACTCTGCAAGACTGGTACAGTCCTCCTCCTGCGCCGATTCCTGTTCCTCTTCCTCCGAGGTTTCGCTGTGGTATGGGCACTTGTGGCATCCTTCAGGAAAGCCATGGCAGGGTGATGGGACACGGGCTCGTGGCGAAGCACTTCGTCTATTCGTTCTGAATTTACTTCAAGAGCATCAACGGCAGGTACACCTGGAGGGCCCGTGGTCACAGTAGGGGGGTCTACTTGAATCGCCGAGGCCACCCCAGTCGTAGTGCTGCTTGCAGAACTGTCGGTAGAGTCCTCGGTGTATTGGGAATCATAGGATAGCCGGGAATCTGAGCTGTCGGCACTGCTGTCCCTCTCTCCTTGAGGGTTGGCTTGGACCAGCTTGCGCCGTGTGTCTGCTTCGTCATCGCTGCTGTCCTGAGGGCGGGGACGCTTCCGTGATGCGGACATGTCCATCTCCTCTTCAGCAGCAGCGGGGGCACTGGTACACATGGGGTCTCCGCGCGGGGCCTGCGACAAGTGTCGTACAGCATCTGCGGCAGCAGTCTTCCACGCCATGACCATGTTGTCTCTGGGCTCCTGTAGAGTCCAAGATTGCAGGCTTTCCAGCTGGGCAAATGGAATGCCACCAAAACTTGCACCACGTTTGTGCTTGGGGTTTCGCACAGGTTGGGGTTTCGCACCGGCAGTGCTCCTGGTGGCGGCATCATAGCTTGCGCTAGTGCCTTCGCGTCCTCGGAAGGTCTGTACCTGTCCTGGTCGTCCATGGTCGTGCAAGGGAGCTGACTGAGGTCTGTCGTTGGTGCATGCACACACCCGCACACACACTCACTCGCGTGAACACACACACTTTCACGTAAAGCACTAGTTGACAGAGTTCTGGAAGGAAACACTTCTCGGCAGAGCCGATGGTTATCGGGGAGGGGGGGAGGGAAAAGCACTGGTTAGTCACTGTACTCGCTACACGTGGTGTAGTGCGCTACAGGGAAAAAGCACTAAAAAAACCCTGAGATGGGTAGGCTGAAAGGAAAGATCGCACGGGTTCCTGAAAAGAAAGCGCACACGCGCACCTGAAGGAAAAGATAAGGCTAGGCACAAAGCACACTCACGATACGTGATCAAACACCCGCGGTACTTGTGCTATCAGTAGCTCGTGAACACCCGCTGAAAGTAAACAAACCTTAGCAGTGCGCACTATAAACACAAGAACAGGGCACGCGGGTTAAATACAACTAGCGGCTAGTGACTATCAAAGAACCTGAAAAGAAAAGTCAAGCCCGTTCCTAAAGAACGCTGGCGTTCCTTAGGAACGAAAAAAAATCACTCGCGTTTCTGCAATAAAAACGAAGCCTGAAAAGAAAGTAAGACCGCACGTGTTCGAGACCACTGTCGTCACACGCGGTGCGATGAGCCGCGCTAGTCGCTACACTCACTAGACGAGCACAAGAAAGCGCAACAGTAATAGAGAATCACTCGCCAACCAGTCGATGCAGGCTAGAAGGCAGTGCCTGAAGTTCTATGTCTAATCGAGGGAACAGGCACAGAGCGCACGCGTTGAACCACGGGCACGGCGGTGCATGGGGCGCGCGCGAGTACGGGCAGCGTACTCGCGTGAGGCACCAGTGAAGCGACCGCACTCCTCGGTGAACTACGCACGCCCGGCGTGAAGCGCGAGTCACGAAACAACAGCTGAGGAGCACGCGAAAACACGACCTTCCCCTTCGGCTGCACTGCGTATACGGACGCGCACTGCGCATACGGCAGTTACGCCGATGGGCGTTTCTTGCATTCTCTCTATTCTCTTTCTTTTGTTGAAGTTTCAAGTGAAACTGGCTTCCTTTTGCTCAGCAGCTTATTGGTACAAGTCTTAAGAAACCGCGAGTGTCGTATTGCTTGCTTGCTTGTTCCTTTCTTTTGTGGCTCTCACCCACTAAGGGAGATTGGCCAAGAAGCCGGTGGTTAATGCAAGTCAATACCTTTACGTTTTCTATACTAGGAGCATATGATTACTGCGTTTTCAGTGTGAAATTATTTTGGCGCAATGAAAAAAAAAGAAAAATATTGCCACAGGTACTTTTGTTCTTTATCTTTATCTGGTTAGGCTTCACGCGAGAGAAAAAAAAGAAAAAGCTCCCACTCTTCGGTGCCGGCCGTGACGCATGCAGCGTTTAAAACTTCGAGATTCTCTTCAAGTTTCATGATAATATCGCACTACCAGGCGAGCATACCAGGCGAGCAGAATAGCTCTTTTTCGAGCTTGTTCAGACATATTGAATCCTAACTATGGCTTTTTTTCCCAAAGTGCAAGGTGTGCAAGGAGTCTGACTCCAATAGTAATTTTATAAAGAGTTTCAATGGGTGAAACATTCTTGTATGAGCAAAATGAATTATGCGGCTACTTGGAGAAATATTAAAACACTTCATCGAAAATATTTGTCTGGGGAAGCTCACGCGTATTATGTACTGTATGTATGTATGTATGTATGTATGTATGTATGTATGTATGTATGTATGTATGTATGTATGTATGTATGTATGTATGTATGTATGTACGTATGTATGTATGTATGTATGTATGTATGTATGTATTGCCACTATTGATGAACGAGCCGCTGTGGCTCATACTCGTTTTGGGCTGCGAAGAAGAAGAGAACATTTTCGTGGTTGCTCTCGGGTCGCTCTCGGGGTGTGGCCAAGAATTAAGTAGCTGTTGTTGGTTAATTGATCTACCATCGTTTCTTATACTGCAATAGTTGTTTGATCAGTGTTTTTTGGTGCAGTTCAGACAAGACAAGATGCCCTTATCTTCGCCAGGGCCAGGGACTTTTCTTTGGTCTGCTTCTACGGATCCAAAGGAGGTGCCAGTGGATCTTTTTTTGAGCAACGGAATATCATCGGTTCCAGTGGCTCTAGTCCCGACCAATGACGGCATCATTCGGATGAAAAACCCGAAGATCATTCAGGCGGAATTACGGTCAGTGACGGCCCAATACCAGTCCATAACGGAAGTCCGCCAGTTCGGCAGAGGAGGCATACTGTGCTTTTCGCCAGACCAGTCCTGTGTCCTATATCTGCTAAAGTGCTCAACGCTTGCATCCCAGCCGGTGAGCGCGTTCATACCTTCTCATTTAGCATGTACCCGAGGTCTAGTGCGTGGCGTCGATGCTAACATGCCACCCTCCGAAGTACTAGAGCTGTTTTCGCCAGCAGGTGCTATTTCAGTCTATCGGTGTGGACGAGTGGTTGATAACAACAAAATACCAACTGAGTCTGTAATTGTTACCTTTGCGGGATCAGTCCGACCATCAGAAATTAAGGCTTGGCCTTTTTTTACAGAGTAGAGCCGCTCTCGCCTCGTCCGCTCCAATGCATAAAGTGCTGGTGATATGGTCACACAATGAAAGGTTGTAGGTCAGCGGTCAGGTGTAAGGTATGTGGGGAAGGTCACAAATCTAGCGACTGTCTGAGTGATAAATAAAAGTGTTGCCTATGTAGCGAAGCTCATGCGGCCGATAGCTCTAGTTGTTCGGCAAAGGTACGTGAAGTGCAAATTCTAGAGATAGTAGAACGAAGACGGTGTTCACGGAAGGAAGCAGCACTTGAAATACAAGCACGAACACAAGGCTACGCCGGTGTTACAGCTCGTAATATGCCAACAATGGAAGCTCTCTCTGTCCCTATTGCGGAAGCGATTGAGAAGGCAGTGGAGAAGGCAATGGAGCGCATCGCTGGGAATATTTGTGAGTCCTTGGCCCAGATTCTATCGAACCAGATGGCTCAAAAGTTGGGTACAGCGGAAAACAACCTCAGTGCACCACGTAACATTAGTGACTCCTCGGAGTTTGCAAAGGAGTATGCCTCTGCTACGCCACATCAGGCTACGGAAGCCCTTCACATTCGTGACTCCCCTGAAATTGCAAAGAAGTATGGCTCTGATACGCCACAGCAACCTATGGTAGCTGCAGATTCAGTAGAGGAAGGTAGCGTGTCTCAATGCGAGCTTACCAGGAAAGTGGAGGACTCAGACGAAATGGAGATGGATCCCCGATCGCTAAAGCGCTCGAGATCCCCTTTACACAAAAAGGCATCGCACCTGTCAATTCAAAAACCAAAAAGTACCAGAAGAACACCCTGTCTAAAGCTGATTTTCTTAAAGAAAATATTCTAAACAAGGCCATCGCTGAGGCTATTTTAGAGCGAAAATAGGGTCACTTAAAATTCTTCATTGGAATTGCCGATCAATTCACTCTGCAGCAACTGATCTAATATATTTGGCATCGAAATTTTCTCCAGATATTATTGCACTGCAAGAAACTTGGCTTTCAATGCATCATTCTTTTCAATTAAATAGATTCAGATCTTTCCGTCTAGACCGTTCATCGAAAGGTGGAGGTTTGGCATTTTTTATTAATAATAGAATAAGTCAAAGCAAAAATTGCGTATAAGCTCATGTCACCTGACAGTGAAATTCTCGCCTTAGAAATAACCTTACCAGGCTGCATGCCTTTTTTGGTGGTGAATGCATACTTTCCTAAAGGTGTAATAGATACTCGATGTTTAGACGCTGCAGTGACTTCTAGTTATCAAAATAAAATTCTAATCGGCGATTTCAATTCTCATCATACGTGCTGGGGTTTCCGAACTGATCAATGCGGTAAGAGATTGTGGGAGTGGACAGCGGATAATAACTTGTGTTGCCTGAATTCAAGAACACGCACTTACATTAGTGATAGGTCTCGTTAAGCCTTAGATTTAAGCTTTGTGAGTTCATCACTCACTAGTTTGTCGTGGAGTGCGTGTGATTGTGCAACTAACAGCGATCATTTGCCAATATTATTCGAGATTGCTTGCCAAGTTATAATGTCAGGCTCTCAGACTCAAGTGTTTATTATTTACACCAAATTTAGGAAAGATTTAGAATCTGCTTTGGCAACTCATTCTAAAGAGCAAGAAGATACAAAAGCCATGAGACTAAGTGCACTAATCAAAAGAACATATAAAAATGCAGAATTCGTTGTGGAATCCGCAAAGAGCACAACCCCCAGTCCGTGGTGGAACTTGGACTGTGCCCGGGATTTCCGACGAAGAAAGGCAGCTTGGAAAAAAACTTATGTATAACCAGTGCCCTCAAAACTGGTCTGATTACAAGTATCACGCTGCAATTTTCAAACGCACGGTCTCTTTAGCTAAGGAACAATATGATAGAAAACATTATGATCACCTTTCAAAAGCTTGTAACAAAAAGGCGCTGTTCAGGTTCATGAGAGCCCCGCCGTGGTGGTCTAGTGGCTATGGTACTCGGCTGCTGACCCGCAGGGCGCGGGTTCGAATCCCGGCTGCGGCGGCTGCATTTCCGATGGAGGCGGAAATATTGTGAAAAGTTAGCACAAGTGATACAAGGTTTGCCCTCGTCAGCTCCTGGTACGGATAGAATCACAACTGCTATGATAAAAAAATTATTCAAATTATCACCATGTGACCTACTAAACACTGTATATTATTCGTTAAAATATGCCTGGATTCCGTATGAGTGGAAATTAGCTAAAATAGTACCGATACAAAAAAGACAAGGATTCGGATTTGTCATAGAAAACATTTGACCCATTTCTCTTACATCTAATATGGTGAAGCTCATCGAAAGAGTTCTGAATAAAAGAATTCTAATATGGATGGAGGAAAATTTGATATTAAATCCAAATCAAATTGGCTTCAGAACAGATTGTTCAATCTGGTGTGCACACGCAAATTTAGAAAGCCGCATTCAGCTTGCTCGCAAAAAAAGACAACATGCGGCACTAGTGACATTGGATATGGCTAAGGCATACGATAGTGTAGAACATTCAGTATTATTAGACATATTAGAGAGCCACAATCTCCCAAAATATATATTGGCGTGGGTGAGGGAATTTTTGAGAGCAAGAGAGTTCTATTGCTTTAAGGATGGTTGCGCATTGTCAAAGTGCAAACAAACACGTGGTGTCCCCCAGGCGCTGTATTATCGCCAGTTCTACTTAACATCTTAATGAGCACTATACCGCATTGCCAGGACGTGAAAGTGTTTGTATATGCTGATAATATTGCATTTTTCACGGCACATAGAGACATATATTCTTTATATCAAACGCTACAGAGATATGTCAATATGCTGGAGAGATGGCTAGATGCAGTCTGCATGACCTTAAATGTAAATAAGAGTGCAGTATTGATATTCCCGTTATCCGATCCCATCTCAATTTCAATATGCTATAAACAAGAGCCTATTCCACAGGTGGAATCTCCTAAATATTTGTGAGTAACTTATAATGCCAACCTAAACTGGACTCCTCACATAGAAAGCATGGCATCTAACGCACAACGCGCCTTAGGAATTCTTCGTAGACTGAGCAGCCGCCGATATGGTCTACGCAGAAGCACAATGGTGATGATCTATAAAATGTATATGCGACCAATCCTAGAATTCGGGTGCGTATTGTTCTCCGGTGGCCCTGCCTATAAAATAAAGCCTCTGGTTATGCTGGAACGAGAAGCCTTGAGATTGTGTCTAGGTCTTCCGAGGTTTGTAAGAAACAATGTTTTGTATCAGGAAGCACGATTACCTACATTACCTTGCCGTTTTCGTATCCTAACGGTTCAGACGTTTCTGAAATTTTATAGCTATGCGACAAGACGATCTGAGTATGATTTTATAAATGACCCAGACAGCTTTTTTCTTGCCCATTGGCCACGCTTTCGAACACCTCAAATTGCTTTTGTCCAGAAACAACTAGATAGGTTAAATGTAAAAATTCGAGATGTGATTGCTGCGCAGGATACAAATCAAATTCTCAAGATTGAATTCGATGAGATTTTTCCCTCTAAGCCCAAATTACAATCCTATAGGGTCTTAAATAGACGACTGCAGGATTATCTTGCACACGCGGAAACGAATAATATTATAGCCACCGATGCTTCAGTATTGGATGAAAAGACATGTGTAGGTATATACTCACATTCGCTTGACTGGTCTTCTTCATTAGGATTACCGGATTTCACCCCAGTTTTTGAAGCTGAGCTGTTGGCAATAGTTCTAGCGCTGCGAAAGCTACCTTTGAATGCCGCTAATGCGATCATAATAACGGATTCCCTGTCAGTATGTACGTTGATTACGGCGTCAACAAAATCGATGGCCTTAAAGACGCTCCTTATGCTAGTTCCTCCTCAGCTGCAGCTACTGAAATTAGTATGGGTACCCGGTCATTGCGGCTTAGAAGTCACTGAAATCGCCGACTCTCTAGCACGAGCAGCATTGGAAGGGCCAGTACTATCAGTCCTTCCCGAAGTGGCCACTATAACGGCGACAAGATACAGAAAGCTTGCGCTCAGTGCAGACGCTATGGAAGCAATATTGTCAACACCAGAATTTACTCACTTAAGATTTCCATGGAAAAGTCATTGGTGTCCTACAAAACAGTTGGAAACCATAATAACCAGATTTCGATGTCGTGTCCCCCCGTTAAATTTCTATTCACATAGGGCTGGTCTGGCGATATCACCACTATGCAACTTTTGTTCAGAATTGGAAACAATAGAGCACTATTTTTTATCATCCGCCGATACAAATTGCTCAGGAAAACATTCTTAGCCCTCCCATTCGCTAGCCTGGGGTTGAATTTCACTATAGAAAACATACTTTCCTTTGGTGCTTACGATCTGGGCTTCAGCCACGAGAACGTTTTCTATGCAGTTTGCAAGTACCTGAATGAAAGTAAAAGAATTAGGCTTTTAATTGCGTGATTCCCACCCTCCTCGGAGCTTTGCACGCTCACTATACTCCTTTTGTTTCCGCGATGGAGTGCTTCTCAAAAAGAACTTTAATCCTACACAAGCTAAGTATCTGCTCGTGGCGCCTACTACGCTTCGTGGTGACATTTTACGAGTGTGTCACGATGAGCCATCGTCTGGACACTTTGGCTATACGCGCACCTTGCAACGGATTCAACGCTCCTACTACTGACCACGTCTCACAAAGGCTGTGAAGCACTACGTTCGCACATGTCGCGATTGTCAGTGACGTAAGTTTCCACCTTTACGACCAGCGGGACTACTGCAACCAATAGGCCCACCAAAGGCACCCTTCCATGAGATTGGCCTGGACTTGCTGGGGTCATTCCCCAAGTCTTCGTCAGGAAACCGGTAGATTGTGGTCGCTACCGAATACTTAACACGCTACTGTGATACCAAGGCACTTCTAAAAGCCACCGGAGCAGACGTCGCCCAATTTTTCGTTGACAGCATCGTATTACGTGACGGTGCGCCAGCTGTAATCATAACTTATCATACGACAGCTTTTACCGCAGAGATGCTGCAGGAAGTCTTGCGATTAAGTGGCATGGAACATTGTAAAACAATGGCTTACCACCCACAAGCAAATGAGCTGACTGAATGACTCAATAAGACAATTGCAAACATGCTGTTAATGTATGTGGACATCGATCACAAGAGCTGGGACGCCATACTTCCGTACGTTACTTTTGCGTATAACACTGCCTTTTAAGAAAGTACTGGTGTCACACCTTTTCGGTTAGTCCACGGTCGCGAGGTCACGACGATGCTTGACGCCATGCTCCTGCCCGACAACTTAGGAATATACCACAAGGATGCCGCCGGATTCGCGCAGTGCGCAGAAGAGGCCGTCAACTTGCTCGTCACCGTATTCAACATCACCAAACCACATACACACGCCGCTACAATCTTCGCCACCGTGAAGTTATTTTCAAGCCTGGTGATGAAGTCTGGGTGTGGACCCCTATCCGACAGCGTAGCCGTTCAGAAAAGCTTCTACGCCGCTACTTCGACCCTTATAAGGTCGTACGACGTCTCAGCGACGTCACTTACGAGGTTCTCCCAGAAGGCACTTCGAGACGTTCTCAATTCACCCCGCAAACTGAAGTCATTCGCGTTTCACGGCTCAAACCATACTTTTCGCACTATGTATCACCAGAGAGTGACTGACTTTATTCATAAATTCGCGTCTTTCTTTTTGTTTCGTCTTTTTCTTGCAATTTTTCTTCTTTCTCTTATTTCTCATTTAACTCTTGACTCCAGAACCAACTACGTTATTCCGCCTCACGCCATTCATTTCGCTTGCATGGTAACTTTCGTCTAATTTTCGTTTTTTTGCCTTCATGTACAGTAGGGAGACGATGCTTCTTGGGAGAGGGGGAATGCCACCATTGATGAACGAGCCGCTGTGGCTCATACTCGTTTTGGGCTGCGAAGAAAACATTTTCGTGGCTCTGGGTCGGGTGAACTCCTGGCTGTAAGTCTTGCTTTGATCGTGACAGTATTTATGTATGTAGTAATGTATGTATGTATGTATGTATGTATGTATGTATGTACGTGCGTATGTATGTATGTATGTATGTATGTAAGTGTGTAAGTGTGGGCAACTGTGGGCGCAGGTTAGCCAGATGAGGACAGAGGACGTTCGAGGACAACGAGAGACTTTTCTACACACGAGGACGGACAAAGGGATACACACATCATAAACTCACACATATATACACGCGTTCTCGGTCCAACGCGAAAGGGAGTTAATGTTCTTGTTCATTCACTCACATTCTACTCTTGGGGCGTGAACGTTGCGCTTGACCTTGAGCTCTCTCGGTAGTCAGGAGGCGGTGTGCCTTGTGCTTGCGGAGTTCGTACCGAGGCGGGGCCCGGTCTAGAAGATAACCACCAGGGGCATCCCAGTACGGTGGTCAACGCCTGGGCTTGCCTGTACACCACCGAGAACAGCGTACCGCCCGTCTGCCGCGAACAGACCTGGGACAGCGTCTCGCTCCGAGACCAGAACAGCAGCCGGCCGTGACGAACGTTGCTTCAGACCAACGTGGGGGTGAGGTGGGGCGATTCCCAGTCCAGGACGCACCCGAGGACTTCAACGCCGAGACGAGGCCCGGACACGGAGGGTCAGAACGAGCAGCCGGGGCGTGGCCCGAACTTGTCCTTGCTCTCTGCTCTCTGTGGTTAGCCGAGCTGTCCCCGTGGCTCGGGAGCTTTCACGTGGTACGCGCACGAGCACGCGCATAGGCGAGCTCATAGTTTTACCGCTATCACCATCATGATGATTCCCGCGCACCCTGAAATACTAAATCGGCCGCGAACACTGATTTTCTACGTCAAAGCATGACGCACACTCTCCAGGGCAGCGTTTTTTACCACATCTTCCCCCCAGTTCAAGAACAGCGAAACGGTGGGATGAAAAGGGTAGGCATGTTCATAGAGTATACAACGTATTACCAGTGTCATGAGTTCTTTGTGTACACACACACACACACACACACACAAAATATATTTACACGGAAAAAGCTACTATTAATGGATCATCTCTAACATGGTCTGTCAAATGCAATTCTATGCGAAATCTCTCACGTAGACGTCTCTCGCCGTTTTTGATTGGGCTTGGATGCCGATCGCTCGCATGACAGGTCGTCTGTCCCGTTGACGTCTTCAACATGAGTTGGCCCACGCCATCTCACGGCCTTCTGCCGCCGTAGCAGCAGGAGGGTAGCGGTCGCTTGGAAGCTCCGCCCTCGAGCAACAGCTCTCAGCCGCCGCGTTCGTCCCAGTAGCACACCTGGGTCGTGCCAGCCACCCGGAACGGCAGCAGGACCAGCGGCCCACAGCAAACGGGAACTCGTAACCACTCGGGACGGCAGCCGAAACAACGGAACCTCGCCTGGTCCCTGGGCCAGTCACCCAGCCGGAGTCGAGGCCTCATTCACCGGTTGTGCAGCTGTCAGGAACGGCAGCCGGAACAGCAGCGGATCGCCTGGTTCCTGGGCCAGTCACCCAGCCGGAATCCAAGACAGTAGAGAACCTAGAGGACGTCTCCTAGTTCCCCGGACCGGTCGTCCAGCCAAGAACCGTCTGTCCTTGCCCGCTTCGCTGCTTCGAACGCTATCACGTGCTTCCCGGTGTTGACGTGTTGAAGAATATAGGAATGCCTTTAGCTTGGTACCTTTGTTGTTGTTATGCATCTAGTTCGAAGTCCATTGTCGTGTCGCAGTTCAGTTTGGAATTGGTCAACCATGTTTGTACTCTTCCTCCTTTTCTTCCACGTACTAGCGCAGAACCAGAGTTCTTTCTTCCTATGTGCGTCTGTGTACCGCGGTGGCTTCTCGATGTTCATATAGATGCAGCAGTATTCAATCCAAACATTTGGGTCCGAGCGCCAAGCTACGCAGTCCAAAGCACGCCACATCTTTCGGTTGTCTTGAAGTTGGTGTGCCTCCGCACGGTACAGAGTACCATGTTGTGGGCTCACAGCGTTCCTAGCTCTACTACTACTCTGGCAGTTCCGGGCCCTCTTGCTCGAATTATGATCATCTTCTTGCTCTATTTTACGGTTTGTCATCGCCACTCGCTTTTCGTTGGGCTCCGATGCAAGAGTCTCAGATACGCATGACGTGCTCTTTCTTTGGCCAAGAGGTTTCATCTGACGACTGCAGAAACCATGCTGCTCCATACTTCTGTCACCTTCAATGCCATCACGTATCTGCTTAACACATTCACTTGCAGATCGTGTACACACAGCTACATCATCATGTTCTCCGACATACGCTTTTTCGAGTGTGTCTGACAGACTCGTGTCAACATCATGGATAACTATCTCATCCTTGAGATTATTGACTTGGTCCTCTTCATTAACCTCCTTAAGCGCTACCCTATTTGCAATCTCTCGGATTTCCAAGATATCTGTGCTGATCTCAGACAACAGCTTCTCTCCTTCGTGTCGCAAACGCACACGCTCATTGTCATTTTTGCACGTGTACCGCAGTTCGAAATCAATTCTCTTTTGTTCCTCATCAAGGTCTTCTTGCAACATTCGCTCTAAGTCGGCGCAAGACCACCCGACCTCCTCTCCAATACAAAGCAGTTTTTGCACTTTTACAGGCATCCTGTGTGCGACCGATTCTCGTCCGAAAGATGTTGAGTGCCGATCCTAGCAATGCCCATGTCCGTTCCGATCGCGTGCAATTTCTCTAAATCCATCGGTTTGTCCCGCCCGTCTGGCTCTCGGCAAGAAGGTAGGCCGATCTATTCTGGCAGCTTCTGATCCTGGCAGCTTCTGATCCTGGCAGGCTCGCCAAATATTGTGGGCAACTGTGGGCGCAGAATAGCCAGATGAGGACAAAGGACGTTCGAGGACAACGAGAGACTTTTATACACACGAAGACGGACAAAGGGATACACGCAACATAAACTCACACATATATACACGCGTTCTCGGTCCAACGCGAAAGGGAGTTAATGTTCTTGTTCATTCACTCACATTCTACTCTTGGGGCGTGAACGTTGCGCTTGACCTTGAGCTCTCTCGGTAGTCAGGAGGCGGTGTGTCTTGTGCTTGCGGAGTTCGTACCGAGGCGGGGCCCCGTCTAGAAGATAACCGCCAGGGGCATCCCAGTACGGTGGTCAACGCCTGGGCTTGCCTGTACACCACCGAGAACAGCGTACCGCCCGTCTGCCGCGAACAGACCTGGGACAGCGTCTCGCTCCGAGACCAGAACAGCAGCTGGCCGTGACGAACGTTGCTTCAGACCAACGTGGGGGTGAGGTGGGGCGATGCCCAGTCCAGGACGCACCCGAGGACTTCAACGCCGAGACGAGGCCCGGACACGGAGGGTCAGAACGAGCAGCCGGGGCGTGGCCCAAACTTGTCCTTGCTCTCTGCTCTCTGTGGTTAGCCGAGCTGTCCCCGTGGCTCGGGAGCTTTCACGTGGTACGCGCACGAGCACGCGCATAGGCGAGCTCATAGTTTTACCGCTATCACCATCATGATGATTCCCGCGCACCCTGAAATACTAAATCGGCCCCGCACACCGATTTTCTACGTCAAAGCATGACGCACACTCTCCAGGGCAGCGTTTTTTACCACAGTAAGTATGTATGTATGTATGTATGTATGTATGTATGTATGTATGTATGTATGTATGTATGTATGTATGTATGTATGTATGTATGTATGTATGTATGTATGATTGTATGTATGTATGTATGCCCTGCTTTACGAGTACAAGAACGGTAAGTGAGCGACCACAACCACATTATATCGGCACATTTACTAAAGCCTAGGAGAAAATTCGTATCAACGCTTACATTTTCATAACTGTTCAATAGCGCACCTTCGTGGTTTTGTTCTCATGCTCAGGGGTGCGCGCGTCGAGGCACCCTTGTATTGAAGGAAGGGGCGTAGTCGGGGGGATGGCACATCGGAACCGTACCCACCTCCCACAATGTTTTGTCACCATGGCATATAGAGCAAAAAATCTCCATTTTAGTGGAGTGCCCTCACCAAAATCAAGGAGGTGCCCCCCCTCACCTAAAAAATTCTCAAACATCCTGGACCAGCTACAAGCAAGCCGAAGATGCCGCTCTGGTCCAAGCACTCTAACTACCATCTCGGGTAAAGGATATCGTTCCTCTGAAGCTTGCCATTTCCATTAAAGTTGTCTCTTTCTCTCTCTTTTTTTCTATTTGTCTGCTCAAAGGCGCCGTTTCTGCTAACAACCCTTGCGGGTTGCTTCAGAAACCACGGCTTGCTTGCGACACTTGGCAAGGCACGCAATTGTACAAGAGAAAGCTCGCATTGAGGCCGCCACTTTACTTGCAGAAGATGCCGCTGCCTTTCGACCGGACTATGTCAATCGTTTTCCTTACCTGAAAGCCTGCATGAAAGAAAGCAAGCGGTAGGTTGCACAACCAACCGATTTTTATTGCACGACCTAGAGACTGAAGAACGCTGACAAGGAAAACGGTGCATTGAGCCAGTTAACAATATTCTCTACTGCAATAAGCCATATCGTTTAAATTTATACACCGTATTGTTGAGACAAAAAAAGCTACTAAACCATTACATTCTAGTAGTACGTATACACGAATCGGCTACTTCGGGATGCTTAAAAAATATACGAAAGTTGTGCAAGATGGATGAACCGAAATATGTTCGTCTCAACGTAGAAAAGGTACTGAAACAAAAATTTGGTCAGGTGCTTTGTTCTGTAATGTGCTGGTAGGGGTTGGTTAATCATAACGTAACACAACGCTGCTTTGAGCGTGCGGCAAGTACTAAATTTGAGGCTCCTCATTACCGAGCATATTTCAGTTAGATATGAGAGAGCTACAAAAACTACAAGCTGCTTGACGCAACTGTTACTACCTAGTGTGTGCACCACTCAACCACGTCAGCATAGGGCACTCTATCGCACTTGCAAATTCTCCACATCGAAAAGTTATTTTTTCGAACAGAAACAAGAAAACAGTGTCACAATACACAAAATTTTCAGAGTGCGCCCCGATCAGGGACTCGCAAACAGCTGCCGTGAACTATTCTGCTCCCGCTAACACATCAAAGAGCAAGAACCGCTGTGACGTCATTAAAACTTGCTGTATCGACTGCAGCCTGGTCACGTGAGTGAAGTAGGGGCCTCTACGCGTCACTTTCGAGGCTTTCAATGACGCGAGTGGCGGTGTATAGCACTCGATCACGAGTACAAGTTTCATAACTGATAAAATTATTCCAAGCCATAAACGCTGTTTATATGTTGCGGGTGGTAGCACATGCTCCCAAGAATATATCCGATATTCTAACTCGCCCACGAAATATTGTGTCAGTGCCGCTTAAGAGAAAGGGGAAGAGCCACCTGGTTTGGTGAGCAAACGGCTGTAGCTCAAGCAAATAAATATGGTATGTCAGCGTTATAGATATTGAGTGAGTCATGCGTTCCATTAAACAGGGAACACAATGACAATGAACCGATCGGATCGAACGTCAGCAAATAGCGGCAGCCACATTGACCTGACGTCGACAAAACAAGCTCGCGCTTTTTTCACCTGAATCAGCCAAAAGTTACCCAGCCAGAATTGTTCAGATGGCCCGATATTGGTTTCAGATGATGCTGGATAGTTGTCATTGAGTCAATGTGTTGTAGCATATGCTCGCGTGAAGTGGGCCCTGTCTATGTCGGGAGTTCCCGGGTTTGATCATTTGCACCCAGTATTATGATATTTTAGTGAATGCGAATTACCATACGGCGAATAGAGAAATAATGCAATGTCTTAGGACGGCTTTACGTGTATAACTTAGAAGGGGACACCTGCGGTATTCCTTCGAGGCATACGGCAACTTCATCACAGAGTCATATACACGTGTTAGGGTGTAAATAGCCCCTATGACAGTATGGTGTTAGCACTGTTGCTCTATCATTGGCCACTATTGCTAAAATAGCCTAATTGTAGCCCAACGGCATTCACGCCCTTATCATCACCCCGCGGCGGTGGTCTAGTGGCTAAGCTACTCGGCGGCTGACACGCAGGTCGTGGGCTTAAATCCCGGCTGCGGCGGCTGCATTTTTGATGAAGGTGAAAATGGTGTATGCGATCGCAAATGAAATGCAAATCTGAGCACACAGGCCATGTGCTAAACTTGGGTGCACGTTAAAAAATCCCAGGTGGTCAAAGTTTCGGGGGACCACCACTAAGGCGTCTCTCATAATCATATGGTGGTTTTCGGGAACCCCACATATCAATGAATCAACCCTTATTATAAGTAGCACTGTTTGTGGAAAATACATCGTAATCATAACCATTTTCTCACTGCGGTCTTGGTGTGTAATTGAAATATTTTGTGGAGCTTGGCAGGTTTATAAAGAAAGCCTTATTGTCTTCAACACAACTCAGAAGTGCGAAAGACCCAACACAACAATTGCGCACATGGATCTTGGTAATCGTGGACCAACACTATTGGAAGGTTATATACACTTTCTTCACAGATATTTTCCCCAATTAGCAGTTCCAAATATTGGCAACGAAGCTTCGAAGCACGGCATAAAGCGGCTCCTCCCATGTCTAGCAATGACCACCTAGCATCACATCATAGGCATGTCACTAGCAATGCTTGTTAGAGATAGTCGTAGCAAAAACTAAAAATAAGAGTGAAAGATATTCAGTCAGTGATATTATGCACTGTCGACAGTAGGTGAACAATTGCGCCGACACAATGCCTGCTTTTTCTTTTTTGGGTATATGAGACACCAATTTATTTAGCGGTTCTCCACAGCTTAGCCTACCACTATTAAAATGCCCAAGTAATCTAATACATGGCTAGTAAGGTGTATTTTCACTTAAAAAGGCATAACAGTCCTTGATATGCAGCGAGTGTCTCAAGAAATGCGCCCAAATTCTCCAAAATCAGTAAATATGAATATTTGCTCACTGCCTGAAAAAATGCTTTTCCCATGAGGGAAGGCCTTTTAATTTAGGTAAAGCATCATTTGGAGAGTATATAAAAAGGCTCTGTTATAAAGTTTTCATAACTGTAGCGTTGCGCGTATGTCGAAAGGTATGCCGAAACTCGGGCATGTTCTTTCGTTCCACGTGCAGCATACGAGTTTCCACTCTCGAAGGCAGCAAGGGTGCACACACAGCGTTCTCGTGCTGCTCGTCTCACTTCTGTTGAATATTGCAGATAAATATATGAACAGCTTGTCACCACAGGCGCTCGCATCATAGTGACAAAGTCCCTGTGAGTCACGACAACGCTGAAATCAAATGCAAGGCATCGTATGCATGTGTTCATATAACTTTTATTCTGCTTGCGTGTGTGCATTATCTGCGCGATGAATCTGACAGTATAATCCTGCTTCTCGGCATGAGTACTGCTCCTTGTCAAGAGAAAACGTAGTCAGCTTACCCGATCTTCACTGCCGGCATGCGTCAATCAATGATCAACATGTGAACTCGGATGCGATATCTTTGATTCTGAGAAGGCTTGTGACTCAACTTGTGAGTGTTATAGTGCTGCTTTGGCTCTCAAGACTCTGATGCGGTGAACGCCGAGTAGAAGCTTCTTTAAATACAAAATAATTTGATCAGCTTGCATTACTTGAGCAAAGCTGGAGCCGTTGAATAGCTTGTGATAACCTAGCCTGTTCTAGCTTTTCAAGTCTGTCGTCAACTCATTTGCTTCGTCGGCTTTGAAGTGAAGACCGTGTCAGCTCTGTCTTATTTTGATTATGCTACTTACCTAAGACCTATTGACCTTTACACTGAAGATTTCTGTCTTGATATATGATGTTACAATTAAAAAGAATCAATTATCCTGGGCTCTATTATCAAGGTCTCCCGCTTCCTACGGGCCCTGTGACCCCTCACCCTGATTACTCTGGCAGCGACAACACTAACTTAGACGCCGACTTCTCTATTGAAGATGTGCGCCGAGCTCTCCATGAGCTCAATGGCCGCTCAGCCCCTGGCCCCGATGGCATCACCAACAAGCTCCTACGCAACCTGGACGATTCCTCCGTCACTTACCTCACTGACACTATCAACGAGATATGAAAAAAGGGTGAGATACCCGATGCTTGGAAACTAGCTCATACGGTTCTCATACCCAAACCCGGAAAGGCGCCGAGCCTAGATAACCTACGCCCCATATCTCTCACGTCGTGCGTGGGCAAAGTGGCTGAGCACGTCGTACTCGAACGGGTTGGTCGATACCTCGAAGATAACGACTGCATCCCGCACCACATGATTGGCTTCCAACCAGGGTTATGCACTCAAGACGCCATGTTACTCATAAAGCATCAAATTCTAGATGGCGGAAACCCTCGGGACACTCGTACAATACTCGGCCTCGATTTAGAAAAGGCCTTTGATACAATAACGCACTCGTCAATCTTGAAAGCGATCGCAGCCCTCGGCCTAGGTCATCAATTTTACTACTTTATCCGCTCTTTTCTCACTCGACGCAGAGCCGTCCTCCGTGTAGGAGACCTAGTGTCGGAAAAAGGGGAGCTCGGACAGCGGGGCACTCCTCAGGGATCCGTCCTCTCACCCACGCTCTTCAACCTCGTGATGATCAGGCTTTCCGAACGACTTTCAAAAATAGACGGGCTAAATCACACTATGTATGCGGATGATGTAACCATATGGTGCTCCACAGGGTCGGATGGCTTCATTGAGTCCGCCCTGCAAGAGGCTATCGACACCACCGAGTCTCACCTCGACCACACCGGTCTCAGGTGCTCACCTGCGAAGTTGGAGCTGTTCCCAAACGCCGGGGTGCCAAGCCCAAAGGGTGGAAACCTCCGGCGGAACGCAATATCACCCTCCACAACAGAGATGGTCGTACTATACCTAGGGTAGACACCATCAAGGTCCTCGGCATGATCATCGAGTCCCGCGGAACCAACACCCAAGCAGTACACAAGCTCAGAACTAAGACTGAGAATGCCATACGACTCGTACGTAGAGTAGCCAACAGGCACCATGGCCTCAAAGAAGACAACCTGCGGCGTCTCGTACACGCGTTTGTTTTGTGCCGTTTTACCTACGTTGCTGCTATACACAAGTGGCTACGTGCTGAGCGTGATCAACTCAATGCGCTTATTTGCAAGGTGGTAAAACGAGCCCTTGGCCTCCCTATCACCACTCCAACGTACAAACTCCTCAAGCTTGGCGTACATAACACGCTAGAAGAGATCGCCGAAGCTCAGGAACGTGTACAATTGACCCGACTCACTACCACCAAGGCGGGCCGTTCGAGGACAACGAGAGACTTTTATACACACGAAGACGGACAAAGGGATACACGCAACATAAACTCACAAATATATACACGCGTTCTCGGTCCAACGCGAAAGGGAGTTAATGTTCTTGTTCATTCACTCACATTCTACTCTTGGGGCGTGAACGTTGCGCTTGACCTTGAGCTCTCTCGGTAGTCAGGAGGCGGTGTGTCTTGTGCTTGCAGAGTTCGTACCGAGGCGGGGCCCCGTCTAGAAGATAACCGCCAGGGGCATCCCAGTACGGTGGTCAACGCCTGGGCTTGCCTGTACACCACCGAGAACAGCGTACCGCCCGTCTGCCGCGAACAGACCTGGGACAGCGTCTCGCTCCGAGACCAGAACAGCAGCTGGCCGTGACGAACGTTGCTTCAGACCAACGTGGGGGTGAGGTGGGGCGATGCCCAGTCCAGGACGCACCCGAGGACTTCAACGCCGAGACGAGGCCCGGACACGGAGGGTCAGAACGAGCAGCCGGGGCGTGGCCCAAACTTGTCCTTGCTCTCTGCTCTCTGTGGTTAGCCGAGCTGTCCCCGTGGCTCGGGAGCTTTCACGTGGTACGCGCACGAGCACGCGCATAGGCGAGCTCATAGTTTTACCGCTATCACCATCATGATGATTCCCGCGCACCCTGAAATACTAAATCGGCCCCGCACACCGATTTTCTACGTCAAAGCATGACGCACACTCTCCAGGGCAGCGTTTTTTACCACAGTAAGTATGTATGTATGTATGTATGTATGTATGTATGTATGTATGTATGTATGTATGTATGTATGTATGTATGTATGTATGTATGTATGATTCTATGTATGTATGTATGCCCTGCTTTACGAGTACAAGAACGGTAAGTGAGCGACCACAACCACATAATATCGGCACATTTACTAAAGCCTAGGAGAAAATTCGTATCAACGCTTACATTTTCATAACTGTTCAATAGCGCACCTTCGTGGTTTTGTTCTCATGCTCAGGGGTGCGCGCGTCGAGGCACCCTTGTATTGAAGGAAGGGGCGTAGTCGGGGGGATGGCACATCAGAACCGTGCCCACCTCCCACAATGTTTTGTCACCATGGCATATAGAGCAAAAAATCTCCATTTTAGTGGAGTGCCCTCACCAAAATCAAGGAGGTGCCCCCCCTCACCTAAAAACTTCTCAAACATCCTGGACCAGCTACAAGCAAGCCGAAGATGCCGCTCTGGTCCAAGCACTCTAACTACCATCTCGGGTAAAGGATATCGTTCCTCTGAAGCTTGCCATTTCCATTAAAGTTGTCTCTTTCTCTCTCTTTTTTTCTATTTGTCTGCTCAAAGGCGCCGTTTCTGCTAACAACACTTGCGGGTTGCTTCAGAAACCACGGCTTGCTTGCGACACTTGGCAAGGCACGCAATTGTACAAGAGAAAGCTCGCATTGAGGCCGCCACTTTACTTGCAGAAGATGCCGCTGCCTTTCGACCGGACTATGTCAATCGTTTTCCTTACCTGAAAGCCTGCATGAAAGAAAGCAAGCGGTAGGTTGCACAACCAACCGATTTTTATTGCACGACCTAGAGACTGAAGAACGCTGACAAGGAAAACGGTGCATTGAGCCAGTTAACAATATTCTCTACTGCAATAAGCCATATCATTTAAATTTATACACCGTATTGCTGAGACAAAAAAAGCTACTAAACCATTACATTCTAGTAGTACGTATACACGAATCGGCTACTTCGAGATGCTTAAAAAATATACGAAAGTTGTGCAAGATGGATGAACCGAAATATGTTCGTCTCAACGTAGAAAAGGTACTGAAACAAAAATTTGGTCAGGTGCTTTTTTCTGTATTGTGCTGGTAGGGGTTGGTTAATCATAACGTAACACAACGCTGCTTTGAGCGTGCGGCAAGTACTAAATTTGAGGCTCCTCATTACCGAGCATATTTCAGTTAGATATGAAAGAGCTACAAAAACTACAAGCTGCTTGACGCAACTGTTACTACCTAGTGTGTGCACCACTCAACCACGTCAGCATAGGGCACTCTATCGCACTTGCAAATTCTCCACATCGAAAAGTTATTTTTTCGAACAGAAACAAGAAAACAGTGTCACAATACACAAAATTTTCAGCAAGTGCGCCCCGATCAGGGACTCGCAAACAGCTGCCGTGAACTATTCTGCTCCCGCTAACACATCAAAAGAGCAAGAACCGCTGTGACGTCATTAAAACTTGCTGTATCGACTGCAGCCTGGTCACGTGAGTGAAGTAGGGGCCTCTACGCGTCACTTTCGAGGCTTTCAATGACGCGAGTGGCGGTGTATAGCACTCGATCACGAGTACAAGTTTCATAACTGATAAAAGTATTCCAAGCCATAAACGCTGTTTATATGTTGCGGGTGGTAGCACATGCTCCCAAGAATATATCCGATATTCTAACTCGCCCACGAAATATTGTGTCAGTGCCGCTTAAGAGAAAGGGGAAGAGCCACCTGGTTTGGTGAGCAAACGGCTGTAGCTCAAGCAAATAAATATGGTATGTCAGCGTTATAGATATTGAGTGAGTCATGCGTTCCATTAAACAGGGAACACAATGACAATGAACCGATCGGATCGAACGTCAGCAAATAGCGGCAGCCACATTGACCTGACGTCGACAAAACAAGCTCGCGCTTTTTTCACCTGAATCAGCCAAAAGTTACCCAGCCAGAATTGTTCAGATGGCCCGATATTGGTTTCAGATGATGCTGGATAGTTGTCATTGAGTCAATGTGTTGTAGCATATGCTCGCGTGAAGTGGGCCCTGTCTATGTCGGGAGTTCCCGGGTTTGATCATTTGCACCCAGTATTATGATATTTTAGTGAATGCGAATTACCATACGGCGAATAGAGAAATAATGCAATGTCTTAGGACGGCTTTACGTGTATAACTTAGAAGGGGACACCTGCGGTATTCCTTCGAGGCATACGGCAACTTCATCACAGAGTCATATACACGTGTTAGGGTGTAAATAGCCCCTATGACAGTATGGTGTTAGCACTGTTGCTCTATCATTGGCCACTATTGCTAAAATAGCCTAATTGTAGCCCAACGGCATTCACGCCCTTATCATCACCCCGCGGCGGTGGTCTAGTGGCTAAGCTACTCGGCGGCTGACACGCGGGTCGTGGGCTCAAATCCCGGCTGCGGCGGCTGCATTTTTGATGAAGGTGAAAATGGTGTATGCGATCGCAAATGAAATGCAAATCTGAGCACACAGGCCATGTGCTAAACTTGGGTGCACGTTAAAAAATCCGAGGTGGTCAAAGTTTCGGGGGACCACCACTAAGGCGTCTCTCATAATCATATGGTGGTTTTCGGGAACCCCACATATCAATGAATCAACCCTTATTATAAGTAGCACTGTTTGTGGAAAATACATCGTAATCATAACCATTTTCTCACTGCGGTCTTGGTGTGTAATTGAAATATTTTGTGGAGCTTGGCAGGTTTATAAAGAAAGCCTTATTGTCTTCAACACAACTCAGAAGTGCGAAAGACCCAACACAACAATTGCGCACATGGATCTTGGTAATCGTGGACCAACACTATTGGAAGGTTATATACACTTTATTCACAGATATTTTCCCCAATTAGCAGTTCCAAATATTGGCAACGAAGCTTCGAAGCACGGCATAAAGCGGCTCCTCCCATGTCTAGCAATGACCACCTAGCATCACATCATAGGCATGTCACTAGCAATGCTTGTTAGAGATAGTCGTAGCAAAAACTAAAAATAAGAGTGAAAGATTTTCAGTCAGTGATATTATGCACTGTCGACAGTAGGTGAACAATTGCGCCGACACAATGCCTGCTTTTTCTTTTTTGGGTATATGAGACACCAATTTATTTAGCGGTTCTCCACAGCTTAGCCTACCACTATTAAAATGCCCAAGTAATCTATTACATGGCTAGTAAGGTGTATTTTCACTTAAAAAGGCATAACAGTCCTTGATATGCAGCGAGTGTCTCAAGAAATGCGCCCAAATTCTCCAAAATCAGTAAATATGAATATTTGCTCACTGCCTGAAAAAATGCTTTTCCCATGAGCGAAGGCCTTTTAATTTAGGTAAAGCATCATTTGGAGAGTATATAAAAAGGCTCTGTTATAAAGTTTTCATAACTGTAGCGTTGCGCGTATGTCGAAAGGTATGCCGAAACTCGGGCATGTTCTTTCGTTCCACGTGCAGCATACGAGTTTCCACTCTCGAAGGCAGCAAGGGTGCACACACAGCGTTCTCGTGCTGCTCGTCTCACTTCTGTTGAATATTGCAGATAAATATATGAACAGCTTGTCACCACAGGCGCTCGCATCATAGTGACAAAGTCCCTGTGAGTCACGACAACGCTGAAATCAAATGCAAGGCATCGTATGCATGTGTTCATATAACTTTTATTCTGCTTGCGTGTGTGCATTATCTGCGCGATGAATCTGACAGTATAATTCTGCTTCTCGGCATGAGTACTGCTCCTTGTCAAGAGAAAACGTAGTCAGCTTACCCGATCTTCACTGCCGGCATGCGTCAATCAATGATCAACACGTGAACTCGGATGCGATATCTTTGATTCTGAGAAGGCTTGTGACTCAACTTGTGAGTGTTATAGTGCTGCTTTGGCTCTCAAGACTCTGATGCGGTGAACGCCGAGTAGAAGCTTCTTTAAATACAAAATAATTTGATCAGCTTGCATTACTTGAGCAAAGCTGGAGCCGTTGAATAGCTTGTGATAACCTAGCCTGTTCTAGCTTTTCAAGTCTGTCGTCAACTCATTTGCTTCGTCGGCTTTGAAGTGAAGACCGTGTCAGCTCTGTCTTATTTTGATTATGCTACTTACCTAAGACCTATTGACCTTTACACTGAAGATTTCTGTCTTGATATATGATGTTACAATTAAAAAGAATCAATTATCCTGGGCTCTATTAGCAAGGTCTCCCGCTTCCCACGGGCCCTGTGACCCCTCACCCTGATTACTCTGGCAGCGACAACACTAACTTAGACGCCGACTTCTCTATTGAAGATGTGCGCCGAGCTCTCCATGAGCTCAATGGCCGCTCAGCCCCTGGCCCCGATGGCATCACCAACAAGCTCCTACGCAACCTGGACGATTCCTCCGTCACTTACCTCACTGACACTATCAACGAGATATGAAAAAAGGGTGAGATACCCGATGCTTGGAAACTAGCTCATACGGTTCTCATACCCAAACCCGGAAAGGCGCCGAGCCTAGATAACCTACGCCCCATATCTCTCACGTCGTGCGTGGGCAAAGTGGCTGAGCACGTCGTACTCGAACGGGTTGGTCGATACCTCGAAGATAACGACTGCATCCCGCACCACATGATTGGCTTCCAACCAGGGTTATGCACTCAAGACGCCATGTTACTCATAAAGCATCAAATTCTAGATGGCGGAAACCCTCGAGACACTCGTACAATACTCGTGCTCGATTTAGAAAAGGCCTTTGATACAATAACGCACTCGTCAATCTTGAAAGCGATCGCAGCCCTCGGCCTAGGTCATCAATTTTACTACTTTATCCGCTCTTTTCTCACTCGACGCAGAGCCGTCCTCCGTGTAGGAGACCTAGTGTCGGAAGAAGGGGAGCTCGGACAGCGGGGCACTCCTCAGGGATCCGTCCTCTCACCCACGCTCTTCAACCTCGTGATGATCAGGCTTTCCGAACGACTTTCAAAAATAGACGGGCTAAATCACACTATGTATGCGGATGATGTAACCATATGGTGCTCCACAGGGTCGGATGGCTTCATTGAGTCCGCCCTGCAAGAGGCTATCGACACCACCGAGTCTCACCTCGACCACACCGGTCTCAGGTGCTCACCTGCGAAGTTGGAGCTGTTCCCAAACGCCGGGGTGCCAAGCCCAAAGGGTGGAAACCTCCGGCGGAACGCAATATCACCCTCCACAACAGAGATGGTCGTACTATACCCAGGGTAGACACCATCAAGGTCCTCGGCATGATCATCGAGTCCCGCGGAACCAACACCCAAACAGTACACAAGCTCAGGACTAAGACTGAGAATGCCATACGACTCGTACGTAGAGTAGCCAACAGGCACCATGGCCTCAAAGAAGACAACCTGCGGCGTCTCGTACACGCGTTTGTTTTGTGCCGTTTTACCTACGTTGCTGCTATACACAAGTGGCTACGTGCTGAGCGTGATCAACTCAATGCCCTTATTTGCAAGGTGGTAAAACGAGCCCTTGGCCTCCCTATCACCACTCCAACGTACAAACTCCTCAAGCTTGGCGTACATAACACGCTAGAAGAGATCGCCGAAGCTCAGGAACGTGTACAATTGACCCGACTCACTACCACCAAGGCGGGCCGCCATATTCTGCGCGAGCTCGGCTTCTTCTCCTCGAGGGCCAGGGACCCCCCAGAGTTGACTCTGATTCCCCGTGAATTCCGCGACCTTATCACGATCGCTCCCATACCACGAAATCTAAATCCCGAATACAACAGAGGCAGACGCCTTGCGCGGGCGACCGCCATTCTCAAGCGCATAGACATGGAAGCCGACAACGTCTCGTTCGTGGACGCCGCTGCCTGTCGCAGCAACCAAGCCTTCGCCGCGGTCGCGGTATCATCCGTGCAGCAGACTCTTAACTCAGCCACAATCCTCACCCGAAAACCCGAAGTAGCGGAGCAAGTAGCTATAGCTATAGTCATGCTCGACAGCAAACGGGAGTTCATCTTCAGCGACTCCAGGCCGGCCATCAAAGCCTTCGAACGCGGAGTCATCTCCGACCAAGCGTTACGTATCCTGCGCAATGCGGACCCGAGTGCCCTGAAGCACCACACTGTCATCTGGTTCCCCGCCCATCTCGGCCAGGTGCCGGGTGCCCTATCCAACCTCAACGAGATCGCCCATGATGCAGCGCGCGCACTTACCGACCGCACTGCCACAGAGCAACCTCATCTTGCTGGGTTGGATACCCATCGGGATGCACCAATTACGTACAATGAAATTACAAAGCACTTTTACTTGGAACGCCGCATTTTTCCACCCCCCCATCCGAAACTTCACCGACCGCAGGCATTAACCCTACGCCTATTACAGACACACACGTACCCAAACCTTGCCACGCTTCACCTTTATTATCCCGATGCATACCCCAGCGACACATGCCCATCATGTGTACACACAGCGACACTCGCACACATGCTGTGGGAGTGTAGAACAACTCCTCCCGACTCTACCTCAAGCAAGTGGGAGAGGTCCCTCAGGAGCTCACTTCTCAACGACCAGCAATGGGCCGTCCAGCAGGCTCACGAAGCGGCCGCCAGGTACTCCCTGTCGGTCCCTACGTGGGAGACGCCCGCTACGCACTAAGCGCGTCCTGCAGGACTGAAATAAAGTTTTTTCATTCCATTCCATATTAGCAAGGTCATAATTAGTATAGAGCTATTCACTGTAATCCTGGCTAGCACGATTATAATCATCATCACATCGGCAAGGTATAATTGTCATAGTTTTTCTTAGCGCCCAAACAATGGTTGCGTTAATTAGCATGGTTTAGTTTGCGTGCCAACTAGTGTGCTTTAGTTAGCCCGGTCATGTTTTACATCACTTGATTAGCATGGTCTTATTAAGATGTGCGAGAATTCCCTTGGCCATACGACGACTTCGCTTAACTAGACTGGTCATAGCATGTCCCGGCCTATCAAAGTATATAGCCCAGCCAAATAGCTAATTAGCCAGACACACATGCTCATGTGCTTGCCGATGGCCAAGACAATGAAGAGGGCGCGCATCTGCCGAGCAGTGCGCTAGAATATATGCGTTGCCAATGAAGAGGTCACAGTATATTTTTATTAAATAACCGACGCACTTTTTACCACCAGTGGTCAAGATTACAATGTCCCCAAGTCAATGTCACAAAGAAACGATTGGAAACTTTACATTTACTCACACAGAAACAAACAAAAACATTACAAGTAGAGCTTCGGGAAGTTCTAACCATCAGAAGGTCTGTGAAAAAAGTAAAACAATTTGACGGCATACTTCCCAAGAATTGCAATCACTCACTCAATGTATTCTTAAATTGCATTGTAGAAAACTGTTTGTCTAGCCTAAAATTAGCTGCAGTGTGGCCAACTGAGGCTTCAGTTTGTGAAGAAAAAGAAGAGGTGGGAATCGCATCATTGTCTCTCTATTGCTTGTTTTTCAATTTATTTACCCGGCTTTACATGTAGAATTATGTGGAATTACATTCCATTACTTTAGCTTTACAGAAACTACCCCTAATAATGTGAGAAGCCGTCATTGAGACAAACAGCCTATTCATTTGTTCCTCAGTAACTGCACCAAAATATTTAGTTCTTAGGAGTACTTAATTTTCTCGATTCAACACATATTTTTATTATTCACTTGGTGTGGTTACCAGGTCACAAAGTTATATCTCTATGCGGATGCGCTAACACTTGCATCACAAGACGGTCATGTAAAGTCTATTTAGCCGAAGTTAGCGTTTGTAACTGCGGCGCGATTTCAAAAATTTGCCACGTCGGACAGCTTTCCTCAGTCCACATGCTCAGCTTCTCGGTTCTTTCACTTCAGTTTTTGTTGACAAAATCGCTGGCGGCCCTTCAAAAGCACCGAAACAGCAGTTACTAGAATACGATGCTGAGTCCCCCCCCTCCCTTAACTTTTACCTACTCAGGTCTGGTCTGGTTCAGTTACATTTATGCCTCCCTTGCAATGAGAGTGAATCCGGGATCATTTGAGAATGAATGCCGGGAGCATCCGGGCCACCGAAAGTGCGCCGAATTACGTGCGGCGGCGGCCAGATCCCCCGAAAGGACCCTATCCACGCCAAGCACTCTCGGACTGATTTTTGAGGCGTCTGCCGCTGAATTGGTCGCTGCAGAGCAATAAGAGCACTAGTCAAGGAACCTTGAAAAATCGTGGCCAAGCCCTATTTGTCATGTCGCAGTGCACGTAACTGAATGTTGTAACCAATGGGACTTTAAGCAAGTCTGTGCTTACTTCACGTTCCTATTTCGTGCAAGAAGGGACCATGTTTGTCTTAGTGTGATCGAGTGCGTCGCGGTCTTGTAAAGGAAGACAATCCCACCAGCGCTGCTGGCGCCGGAGGTTTTTTTCTGCTCTTCCTGCATTACAAGACAGTGACTTGTCATCAAAGTAAGCAGTACTGCTTCTTCTCGCTTCCATACGAGAATCATCGAAGGCTAGGCCACCGGATAGCCTAGTGGCGTTTGCGAGCCGCGACAACAACCGAGTGACAGTGCATCCATCCCGCGTTAGCTCCGTGGTGGATGGCATATTCAGTGGCGCGGGCCTTGTCCAGTGCGAAAGATGCTGCGTTTCAACGGCAGGAGAATTGCGGTCGCTGTAAAAAGCGGATGCTTCAGTGTGAACTAGGGGTAACGCAGCTGTTGCCTCCGAAACTGCGGCGGTCAATTTTCCGCTCGTGGCTGGTAGCAGTGAGGTAGCATTAGGGACATGCTGAGAAGTTGGCCGGCGTTTGCTGCATCGTTGGTGTCGGTGACTCGTAATTGGGTCCCGTGGCGAATCAGGAGAAATAACATGGGGAGGTTAAGCCTGAATGTAGTTGGAGGCTGCGGCATATGGCGGCTGCGGCTGAACCTGGTGTGAGACCCTCGCACGGTCACGGAGAGGAAAGCTGCGCCGGCGGCAGTGTTGAGCAACGTGACCTGGAATGCCACAGAAAAAAACATATAGGCCTTTATTCTGCGTGCGCCATGAGCTGAGGGGAGGGGAACCGTTTGGTGAATAGGAGCCCTCCAATACAGCGTCTGTCATATTCATATGGTAGTTTTGGGACGTTAAACCCCACACATTAATCATTCGTTTGGTGAATAAGGAACTGAATGTGGACGTGTCCGTAGTGACTGAGACGTCTAAACTCTGCCAGTAGCTTGGTAGGTGGCAGGGGGCGGTGGAGAACATGCTCGAGCCGCAACGTCAGCGTAGGTGAGTGGAGCAGCGCCAGGATACGAAGGTGCACTGGAGGCCAATGCTTCGGCAACTTGCGTTTCGATCACCTCATGAAAAAAGGTGTCAATGACGCCATCGGCTCGAATAAGGTGGTAATTATAGAGAGTTGCCGTGTAACTTCCTCGTGAATAAACTGCTTTATCCAAGGAAGCAAAGCCGCATGATCAGCACTCTCACGGCGTAGGCCCAGACATTAAAGGTCTGCGGTATCGTGAGCAGTGCCACGTGTGGAAGCGCGCTGCCTGCGCACCTCATTATACCTCTGGAAGAGGTGGATGTCATCTTCGACGGCTTGGGTACTTTTCGCAGATAGCACCTGGAATACATCGTCATGAATGCCCTTCAGGACGAGCTAGATCTTCCCGGCTTTCTCCACTCAACAAGCTTGCAAAGCGAGAGCACATCCTCAATATATCTCGCGAGCGTTTCACTCGGTCTTCGGGCTCTGCCATGCAAGCGCTGTTCAGCACCAAGCCGGCGTACAGCAGGGCGTCCAAAGATCGGTGTGAACATTGTCGTCAAATCCAACTTGACCTACTTGACCGACAATGCAATGTCGGTCAAGTAGAAGTCCAGGTTAGTCAGCTTACCGTTGGCATTCTCCTTATGATGAGCGGCCACCACCTCATACTCGGCAATCCAGCCTTCCACGTCATGCTCATCTGTACCACTGAAGATAGGAGTACCACGCTGCCAGAGTCCACCAGGGCAGAAAACAGGCTTTGGTGCGGTACCGGCAGTGCCCTGAGGCAGTCCCGCATCAACCATTCTGACAGGTCGCGGTAGTGTCTGGCTACGAAGGTGCAGCAGTTCCGGGATGAAGACCAGGCGTATCCAGCACCTCAACCAATTGAAACGATTGTGTGTTAAAGGCAGGGGCGATGACAACTGGAAACGGGTTTTAAAACATTAAGAGACCCTAAAGCTTCATTTTTAGGAGTTGAACGTCATAGCGACATCCTATTTCTAGTGCGCAGTTGAAAGACATAGCGCATGAAGCCTTTTAGAAATTTCTATGCACCCATTACGTGGCCTTAAGGGAATTGGCGCAGTAGAATATGTGCCTTTTGTCGTGGGTACCGGCTTTCAACCACGGAGCCATTATCATAATCACATATACTGACGCCCGTTGGCGATGAACGCTTGTATTACGCATTATTATTGCAATATTTCATGCTGTATTGTGAAGCATGAACACGGTATCCGAGTGTTTGCGAAGCATATGGAACCTACTTTTACTGAATTTTCAAGCAGAGGAAATTCTTTTTCACTGTTTTCACATGGCCACAGGCCGTGTGGTAGAACATCCACTTGCCACGCAAACAAGGATTCAATCCCCACTTATACCCAAACAAGCCTGGTTCAGCCCCCAATCTGCTCGAGAATTTTTAATCTTTTATTTTGTTTGCATTGTTATCAGTTTTTCGGTCATGCATAAGATGATAATGTTTCGCTCTCAACCAACGATGCCGATGCCGACACCGCCACCAACGCCGACGCCGGAATTCCTGCAGAACGAGCTCTTCAACGCTACCGAGTATACTACAAGGGTCAACTAGTGCGGGTGATGATGATTATGATGATGATTATGATTAGGATGATGATGGTCATGATGATGATGATGATTATGATTCCACAGCCATGGCTTGTACCCACTCAGGGAGATCGGTCAGAAATTGATGACTTAATTCAGGAAGATTTTTTTAATATTCAATATCAATATCACCCACCGGAGAAAAAAAGAAAGAAAAAAAGAAAAGACAGCGATCGCTCTTCGTCGTCTTTCTCTTCTCCTTTGGTCAAGCAGCATGTCCACTACATTCATTACTCAAGCCGCATGTCCACTAAATTCAATGCAATACTTTTATTAGCGCTACTTTAAAAACGTGTTTGCGTTATTTCAAAGGGGAAGCTTGTCGGTGACGTGTAATCGCAGCGTGATGTCACCGGCAGAGAGCAAATTATGACGCACTAGCAGCAGGGACTTGTCATTTGCTCAGGATGCATGTAAAGTATGATGAGTGAATTGTTCACTGACACCGACTCATTTATGGTATTCAGGCTGCGCGCAGAATACAGAGTTCTCAAACTTTGTTAACTCGGGATAATGCGTACTTTTCCGAGGCTGGCTTCCACGTTCCAAGGAACGAAAACTTTATATCAATTAAAATGTTTGGTACTTGTTGTCTGACTCGGGTCTGGAGGAGTACCGCAGAGAGCACCACGAAATAAGTGCAGTAAAGGTTAAACTTTCATGAGGTGCCATGATGTGTTTACTGAGCGGGCGCCGAACATGGCTGCCTGCCCCACCGCGGTGGTCTAGTGGCTAAGGTACTCGGCTGCTGACCCGCAGGTCGCGGGTTCAAATCCCGGCTGCAGCAGCTGCATTTCCGATGGAGGCGGAAATGTTGTAGGCCCGTATGCTCAGATTTGGGTGCACGATAAAGAACCCCAGGTGGTCGAAATTTCCGGAGCCCTCCACTACGGCGTCTCTCATAATCATATAGTGGTTTTGGGACATTAAACCCAACGAATCTATCTATCGAACATGGCTGGTGAATTCGAGCTGCCCTCGGTGCACTTCGGACTGTGGTCGATCGGCTCTCCTTACACGCCTAGCACGTGCGCCCCAGAAGCCATGCTCGAGACTCCGGCAGTCAATTCGTAGCTGCTGCCTCGTTCACCTAGAGATGCTGATGTTTTGAATATACAAGTTTTATTCTAAATGCGTGTTTATTTGTTTTTACTTCTTGACAACCGAATCATCCCGCAAACGATGTTCAGTATGTCTGCAGATAAGTGACCCCGGACTGTCGAAACGTCGCAACCGTTTCATGACGACGGCAACAATAAAACTCGCCGAAGACTCCCGACAAACATCTCCCGAATCTGCAGCGACGAATGCAGTATCCGCTGTTTTTCTTCAGCTTCCACAAATCTGGCCTGTTGATACGTCTCTGCGGCTTGCCCCAGTCAACAAACAGCCAGTTTGTGACGGCCCGAATAACATCGCAGACATCAAACATTCACCACGTCGTATCAGCACTTCCACCGTAGATTGCTGGCGAAATCCGAGACCTCATTCTTGCCCCACCCGAAGACGAACTCCTACGATGCGTTGCCAGCCAACCTTCTGAAGCGAACTTCGTTATCAAAAAGGCATCGTCCCCAAGAGCTGCTTTCTGCCGAAAAATTAGGCGACTGCAAGCCATCACAGCTTTTGCACCGTCTTCAGCAGCGTCTCGGTGAAAAGGCCTCTTCTTTCGACGAACGCCTGCTCCGAGAGCCCTTCTTACAACGTCTATCTTCCACTCTCTGCATGGTGCTTGCCTCTGCAACTTACTTGGCGTTGGAAAAGCTCGTGCAGCATGCCGCCTCTGTGACAAATTTCGACACGCTGACCGTTTCCGCGGTTCCTACCACTTCCGCAGCAAGCGAGGCACCCCGCCCTTCGCCACCAGACCAGCAAGCCCTGCGTGCCGTCTTTCGTAGTCAGATCGGACAACTATCCTTACAGATCGCTACCCTAACTACGCGCTCTGGATCCGCGTCACATCGCCGCTCCTCTTCCCGCCGGTGCTCCACAGCTGGAGCTTGACGCCTCGGTGAGTGTTGGTATTACCATACTTCTACTGTAGCCACCAGAAAGTGCACATCTCTCTGCACTTTCTCAGAAAACGCCCCGGCTCACCTTTAGGAGCAACGAGTAGCGGCAGTCCGGCAGCAGCCGCTTGTTCTTCGTCATGGATAAAGCGTTTAGGCGCTGTTTTTTCGTGGACGTGTGAGCCGAAGTTAGCGTTATTCCACCCTCCCCTACATTTCCGAAAATCACCGATGTGAAGTTACACTGCAAGCCGCCAACAACACTACTATCGTGAATAATGGTTAACGCGCACTTACAGTGAACATTGTACTCCATAATGTTTTCCGCTGGGTTTTCCTCGTAGTGAACGCGGCTTACCTAAATCTTGTAGCAGACTTGTAACCTGCTCGTGGACATCGCTCGCAAGTGTCTTGTCGAGGCTAAGACACACCTCCCGGTCCGAGGTACTGCGTGAACAACTGGCATCACCGCGGTTATCAAGCCAACTTCATCAGTGTACGAACATTTTCTCGGCAACTTCCCATGCTTGCTTCACCCATTCAATTTTCAGCGTCCAGTCAAGCACAATGTTGCCCACTATAACATTACCCCTGGACCACCCATTCATCATGTGGTGTCGGCATTTCATGTCCTAAATTCAAAAATACAATCTCGAAGTCATGCACCTCCGATCACTTTCGGTTTCATGTGATGTGTCGCATAGCGCCACATAATGGCTATATTGTGTAACCATGGTTGCGCTCTCATGCACGCTCTCTCAGTAAACAGTCTCCTCTCCGTTCTCGGCCAAGAATGACGCTGCTTACAGCGCTCCAGCGCTAACGCGCTCATTGTCTCGATCGGACGGTGCATCCGGCATCGATACAACAAACTGGCGACGATATGAACACGAAGTAAGCATCTTACGTACTCCGTCGGTATTGTCCGCCAGTTTTCCACGTTGACTGCTACCTTTTCGGGCGCATCTATTGAGCACCGTCCTATTTGCATGCTGCACAAAATGCGATAGCTCTACTGCAGGCACGTCCTGCACGTTTGTCCGATGCTTGCTGACTCCAGTGACTTGGAAACGCACACTGGCGGCGGAAACTTCCCTGTGCCTCAACGTTCCAGCACGACTTCTCCCACGCCATTTTCGCAAACTCCGGGCAGTTCTCCCCTGTCTTGGGCTAAATGGCACCGTGCATTTCAGGCGTACGTAGATGTATCCGCCGGAGACACCACCTGGCCCACTCTCAAGAAGAGTCCACTACATAACGCACTCGAAGTTTAGGGCCTTGATGTCCACTGGACACTACAAAATGCAAAGGACCAGGCGGAAAGCGAATTTGGGACTCTGAACGAAGGCACGCAAGATGAATACATCGCAGCACTCTCTAGTAGAAAGTCATTTCTTTGCTCAAAGCAATGAAGTCTTAGAGCCTCACTACAAAATGCGCTAGCAAATACCGGGGGAATCAGTTACTGACTATGTTTCTGCTTTGTAGGCAATGACGAACAAATGCAACTTCTGCGCCTCCACCAATAGCATAGTTCACGAATCGTTGTTCAATGCAATCGCCGCACAGAATTTGCGAAGACGACTCTGGAAACTGGGTCCTACCTTAATTTTACAGCATGCAATTTAAATTGCGACAGAAGAGGAGTGTACTGAACTCAAAATACAAGAATTCACGAACGCACAGGCTGAGAAGATCAGATTACATCCAGGTCCACAAGATGGCTGCCAAAGCACTTCAGCTCCCACTTATCTTAAACAAAAGTTTGGCCGACAGCCTCCCCGACAAAACTCGGCGAGAAGCCAACATGACCGCGGCCATCATGATTCCCGTCCTACAACATCAAAATCTTCAAGCCACCAGGATGTACCACACCGATGGAAATCGGGTATCTGCTGCAGATGCAGATCTCATCCACGCCACGCGAATTTTTCTGATTGTCCAGCCCGCAACCACGCTCAATCTGCCTGCGGTAACCGAGGTCACTACCGGACTGTATGCCGCTCATCGAATGCCAGCACCCCTCAACACAACCTAGCTGATGTACAAGATACTGCTGTAACAAACACAGTTACAACCCTAAACATGGATGACCGCTCCAGCCATCGTTCACCGCTGAAGATTACTGTTCAAGTTGGTCAAGTCAACATTCCTTTCCTCGTTGACACCGGTATGACCATATCGTTGCTTGAATTAGAAGATTTCAAAAAGTACTTTTCGGGACTAGATCACCTGACTATTTGAACAAATGCATTCACATTGTCGGGTACTTCTCTACAAACGTTCGGTACAGTGATACCACGGCTGTTGTCAAATTTTACATGACGCAACATGGTTCTTCGTTTCTTGGGTTGGATGCCATTCGAAGCCTGCACATAATCAACGATGGTGCAAAATTGTGCAGCTCACATGTTCCAGGGTCAGAAACCTCAAGAATTTTTCCTAAGCTTGTTCTGAATATCATCACCTCTTCACCCAGGAATTCGAACTACAGAAAGGCTAGATGCACGAAGTGTAATGCCGTCCAGGTGGGCAGCTGGTCGCCACCAAACTTAGCAGATTGCCATTCCTGCTTCGACAACAAGTCTCCGATGAATTTTCTCGTGTGGAAAAATCAGACGTCATATAACGAGTTCAACATCCTATTGGGTCTCTCCAGTGGTCTTGGTGAAGAAAAAAAACGGCTCTTCAAGACTTTGTGGGGACATGCGTGAACTAAACAAAGCTATTGTGGTTAATTGGTTTCCCTTACCCCCCATCGAAGAACTTCTGCAGCAACCTACAAGTCCAGCTTACTTTTTGAAGCTAGATCTTGCACCAGGTTGACCAGATTCCGTGGAGTTTGCTTTGGGCTTGCACCTGTCCCTGCTGTTTTTTTTTTCAGAAAATGATGACAGCCGTCTTGAAAGATTGTTCTGCAGTAGCCCTGCCGCGGTTTTCAGTGGCTGAGGCACTCGGCTGCGGACCCGCAGGTAGCGGGATCAAATCCACGGTGCGGCGGCTACATTCTCGATGGAGGCGGGATTGCTGTAGGCCTGTGTGCTCAGATTTGGGTGCACGTTTAAGAACCCCAGCTGGTCGCAATTTCCGGAGTCCTCCACTACTGAAATTCTCGTATTCATAAGGTGGCTTTGGGACGTTAAACCACACATATCAATCAATAAATTGCTCTGGAGTACTGTGTTTCCTAGATGATATTTTGTTCTGGGGTTGAATGCGTGCTGAGCATGATGGTAATTTACAAGTAGCACTAAGACACATAACCAACAAAGGAATCAAACTAAACGACAAATGTGTCCTTGCTGTCAGGCAAATTCAATTTTCGGGACACAATGTCAGTGCCACAGGGTTGTCTCTTCTTGAATCCAAGGTGCATGTTAATGTAGCTGTACATGCAGATAGTAAAACCATGCATTCATTTCTTGGTCTCACTGGCTATCACTCAAACTTCATTTCGCGTTATGCTGATGTTCTTAAAACTCTACGTTTCATGTTGCGTAAATGCCAAACATTCAGTTGGTCCAAGGAAGCTAATTCGGCTTACAATACCAAAGAAGTACTAGCCGCAAACCTAGTCATCTAACTCTTTCACGAGCAGCTTCCAATAGTCGTTAAGACTGATGCATCCAACATAAAATTGTGTATCATATTTCACAACTCAAAGGTGACCAGTTAATCACAATTGCTATTTCTTCGAGAACTTTTTCTCCTGCTCAACGCAGACAACTATTGGTGAGCGTGAAGCTTTAGCCTGCCTTTTTGCTTGTGAGAAATGGCATGTGTACTTATGGGATGGACATTTTTAGTTACGCACTGATAATCAAGCTTTTGTTACCTTCTGAAAAATCGGAGGGCCGATGTCCATAGCGTATTTCACGCCGGTGTGCCCGACTGTTATACTACAACTTCACTATAAGGCACTGCAAGGGTTTACAGAATGTTGTGGCGGATGCACATTTTGTTCACCTTGACAGCTTCAATTCTGTCCAGTGCAGGAAGAAGTTGCCGCAGGGGCGTCTGCGTAAGTAGGAGTTTGGTGCGTAGCGACACCATAAACCCGAGCTAACGGGAGAGTTTTGACTCCCTCCATGCATTGCCTAGCCGTGCGTGGCTTTGCCGTGTACGGGAAAAAGGGGATCCGGGGGGTTGAGCCAACGCCGGTTGAATGGACCGGTTGAAATGCCTTACCAGTACCCTTGGACCAGGGTATCAGGCTACACGTATGGCTAGTGGGGACCTTCTTCTCGAAGTTCAAACAAAAACCCAGTAGGAAAACCTCACAAAACTCACCTCTTTTGGAACCACACTTGTAGTTTTCACACCACATCATTCCCTCAACGGTTCCGGAGACGTAGTGTCTGATCAAGACTTAGTTAACCTGTCAAAGAGTGAGCTCCTTAAGAACTGGAACGAACAGTATGTAACGCATGTACAGAGAATAAAGATTAGGCGTGACAACAAAGAAACTCCGACAAAGCACCTCATTCTTACATTTTGCAAAAGCACACTTCCAGAATATGTTGAAAAGAGCTACTTGAAGTTAAAGGTCCGACCTTACATCCCCAACCCCCGACGTTGTTTAGGGTGCCAGCGATTCGGCCACGGTTCTCAGAGCTGTCGCGGCCGTCAAACCTGTGCAAAGTGTAGTTCGCACGAACACGCTACAAACAAATGTGAAGAAGCCACTACTTACTACGTGAACTGCGATGGTGGACATCCCGCTTACTTTTGCACATGCCCTACATTGAAACACAAAAAAGCGCTCACACTGAAAGTAAATGAAAACATCTTCTTTAGGGAGGCGCGTAAGTGTCTACTAATGCAGGGTTCATCGTTCGCGGAGGTGGCACGAAAACGAAGGTGCCACCAAAATCCGCGGCGCCCGCACGTACCACACAAATTGGACGAGCGGCAGCGCTATTCACCCCCTCAGTGGAAGTATCACAGGCTCTTCCGCCACCAAAAGGCTTTCAGACCTCCGGACCTGAAGCCCCAGGGCATTCTGTCTCCACAGATAACCCTAAGACCTCCGTGTCTGCACGCGTGAACCACGAGCGGGCATCCGGTACCTCGTCTGAGGTGATGGACACAACAGCAAGTCCAACGGTGTCTTCGGTGCCGAATGACAGGCGCAGCCCTTTGGAGCGCGCCAGAAAATCAAAAACCATCATTACGGGGCCTTACAATGGTTATTGACTTGACGCAATACTTCTTTAGTACACACAGCACTCATTTACACTCATAATAGATACAAAAATAATACAATAGAACGTCATAGGACTGCTTAGAAACCTCGACGATATCTAGGAACTCTTACACAAACATTACCCAAAAGTGCCATGCGTACAAAAGACACACCTAAATTCCAGAAACACCAATTTTCTCCGTCATTATGTAATATTCAAAAAGGACCGCAATGACGCTGTAGTGTCATCTGGTGGTGTGGCCATTATAGTTCAAGGCGTGGCAGATCAAGGCGTGGCATGTACACATCTACCGCTGCAAACATCCCTTGAGGGAGTGGCTGTTCGAGCAGTTCTTTTGAACAAACTTGTCACCATCTGCTCTCTTTACATACATTCACAGTACCGTGTCAGAAAACACGAATTCAAGTCACTGATGCATAAACTACCAGTACCTTATGTGGTTCTTGGGGACTTGAGTACACATATTGTTCTATGGGGCGACTCTCACTTCGATGCACGAGGTTGCCTAATCGAACAGTTCCTCTTTTCTTCGGGTGCGTGTCTGTAGAATGTGAAAGTGCCAACATACTTTAGCCTCACCAACAAAACCTACTAATGCATATGTCTCAGCATTCTGTCCCCATCGGTTGTACCCCTGCTTCAATGAAAAGTGATCGACAATCCTTTCGGAAGGGACCCCTTTCCGATCATTCTAAGTATACCACTAGAAAAAGGTCCTCCACATGTTCCGAGATGGAAGACAGACAAATCGGACTGGGAACAGTTTCACAACACTACTCGTTTAAGTTGGACTGACCTATGTAGGTTACACATAGATGAAGCTGTGCAGTACTTCACACCTTTTCTTACTGATGCAGCAGCCAAGTGCATACCGCAAACATCTGGTATACCTGGCAAGCGACGCATTCTATGGTGGAACACTGAGTGTCGGAATGCGCGAAAGGAGCAGAACAAGGCATGGGGGTTGCTTCGGAATTCACCGACAGCCTAAAATCTTGACAGCTTTAAGAAAATAAAGTCTCAAGGCAGGAAAACGCGTCGGCAGGCCAGAAGAGAAAGCTGGCACAAGTTTTATCAGGGATAAATTCATATACACAAGAGGCTAAAGTCAGGAACATGGTTGGTAGGGTAGCAGGAAGACAAGTACACCGACTCGCACTCGTAAACACACAGGGTGGCAGCCTGGAAGATCAGGCGAACTTCCTTGGTTTACACTACGAGCAGGTGTCTAGCTCGTCACACTATACTGAAGCTTTGCAAAGATATAAAGCAAGGATAGAAAAGCACAAACTAGAATACAAGTGCACAAAATACGAGGCATCCTTTCTACTTCGACCAACCTTTCTACTTTGCTGAGCTACAAACAGCACTAAACTCCTGCAGAAATTCTGCCCCAGGATACGACCGTGTCACGTATGAAATTTTCGAAAACCTGCCGCTCAAAAGGCCAAAAGCTTCACTCTCCCTATACAATGCTATCTGGCTTTCTGGCACTATTCCTACTTCCTTGAAAGAGGCTATTGTTATCCCTATTTTGAAACAGGGCAAGCACCCTTCCTCTGTTTCGAGCTTTAGACCCATTGCATTTACGAGCTGCCTTCGTAAACTTTTTTGAAAAAATGATAAACCACCGACTTTTACAATTCCTTGAAACACACAATCTGCTCGACCGATTTCAGTGTGGGTTTAAAGAGGGTAGTACCATCACTGATCATCTGGTGCGCATTAAGGCAGAGATCCGAGACGCTTTCGTCCACAAACAATACTTCCTCTCTGTGTTTCTCGATATCGAGAAGGCATACGACACGAAATGGCGCTTTGGAATATTGAGAGACTTGTGTCACTTTGGTGTGTGTGGTAGAATGCTTTCCATAATCGAGAGTTACTTGTCCAATCGAATACTCCGTATCGGTGTGGGCAGTGTTCTCTCCCAAACATTTGTCCAAGAAACGGGAGTACCGCAAGGTGTTGTACTTAGTTGTACACTTTTTATTATCAAAATGAATTCCTTGCACCTGTCCATCCCCTGTGATATGTTCTGTTGTACATATGTCGATGACGTCCAGCTTGGCTTTAAGTCATGCGACCTGGCAATGTGTGAGCGGCAGGTTCAGCTAGGTTTAATTAAGGTCTCCAAATGGGCAGAGGAAAACGGATTCCGACTGAACTCACAAAAAAGCACTTGTGTCTCGTTCTCCCGAAAGAGAGGCATGCACTCAGAACCTGACATTCCACTGAATGGTCAACGAATGTGTGTTAATGCCGAGCATAAATTCTTAGGCCTAATCTTGAACCACAAGCTAACCTTCATACCGCACATGAAGTATTTAAAAACAAAACGTTTTAAAGCCATGAATGTTTTAAAAGTGCTGTCACGTACTACGGGAGTTAGTGACAGGCAATGTCTTATAAATTTGTATAGAAGCCTCATTCGCACCCGCTTAGATTATGGGGCCGTTGTTTATTAGTCTACGACTCAAAGTGCTTTGAAGATGCTGGGCCCGTGCACCATTTGGGCATCCGCCTTTCTACGGGTGCTTTTCGCACAAGCCCCATAGAAAGTCTTTACGTTGAGTCAAATGAGTGGTCGCTTCATCTGCAGAGAACTTACATGTCCTTTGTATAATTCCTTAAGGTGAAAGCAGGCAAGAAGCATCCCTTATACTCCAGTAATAATGATTTGTCGAGCTCCATTCTGTTTCAAAACAGGCTTTCGATGAGGCAGCCCTACTCAGTTCGCCTGAAGGGTCTAGCTGAGGAAACCAGTGGGCCACTGCAACACAGTTTATTGGCTCCTGTAGCATACCCGCCACCGTGGCAGTGGCAGACTTTAGAATGCGATGGGTCTTTCCTAGAAATTACGAAACATGCACGCTTTACCCATATCCGAACATACTTCCTGGAACTTCAACACAAATACACACGTCCTGAGTTCTTTACAGATGCCTCTAAGTCTAACTCCTCTCTGTCCTACGCTGCTGTCAGCCCATCCTTTTCGGATGCTGGCCCTCTACATCCAGAAACAAGTATCTTCACAGCGGAAACTCATGCGATACTTGTGGCCGCTAAACACATCAAACAACTACAACTACAAAAAGCAGTAATTTATATTGACTCCCTCAGTGTAGTAACGCCTCTGCACACTCTTATAAAACAAAAAACCCTGTCCTCGTCTCACTTTACTCCATTTTATGCACACTCTACACACTCAAACAAGATGTTGTAGTGTGCTGGGTGCAAGGGCACCGTGAGATTCAAGGCAACGTGATGGCGGATCAGCTTGCTGCATCTGTCCACGAAAGCACTGCCACTGCACCCATATCATTCCCGGCCCAGAATCTTAAGCCGTCACTCAAACGAAAGCTCAGGGACTACTGGCAGAGGAAGTGGGATAAACACACACAAAACAAGCTACACGTTATTAAGCCTTAGCTTGGCAATTGGCCACCAGTATCAAAATCACGTCCAACAGAGGTAACACTAATGAGGCTCAGGATAGGACACACATACACGACACACTCATATCTTTTGTCCGTTGGCGATCTATCTTTGTGTGTCAGATGTGGTGAAGCACGAACAGTTCTTCACATTTTAATTCAGTTTGAACAATTAGACACTCTAAGAAGACAACACTTTCCATTGCCCGACCGACAACATATAATATTACACCCTGCAGTGTTCGTCAGTAGGGAACCACTTTTCACTCATAAATCATTGCTAGCTTGTTTAAGAGAGGTCCGCTTCTACCATGTATAATACCCAGGTATTGCGTAGCCCGACCTCTCAAGGGAGTTTGCTGCTGTGGTGGCTACATTGAAAAACACTTGCCTTGAGGCCCTTCGACATAAGGACGCTGATGAGGCACTTGTGCTTGTGACAAATGTTTTTACACATGCTTTTAATATTAAAACCTTTTGTCACCCATCTTTACTATACTTATCACGCCACTGTCACAATTTTATTACTTATGTTTTTACCCGCATCAGAGCGATGAATTTTAAGGCCCCTATACAGCCACACACCATAGTCTACATCTCTAGTCACTGAAATGGCGCTCTTTGACCATCAATTGGCCCTTGCGCCTTAAAGCCCAACACATCATCATGCTGGAAGAAGTAGTAATCTATCTCAATACTCCTTGCAATAAGTAAAGCTAAACGACAGGCAGCAACTGCTGAAGACGCTACATTGCAGCATGTGCTTGCATTAACTGTTGAAGACTGGCCAGATAAGAAATCTCTGCCACCAGAACTACTGCCCGACTTTGCAGTCAGATTTGAGTGGTCCTATGTAGAAAACTTAGTTCTCCGCGCAAATAGAGTCAGGATTTCTACATCAATGCGCGATAAACTTGTGCAGTTGGCTCATGAAAGCCACCCAGGAATCGTAAAGATCAAGCAACGGCTCGGAAAGATATACTGCTGGCCTGGCTTGGATAGTGAAGTTGAACGTGTTGTTCGGAACTTCATTGTATGTCAAACAGCCGATAACATTTCTAAACCTGTTTTTGCACTCCTACAGCCTGTGCCATGGCCAAGCAAACAGTGAGAAAATCTAGGCATCTATATCTACTTAAACTAGGTCCACTTAAATCTTTGTCACTTACTAAATGTTAGCGTATTACAACTGTTGCGGACATTCTTTAGTACAAGCATCTTCTGGGCAACGCCTCCTCTAGAGAAATGCCTGTGACGGCACACGCTTTCCCATGGGAGTGGTAGGTTCTTCGTTGTTGAGTGCTTTCTCCCCAAGGAGCGCTCGCAGCCGTCACTACTACGTCCGCTGGATTTGGAAATGACGCCAGACATGTTGCTTCCAAGACGGCAGTAGACATTGCTTTAGTCTCAGAGGCGGCAAAGATTAAGCCGCCGCCGCACCGAGTGCTCGCAGCCAACAGTGTGTGGGGGAGCGGAGAATGAGTGAACAGAAAAGGACCGGCAACCAGCTCTTCGGCTCAAGTCACAAGCATCTTTCTAGGAGAGGTGTTGTTCTGGGTCGCAGCGACGTTGAAAATCTTGCTTCTCGACTACCGCACTATCTCACCTCACTGGAGGCTAGCCCAAGGAGGTTGGGCTAGCCCTGTCTCCACCAGCCCCCAAACGCGACAGCCAGGGATGTTCAAACGGAAGGCGAACTCAGTGACCAAGCAACGCACGGACCAAGTTAATAGGACTGTGCCTCTTACAGAAAACTGCGTTTCTTGCGTGCTAAATTACCGAATGCTACGAAAGACGTCAAGCTGCTTGCATATAAAACATTTGTGCGCCCTGTTTTAGAATATGCTTGTGCTGCCTGGAGCCCCCACCAAAAGGATTTGATAGATAAACTGGAACGAATTCAGAGACTTTCCGCGCGATTTATATGTTCGAAGTATAAAAGGACTGATTCGGTTACCGAGATGTTAAAATTAAGTGGTTTGGAATCTCTAGAAGTTAGACGACAAAAGCAGCGCCTAAAAGTATTTTTTCAGATATTGCATGGTCAAATAAAAATAGATAGAACAATTTACGTACACCCCCCGCATAAGCTCAGCAGCCGGATCAATCATGACGCGGCAGTTCGCCCCTTCGGTGCTCGCACGGACGTCTTTCGCAAATCTTTTTTCCCTGATGTTATAGAAGCGTGGAACAAATTGCCGCGACATATTGTTGAAAATTCTGACGTTAAAAAATTTGAATGTGCTCTTGATGTTTACTTTGCCGAGCAATGAATATGCTATTGTGTTATTGTTCAAAGTTGCTGAAAATATCAATGTCTGTATTTACTTTCCATATCCTATGCTTCCCTCCCTGTAATGACCCTCAAGTGAGGGTTGACAGTATAAATAAATAAAATAAAAAAATAAAATAAAATAAAAAAATAGACTACGATAATTCGTGCGTAAATGTGTGGACAGCCAAGCTGGGAAATGCAGGTTCTACCCTCTCATTTAATCTTGGTTCACGCTAAGCCTACCGCGACTCCTGTCGCCGCTCCAGCCGAAGCTGTCCCTCCATCGTTCAAGTCTAGCTAACGCGCTCAACACCAACAACAACTGCGCACGGCACGGGCTGACGTGCAGAGAAGTAAACAATTTTCTTTGCTCCTTCGCGGCACCATAAGAGTCATTTTCCGACCACAAAGAAGGCCCGACCAGAAGGAAGCCATGGCGCAGTCACTTACATGAACTCCGCAGATCACCGCTGCTGGAGGGGTGGAGAGTTTCACTCCGGATACACCATACAAATATTACCTTCACAGTCGCTAATTTTCACGAAAAATCGCCCTACATCTCGTCCAGCTCAAGGAATTGGTTCGCCGAACCTTAAGTTACCCTTCCGGTGCCTACATAGAACTGTTATCCGCTGCTGTGGGCGGCGTTTTCTCGCAAGCCTGCTACAAGGGAGGGGGTATTTAAGAGCTGAAGCTACAGGACCTTGAGACGCGTGTATCTCAGATACTGTTATCGCCACATTTCTTCCCTAAGTTTTGTTATCACTCGGATCCGTTACACTGTAAGTAAATCTCAGCACAAACCACGCTTGAAGTGCTTGTGAAGCTTCAGGACTGTAGTATATCATTATGTTAAAAATTACACGCATTACGCAACCATTACAGATTTTTGTGGTACCTACGGGGACGCTATCAGTAACTCTGGAATACTTGACGGCATAGGTATGTGCCGGCGTGCTTCGTTGCTTGCCAGTTGATAGACGGCAGACGGTCTGTTCGCCATTATATTTTTAAATTGTGTATCGTTCTATCTAATATCTAATCAAGCATTATCGGATATCTAATCAAGCATTACCGTTCTGCAATAACCTGAGCTACGCTAAAGCCACCACGTTTCAGGGATACCCCCGTTACCGCTGGTAGTCGAGATGTCTCAAGGTGAAGACTGAACCCGGAATGCTGCCACGGACGGCATTGCACCACTAGTTCCACCGACACCTTTATTACGCGCCTCGTCCACGGCTGGTCTTTAGCAGCGTCAGTATCTGATAGAGCCCCGCCCGTTCAGGGGCAAATGTGGCGAGGACGTGGACGATGAGTGGCTCACACACTACAAGCGGTTGAGAAACTACTACTGTTGGGACGCGGCAGCTCAGTAGACTAAAGTGGTGTTCTAAAGAGACATGGCGTTCACAAGGTATGAGAACCGTGAGGACACCCTCACGACGAGTGATCATTTCTTGTCCAAAATGTAGGAGTGTTTAGGGCACACCGTGGCAAAGAGAAAGCAAACCGAAGAAATGCTGCTGCAAAGAGCTCAAGTCCAAGGCGAAACGTGCACATTGTATATCGAGGCAATCCTGAATACGTTCAACCCTTGCAAGTCCGAGAAGGAAAGCTTCAGCCACCTGTTAAAGGAAGTTGCAGAGGACGTTTGCCGCTTTCTCATCGGCAAAGAAAGCATTGGTACAGTAGCCGATGTCGTACGGCGTGGTCACGTTATATACGAAGTGTTTATTGGTGCGAAGGGTACCAGAATCTTGGAACATCGCCAACATTGTCGCACTTTTGAGACGCTGAATATGAGGCATATCGCTCCTAAATTTGGTCGGCCACTGATTGTGACTACGGTAGCGAGTGCTGACGATTACGTGCCTTGAGATCTTGCGTCGGGAACATGCGAGATAATACGTGAAGAACGGAGTCCACACACTTGCACGACAACTTGTGGAGCTGAACATTTGCTGGTTCCCGCTCAGCACCAGCATCCTGTTTGAATCGCTGCTGCAGGCATGAATGAGTACAACTACGATTCTGGCACACCACCAAGACCAGAGCACAGTCACTACCAATGCTCCAGGTACCAAAGCTGCTCCAGTTATCTTTGAAACCTGGCCGCAGGCTATCAGTACCTGAACCAATATGCACCTGCGCCACCATGCCCTCATTATGTTTTGCAGAATGCTTATCATCAAGCTCCTGTGTGCTACAGCTGTAATACTTTAGGGCCCATTGCTTGGATCAGCCATCGTCAAAGATAGATGGCATTGAGATACGAGCCATCTTAAATATTTCCTCGCTGTGGGAACACTTATGAGGATCACTGGTAGTCTACATATCCCAACAGCACCCTACAACAGGAGAACCGGCTTGGTAACTCTCCCGCTTCTGACCGTAGCTTGACACCCCCGCTGGGCCGTCCGCGTCGCTCGCCTTCCCCTCGATCGCGGCAAATCCCACCACCACCACCTGCAAATGAGCTGGCATGACCGATGGATGTGAGGTCGCACAACAGCATTCGCGTTATATACCACGGCCAATCATAATGAACACAAACGAGAATGGCGTGTCAATATTGTGGATACTCGTGCCACACTTTCTGTTATGAGTAGTTTCTTGAAAGATCGCTTAGGCCTTAAAGTTTTCTTTCTTACCATGGTTCTAGTAAACTTTGTGGTGTGAACGGGGACATACTACAACCTGTAGGGGTAAGTGCTGTCAACATGTTGTCGCTTGAAAGGCGTTCCCAAATCAATTCCTGGTTTTGAAGCGGTGTACGCATGATGTTATTCTCAGCATTGACTTCCTTCAAGGGTGTGGCGCTTTCGTCGACTGTTGTACAGCTGAACTATCTGTCAGCAGAGTGATGTTCTTACTGTCCTAGTTTATGAGGCACCACCTCCAAAAGATTTACTGATTGTTTATAAAAGAGTTGAAATTACTAGCATGGTTCCGTAGCCGTATCTCTCCAGTCGCGGCAGTACCGTCTTTGATGCCGTCATTGAACCTCTCACGGCTCAGTGTGCAATGAAAGACGTCATAGTGTCTCATCCGATTATTTAGATAGCTAATGGCGGCGCGTTCTTGTGGGCGCTTGACTGCTCATCCGCGCCCGTTATCGTTCCTTGAGGAGTGAAGCTTGCACAGTTCTATGGTGCCACGGGAATTTCAGTTGCTGCCATCAACGACGAGAAATGCGAGAAAGCCTGACTAATATGCCGCACGTGCTCCTGAAACAGCACTTCAGAGCTCAAAACTGCCTCAAGGTGCCCTCGCGCAGGCCGAAAATCGGCTGCTCGCGTGCTCTATACACTAACGTGACCGGGGCTGTACAATTCATCCCCATCATAAGATAAGCGTGCGCGTGCAGAGGCGACAACGTCACGTATAAGGTAAAACACACCATATTGTCGAGCAAACGCCTCGAAACGAGCGCAATGGCCGTCCAGTGCATCCTTCGTGCCATCTCACTAGTAATATCGAGAACACACAGAAATTTCCCAAAGGTCGGTTTGCTGCGAGTGGTAAATATTGAATTTATATATCTCACCGTTATTATGCAAAAGAAATTATGATTTTGTGGCCGAGCCGTCATACACCACGTATGGCAGTGCAAAAAGTCGCCACTTTGATTCTCTGTGTGACATCCCGTCACCAGGTGTCGCATGGACTCTGTGATCAGCCGATCTTCGAGTAAGTAACGATGCCATTTGATGCATCGGAATGACCTAGCAAATTGCGGCGCAATGTGACGTTATAATAACATCGTTGTCGGTGTCATCGCGTCTTAATGTTCATTCTTCTCACTTTTGCTGGTGCCTACGCCACCGCAAACTGATGATTAATTTTCGTATTCAATGACCCATGAAACTGGCTATAGCCTCGGATTTGAAGCTTGCACTAACGCTTACTTCGGCTGGTCTCTGGATTTGCCAGCCTTCTAATAGCTCTGCTGGTAGACCGACCCCACATGAAGGCTTTGGTCTCGGGTTCCAATGCAGAATCAGGATGATTTTTTGAAAGTATAAAGCTTTCCTTCTGAGAAACCAGCATGAATGTCATTGAAACACGTTGCCACAAAAGGATGGGTGATATTTTTCACTCAGTGATAAGTTCGTGCGTCATTGTAGATATTTCAGTGAAAAAATTCACTTGATTTCCGAAACGTCCAACATGCTGATATAGTTCATACTTTTAGGCAAAACAAATTCCACCTGTCAAACGTACCGCTATACACCGACTACAGCTCTGAACGCAGTCGCAGCGCCATATTTTAATGTGATGAAATTATGAAGTCATGTCGATTCGTAATTGTTTTGAACTGGCAAATATAAGCTACAATGATTGTTTGCGCTGAGAAAAACATTTGTACAGTGTTTCATTAACATTGCAGATTACTTTAGTGTGGCCCAATCAAGCGTTCATTTATTTTTGTACATGCAACTCACTCTTTTTGTCTTGAGTCTGGTACAGCTGCTGACATTTTTGCGACAGATATATCAAAATGCAGAAACCCATTTTTGTCTTTGATACGGAACGTTATGTATATGCATCTGATTCGCTCTCTGACAATGCATTCATAATAAATGTTTTCAGACACCATATCACGGTCGACATATTTGCAAAGCCTCGTAGCCCTCCATATGTCCATCGATGACCAGCTAGCTTCCGGTTGGCGCAGGTAGAACGACGCTCATGCTAGCGCGACCAATGGAGGTATGTTCTTTTTTTTGCCTATGTTGTATAACCACAATTATAATGGAAGAATAGGGTGGGGGGGAGGGGCAGTTAGTGTTGCAGAAGTAGCAGTGTGTGAGGTTCTCGTTCGAACTACACATTGAAGAGCGTGGCCTATGAGTCTCAAGATAGTAGTCTGAAGTTTTCCGTTTCTTTATGAGAGTGCGTACAGATATGTCCAACTACAATGCACCAATAGTGCGCATAAACACCATGCAAGTGAGTTTTTCGAACACAGATTCCATTTCTACAGTTACACTATTTAGGAATGGTCCAACATGTTTAACCTTCTCATTGAGAAAACTTTCTTTTATTTCCATTTACATTGCGTGTGACACTTCATTGGTCACACAAACGTTTTTTGAGTCATTGCGGTAATGCACACTGGTAAACGTGTTTGTGTTTTTGCCAGCAGTTGTCTGAACCTGCTAATTACGTATAATTACTCACAAAATACTTCATAATTTTACCTTCTGTGGGAAAGCATTGGCAATTTTGTTACAGACGCTGATAAGCAGCCCCCCCCTCCTTTTGTTTAAGGTTTCCAGAAAAACGTCTTTTCCTCTCCTCAATCCCTTCCTCACGTGTACTGCGTCACGGTTCCCTTCAATAACACACTTATCGTCTATACCTGCGTCTGTATCAAAACTTCTTTGGTAACACGTGTCTAAACAACAATACGATTATGATGCACACCGTATCATAGTTAGCTGCACAGGATATTTTAGGTTATTTTACATCTAAATGTTTACGTTTCTCACCACTTCATATGCGATCAACAGGCCCGTCTGTCGAACTCATGCCCTCAGCCTTAGCATTGAAATGCCACAGCTTCTAGGCAATTTCGAAAAGACTTCGGTGGGTATGCGGCAGCTCGCGGCGACTTTTTTCACCACGCTAGCATCAGCTACTAAAACCTTAAACATGCATAGCGTAGGCAGTATTCAACCAAAAGCATGAGCACACTTGAGCATCGTCTTCAAGAGTAGAACTCAATAGCGTGACTGGGCAACTTTCGCGTTGTCTTCTCATTCGCCTATTAGGCTCATTTTCTCAGTGAAAATGCCTCAATCGTCCAAGGAACGTATTTTCGTGCGACGAATTGGGCGTTTGAAAGCCTGCTAGAGTTCATGGCCTCTGCAAGGGCAGTTGTCAAGTGCTCACAATGCTCATAACGCATAATATTGCTAACTAGCGAAATGCCATCGGCTTGTACATCAAGACAGCGCGCACACCTGGGTAGCTTTACGCAATATTCGTGCTGTGGCTGATGATGATCATGGTGTATACTTATGCCTCTTTCTAACTTCTGCGAAACTTTTAATTTTTCATTTGTTGTGCAATCGAATGCTGTAGCACCTGAGGTGATTCTTCGATACTACCATGCAATGTTACATCTGTTAAAAGGTTTCCTCGCATTGCATTCTCCGCGTACACATTCATTTCTAGCAGTTTCAAGCAATGACACTCTCTAGTGCACCTGCACGTATTTCTCTACTTGATTATCTGGTCTTTTCGAGAAAAACTAAATCTCGTGTTGACCAAAACGTGACCGACGCAATGTATTCTTGGAACTAGGCACTCACACTGTCGTGGTCAGCAATAAAGAAAATACTTCAATGATACGATGTTAAAACACGTGGTCAGCAGGCGAAAACATGGGTTTGATCCCCACTTGAAACCGAATTTTAAATATTGCTGGTTTGTATCATTCTAGAGTTCTAGATCACAATCCACACAGCCGACACCAGAACTTTTCGACACAGGATCTTTAATTATATCGTGATAAAACTTGTAGTGTTAAATATTACACAGCACATATGGTGTTTCTCAGTTTTATACTTTGTTCTGCACTATTAATAACTTATAAAATTGCAATACCTCAAACCAGTGTTTTATCGATTCGCCGATAATATATGTCGTTGCATCAACACTGTATTGGAAAACAATTAGGGAAAAGCTCGTAACTATTTTTTTTCTTTTTTTTTCTATCGAAAACAGCATTTACCAGTTTCAGACTTTTTTCCGAATGGAACCATACGAACATACTTAATCCTGACATCCCTGATTGACGTCCTTTGGGATACGGCACGGAAGCTCAGTATCAGGTAATATTTTCCAATGCATTGGTAGCAGCCCTCAACGCACTGTAGTAGCATGTGCTGCTGTAAAGATTCGAACAAGTCCGTGTTGTCTACGGGGCAGGCGAAAGGGGCTTTGTTGTTACGTGAAAAGGAAAAAGGTTATTATTTCATTGGAGTCGTTCGCCGGTCGTCGATAGAAAGTTTAGCTTCTCACGTAAAAACAAAGGAACAGCTTTCTGCCACTTGCCATTCTTCACGCGTAAAATGAGCGTTTAAAAAAGCCTTATTATCACGTAAACACAGCTGTTCAAGACTATCTCGGTATTGACTGTAGAGATTGTGCCATTGTAGCAAAACATCGGCGTCAGCTCACACGTTATACCATTGAGGCTAATGAAATGTAACCATTGGGTGACCCCTGTTTAAGCGTGCCTCCTTTTGCGTTCACTAAAAAAATTGCACCTATGTGGCTGGGACGCAATTGGTTGTGCGTTTGTGCTGAGAGTGCAGCTTATTATTATGTGTACATATTTCTGGGGTTTTCACTAAGAAAATGAGTTGAAATCAGCAGCCGTGTAGTGTCCCTCCCTAAGTGCTCAGTTTTTGTTTGTTTTTGTGAATTATTCCGCTCTGTGAAAATATGCCGATTTCAAATCACCAATGAGCCAAAGCAACGTTTCATCAGGTTATGCTTACTCAGTTCAAATTATATGTGTTCTACTCCGCATACTGCAAGCAATACTTCCAGGTGGTTGTCATGCGTTATGTCGAAAAAGAATTACGCACTTAAACTTGTATAAATAATGGTGGGGGTATTGTTATCGTCGCACAGCTACACGACAACTTTTCCTGCAATTAACGGATGGGGACGAAAACTGCCCAATGGTTCCTGGACTGGCTTTCTTGGTCAACTTCACAGAGACGTAAGTCAAGCTCTTGCTGACCGGGCGAAGAGTTATTCTGAATTTTATATCTGAAGAAAGCCATCTCGGGTGCAGATTTTCTTTCAGAATTCAAAATAAAGTATATTGCTCGCATGGTAGAAAAATCTAACAACAAATAAATTTGCTATGGCAGTCGCAATTTTGGTTTGTTGGGGATTATTATCAGCACCGAGTTGCGGCGCAGGCTAGACGCCCGTCTTCCTCGAGTATTCTCCTGTTAGTGTGTCGAGTACGTAAATAAATCACGTGCTTCATATGATTACTGATGATTGTTACAGTAACAAAGAATAATCCATTAATCGAAAATATGAACATGAGATTAGACAAGAAAAGCGTGATACGGGCGAATGCATCCTGATGCAAGGAATTTTTTGCTCACTCTTATTTAACGCTGACTCCATCTTACAGAAGTTCATTGATGAGACAGAAATGTGTGGCCTTCATCTGGGGAGACTGCTTCTTTTGCATGTACGCGTCGCGATTATCATCATGGTCATACATGGTCGTCCATGGTCATCGCTTTTCAACGTCGCCTAACGTTCAACTGTTTAAATGTTTCAACATTGCGAAAAATTTCGTTCGTTGGACGTGTGCTTGTGAATGTTGCAGTTTTAACGTTGCTATATATATCTTTGCAATTGGTGCATTTTATTATTTTGAAATTTTATACTTGGAACCACCCAGGAATGCGACGTCAATTTCATGTTCTTCAGCCCAACTGCCGAACGCAACGAGGTGGGCGAACCAAGCGACATTTTGTGGTACGAAGACTTCATCATTGTAGGAGGCTTCAGTAAGGATGCTGTAGTTCAGCAGACCAGTATCACCAGTTCATTTTCAGTTTTTGGAGCAGAGGTGCGTATTATTCACGAATTTGGTAAAGTTCATTGTATATTGTCTCCATTTTATTAAGGCAGAGATTGTGTTAATCCTACCAACCATGGGCCAAATAAAAGGACTTGTTGTCATTCAAGTCTGCTCATACAAAAAAATGTAAAAAGAGGAGTTTTGATGTCAGCCATAAATTCCGCTTTTCGAAAATATTGCAATCACAAGATGCAAGATAGCTTCACCAATCAAATCAGCCGCCATTTGGCTGCTGGTTTCCCCTAGTCGCTCTTTACTGCAATGACTGAAAAGCTAATTCAGGAAAAAGAGAATTACTAAAGAGGGTGGACTCCGTATATAATAAAGTGAGGCGTGTGGTGGTCCCGTATATGCGTCGGATCTCCCATCAGCTCAAGAAAGTGGCAGGCAGACATGATGTCCCGATAGCGCTGTCTGCCTCGAACAAGCATTCTAGAACACCGTACTCACAAATGCTCCTCGACTCGTCTTTCACCCTTCGCTTGACAAAGTTGAGCACTGCGCCCCTGCACGGCTGAAAATGATGTTGTGCTACTCAAGAATCGCACCAGATTATCACTGATATGCAGCGACTTGTCGTGCCTATTGAGACGGCGCTCCTACAAGCTTTCTCAAGTGAAGGGGAAGCGTTGAGTGAAGGGACGTTCTAGAATACGGGGGTAAGCTATGCTTCCGCACTTGCGGTAAAAGCAGCGGAGGGTGCAAAATCTGACACGCTGTGCCCCACGCCCCGTGTGCCAGTTTATGGGCGCAGTTTATGCCATCATGCTCTTGTATATTAAGATATATATGTTGGTAAAACTGGGGAATGCGTCAATGAAGCTACACATAATATTATCAATAATGCGAATAAAAGAGCCCGACATGTGGCTCATAACTCTCGCCGCAATTTTGAGGCATGATGTTAAGGGACATCGACCATTGGCAGGAGCAACAATGCGCCTGTGCGTCGGGCTGTAGAAGTCTATCATGTCAGTAAAAATGCTCATCTTTACATAGGGGCACGTCCCTGTCCCTGCACCCAACTGAGTTTGGTTTAATTTGATCGCGTATGTAATGCACTGATTCATTTTTCAACTCTCTTTAACATTTCGTGTTTTTTTTGTCGATTTCTTGGCGAATGTGTGGTAAGGCTGCCTTGAAGGTATATATGCATTGACAATGGCCGAAGTCAAGTCAGTTGATTGCGCTTGTGTGCGTCGTCTCTTTTTTGTGTGTGGTGTGTCTTTACGTTTGCTTTTTAGAGCACCTCTAGTCTTTTACCAGTCTTCGCCCAATATCAAGTCAGCCGTATAAAGAGTCGACAACGTCCGAATCAAAGAGGCAGTTGCCTTTTAATTTTTCATCGGCATCAATGCTGAGCATGAGCTTAATATCTGCACGATAGCACGAGTTGTAGGACAGAACTCATTATATTTATTTGCCATCATCGTTCTCAAAATTCCAGGTTTGGGTGCTGCTTTTCGGATCACTGGTACTGTGCGCAATCATCCTGTCAATGGCTCCAGGCTCCCGCTTCAAGTTCCTCTCTAGGCTAAAGGACAACACGTTTCGACTTTTGGCAAGCGCGTTTCTTGAAGGCACGTACTTTTCTTCTTTGATGCTTTGATTTCCTTTTCTGCTAGCATTTGGTCCTACTTAACAAATGACAAACGTGGCATCTTTGTGCTTGACTTTCATCTTAGAAATTCTTATAAAGCTCTAAAGGGTCTGATAAATCATGTAGTCAACAACGCATCAACTAAGGAGTGACAGAAAATATATGCCAGCTTGAAAGCTTCATTATGGTCCACTTTGCCCGCGCCACGATAGCCAACAAAAGAAAAGCAGTAAAATGACTTTCCCGGTGAAGCTATACAAGTAATCACTCGCATAAAAAACGCAGAGCACTAGAATGTATCTGTAGTTACTTAGCGGCGAACTCATTTGTGCTTGTGTCAGGGACAAGTACGTATCTATTATTCCCTCTCGAATTAGTGCTAAGATCAGTTTTTCCGAAGAAGTTAATCAGGATACGCTGAAGAAGAAATGTTTGTATCTGTGCAGATGTCCTGTCTCCCAGTGTTTCGTTTTGTAAAAGAGTAAGCATGACTGCATTGTCCCGACACTTCTCCTGAATGGCCATGCCTATCACTTACAAACCCACTGTTCAAACCAGCACACAGAGTATAAGGAGGCCACTTTTAAGAAAAATAGATAAAGTGTGCGGAGCTCTGCTAGCATTCATAAAACCTCACTTGTATTCCGCGCTTTTACAGCCTGAATAAATCTGAATGAGAAAGAGCGTAGTAGACACGTAAGGCAATAGGAACTTTCTCCGTCACCACCTCATTAAATTGTGATTTTAATTAACTTGGCATGCTTGAACAACTTGTTAACACCAATTGGACTTCAGTGACTTGGACGTGACAGCGTTAAAGAGCTTGTTTGGCAGAAATTGCGGTGTCAGCATCACTTCCATCTTCCAGCATCACTTGCATCACTTCCTAATGGGCACTGAGGAACGGTACTCACTGCAGGTATTTGAAGATAGTTTAAAGCTACCAATGTTACGCGCAAAGACGCAAGTTTTCTTGGGGCATGGTCGAGGCAAGCACCAAGAACCGAAGTCAGGCTACTGTATGATAAGCCAAAGGGCACAGCACTAGACAACGCTATTGAGTTCTACTCTTGAAGGCGAAGCGAAGGCGTTCCTTATGTTTTTTGAGGAAGATGAGCTAAATTACTGAACACAAGCTCGCAGCAACTACACTGCGCAAATATGCTCTCTGTTAAAGGCAACGTCATACGTCGCAAGTTACGCAGGATGTATCACCTACACTCACACCAAGTTTTTAGGAACAATATAAGTCTGCTCGCCTGCATGTCTTCAGTATAAGAGCCATTGTAATATAGTGCATTTCACACAGCGCAGGTAGAATTTCCAAAATTTATTGTAAGAAAGACAGTCACTTATTTGTAAAACGCATGCAATAAGTACTTGTTGCAATATAAATATATTTCAAGAAGTATTTCTCGGTATGATTTATTTTAATTCTTTTACTGCATTATACAATATTATACTACTATAGGCAACAAAGTATGAGAATATACTATCAAGTATTTTATTATGTTACAAAAACTCCAAGTTTTTTCAATACGAACAAAACCTCCCAGAAAGTGAATAAAAACATGGAAAGTTTAATCATCATTGGTACAGCTTGCTGCAAAATAAGTACCTGGCTGAATCATGAATGGGAACGTAACTATGGAAGTGAATGCGCTGAACTGTACATGTTATGATATTTTTGTTGGAATGTTTGCGTCCTTGCACTTCAGTATGTTTGTCGCCATTACGAGTTCGGGATCCACAACTTCTGCACAGTAAATGGTTACCTCCTCAACAACTGCAAAATGAAAATAATCGCAGATATAACTAGCTTGTCTGTATTTATTGTATTGGTTTAAAGAAATAGTCATGGTCTGCATGTGGGGCTTCATATGTGACCAGAGTACCTCGTCACGAGTTGACATCCCAGCCAATGTTTAAATATCCAGCACCCCACCTCCCAGCGATGTCTCTAGTATTTCTTGGTTCATGAGCATTCAGTATTTACAGATGTGCTTACGAGTGTCTGCACCATCAATTCCATCGTTTCCCAAAGGCAAAGGTATTGTTTCTGAAGAAGTGTATATGACATCAATATGCATGTGGTGCACTAGCTTACTCTCGGGTGCCCACACAAATGGACGTCGATCCTACTCGACAGTTGAGTGCTGATATCTTTCAACCATTTCGACCTTCGTATTGTAAAAGTAGATGCGTAAATGGCAAACTGTGAAACCTGCGTTTTCAACTTTCTTCTTCAAACAGCCACTGCGATGAGGCCTCGCAATCAGTCCTCTCGCATTGTGATCGCCTTCTGGTGCTTAGCGATGCTGGTGACCACGAACCTCTTCACCGCTAAAATGAAGGCAGCGCTCACCGTGCGTGACCAGACAAATCAACGCGTTGATTCCGCCGCAGAGTTGGCTGAACGCAACGACATGACAGTGTATATGGCCGCCGAAACAGCATATCCAAAGCTATTATCGGTGAGTTTCATTAAGAGTTCAACTGTATCAATTTTAGGGCACCGCATCTTATCCGCTCAGTGAAGGTCGTCCATATAAAAAGTATAGCAATCAATTCACGGTGAGCAACGCAGACGTGCATTGCCTTGCTGTCCTTGTCTTTTGTGGACTATGAATCAAAATTTACTATCCCACCAACAATCAAGACTAAAAAAGGACAAACCACGCACCGGCCAAGCTGATATTCGGCCTTAAAAACTTGCACTACAAGTGTGACAGGATGCCAGTGCTTCTATATAAAAAAACACCTTATCATATATAAGTTATTCACAAAGAAATGAACGTAAATTGGTAAAAAATCTCAATGGTATTTCTTTTTCGTTCATGCAACGGCACCAAATCCCATTATGTGAGCTCATTTGACCAGAAAATATCATTTGATATTCATGGGTTTTCACTGCACTGCTCTGCTGGCGTTCATTTTCCAGTAGCGCAGGCACTTCTCCTCACCATTTTCTTTTTATTACGTTAGTTTTTATACACAAGAGAATATACCTTACTTGAAAAGCATATTTTTGTGAAAATTCCAATGGCGTTAGACCAAAGTAAGTGGTTTCGTTTGAAAAGCAGATTAACTCTGGAAACTCTACAAATTCAATATTGGATAAACCTTAAGACATCAAGATAAATTCTAATATCGGACAATAAAAGACATCAGACGATGGCTGGTGTTTTAAGTCAAACGATGCCAGCATTTGCGTTTTCGTCTCAAATCCGCGTAAAAAGACAAACACACTTCATTTCCATTATGCGGAAATTATGATCGTTATCTTGTGTTCAGCAGCCCGGTGCTAAAGCAATAGGACAGTGGGAAAGAGTAAGATATGCTGAAAGCAAAACAGCTGAAGTATGCCATGCAGATCACGTCATGAAAGTTTTTTTTCTGGTTATGTCATTACAGTCGCAAAATACACGGCCTGGGGCAAAGGAGCAGCAAAAAAGACACAGGATAAAAAACTGCATTGATATTTTTGTCTTGTTTCGAGGTTTACGAATATATTTCTAGTCGTTGTGACTCTGAGGATTTCGAATATCTATTTGAGGAGTTTTTCCCAGTTTACCGAGTTCATGTTGTCCATGCTCTCATCGTATTTATTAACACAGGGATCGCGGCAGACGTAAAAAATACAAAGTTGTAGGACCAGGCATTTCCGGGGCACTTTACCTTACGTGATAAACTTCTTACTATAAGAAGGGGATCTGTGTCTCATTACTTTAGGAGAATGCAATAATTTACTGTAAGAATATGTGAATTAGATGAACTGGTAAAAGTAAATAAATCAGCAAGTCTACTTAAGCAATCACTCGTATATTGAACGTAGTTGTCAGAGAGTGAGGTGTTTACTAGAAAGTAAAATTAGAATATTGATTGATTGATTCACTTGTGGGGTTTAACGTCCCAAAACCACCACCATATGATTATGAGAGACGCCGTAGTGGAGGGCTCCGGAAATTTCGACCACCTGCGGTTCTTTAACGTGCGCCCAAATCTGAGCACACGGGCCTACAACATTTCCGCCTCCATCGGAAATGCAGCCGCCGCAGCCGGGAATTGAACCCGCGACCTGCTGGTTAGAAAAAAAATTAGAATATTTCAGCTTACGAACCTTATCGATTCCTTATATATGTAGTTCGAATGAGAGTGCACAATAAAAGCAAAACAATTACTGAATCAAAAGCTGAAGCGATACGTGCTTAAATCAACAAAACATTGATCTGGCAAGATCTTTTTCAGGAAAACTTATGTGCTTATTTCTTTCTCTAGTTACATAGCATAAAACAAGGGGACAGCAAAAACACTTACAAAAGAAGGTTAAAGTGCTTTGTTTCCTCTTGTTTTCATGTGTGCGCCATCTTCATACAGTAGTTGGGTGTGGTCTCAGCTGGCCTTGAAGCTGCGTATGTGCCTGAAAGTTTTGTTCTTCATCTGGCTACTGCAAACTGAGTAACTAACTTGGATTACAACATTGGCTTATCAGATTTAATATAGCAGACAGAGCAGCACAAGTGATGAAGGCACGTGTGATGACGACACTTTTGAGGTACTTCGATTCATAATACGAATGAAAGTGTTAGTGGCTTTGTTAGACAACAAGGCAATAATGTAATAGCACGCAGCATGTTTTTAGTTTAGTTAAAGTATTAGCTGAAGTATTAGTATTGAAAAGTATTATTTAAAGTTAAAAGGTATAAAGAAAAGAGTTAAAAAGTATTAGTTAAAGAAACAGTCAAGTAAAACCCCTGGTAAAAAGTTTGAAGCAAATGTGGCAGTTTTAACCACGCTACCAAAAGAATTCACAATTGTTCAGCTTCCGCTGCACTAAATACTTCATAAATATATTTTCTAAAAAATGAATGAAAATAATCGTAATGCTAAATAAAAAGCACCAATAAAATTAAGTATTTGGATAGAAGACTAGGTCATCTTGCTCACACACCAAAGATTTTAACTGCAAATGTGCCCCCGAGTGAGCGAGTACAGCAATTATTGATAATGAAAGATAAAAAGCTGGTTAAAAGTAAGGAAGCAGAACACCTTTTTTTCCGCGTGATAGGGCTTCCTGCCATTTGCGGTAGTCGTGTGCGTTTAAATAGCTATAGTGGTTATAGTAGACGGCGTTCATGTAAGGCTAATGAGCAGCCCTAAGGAAAACCTGACGCAGATTAGTACCGCCATTGTTAGTAGCGCAGCCAAACCAACAAGCAGTAAGGAATGATTTGTTTAGCAGTGAGAATATGACAGAGCCGTACCTTTCATTTACGAAGTTGCTTCCTTCGCAATTACAGTTTTAGTGTTCTTATTGAAGCAACAAAACACTGTAATTGGAAATGTGGAGTAGTAGGAAGGTTATTTTTATGGGGGCCCTTGAAAGGAATGTTTTTCCTTTAATCTGCAGAATGAGGTTCATTGATCGCGAACACAAATTTTGTGCTTAAGGTTTATTATATAGCCTACAGTCACATTGAATGCCTGCCTATTTTCAGCGACTGCTGTATTGTCAAAAGTGTATAATTACACCTTCGTAGTTGCTTTATTAAGCAACGCTTTTCACTTTGTAACAAATAAATACGGCTTGAGTGCCTTATAGAGGCCTTGACACATTTTTATGTAATCATTGAACAGCTTCATTAAAGAAGTTTGTTGTTTCACAAATTAGTGGCACTAACGTTTCATCACCCGCCTCGTACGAACGGACTTACAAGGGTTTGTTGGACGTGTTGAGCGCGTTCTCAGTCCCTTCATACCAGTGATCGCGCTGAAAGATGCACAGGGATAAAGGGAGTGGAAATTGGGCAAAGCATGTTATTGGTTCATTACATGAGTCTGTCTGATTATATATTGAAGGCGCATAGACACTCAGAACTCTGTAAAAGAGTGCCTACTTCGGCAGGTTAGTATTGCCTTAAAAAAATTCCTTAGTGCACAGGGGAATGTTTAAGAAAGAAGTCAGATAGGACAGAGTGCACTCCTGCGCTCCGTCTTATCTGACTTCATTCTGAAACGTTTCCTTGCGCACTAAGAAAGTTTATTTCTTAAAAAAAACACACAGTCTACTCTTACACAATGTCCAGATATCACCGCGGGACTACGACCGCAAGGTGTATCGCATGCTGAAGCCGACCTCTTTCCTGACCTACCGACAGCTGTTTTCATTGCCTGTGCTTGACGAAGTAGCTGCGGGCAAAGCGGTTCTCCTCATCGACAGGACGACGGCAACGTATCAGCTGGCCTCGTTTTGTCAGCATTATCCGGACAACGAGTTCTACATTTCCCGCGACCGATTCTTCTTGAATCCGCTGGCCGTCTACTACTCGCGCAAGAGAGACGTCGTGATACGTTTGATGAAAAAATGGGAGAAAAGGCAAGTGTACTTGATAGTCACTGTCCATTCATCTATATTTACCTATATTACCATTCATCTATATTTACCTATTCATCTATATTACATATAATTTCAAAATATATATTTCAATATATAGAAAACAATAATCTGTTTTATAATAAGCAACACGGTTTTAGAAAAGGCCTTTCAACCGTCACTCAGCTTTTTGAATCTGTTCATGCTTTCGCTACAGCGATAAACTCAAAAGAACAAGTCGATGTCATAGCAATTGATTTCTCTAAGGCCTTTGATAGAGTATGTCATCAGAAACTTATTCAAAAAATGTTAATACTTGGTATTGATCCCGCAATCGTAAGATGGGTTGAAGCGTACTTGCGCAATAGGTTGCAGTTTGTTGAAATAAGTGGCGCACGTTCTTCTCTTTTACGCGTATCCTCAGGTGTGCCACAAGGGTCCGTGTTGGGACCTCTACTCTTTTTAATTTATGTGAATGATATTGCAACGGTTGTGCCTCCTTTTGTTGATGTAAGGTTATATGCAGATGATTGTCTCTTGTTTTGTCATGTGAAAAGTGTTTCTGATCAAATGCTCCTCAATGATGCTCTTCGATGTATTGACAACTGGTGTGAAAAATGGGACATGAAAATTAATTTTGATAAAACTGTGTGCATGACAACTTCAAATAAAAAACCCCCCTTAACTATAAATACACAATAAACAATAGAGAAATTAAGAGTTCTAATGAGCTTAAATACTTAGGTGTTACTATATCCAGCAGTTTAAAGTGGGACAAGCATATTGAGAATATTACAGGACTGGCGAAGCGAAAGCTGGGTTTCCTGAGAAAGACACTCCGTAATGCACCGCCCTCTGTTAAATTGTTGGCGTATAAGACTATTGTTAGACCAACGCTGGAGTACGCGGCTATCATCTGGGATCCGCATACTAAAACTGAAATTAACAAACTTGAACGAGTACAAAGATTGGCCGCAAGGTTTATTTATTCAAATTACATGAGAACACAGTCTGTATCACTTTTGCTTGCTAGGACTGACCTTCAATCGTTAGCTACACGTAGAAAAATAGCTCGCTTAAAATTTATTTATGACCTGTATCATAAAAACTACAAGCTGGATCCCAGTGTATACCTGCGCCCCCCAGGACGAGTATCGGCTCGTACCAATCACTCATTTTCTGTCCAAGCTTATGTACCGCGGGTGGATGTATTTAAGTTTTCGTTTCTGGTGCGATCTATTGTTGACTGGAATGCGCTTCCTCCCGAGGTACTTACAGGATGTAGATCCTCACAGGATTTTCAACGACGGCTAGACTTGTTTTTTGCCTAACATTGTTTGTGTATTGTTAACCTGTTCACCTCCCACTCCTGCTACAGCCCGCAAGGGCTAGCAGTATTGTAAATAAATAAATTTACCGCCGTAATAGGTGTCGTGGGGTCTCTCTAGAAATGTCTGATCATGTCAATGTGGTAGACGGAACCGGCTCGAATAACTAATCTCAAGAAGTTTTCATATGCAGATTACGCACCCCCAAGAAAGAACACTAGGAAGTTTCAAGTAATCTTTTTCTGTAGTTATCAAATTGCTTCAGTATACAAATTCAGTGGCTTACCTATCGACTGCCGCAAATCTGCACTTCATGTGCTTTATCTCTCATTTCGTTGTATTGGGTGCATTGAAGTCTACACAAATAAAAAGAGGTCCCGAGGAGACGAAAAGCTATTCTGAGCGCTCATCTTCAGTGTGAGCTCCTAATTTTGCTGTACTTATTTTGAAGGTGGGGTTGCCTTTTAGTGTGATCATCACACAAAGCTAATTCGATGTTTGGTGTCATTCTTGCCCTCTAGTCGGCAAGTATGTCGCAGCACCCTGCAGCTGCCGTGGTAGCTTGGCTCCTCGCGGTGCTTAATGCCCGTGAGCCAATGACCGTTATCCAAATAGGCGTCATAAACCGAAGTGAGCTTATAGCGTCCGCTCCCGAGAGAACAGAAAACGTTTTCTGACTGATATTTAGAATTATTTGCAAAGTGGTGCTCGTGTAGCACACATTAAAGTTTGGCTCACGTGTTTGCAGGAGCATCGGCTATTTATTGGAACCCTTTCTTGATCATGTTAAAAATTGTGGAAAATATCCCGAATTGTGAGATATGCTTTCATCTGAAGCAGCCGTATATACAGTACCAGCCGGCTTCACATTATTCGCTTTCAGGCGGACATCATGGTGTGATGAACATATTTTGGTAATTTAGTAGTTTGCGGATGTTGTGAGATTAGGTCCATCGTCTACACTCTGAGGAAGCTATTGCCTGACCTAAAGTGGGATCTCAGTTTACAGGAAAGAAAGGGGAGGAGGGGGGGTCCCAGAAATGTTCAAGGGATACATGTCTTGGCAGGGGGTGGAGGCTAGATATCAAATTGGACCTTTACATGTCTTCTTCCCATTTTATTCCTCGTATTTATAACGCACACAGTAAACACAGACAATCGCGCTGGCATTGGAAATCTTCGAAACTATAAGGCCCACTGTAAGGCGCACGATAGGACTTGTCCGATAGAACTTCTCCCCCCGGCCTCTGCAGTGTTCCCGCTGCCGCCGCATCGGGCACGCCTGAGGAAATGTATGGGTGGAGGGACCTTAGTCAGGCAGGGGTAATCTGCTTTTAGTCCCTTCAACCTAGGCAATCATTGTATTCGTCTGAATAAACAGTGAATTAATGAATGAATGAATGAACCGCCACCTGCTCGCGATACCAACCGTGCCTGCGCTGCGGCGTCGAACACGCCTGGGACCGTGTGCAGCACAACATCCAGGCTGCATAAATTGTAGCGGAAAGCAATCCGCAACCGAGGTGCGCTTCACTTATTGGCAGCTCCAGCGCAAGGCCGCGGTCATCATGGCTTCTGATGGTGAAGGGTGTGTTTTTGGACGGGTAGCGGGGTATATCTACGCCGGAGGTGGTGGCGAGCCTCTCTAACCCGGTGTCTGGGGGCGAGGTACCTCGGAAAAGAAAAAGAGTAAAGATCACACGAATGGACACTGGTTCACTCTGCCATGGTGTGTTCCCAAGGAAGGCTTACACCATAATTCGCAATGTGAACAGAACAGTGCCGGAATGGCTGGGAGAATGGGAGTAAGCTCCTGTTATCTCACGACTCAAAAGCGCTGGCATTAGGAATGCATTCCATGAGACAGGACTAGGCAGACTAGGCAGCATTGGCAGGAGGTGCTTGCGCCTTCTTGTAATCCAGCATATGTGGCTGCCGGGGCTTAGGAGTCGGTCATTGCACGCCAGGCAGACATGATCCCGGTCCATTCCATGATCCAGGTGCCTGGATGGTATGGGTGGTGGCGCGCCCACGTAATTCAGCCTAGCGACCTCGGATCCTGCCCACCCCACCTCAAAGAGGTCCGCCACGGGCAACGCGTGAGTGGAGTCGGATGCTCACACGTCTAAGAGGGAGGGAACAGCGGGGAGTCCACCTCGCCTCCACGGTTCTCCCGCTGGCGTGGCACTGCTACGCAGATGGTGGCACACGAGTGTCGCTAGTCTTTGTTGGAGTTATGCGCAGAGCAGGGCGCTGGGCTTGCGGCCCAATGAGGCTTGGCTATTCTGATAATATAACATTCATTGAAAGCCGCTGCCGAGTGGTGGCGGCGCTGTCTATTGTATGTAACCATATGTAGGGAGACATGTCTAGCTGGCGTATCTAGTGAACAGTTGTTGTTATTCCTTGATCAGGCATGGATTTCAGTTGGGTCAATAAGAGTCGGCGGTTGTTTGTCAAAACCATTCGGCGGATGCCAGAGTGGGCTTTCAAACAGAATGGTAGGTGTCACTGGTGGGGGTAACTCTGAGCACAGACGTCTGTTTTGTGGAAACGAAGTGCTCATTTCAACGTGAACATGTGCATATCATGAGGTTCGGTCGTCGGCATATTCCATCAGCATCCAATGAGACCTGACAATAGCTTGCGGAAATAGAGGTGTACACAATCTGCAATTTTTCTTAGATTGTTATAAAAGCGGACAGGGAACATTGCAACCACAAGATACGTTGCCCATTCTTGACACAGGTGTAGTTTTAAAGACGGTGGTCTTTTTTGGGGACCTTCGACGCAACTATTTTGGTCTGTCTGTGTGTACACTTGCCTGTTTGTCCACCCTTAACGTTACGCTAAAAGGTACCAAAGTGGCCAAATGATACTCCAAATGGCCGAGCCCGTCCGCAGCGCCCACCAATATTGCTCAAGGTTCAGCGTTCATACTTGTGCGATAGTCAATTAAAAAGCAATTATTGCGCTCCATATTATTTGAGGCTCCGTAACAACACTTCAATATTATATATGTGTATTTTTTACTAAAAAAGGCATACATAGGTAATATTAGGGATCGTTTTCTTAAAACGCTGCGCTTGCCATGTAACGCTTGCACGAAAGGGCAAGTGTTTCCAACGCGTTGCTAAGACGACATGGTGGTGGCACCTACCCTTCGCCTTGCGTTCTACACCTTATCACCTCAGAGACGGGTGCGCACCGCGCGCGCGATCCGTTTTCCAGGATAACTGCCTGATAGCGCTCATGTCTCACGTGTGACGTGACTTAATGCGCTCGTTCGCCTCCGCTGCACGCTCGAGGTGCTTTAACGCTCGCCTCCAGAATACCATTCACCAATTTTCTTGTGCAGAACATCGAAGTAACGTTTTGTTCACTCTCTCCAGACGCATGACTATCTTCTTTCGACGACACTTGCGGTGTAACATGCAGATAAGGGGCCAATTTTTTTTTGCTTTCAGGAATAAGTTTTAAACACTGGAATTACTGTGTTAAAATGCCATGCCGAGTTCCCGGATTCAACTTCAGCTCGAACTACGATTTTGATCATTTTGGTTACAGCGTCAAAGTGGCATAATTTTGCTATTCATGCCACCTTGATAATTGAGATGCTGATATCGTTGTGCGTAAACGTAGAGCGCATGCTCACGTTTGCGATTTGCGCGCTTTCGTTGCGAAGAAGCTATCTGTTTCAAGTAAATCTGGGGCTAGTTAACCCTATCTCGCGTTTGAAGTCGTCTCATGTGTGAATGTTTTTTACACTTAGTATTGTTGGGCATGCTCGCCACTCGCTGGTCCGAACACTAAGACGATACAGATTCCGCTGGCAGTAAAGATTACTGAGGTAGATCGCTACTAGTAACTGCGGAAACAAAGTTGTTCTCTTGACCATTTCTGCAGGGTGAAGCGGCTGAACGAAGCGGGTGTAGTAAGCAAATGGCATCGGGACACTGTTTCTCACGGAGCTGATTTCTCACGCTGCCCCAAGGTAGAGCGAGGGGAACCTGAGACACTGGATTTCGAGCACCACCGCTCCATCTTCCTTTTAACTCTGGCGGGCAACGCGGTGGCCTTCGCTGTGCTTGTAGGAGAGGTGTTGCTGGCCGGGAGCCTCACTGGATACGGCAATGTGGCTGCTGGTCGATTGCATAGATGGGCTGAACGATGAAGAAGAAGAAACGTGGTTGTGGGAGGTTTAAGGCGTGATGCCATTTGCACCCTGCACGCGCCACAATATTTCAACAACGTTCTCCATTTCACACGCTGGCACTCGTGTTTATGTTCTCGCAATATTTACAAGTGTTGCGGAAACCACGTTGTCCAATTTTTTTTCATTGCAGTAATGAAGCGGCAGTATTGTTATTTACTTTGCGAAGCCTGTTCTCACAATAATGAGGTTATAAAAAATCCCTGTTTACTAGTGTTTTGATGGTTGATGTTTTATTTATTTATAACGAGTGCAAAGACAAGTATTTAGGTAAGTCTAGTTAACGCGGAACCATTATACTGGAACAGCTGGATTCAATAAATGCTGTCTTTTGAAGTGGCGAGAATATGAAAACCTGTGTTAGACGTTGATTTTCTCATAAAAAACTATTAAAGGCAAGATCACAATCGGCTTATGAATGTGCTCATTTAATGTGCACTCAGAACGGGGTCATTTATATCCAAGTCAACCCATTAAAATGCGCTATCTGCTGTGTGGAAAACACGTGTAAGCACACATTCGACAGTGCGAAAGGTGTTCAGTAAAACTGCAAGATCTGCTTTCTGTCCACCGGCACATTTTTTTTTGTTGTACTTGCTTGGAGAAGAATAAACACATAGCGACTAAAACTTAGTATCAAGGGTCTGCACCTGCTACGCTGGGAAATCGCGGATGGGAGTGGTTGTTACTTGCCCTATGATCAATGCTTAGCATACGCTCTCGAGTACGACCTAATCGCTGGTACTCGGGGACCGTTCTGCGCGTGTGCACTTACTGCGCCAAGCTGCTCGAAGTTTCCGGCTGGTCTGTTCTGACTGATCTCTCGAAATATTAGTGGGTACGTACATAAAAATTTGCCCTGAGAACTCAAGCTAAATGCTACACGTAATCGAGTGCAGTTTCCGTCAACAGGACACTCATTGTCAATTGCTGCTTTTTACGCCTGCATATGAGGCGAACACTTCTTTCATTCTTGGCGCACGCGTAATTACTTGCCGGCCAATTTTTCGTTACTGCTTCGGCATCGTGTCACCGTTTTAGCGCTGAGCATTGATCAAGCTTGCGGCGCATTTTCAACCGCGAAGATCTGCTTCATTAGTGAAAATTCCGTTGTTAGGAGCTTTACGCATAAGGTGCACTTCTTGCGATATCATTCAAATGAGTGAAGCGATCGTTGCAGACAACACAGTTTGATTAGAGCCAAGCTTTCAGAAAGTGCTGTAAAAGCACGCAGTAAGTACTCAAGATTTACACAACATAACTGAATAATTGCGGTCACGATGGTGTTATTAAACATAGGCAGGCTTTCTGGCATTCTCTTAAGCCACCTATTTTAGCACCTACATAGATAAATCATACTTTTCTGACTCATTTACCACCGTCGTAAAAGTGCTCTTCAGGATTATATACTATTTTTGTTGATCTTTCACGTCCCCAAACCAAAGTATAATTATGAGATACATCGTAGTGGACAGACCCGGAAACTTCGACGTCTTTGGTTTTCAATGGGTATCTAAATTAAGCACACGAGCCCAGAGCATTTTCGCCTCCATTGGAAACGTGGCTGCCGCCGCCGGGTTTCCATCATGAGACACGTGGGTCGACAGTCGGCCACCAAACCGACAAGACCACGGTGATGAGGGCGGAAGTGAATCAGTGTAATCATAACAACGTATATAAATAAAAAGCTTCTGTATCGCATAGCCATAAAAACTTGTATGCGGAATAATACGATGTAAATCGCACTCGACGGTCGAGCGAAGTGTTGTGCATTCACTGTTCGGAGTAATTTTTATTGTTGTCACACCTACATGATGAATTGCAATAATTGGTCGTATGGACCAGCTAGAAAGTAGGAATGAGCATTGTTTTTCTTTCCCTTCACTCATTTCGCTCATATTTGCCCCTGTTAACGAAACTGGACAATCGTCGTTCAACGAAACGTGCACAGCGAAGCACGTGACCAAGCATTAGCCATGATGCAGCGAGCCCATCGTGTCACCTACAATGGATGATATGATGATGATATGAGAGGTTTAACGTCCCAAAACCACCATATAGTTATGAGAGACGCCGTAGTGGAAGGCTCTGGAAATTTTGACCACCGGGGGTTCCTTAGCGTGCGCCCAAATCTGAGCACATGGGCCTACACCATTTCCGCCTCCATCGGAAATGCAGCCGCCGCAGCCGGGACACCTACAATGGCATGCGAGCAGATTCATCCATGTGGGTAACGAGCGGCAAAAGGTATGAGTGCATCTATTTGTATAACTATGAGGTTGCATCAGCACACCACTGTTCATGTTTCACCCGGTGCCGACAGCACGAGTAACAAATATTAGCATGCGCTCTTCCAAGCCGTGCTTATTGTGGCCAATGAATACCTTATCGGGGAATACAAAAATTTTATTATTTGGCAAATGATTTACATACGTATCTCCAAGTGACTACAGTAGTTGGCTCGCACTGACGTCACTCGAATCACTATGACGGGGAACCGCATGGCACCCGCACGGTTTGTGACATCATGTGTTCATTTTGTCGTTATATCACTTGCAAGTTCTTTCGTTATTGACGAACAGGCGCCAATAAAATTTTCACCCCATTGCTTTCGTACTGATGCATTTCAAGCGCATTGCGAGAATGCTGGCTTTACGTCATCAAGGCCACCATTTTGGCAAACCAGTACGTTATGGAGCGCCGACCATGACGTCACGTGCAAGCTATCTACTGAGAGCGAAGTCTGAATTTTCCACCTACACAAGTGCCGCTTTTATCGCGCGAAGTTCGGCGAATAAGGACTGAAATTCGTCACGCTTCCGGTCAAACCAGCGCATAACTTGGTTAATTTGTTTGTCGAGACCTTTAAGCTTTCAGGTAAGATATTTCACCACCATCTAGCTACATGAGTTACACCCCAACGCGGTGATGTGATCCTGATCACAACGGATGAGAGATATTGAAGGCGCTTTAGGTGAAAACGTCTCTCGGCTTCCTGTATGGCTCGAAGACATCTGAAGAACACTTTACGGCTACTTATCAAGGTCCACCACGCTACGCGATCTAACATGAAACTGCAGCTGTTCTAGACACAGCAGACAACAAAAGTCGAATCCCGACGTGCTCCTCTGTGGCTCAGTGGTTAACGCCTCGCATTCACAAAGCCGAATCTCCTTGATTTCTTCATCGCAGCGCCGCTGTTGGTACAGCACAAAGCGAATAGATCTCATGTGGTTACGGAAAGAACGATATGCGATCACTAACGCCAAAGCTACTTGAGGCATAGAGTTTGGGTGCGAATAAGACTGGCACCATCATTAGGAACGACATACGAGCTGACCACTTTTTCGACAAGGGGAACGTGTCCGGACTGGAATCAGCCAAGTCTCTGGGAGAAGATGAGCAGATTACCTGGAGCTAATAGCAGGAAGGTTTATTCATAGCATTTACATATTGAACGTAGCCTGATAATTCATAATTCAAGGTATCATCCAGACTCAGTGTTTGCGTTTTAAAATTATGTGTGTTCCCAAGATTCTCTGCAGGAGAAAGCAATTGTGTACAGGTCAGTCTGATGAAGAGGTAGTCTTCATCTCCCCACCACCTCTTTCCCAACGTAGGAAATATAAAATTGCATGCCCAGTTCGTCCCACGGTGATGGAGAAGCATAACGCAAGGCACAATGCGCTAATACTGTGCGACACAGACTCTGCAATGACGTGGTGTTTCATGTGGCGACCAGCTCTGTAGTCCGGTGAAGTGCGAACCCATTGTTGTGGCTGCTGTGCGGGGGAGGCCATGGAGTGTGAAAAACTGACCTAAAGACGAATCGCAGACGCTGGGCCCATTGTCCGATGCACTCCTGTGAACAAATCAGCGCAGAGGCGACCATCCATTTTATGCAAGTCCGACTGCGAATAGCCCTTTTTAGGCAATTAGTTAATTGGGCCTGCCCAAATAACTTTTGACGAGAAAATGCGATGGTTTTAAGTATTTCCAAGGACGAATATCGTGTTGTCGCCACTTCTGGTACACCTCGTTGAGCATCGCACTGGAACTAATCAGGATATACTTAGCTCAAATCACACCAGGTATCCAAGTGAGCCAAGCCATGGAAGCCGATTACAGCACTGTACACACAACAGTGCAGATTAAATAGAAACACGTGGTTGGGTGGTTTTCATAAAGAATGTTTGTCACAATAGTGTTGACGAATACAGATGCCCGTACCTAGCAGTCTAGCTCTCGATGCACGAGTCACGTTAACATACTCAAAGTGTCCGACGTATGTTTTCCTGACGTTTTTTTCATTTTCTAGCAAATAGACTTTGAATGAAAAATGCTTGAATGTGTTTGTATACTATTACATTTACCCACAATAACCAAGTAGACATATTAAAAACTAGCACTCTACTATATTTCATTTGGGCTTAAACAATAAATTAGTTGCCAATGCAACACCGCATTATTAATCATGAGCATCATCGCCATAATTTCACTTTCTTGTACAAGATCGTTCCAATTTATGATTGCGACATTTTAACGTTGAAGTGTTTCATACCGGGCTCCACCACGGCTTCACTGACGAATTTCCGTCACATACATAACATACTAAGCGATTGCAAAAAAATAATGAGATGCTAAAATTTGGCACATCCCCCTTTCCTTGGGATTCGACGTTAAGCGAAGCATGCTGAGAGAAGGTGACCATGTTTAAATTTTTTTATTGAGCGACATCATGACATGACGCTATAGCTATATGTATAAATGTCGCACAAATAGACATATGTTGAAGAGTTGCAGATCTTCACATAACCAGTTCTCTGCACTTGCGCAACGATTCCAACAGGAACATGAGTATTAGCAACACCAGAAGCGATAAGCTGATATGAAGCACTGGTGCTTGCGATGGTGGTAGCCCTTGACACTGCTACCTAAACTAACTTCAGTGCATGACACCTAACTACAATAGACGTTAGTCCAACGGGACGGCTATATCATAAGAGTATATATCAGGGTTTCCACTCGTCGCTACTTAACGCAAATTGGCGAACTTGAGAGGCCCGTGGTTAATTAAAATTACAAGTGGCAACATGGGGACATTTTGGCAATTTTGGGCTTAGGCGTCAGCTGAGTTATGCGTTCTATACTCAGTGTCGTCAAAATGAATGGACGACAAAGTTTTTTTTAATACTTTCCCACAGTTTGAGACCCACCAGTAAAAGGTGAACTTTATAGGTAATTTTGTACGTCTGTCATGTTTGATTGATTGATATGTGGAGTTTAACGTCCCAAAACCACCATATGATTATGAGAGACGCCATTCTGTCATGTTTCTTTTGTTTATCTCCTCAATTTACGTAGATGCTGGAGGCACTGGCACAGGTGCGTCTGCCAGCCACCCACCAGCAAAATTTAGGCAAGCTGACTTCTTCGCAGCTTCGCGCGCCCTGAGGGGGTGGCGTTATACTAAGTATTTAGGGAGCTTCGATAGTTTTTCGCTACTTCATAAATTCACTCCTGAAGTGGCCAAGTGACTATTAGCCCGCCTGATGCCACCACAACTCCAACTGCCCTGAATAGATTGTTGACTTCTTTACTAAGGTAGTAATCACTAATTAGGTATGCAGAGCTTAAATTTGTTTTCATAAATATTTCGCGAGCCAAGAAGTCTTCTTTGGGCCACCATCAGAAACTGGGTTGGGGCTAATGTGTACCGTAAGCATGGTTGCACAGAAAACATGGTGTGGCTATTGCTATGGGTATTCAGTTCTTTAGAATTTATTTCCGTGGTTTTGTAATTAGGTTGTTCGATGATCAGACATATGATTCTACTGCAATGAGATTGTATAAATCTGCTGGAAGGCAACACACACCACCCCCCTTTTGTTGTAGCGGATGCTTCGCCCAGTATTCACTACAACTGAAACCAAGCTCGCTTTTTTCAGGCACTGGCATTCAGGGACGCTGCTGGTGCATGCATGCCTTTTCTCGGTGCTCCCATGATGAAGCGGGTGATGCCAATGGCCCTGAAAAATGTCAATATGAATTTAGGCGTTATGGATGGAACGGTACACTGAGGGCCTATACATGGTTAGCAATTTTTATTCCTAATTACGCTATTTGTAGGCATGCCACACGTATGTACGGGGCTGACTTTTACGCGAAAATTGTTGACGAATGGCGACAATAGGCGACTTTCGCTCGTCGTTGGGCGAATTTCACTGGAAAGCCAGTGCGAACTCTTGTCCATAAGTAATGTTTCTTAAATGGGACAGCCAGCATTGCAGCCTCGATTGACGTTGCAAGAACATTAGGGCCTATTTAGGAAGCAGTTCCGAGACTTCGCGTCATTCTGTGTTAGAATGCTTGATCACCATGCAGAATGTATGCGTTCGATTCCTTCTGGGACCTTGACAGCGTCTGTGCATTCTTCGTGTCAACGCTGCCGACGTCAGGGTTTCTTTAGCACTCAAGCGTTCAAATTGCACATGGGTGTTCTCGTAGTTCCTGGGTAGATACTAGGTGTCAATTACCTGCGCCACATACAACTGGCACATATCTACCTGCTCCCGATGTCACGAGGAGGAGAAAAAATTAAGCGGAAGAACAGGGAAATTAGCCAGTTCTTAAACCAGCTGGCTGGGTTTTCTTAGCACTCAAAGGTTAAAATTGCCCATAGGAGTTCTCGTCAATCCTGGGTTGATACTAGGTGTCAATCACGTGTGGCACATAGCCGTATACCAGTGACACATACCGTCCGCGGGTATGTGCCACTGTTAGGCGCGAAGTGCTTGACGACGTACGGGATGAGATTGTGACATCATACATTTCTTGATCAGCGCGTCATATTCGCTAAACCAGCTTACCCTCCCATACTAATTTTGGTTCACGCCAAGTTAAGGGTATGATCACGTAAGCGGATAGATAGATAGATAGATAGATAGATAGATAGATAGATAGATAGATAGATAGATAGATAGATAGATAGATAGATAGATAGATAGATAGATAGATAGATAGATAGATAGATAGATAGATAGATAGATAGATAGATAGATAGATAGATAGATAGATAGATAGATAGATAGATAGATGTGCCGATATATGTCAAAAAGTTTTCGCACTTAAAAGTGCCGTAACGAGGCTTCAACCCAGTGACTTCTCACTTTACAACGCGCACCAAGCTACAGCCATCAAGCTACGGAGCATCCTAAAGTTATCAAGCTTGCTAACGGCAAGCCATTTACACGCACCGCAACTTTTCGCAGTTCAAGAGCTCCTTAGCTTCAACGTGTTTTTATGATAAGTAGCGAGATGGCTAACGGGCTCGCATTTTGCACCCTTCACGTTTTTTTTTTTTTTTGAACGCGCGCTTTTATGGGGCATGGTCTCTCCTGCGCGCGTGCTTATCAGATCGCCGTCGTGATTTAGGAGAGCACGAAAATCACTTCACTTGCTGCCGCAGCCGCGTTTGCTAAACAAGCGCAGAGTTCATATACGATGAAGAATTGGGACAGTTGTTGACATCCTGTGTATACTTTAGCGTTCGCATCGTTCTTTCTGTTTGAGCAGCGTGTTTTAGGTGTCGAGCTGAGACAGTTGTCTGTCTCTGGTTGCGCTGTGTATGCTCATTTCGTGCGTGATGTGCGCGCTCTAGGTTCCGAGATGCTTGCCATTCTTCGCATGAAATTGCAATTAGTTGCTGTAGCATTCAGACCTTCACCATTGTGGCGAAACAATCCAAAATAAACACTCAACTACTTCACTGAGGACACCTTTCACTTTCGTGTTATACCAATTCCTTAAACGAGGGATCACTTATATATATTTTTTTTCATCTCGTGATTCAGTACACGCTGCCTGCGCTTTCCAATTATTCGCTCTCTATTTGGTGGCTCTGACTGATGACACACCACGTGGCCTATGCAGCCATGTTCTCCTTCTGAGTCATCTGGAACATTTGTGAGGTTACGCATTGTTCACCCTCGCACCAGTGGCCCTGATCCCAATATGCATATTGCATTAATTCCTAGGTTGCATCCCAGAATTGTTAAGTGCAAAGCATTTCTTAGCGAACTTCGTTGACTTTGAGCGTATCTATCTATCTATCTATCTATCTATCTATCTATCTATCTATCTATCTATCTATCTATCTATCTATTTATCTATCTCTCTATCTATCTAGCCACTTACGTTTGGGCGCCCTCGTGAAACTAGCATAGGAGGGTAAGATGGTTTGACGAATATGACACGCCTGTTAAGGCATAAATAATGCCGCAATCCCGTCGTGTACGTCGTCAAACACATCCCGCCAGACAGTGGCACAAACCCACTTACGGGTACGTGCCGCTGATATGTGGGTATGTGCCACAGGTGTTTGACACTATCCAGGAACGACGAGAACACACATGGGCGATTTCAACGCGTGAGCGTTAAGCAATATTAATTTAAAAAGCAAGGCACCGTCCCACTCATGGCCTATACCCCTAGGTGGGTTGCGCAAAGATGTCGAGGAACCAACCAACCAACCAATACCTGACATTGATAGCGACGACCCAACGAAGGCATAGAATAAGTGTCAGTGTTAAGAAAAACCTGAAATAGGCAGCATTGACCCCCCGATGAATGCAAATAATAAATTTCATAGTCCCAGCAGGAATCAAACCCAAGCATTCTGCGGTGCAGCCAAGTATTCTACCACGCAGCTGCGCCAGGTCTTGGAACTACTTTTCAAGTACACGCTAATCTTCGTGAAACATGAATAGAATAAACATTACATACGTACAGCCGCGGCCACGTCGCTGTAGAGCACGCGAGCAGCCGATGTTCGCTTTGCGTGGCGAAACCTTGGGGCAGTATCGGGCTATGAGGTTTTTAGCCTGACAACTAGGCCACTGATGCTTCTGATGCATCACTTCAGAGCCTGAAACTGCCGACAGCCGGCTGTCTGCGCGCTCCACACAGACGTGGCCGTGGCTGTACTCATTTATTACAGCCATCACGTCGGGTTAACAACCATTGTGGTTAGGTGCTATGCGCTGAAATCGATTTATGTAGCAGTGTCTAGGGCCAGCATCTTCGCGAGCATCAGCGCTTCATATCAGCTTCTGGTGCTGCTAATACACAAGCTCAAGTTAACATTGGTGCTCAAGTGCAAACAACTGGTTATGTAAACATTTGCAGCTCTTCAACATATGTCTGTGCGTTAAAGATTTGTACATATATTTGACATCAGTTCATAACGTGTTGCTCATTAAAAAAATGGCAACACGGTCACCTTCCCTCGGCATGCTTCGCAAAAAAAGCAAACCTCATAAGCGCGAAAATGCACGCGACAGCGACGAGTGACGAAACAGGGCGTTCGCGCGACGTGCTCGTTTTCGTGCGATCGCTCGGTTCTCCAGATTTGGAAACCATCGCTCATCGCCCGAATGTGCTGGGCTCAAGCAGCCAATAGCGAAAAACCGGAAAAGACAAAGACTGCATAGGTGCACGTGACCTTGCCCGAGTCACGTATGCGCAACAAGAAATAATGCAATGTTTACGCATGTGCGTATAAACAAATTGCTGCAAGGCATTCATAAACACTTTCCATTCCGTTACACAAAAATAATTCTTGTTTTTAAATTGCATACCGCTCACTACGCGGTTTTGTTGGTGCGAGTAGACGGCCTCATGCCAGCAACCGTGGAGTTCATTTGCCGAAGCCGTCGCGTGGATGAGGTTTGCCTGCGCTAGCGACTGATTGCGCGAAGACGATCTACGTCGCGTGGCTCGTCGCTGTCGCATGCATTTTCGCGCTTATGAGGTTTGGCCCTATAATGGTTAATTCCCAGGTACGTGGTATCAGCCGAATATTTTTTCATGGCGACGAAATCTTGCCCTTTCAGAATTTCCTATGTTTGTGTTCGCTCAGAAAATTTGTTCACAGCGTCACTTTGGCTTTTGTACAATGCCACGCGTCCAATGACTGGTTCAAGTAAATTCTGGCCCATTTCTATACATATTTAATGAAACAAGCAGCTGGGGAAGATCAAGTTTTAGAGCCCAGATGCTCTTTCTTTTTTTCATTTTTGCACGTATTCTCTTTCAATATGTCATCATTCGTTCAACTACTGTGATTTTCCCCAAGGTGCAAGGTTCTTTCCCAGTAGGTAGTTCAAATGTGCGTTCCCAGTCATGCTGGAAAAAATCAAGGCGTTGTGACTCTGTAAGGTGAGCTTCTTCGACAGCAAGTGGCTTTGACCTAGCATTGGATGACAGTGTTGGCCAAGTAACTCATGTTTGCAGTGACGCCTACTATCTAACAAGTAAGAGATCAATTTTAGTTACCAACTGGTTCTCAACTTGCTGTCAGTAAAAATAAAAAAAACGTTGTAATGATCAGAGTTGCTCTTCTTTGAGATGAATGGATATTTAAACATGCGATGAAATTACTAAGGGAAGCATAGTGGAGTTCACTGCAGAAATATATTATTTCGTCTCACAAGTTCCGGGTTTCTGCCGCTGATTTGGGCCATGTAGCTGCTTTATGAAATAATCAGAATATTTTTAACACGAAATATTGTGCCTTTTTTTTGGTAATGATTTGTACTCTGTAGTAGCCAACAAAAATGCACCGGAAACATTCATCGCAGTTGCGACCGAGTGGTAAAATGGTTCTCAGGGTTTTACGTATCAAGATCAGCTCTTAGAAATTGTTCTAAAAACTTTCTTAGTAGTTATGTGTCTCCGGAACACTAATATTAGTCAACTTACGCTTTGACATGTCATTTCGCTCCACCGTATTTACTTATCGATCATTATTTCCCCTCGTAGGACAAGTAGCAAGCAGTGATGACAAGTAATGCAATTCTCCTAGAATAATTAGCCTTGACTGATAGGGCAGCAGTGGCAAGACAGTGTATCATAATGGGGTAATATGGGATGTCAAATGCCAAAACCACCATCAAAGAGTGGAACGGCTTGTTTGCTCTGCAAAGCAATCGAGCGGTGTCCCTTGATGAGACCGACGAAATGTTTGCAGAAAAGATTGCAAATAGCTCAATCACTTTTTTTCTCACTGAAACACTCGGTCATGGAAATCCCATTCACGACTGAACATATTGTTTACTCTACGTACACGTTACAACGAAGTATGATCGTACTTCTGAGCAGAAACTTGTACAAGTAGGGCACTCTGCGCAATTGCCGATATATAAAATAACGCAAATACTAGGGCACCGAGTAAGGAATCTACAGGTACACAGGTTTCCACACTCGTAAGATAAACGACATACGTATCCTAATACATCCTCTATATAACTTATTATCTTATTCATTATTAGTGGTTCAAGACCAATGCTGCCCATAAAAACATTCGCCACGCTCAATTCCTTGAAATAACCAAAATAAAATAAAATTGAATGTTTTACACTGCCAATTCAGCTAATTAGTAACGCTGGAACGGTGCACCGCTCTGTGAATATTTGCCAAGCCTCCTGTGCTTATAAGATAAACGACATACGTATTATAGCACATGCTCTATCAAACCTATTCTCTTATTTATTATAAGTGATTCGAGACCGATGCTGCCCATAAAAAGTACTCGCCATGCTCAATTGCTTGAAATAAGCAAGAGAAAATTAAATTGTATGTTTTATACTGCCAATTCAGATAATTAGTAACGCTGGAACGATTCACCACTCTGAATACTGGCAAAGCCTCCTCTGATTTCTTATGAAACACTCGCAATTATCTATAATTATTCTTTTCTCTCAGTGAGCCCAAGATGGCAGAGAACATGTTTTCTTTTACGTGAAACATATGTGAAGCACTCTGCGCCATTTTAACTTGTGACAGAAATATTTTACTTGCAGCCTTAAAATACCAAATTCTTGTCAACATACTTCATTCACAAATTATGCGACTAGTAATCGACTTCGTTTCATGGCTCTAGTAAAGTTGTGAAACGCAACTATGCGAGAGCAATTGCATTCGTCGTCAGCACCGTTATGGGGTATCTTGTGTTCCTGAGTAATTGCAACAACATGGACGCTCAAGGAGCTTTCATGCCGTTTCTGTAAGGAACGAAGAAACAAAAGCAATAAAGGGAAAGGCAGCAATGTGAACCAGTTTGGCATAACTGGTATGCCACCCTGCACAGGGGTAGGTGGGGGAGGGGGGGGCAGATTGAAATAACAGTAAAAAGAAAAAGGCAGGGGAAGCACACATTCACACACATAACTTCATCGCGCAGAGCGACAGGTATACGGCTTTATTAGGAGTCTACAGCCGTTCGTGTAAGTCTGTTCTCCTCGGGAATCTTAGCAACGCCTTCATCGCTTGAATTTTCGATGACTTTATTTAGAATGGCAATGGAGAAAATAGTCCCTTGTGTCATCGTTCTTCTTTGAAGACGAGCGAGAGTGCATGAGAGGCGTCGTGACTGCACAGCATAACGACGGCAGTCACCGATGATGTGCTGCAACGTCTCCTCGGTGCTGCAGGGGTCGCAAAAAGCGTTGTCGACCATCCCTACCTGAACAAATAAGACTTCTGGAAAGCCAGTTTTAGCCATAAGCGGCATAGCAGAGTGGCCTCTCTTAGGCGAAGTCCTCTTGGTATTTAAATCACCGCACTGCATTTAGGTGTTGTTGCCGATAGTTTTGGCTTCTTTATGTAGTTAGGGTTGAGTGCAAAACATCTTTTGGCATTCTTCGAAGGCCCCGCCGCGGCGGTATAGTGGCTAAGGTACTCGGCTGCTGACCTGCAGGTCGCGGGTTTGAATCCCGGCTGCAGCGGCTGCATTTCCCGTGGAGGCGGAAATGTTGTAGGCCCGTGTGCTCAGATTTGGGTGCACGTTAAAGAACCCAAGGTGGTCGAAATTTCCGGAGCCCTCCACTACGGCGTCTCTCATAATCATATGGTGGTTTTGGAATGTTAAACCCCACATATCACTTAAATCAATTCTTCGAAGCATAGCAGCCGCATCAGGCTTAGAAAAGGGTATAACCTCTGCCTTGTCGTCTTGTAAAGATTACCGGTCAGTATTACTGACATGCTCGTCACCAATCAATCGCAGTGACTTGACAACCACTGAAATGTCACTTAATGCCCCTTCTCAAATGACGTACGAATGAGTTGCCTTATATCAAATACCAGTTTGTTCGTATGGTCCACGCCACAGGGCTGAAGAGGGATATTATAAGGCTGCTCTGGAGTAACTAAAGACTGGCCATCATTCCGGTTGCTCGCGATTGACGACACAAAGTGCAGCGTGAAGATCTGCGCGTTCCGCAGCCACTGATGGTGTTGGGTAGGCTGCACCTCTCGTCGTCACAATCAGCGCTCCGGACAAACTTCGGATGGTCATTGCGCCGTCGGTATAAATATGTACGTGGACGGTGTACTTCTCCTGCAGTAGAAGCAGAAATATCTGCTTTAAGACAGGCAATGACAACTCGGATTCTTACTTGATTCCACATACATTGAGGTACACTGCAAGACGAATCAAACATTAACACTAAGGTGGAACCCGTGGTTTAGCTGTGGGGCTGAGGCCTGAGGGTAGTGAGGCGGAGTAGCTCGAGATTGTTGCAGAGTATGATTCTTCCGGCATTTATGAAGACAACGTTGCCAGTTGGTGGTTAGGAGCTCGAGCGAAATTCGTTATTTGAGTTCTTAAAGCTTGTGCAGCCTGTAGAACGCGAAGATTCGTATAGCAGGTGTTGGTTAGTACAGGCAGACTATATCTCAGAAACCCAAGAAAGAGTGCTCTGTATACACAATTCGACATTGCAACTACTTATATGAGCCAGTTTTTTCTTCACAGCAACTTGAACAGCTTGGCGTTTGCCATCAGACACTTCTTCAAGTAGCTAACGTGTGGGCTCCAATTAAGGTTTCTGTTACTAAATATACTGAGAAACTTGAGAGTTCCGGTATAATGAATCGTCGGCTCGTCAATACAAACTGCATACGGTACGATTGATGTGAGCGTGGATGCCACCAATGCACATTTTGAGAGGGATATTTTCAGGGAATACTTGTTCGTTGCTATGAGGTCCCATATGAAGTTCTAGACATGATGATACCGCGCCACGCGTTGTATGTTGTATGCTTGAGTGAACACGTGGGAGGGCAGCTGAGATCGTAGTCCAAGCATATATGAAACATCCGGGCCATGTTTTGTCCAATGGAATGCCTGTGAGGGCTACAGGAGGGCCGTATGCGTGTCCTCCGCTAGAACTTTCGCCAGGCGGGCGTGGTCGTACACATTCTTTTCTCATAGATATTACCAGAAGGCTCATACCTTTGTACGTGCTGTGTTCTGCTATGTTCATGTTGAAACGACAAAAGTACACAAGTCACTTCGCACACAGGGGGTTTTCAAACGCGAGCGTTTTGTTAAGTTAACCTCGATAGGATGCTAAAAGAGTTAGTGGTAAGCCGTGATGATGATCATAGTTTTTATTTTGTGGCGCAAGGGCCACTTGATGGCCACAGAACGTCATACATGGTTATCTTTACGTTGAGTACCATTCTGAACTCTCACTATCGGATTTATCACTTCACCCTCGCGATGAAAAGATGATTTCATTTTTTTATTGCGATAGCAATTATATGAACTTCCAGCTGGATTTAGCTGCCGGCGTTGGCATCGGCGTCCCTTTGACTCACCATTTGTGTATACGTATCTATATGTATAAAAATGCAAGAAACAATTGCAGCATATTCACGGAGAACATGTTGACGAGGGGGCGAAGCGTCCATCAGTCTACCTGCGCCTCCGTTCGTCCACTAATTCTTGCTTCCGTCTGTCCGTGTGTCCGTCTGTGCGGTTGTCCGTGTGTGTTTCCGTGCATCCGTTCATGTGTCTGTCCGTCCTTCAGTGCATCCGTCCGTCTGTCTTTGCGTCCATTCGTCTGTTCCCGCGTTCGACCGTGCGTCTGTCCGTCCGTCCATGCACCTGTCTGTCTGTCCATCCGTTCGTCCGTCCATCTAGTGAACTATCCAAGTACTGCCATCTCGCCTCTTTTCATCGTTCATTCATCATATAGAAGTACCGCCATACGGCAGACATTCCAAGAACTAAACGATATGTGGCACGGTCGGACTATAGGAGCAGCACGCGTGCACTCTATTACGGCTTGTGCTTCGTGTCTAGTTCCCACCTTCAATCACCGCTAGTTGTGCAGACCGACCCTCGCAATACCTTGCTAAAACCAACGAGGTTACGCCAAGCGAGTTTAACATGGCAACCTTTCCTGATGAGGTAGGGCTCAAAGTGTGTTCATCTGTTACTACTTTTTTTTATTAGGCATCAAATTCAAGGCAAATTTCATTGCATATTAGGTCACCAATACTCATTTCTGTAGGTCAGTTTATCAGAAGCAATTATCTTTTTATTTATGATTAACGTGCACAGGTTTTCAGCTCAATTCAAAAGAATGCGCGCGTGCCGCTCCTCTAGTTTCGTCGTGAAGGTGGCTACCTACTACTACGACGACGACAACTACTACTACTATATACATCGCAGACGCACGACCCATGGCTGAAAGAGCTTCGTGCCTAAAAAATCCAAATAACGACTCCGGCGGGCGGAATCGAACTTCTTCTCTGAATACTGAGTGCGAGGCGTTAACAGCGAAGCCACCGAAGAGCACGTCCTTCAACGTTCAAACAGCAAGCTATCTATATCTACCACTTACCGCTGCTGACGGGCATCTCGGGAATGGGGGAACTATCGTGTTTTCAGCATTACCAGTAAGATGGCGCAATGAGCGCGCGTAGCAGCATCATCACGATGCGATGGCTACGCTTATATCGAGAAGGTTATAAAAAACTACAGTTTCTTGGTAACCTCCGTGACTCACATCTCAGACGCGCACTTTGCCCCGCAAACAGCTGGGGGTTGACGCTCCACGTGCGCCCTGATTCGCGGCAGGGAGGAACGTACGTCCTGGCTCTCGTTCGGCTTTTACCGGAACAATTCTGTTTTAGTGACCGGGTGCACAAAGGTCACTGCAGTCGTTGCACAGTCTACGTTTGCGAAAAGAGCATGCCTTTCAGACACTGCGAAGTAACAAATGAGACGCTTATTTGCGTTTATCTGTACCAGAGAGTACGTTTCGTGCGTATTTTTGTGTGTGAGAGACGCGGGGCACGTTTACATCTGCTGGTCATTCACCGCGTGTCCTTCCAATTTGTCGTTAACGCGTTCATTGCTTCGCCTTTACGGCAAAGCTATGAATTTTTCGCACTGGTACCTCTGGGATAGAATGCCGGCTTTCGATTACATAGAAAAATTCAAAGCGAATAAACAACTATGTATATAACGCCTTCCCATGTGACTGCAGAATTAAATCAGGCAACACATTGAAAGGGTGGCTGGTGGATTGAGGCTTCGTAACTGAAAAAAAAAAGTTGCTGGCTCTAATTTTTTTAGTTAGTACCTTCGGTCAAAGATGCGTAAGGTGCGAATGAAGACAAATTGCGGATTTGAAATCTAGTCATACATTACGAAAACTGAATCGACTTTAACCACTCTAAATCTATAGAAGTTGCAGTGTAAAACCATTCCTTCAGGACAATCGTTCAAAACAGAAAAGTAATTTTATTTTCCGTTTTAAATGCGAAGCATTTTCAGCAATATTCAGCGAGTTTAAGTGTATCTATCTTACTATGTATCTATCTATCTATCTATCTATCTATCTATCTATCTATCTATCTATCTATCTATTTATCTACCTAAATATCTGTCTGTCTATCTATCAAGCCGCCTATAACTTTTGGCTCTCCTGGCCGTTTAGATAATGGTATCAATACCGAAATCGGTATGGCGTAGCATGAGTGAATGACGAGCATAAGTGACCAGTCATAACATGAAAATTATGAGATGTATGTCATGACTGTCATGATCTACATTTTGTGGTCTTGTTGCTCTTGCGGTGGTCTTGTTCACATGACATGTTGCAAGACCGGTATGGTATGTTATTACTGCATGGCGAAAACAAGCAACAGACCCTAACATGAAAATCTAGACATGCGTGTCATGTAACAACATGACTACATGCCGCACTCATGATGCGCTCGCGGCCGTTTCGATAGCTTCACACCCAACTTGATACTACGGGACATGAACAGATGACGAAGGTATGTGACTGGTGCAAACATGATAACCATCAGGTGCGTGTCATGTAACAACATGCCTACGTGCTACGCTCACGATGCGCTGGTGGCCATTTCACGAGCTTCACAAGTACACAATTCAGTATTACGTGTCGCCAATGGACTACATTGGTAAATGAGACGCCAAACATGATCATCAAATACACGCGTGTCATGTAACAACATGACTACATGCCACACTCATGATGCACTCGTGGTCGTTTCGCTAGCTTCACATATGCCGAATTTAATATTACGTCACGTGAATGGGTGATGATTGACAGATTGATATGTGGGGTTTAACGTCCCAAAGCCACCATACGATTATGAGAGATGCCGTAGTGGAGGGCTCCGGAAATTTCGACCACCTGGGGTTCTGTAACTTTAACCCATATCTGAGCACATGGGCCTACAGCATTTCCGCCTCCATTGGAAATGCAGCCGCCGCAGCCGGGATTCGAACCCGCGACCTGCGGGTCAGCAGCCGAGTACCTTAGCCACTAGACCACCGCGGCGGGGCGTGAATGGATGATGAAGGTACGTGACTGGTGCAAACATCATAGTCAGGAGATGCACGTCCTGTATGAACCTAACTACATGCCGCACTCAAGGTGCGAATACATTTCGATGTGACCCGGCGCGCGTGCGCACCGAAGGTCGTTTCGTCGCGTTTCGGCGCGGCTTTTACAAGGTCTACCTGTAACAATGCAAGGTGTTTTTTATGTCCACAACAGTACTGAAGGACAGTACGGGTGACATGTATATTGTTTTGTATAGATCAGCCCTTAATTCTACATGTTTGTTGGAACTCAATGAGAAAGCACATTGCAAATTGCAATCAATTTGATAATACTTTGGTGAAAATTTTGTAGTAAACGTTTGACAGCGCCTGGCCGGTAACCCTCAACAGAGTGAAGTTTTTTTCCTTGTCCGAATTTTCCGGTATCAAAACTGTGCCTCTTGCAAAAGTATCTCGGGAGTGTCTCCATGTCATAACTTGTTTTAAACATGTCCAGCAATATAGGAGAGAGAGCATTTTAGGGGCGAAGCTCCTTATGGCGTGGCTTGGGCGCCCCTCGTATGTAACCACCAGTGGCACATACCCGAAATAGGTATAACACTTGACCTCCAAGGTGGTGGCAGTGAGAGATTTCTTCTGTGCGTTGTTTAACAATGAAAAATAGTGCTCAATGTACATTCCAATGGCTGCTAATGGGGAATGAGAGACATGAGCATTTGGCTTTTAGTCAACGCGCACGCTGCGATCCCCATTAGCAGCCATTGACATTGAGCACTATCGGACAAGAAAGGGATGCTACATTATACTCGCTGGGTGTAACCTCCTTAGCTTTAGAAAGGTTTAGCGAGCGTTGAGCCGCAGTGCCATGAATACAATGAACTTGTATATACCACGAATGAACTCAAGGTGGTTAAAAGTGAGAAGTAGATACGAAGCGCAAGCCGTAAGAAAGTAAAAGCCGAATTCTCCTGTCTCTCATTTCTCATTAGCAGCCATTGGCATGTAAATTGAGCCCTATCTGACAGGGAAAGGTTGCTACGTTATACTCGCTGGGCGTAACCTCCTTGGTTTTCGAAAGGTTTAGCGAGCGTTTGGTCGCAGTGCCATGAATACAGTGAACTAGAATATACCATGAACTCGAGGTGGTTAAAGGTGGGAAGTGGACCCAAAGCGCAGGCCGTAAGAAAGTGTGCGTGTGCCACCTCTCGTTTAGTCCTTAGAATGTCCGCTGGATGGCGGTGCTTCTATATGGGGAATATATGAGAAAAAGATGCGAGATGGTGGGACTTCGAGTGTTGAATAGATGAACGAACGGACACACAAACAGATGCATGGATGGACGCATGAACGGACGCAGGGGTGGATGCATGAAAGAACGCAGGGACGGGCGCACAAACAGACGCATGGACGGTCACACAGACGGACGCATGGACGGACGAATGCTTCGCCCCACTCTCCATCATTCACTCCGTGGATATGCTGCCATTTTTTTTCAAAACGTCTGTAAAGTGCAGCAAAATGCCGTCGGGGCTGGGTGACTTCGATGAAGGTAAGCTGTCAATAGCGTGCTCGATTTCCTGTATTGCAATAGGACAACTAATAGCTGCACAATCATCGTCTCCCAACGGGCTCAAAAGGGAAACAAAGCTCGTGGTAACGTTGACATGAGGGTTAGAGAGAGCACTAAATAAACTTTCTAGTACTTTTCAAATGTCAATGTTACGTCTTTTACGTCTGTTACAAAAACACTATTAGAGTAAAGGTCTGGGATTCCTTTAGAAATTCCGTGGTGTTTTTTTTATCGAGAAAAGCTGGACGCATTGGCTGTTCTGAGCTCAAGGTACGTCTCTTTCGACGGTTAATACGTGCTCCTCTGTAACAAGCGGTATCATTTTTTTTAATTTGACGTCTAATATCTTCCCATTCATTTACGTACGATCCCATTGTTTTGCATTCCATCTCATAAATGTTGCACAAGCTTTTAAGCAGTGTCTTTTCCTCGTTATTTCTCTAAAAAGATCTAGTAGCTGCAATCTCTATAGCCCCAACACGAACATCTTGTTTAAATAGCTCCCAAGCAGCATGTATATGCAGACCTCTTGAGAAGGACTGCGTTAATGTTTTCCGCACACGATTATTAAACTCCTGATCACAGAGGAGCTCTGTGTTTAACTTCCAAAAGGCCTCCTGTGGTCGGAATCGGCTCCTACAATTTGCGCCAATTTGTGCAATAACGATACAGTGATCTGAGAACGACACTGGTGCAGTGGTGCAGGACATTGGCGGGAAAGGAGTGATGAGGACAGGTAAATCCGATCAAAGCGAGCATAAAAACTTCCTTGAGCTCTTTTATATGCAGTCACTTGGCCCGACACACTAATTTCAATGAGCCCTGCATTGTCTACGATTCCGGGTAAAAGCTCGCCCCTCCTGTCTCGCTGATTAATACGATTGCTACGATCGTTTAGGTCACACACACAATTGAAGTCACCCATTAGCAGAGTGACACGGTCTGCGTAAACTAGACTGGACATATTTTCAAATAATTCGAGACACTTCGAAATCTCATTAAACGCATATAGTTTGATGATTCGCCACAGCATTCCTTGCAACACAAAATCACAACATATGTATCGACTCTCGTTATCAATACAAGTACTGAGTGCGGAACATGACAGGCTCTTTCTCAGAGACAGCCAACAGCCTTCAGATAATCCTTTTGCATGTAAAACGCATACATTATACTCAGGCATAAAGGGTCGCAAAGCCCTCTCTGTCTCCTTGTCGCTCTCGATATTTGTCTCCTGGATGGCGACAAAGTCGAGACGCTTTCGAGTGAAGAGTGTACGGAGCTGTGCCTGTTTCTGCGATGACCTGAGGCTACGTACATTCAATGTTGCGAAGAGAACTTGTTCGGACTGCACCATGGTGACTACTTTTTGTAGCGCTTATAGTCCCAAGGGCTCAGTCGGGGAGGTCGATGGTGAGACTTCTCTTGAACCCTCACCAAGCCTCCATGATTGTGACCACCGGCACTTTTCTGAGTCATCGTTCGGCGACGGCACGTCTTCTTATTAACAGTCTCGACGTCACCCTCGTTGCTTGATTTCTAGCTATACGTCGCCCTTCGCTTAGGTATTGCTGTATCCACAGAAGCCTGCATATCTTCTTCTAACATCGTACCTTGTGGAAGATACTGCTGCGAAGCTATGGCGCAAGCAGTCGGACCCTCTCCACTTTCCGTTCTTCGTAGGAACCTCCTTCTGCGTTAGAAGCCTTCTGGAGTCATTTTCGGTTTGCTGCTTGCAAAAATCTCTTGGTTTTTTGCGTGCAGGAACTTTATCTATTTTATCCACGTCTGACTTCTTTGCATTTTGTGCATCCTTGCTAGTGAAGTCTGTAGATTTTGTCGTTAACCAAGTGTCTCCTGTTGCATCCAGAACTTCTGTGGCATCCATGAAATGTTCTCTCATGTTATGGTCAAGGGGCTGTGTGTGCTATCGTAGCTTGTTAGCATAGGTCACGACACAGTCCGCAGCTGAATGAACGAAGCGCCCACAGTCATGACAGCGAGGGCCCTGTAGTTTTGACAGATGTGCCCAACCTTATTGCAGCGAAAGCAGAGAGGTGGGTGGCCGGGGATCAGAACGAGCCTTTGTACTCCACACACAGTCAAAAGGTGAGGAATGTCGTTCACTCAGACTCCATCAGAAAGGGACATTACAACGTGACGATTAGGAGTCCGCATTTGCTCCATGTCCGATACTTTCCAGCATTCTACCGGTATTGACTTCGCTTTCCCGAAAAAATGCAGTGCTTCCCCATTGTACGCGTCTTCCAAAAGCTCAGATTACCAGAGAAGCTTCATTTTTACTTCTGTGCGTTCCAAGCCAATCACAAGGCACCTACGGCTTTTGACGAAAAATTCACCTCGTGTGACTAACTTAGTTTTCGTCGGCGTGGACTTGCAAGTACATGTGACATGTGACATGTGGCATCCATACATCTGACATTTGAAATTGACCTATAGAGCTTATTTTCTTCAAGTAAATAATGTCCCGAAGTGCATCTCTGAAGTCCTGAACCCGGTAAGGGTGACCGCCTAAGTCCACATGTAGGAAAACGAATTCACGACTAGCTTACCGGAGATCCCGGTGGCGGTGGCTGCAATTCCGATGGAGGTGGAAATGTTGTAGGCCCGTTTGCTCAGATTTGGGTGCACGTTAAAAAACCCCAGGTGGTCGAAATTTCAGGAGCCCTCCACAACGGCGTCTCTCATAACCAAATGGTGGTTTTGGGACGTTAAACCCTATATATCAATCAAAGCTTACTGACGGGAAGACGGAGCCGCACAACACGGTAGTCATTGCTGCTGGCTGAAGCCTGAACAGCACCTCGGCCTATGCCGCAAAATCCTTTGCAGCGGAGAACATGAAAAAAGCGACCATTCGAAACATCGTCTCCGGCTTATGCAGGCGTGAAGTCGGGAAAGCAATCACGTTAATATGACTCAAAAAGCGTTTTAAAACAGCGAAGAAATATCCAGTCGTCGCACAATGCGAATAGCGTAACGAATGGGTTGACCAATGCTCCAATGTATTACAAAAGCTTCTTTTTGTCTTGTCTTGTCTTGTCGCCTAGACGATCGTGGCTCATACCCACAAGGGGGATTGGCCACACTGTACCTTATAGTGGAAATTTTTCATACAACGCTTGCCAAAAAAGAGAAATTATATAAAAACAATAATAATGTTCCTTTGAAATACCGTGAAAATGTGCAGAAAATGGGACAAACCAGCATATATAAAACAAATTAGCAAAAATGAAGAAGGGGGACAAAGAATTGGATATATCTGGCAGTACCACTAGCAGCGTATCCGGCCGGTTGCCTGAATGATTTTATGTAGCGCTGACAGAATTGCACTGCGGCCCGCACCACACTCATTGGCTCCAAACGATAAAAGGGAGGATGTATTAACTGGCGATCCGCGCATACCAATCAGTCTCTCAAGAATTATTCGGTGCAGTGAGGCGAAGTTGTGGCATGTGAGAAGAAAATGATCTATTGTTTCCGGTTCATTGCAAACTGCACATAGGTTAGTTAATTAAAATGTTAATTTGTTGAGATAAAAATTTAACCGAGGAACTCTACAGCGAAAGCTTATGAGGGTCATCTCACATTGACGGGAAAAGCATTTTGCGGTGTTTGCGGTGCAAGTGCCGAAATTCTTCCGTTTGTAGGAGCGATGTTTCGTTGATTTTTAAGAATAACAGGCGTTTGAATCATTCGGTAGTAATGAACTACAACTGTGGAGCTACTAGTATCACCGGGAAATTTGAAGATGCGGAAGCGAGCGAGTCAGCGATTTCATTTAGTGCTATTCCAGCATGCCCGGGGACCCAAAAAAACCTAACTTCTGATAGGCTACGCGGTACGAGAGACCAAAATATCCTGAGAAGAGGAGACTGCTTTGCGGACGTTAGATGTGTACAAACAGACAAAGCACCCGAAATACAAATAGCTTTTAATTGCTGAGAACCTAGTTTTTGAAGAGCCAAGGTAATAGCCCCTACAAACTGTGGCACATACCCACATCAGCTATAATTTTTTAATGCCGTCAGCCACTGCATGAACAATCGGCACGAAATTCTTTGCAGATGTTTGTTTAGCGGATACCACGCTTCTCAGAAGAACGGCAAAAATAGCATGGCGATAGCCGGAATACTACCCAAAAGTTTATTAATAATGCCCTAGTGGGTATCAAGCAAGTGTGCTTGCAGTGGTTACCCAATGAGTTCAGGCCTGGCGGTTTTTTTGTTTTTTATAGTTTCATCAGAGCTATTGCTAGTCGATTCTGTCTCACTGAAGAAAAAAAAACGATTGTCGAAGTCTGGGGAGATCTGACGAAATTGGTTTGCTAAACTAATTATTATCGGACACAAGTTCGATTTGCTTTGGATATAATATACACAGTGTGGTAATCCTAACAAGGTGTGGGGTAATAAAGGCATCATAGTGTGTGCAATGCGAATGATTGATGAATGAGGGCATCGGTAGCTCATATTTGCAGACCTGTCTCAGAAAGATGAAACTGTGAAGGACATGAACTAGTTCTCACTACTTTCGATACAATGACAGCGCCCCGTACAAGGGCGACCAATAAGGTAAGCTATTCTGGCTTGCGCAATCGTACAACCAACGAAGCAACCGACAAATAGTGCAGCGAAGTGCTGCAGATATACGCATTGGAATGGTGGTGGCGCAAACTATCATTTAAATACGGGTGCCATTAGCCTCGTAGCAGAAGTCGAGTACCAGCTGTTGCTTCATCGCAGCGTGCCCGAAAATGTCAAATCACAAGCTCCAAACTTTGCGCATAACAGCTATGCAGGTGAGTTATTTGTACCGAAATTTCTGATTAAGTGAAACGAGAAATAAAATGTTATTCGGTATCTTTAATTCTTTTATAGCGTGGTTTATATGAGTGGGTAAAATACGCAATACATGCATTTTGTGTACAGCGCCTAACTCGTGCGACTCACGGGCTATCGTTTTTCGATTTACGCCGCAAGCTACAAAGCTTTCTTGAACTAGTTCACCGAACTGTTGGTGTAAGATACATATCGGCGTGCATATAATTTTGTAACATAACAATAACATGCTCTCTATAACAAGTTACGTCCACTTTTTGTTGAAATACAGATTTGTCATTCAGTGCAATCCACTTTCTCGTTAAACCATGATGGTGCTCTAGTGGTTACGGGGCTCGGCTGCTCACCCGAAAGTCGTGGGTTCGATTTCCACTGCGGGCATTACATTTCGATGGAGACAAAATGCTTGAAGCCTACGTACTGTGCGAAGCCGATGCTCGGTAAAAAAACAGATATGGTTTAAATTACCGGAATGCTCCACTACGACGTATGCAAAATACAAAGCATTTCTTTGCGCACTGCAAGCACTTTGGCTTCTATCTATCTATCTATCTATCTATCTATCTATCTATCTATCTATCTATCTATCTATCTATCTATCTATCTATCTATCTATCTATCTATCTATCTATCTATCTATCTAGCCGCCTACGTCTGTATGCTCTCATGCTTACTCCCATAGCTTTGAATATGCCAAAATTATTACGGAAGCATAAGATGGTTCGAAAAATACGTCGCGGTGGTCGTCAAACACTTACCAAAAACAGTGGCACATATTCAGGGGTGGGCATGTGCCACTGGTTTTCGGGTATGCGCCACAGGTATTATACTTTTGATATATACCCAGAACGGCGAGACCGCACATGGGTAACTTTAACGCTTAAGCTTTAGGAAGCTGCCATATAGGCAGCGTTGACCGGATCATTGCAAATAATCAATGACACTGCCCCAGAAAAAATCAAACCCTAGCATTCTTCACGGCAATGAAGTATTCTACCAAAGAGCCAGGCGAGGCCTAGGATATACTTTCCAACGAGGATCTCACTTTGCATTTTAATGATGTGCTGTTCTTTCATGTTGCGCGGTTGTATTTACAGGTCTGCTAAAATGTTGCTTTGTGATGAATTACTTTTGTATTTATTTCACACTGCCTAGTAAGACTATGCTAATGTTTCTTGCATTTTTCGCAATAATATCTTCAAAATATTTGTTAGATATGCAGATGCTCTGTGGCCTGTGTGCCAAACTGTATTTAGAAGCAGAAGCCCTTTGTCAGGCTCCTGCTCCTGCTCCTGTAAGTTATTTTAGGAGAAATAAACTTTCAATTCAATTCAATTCGATTCGATTCAAGTTAAATAGACGCTTATATTCGTGTAACGTCAATTGTGGTTGCAGCACTCACTATATCCAATTTTATAAACATTACATTTTTACTATTATATTACAGCCGTCATTTCAGGTTAACGTAAATGGGGGTCAGGCGCCATCAGCTGAAGTTCATTTGTGTAGCAGGGTTGAGGGCTACCATGCTCGCGCGTACTGGCACGAACACCAGCGCTTCACATTAGCTTTATACATTAACATAAGCACCATTGTTTCAAATGACTCATTGGCAAAAAGGAAAATGTTCTTTGATGATATATTTTCTTCTAATTTCTACGAATACATCTATATATGAATAGAAAGCAGGGGTAGGCATCTTCTCTGTTTTGGTCATTCTCAGTACATCTCTCGGATTACATTTCTATATTTAAAGCAGAAGTTACAGCAACTATTTGGCCCTTATGAAACTTTCAACAAATGACTCCGCAGTTGTTATTGTTACTGCTTCACTTTTCGTGGGTAGATCCATGACTTCAGCTTCTTCTTTCGAGTCTTGTGTCTGAAATGCTTTGGCTTCTTTAATCCCTAAAAACTTGAGTGCATTGCGGTATGTGTGGGCGCCAGGTCACCGAGGCATATTTACAAATGAAATGGCTGGCACTCTCGAGCGGCGGCCCCTAGATGGTCCTGTTACGTCCACTAAAACTTATTCTAGTTTCGCGACTGAATCCCCTTTTAGTAATTATTGTTTACTTCAGGATTCCATCAAAAGTAGATTACAAGTACAAGAATACGGTCATCTTTTTTTTTGTTTGGAATAATAAGTCGTGCTTCTCTCGTAAATTGGAAGTATGTTTCACAAAATTTCGATGCCGGATTTCAGCTCTCACTGTTTATTTATACAGGTCTGGTCAGACACCACACCCCTTTCGCTTTTACCATCAAGAGCCAGAAAACATGGGTCATTTTGTAGTCATTTCACAAGCCTTGGCAAGAAATATTTAGAAAATATATTGAGAAAATGAAGCATTACAATTAATTCTAAACGTATTCTTTCCCTTGGCGCTTGTTCTCTTGCCCACAGCAACAGGAGTGTCGGCATAGCAGTTGGTGAATTTCGTAGAGACACATGAAGGTTTGCTTGTTGGGTTTTTACCGATGAAGACCTAGTTCACACGATTTAATAATTACTTGTTCATTTCATTTATTACTTACTTACTTACTTTATTCGTAGGTAACCTTATGTTTGTCCAGTTTTGTATTCTCAAATGGTCGAATAAATATTGTTTCTTCATCGAAATTTCAATTTCTTTTTTTCCACATTACATTAACCACATGTTGGGTAATCTACCGTAGTGGGTACAAGCCACAACATAATAACAAGCAAGCAAGCAAACTTACCACTTCTGGTATTACTGATACCCATGTTGCTCTTGGCATCGTTACGGAACTTAAAGCAACTGCCAATATGAAACATATACGTGGATATTTACCGTATGTCTGTGTGCGTGGATTTCTACATATTTTTAGCGCCACTTAACAACGTCCCGCTTAATAAAAAAAAATAAAACACGTTCACCTTCCATGCGGAAGCGTCCCATAACATCGACTCCCAAGGTGCGTGGGATCTTGCAGAATATTTAGTCATGTCCTTGTTTTTGGACTTTACACTCGAGATATATTATTATTATTATTATTATTATTATTATTATTATTATTATTATTATTATTATTATTATTATTATTATTATTATTATTATTATAGCGAAATTATGAGGATATATCACTTATGATAATTTTATCGCTCAATTTATGTTCTGAGCAGCACCTACCCCATGCTGACTTTTTTCCGAATGGAACCATACGAACGCACCTGTTCTTGACATCGCTAATTGATGTTCTGTGGGACACGGCACGGGAGTTCAACATGAGGTGAGCCCTTCTTTTCTCTCCCGCTGCGCTGTGAACAAAAACGAAAGATGTTGCACAATTGGCTCGCATTGCCACCATTGCTTCCTTCATTGGTAAACAGTGCGTGCTAAAGTTTACTTTTATAAGTAGCGAAAAAAATTTGTTGCCCCCAGCTCTCAGCTGTTTCATGGGGCCCATCGATTCTGGCATTGACGAAACACTTCTTCAGTATTGGAAAGGAAGTCTTACAGGTGTCTCATGGGACATGAAAACGGACTCTGGGCCCCGGCAGCATCCCGCGTCTCTAGTGTCTACAGGTGTGATTCTGACAATGGCGTTACGTCACCAGGATGATGCCATCATGAAACCACAGTTCGCTTAATTTTGTGAATTGATTAGAACGTCACATGAAGCCGTCAACCCATGGCAATGGCACGATGTCGAAATGGGTCGATCAGGATGGCAGTGCAAAGCTGAGGTGCATAAAATTCACAATGCCACTGATATTGAAGGCAACGCAGAACAACTTTCAGTGCAGAAAGGTTTTCAGAGGGGTTTGTAGGGGATCAATATGGGTACTTGCTTGGGCCATTTGGTATATATTCGTTCTTACGTTATTTCGCACCGCCTAGAAGACAAAGAATGAATCACACAATCACAATACATCGAATGAGTAAGAAAACTAATGAATACATGAACTACAAATAAAAAAAAGGTCTTGGTTGATTGTACGTGCGACGCTGACGGTTTTGGGGTGCCTGGTTTTAGATTGCTGTCTAGCAACTCGAGATAGCGTGACCAATTATGTCGATTCGCTGCAGGTTGATGAATTTTTTTTTTGGTCATATAGCAATTTATCTATCTTGTTGGTCTTTCGTCTTCGTTTGTTTGACAGTGAAAGCTATCATGAGATTACAACAATGGTGCAGCGTTTGCCCACTGCCACTGGTATCCAAAACCACTGTCACGCGAACTAAGGGAAAAATACGAGAATAACCTTGATTAAACGGATTTTGCAACCTGGGTTCCCTCCGTGGCAACCTAGTATTCTTCCACAGAGTTGGGCTAGTGCTCTAAATACAGGTGCACAAGAATCCTATGTACATTTTGTCGAGAAGTAACTGTGTTGACATGCGTAATATAGCATAGTAAAAAGTGAAATACAAACCAAGTGTCACAGAACACTGATTGCGCAACCCTGCGTCACTTATTATAAAATATGTAGCGAGTGCGTCTTTGATTGATTTTAACCGAGCATGAAGTACTCAGCCATAATTCTTCATTATCCTAAGCCACCGCATCAATTTATCGCGTATTCTGTAGATTACAACCCTACTTGCATCAGTACCCCAAGTGAGTGTGCAATAGAATCCAGAAATTCCCCTCCTGCAGCTTTCGCTGTGACTGTGCTGCGCTTTCAGTGAAATCCTTGCGTATTTTTTTCATTTATTCCTTGGCCCCACAAGGTTTGCTGGTTGGATTATTTATCCAGCAACCGAACTACGATAGTGGTGTTGTGTGTACATCAAGCAATCTATTCGAGATTGTTGACGTAGCGTTGTGGGCGTTGTATTGGATTGGATTTGTGGGGTTTAACGTCCCAAAACCACCATATGATTATGAGAGACGCCGTAGTGGAGGGCTCCGGAAATTTTGACCACCTGGGGTTCTTTAACGTGCACCCAAATCTGAGTACACGGGCCTACAACATTTCCGCCTCCATCGGAAATGCAGCCGCCGCAGCCGGGATTTGAACCCGCGACCTGCGGGTCAGCAGCCGAGTACCTTAGCCACTAGACCACCGCGGCGGGGCGCGTTGTGGGCGTTGTAACGATGAGAAAACACTCTGAATCAACAGAAGTAATACTGTTACCTAACCGTCTTGAAGCTGCCAGTTTTTAAGCCTTGAGCAATAAATAAACTTCAGGGGCCGAATTCACAAAGCTTTCTCTTTGGCTACGCATTTTCTTATCCAAAAATTCTCTTATCTGGAGGGATTACTATAGCGCGGGTATGAATTTAACTTATTCGGCACTTAAGAGGGCAAGGAGGACACACGATAGCCGATGAAACGACAAGGAAAGAAAGAAGTGTGTGCCGATAATATCAAGGTAGCACGCAAAGCGTCTAGCATCGAGAGTATACGATGATAGCCAATGATTTGCTGCATCTAAGTTTCAGTTCCGCGAGCATCTGCTACAGCGCTTGCGGGATGCCGCGTACGTTGTAATAGGCGTTTTGGCGGGCTGTGCTAAGCCAGGCACTCGCCTTTCATCAACGACTGTAGCTAAAAACTAAATTGCTCGATGGCCTTAAGTCATCGATCAATTAATGCACTATCTCGCCAAGTACAAGTAAACAACACTCCAGGTGCACCACATAAATGAAACCACACATAAATCGATGCATGCAATGTTTGAAAATGTGCCTCGAATGTCTTCCCCTATTTAACGCAACCAGTTACCTTACATTTCATTGAAGCTGCGCTGCTACTTAACTACTTCGGTGCAATCTAGCACGGTATAGTGGTGAACTTAAGGGTGTTTTGTACCTATTGTTACAATATTCTTATTACAACACACATGAGCGACTTTGGTGCCTGCAGACGAATTGTGCGGAAATAGTTAACAGCAGTAATCAAATGAAATTGTGAGCGCAATTTCGCTGGTTCCATGCACCGCAGCATTTTTATAAAGCCAGAATGCGAGAACGTGCATACGCTTACGCTTAGGTATATGTCTACGTAAAATGAGGGAGACTCGTCGGGAGGTGTCTCCGTGCTAATGCTTTTCACAAAACACGGTGCAAATATTTCGTCCAGCGTTGTTTGAGTGCACAAACAAAGCGAGGGACGTGTACACGAGTCTTGAGGTCGAGAGACGTTATCACACGTGCGAAAAGGATGAAAAGAGAGAGAGAGAGAGACTCTCGTTTCGGCTTCGCGAAAGCTTGAAATTGATAGATAATAAAGACAATTTTCTGGCCCAGCAGACGTCAGGGAAAGTCTCCGCAAAGCAGCGTCAGATGCTCGGAGAGCATAAAAAAGTGGAGTACGCGTTATATGAGAGTGACAGCCACTCAGAAAGCGAGATGAAGTGTGACTGTCCTAAGATGTGAGAATCAATGCTAATTAGGAGAGTTGAGTTAATGAGCCAAAACTTTCCTAAATAACGATAATGGAAGCAAACTGAGCATTCATCTAGTGAAAGTGACACTAGTGACAGTGAACTCATAATAGTTGATTAGCGTTGTCACAGGCCGATATATAATTTTATTTTCTTATTTATATTTGGCAAACTATGAGAAGGTAGCCTACGTTAGAGCCGGCTATCCCAACGTCATGATAGTAATGTACAAGAATAAATAGCGCACGGTTATACATCCACACATGGCGGTTTCTATCTTCTAGTAACCTTGGGCAAACGCATTCTAACTATTTTTTCTATTTTTGACAAAGTTTCACCGGACGTTTTTGAATTTGGCTTCATTCGAAGGAATGACGATATATCAGCAATAGGGCGAATGCAAGCACTGCTGCAGTGGACGAGTGGTTGCAACGCTCAACTACAATCTAGGAAGTACTTGGTTCGATTCGCAAAATCACTGAGCACTTTTTTTTTTCAAGAAGTTGCCCGGCCTGACATTATGCGTGGTGGCGGGTACTAATTTTTTGAGAAGTAGGCTTTCGCACTTGCTTCTTTCACTCCCCTTTTGTTCCAAAAGCGAAGTACTGTGCCCCTTCAAAAATTAAACAATTCAGGGTTCATAATTTTTTCCTCCATCCTCTCTTATCGCAAAAGTGTCCAGTACTGAAATACCAATATCATTCCTAGTATATTACTTTTCACGTGTTTGGATATTTGACCGGCAATCAGTCTTCACGGTGTTTTGAAGAAAATCTACACATGCAGTGAGCTAACTGCATGCAGACAAGTTGACTGCCTTTGTAGGTACACGCTTTCGTGCTAATTTGGTGGGCATCATCCCATGCACCAAGACCAAAGAGCACGGACAGTTAGAGCTGATGCAAACAGAGTGATTAGTTTGTGTCTTCTCTCCCGCTATTTGTCATGCTGCACGCTTCAGTGTAATGTCGCTGTCAATGGTTAAAATGAACTATAGCAGTTAATCGAGTTCTGCTGAGAGGGTCCCCTATTGTCCAGAATGGAACAGAACAGTGGCAATTTGATTTGTGTGATAAAGAGATACCCTGCTTTTGGTTACTAGAATAAATTTCTAAACTGAAGTTTATTTTTTATTAACAACAGTTCCAGTGCAGATGAAAGGTGCATGGACAAAACTCGTGTATTCAGCTTGACTAGGTTTGTGACCTTAATTGTAATTGCGAACCGGTATCACAGTATGCATAAATATCACACACATATACAACCACGGGTGATAGCTTGCTTATTCTGATTAAAATTGAAAGGTTGAAATCGACATATTCAACCAACGCAATGTGTACGAGATATGCCATGTAGAGTAGCTATGCTCTAAACTAAACTTCGCAGGTTCGTTTCATTTTACCCAATTTCTTGCCCATGACTGTAGGTTGGTAAATGAAACAACTTCTTTGAACACTCATATTCTGTGTAAGGTTACATTTATTTTTATGCAGTACAAAACAAATTGAAATGTATAATGGCTCAATAGAGAAATAACTAGAAACAAATTCAGCCAAATCATTACCAAACTTACTCACCAATGATAAACGGATTCTCATTTAAAAGATGCATACATACATACATATACGCACACACACATATATTTGCATTTGGACCCATACATACATACATACACTCAGGGGTAAATAATAAAATGAATGGCTATAAAACAACAATTCTAATACACTCATTTTGAATATACTACAGAAAGTAACTTACGAGACAAGACAAACAACTTTATTTGGTCCTGAGAGGCAAGGCAGCGGGCCAACTATGTAGGTCCCCACCGAGCCGTTGGCTAGTCCCATGTCGGAACAGAGAGGCCATGCCTCTCCGCTCGTTCACAGGCCCTCTGGACAGCCTGAAGCTGGACGTCTTCTCTGGGGTCTGTGATCGCGGTCGTCCAGTCTTCTTCTGTTTTAAAAAATCCTGTAACGCAGGGCACTGCCAGAGCATGTGACTCAAAGAGCAAAATTCACCACAATCTGGGCAAAGTGGATCAATATCCTGATGAAGCATGCTCAGAAAGCCCCTAGAGGGGTAAGACCCCGTCTGGAGCATGCGGAGCGTGCTTGCTTGTGATCTGTGGAGCTTATGATGGGGAAAGGGAAAAGTCTGTCGCTCTCCTCTGTAATGAGATGTTATCTCGTGAAAAGTAACGAGAGGATCACTGTGGACGAGCTCTCCCGAACTCACCCGAGAGACCACCCCGTCGCGGCTTGTGAAATCTCGCGCACAGTCGTGGGCTATCTCGTTTGGGTTCAGGTGACCCGGCAGTACGTCTGGTCCCATGTGAGCGGGAAACCAGACTATGTGGTGAATAACGTCTGAGGGGGGTTTGCTGTGGAGAATTCTGGCTGCCTCTGTGGCTATCAATCCCGACGTGAACGCCCTAACGGCCGCTCGGGAATCGGTGTACACCGTGGTGCGTTTCGTGTCCAGTAATGCCAGCGCTACAGCAGCCTGTTCTGCTACATCGACCAAGGACGTCTTCACTGAAGCTGCCGAGACAAGTTCTCCCCTGTCATTGACGACTGCCACGGAAAACTTGCTGCCGCCGGCGTGGCGCGCCGCGTCCACAAATGTCTCTGTTCCGGAGAGGTTCTTTATGAAAGCCCTAGCCCTCGCCAACCTACGACCTTTATTGTGTTGGGGATGGATTTTTCGTGGAAGAGGGTCAACAATAAAGGAATTCCTTGTTTGATAATCAAGTTGCGTAGTTTTTCCCTGATTGAAGATAGGACGGAGGCCTGCCGCATCGAGCAGTTTTCTTCCTGTTTTGAAACTCGATAACCGAATTATTTGTGCTGACCTTTGCGCTTCAATATGTGCACCCATACATACATACATACACTCAGGTGTAAATATTAAAATGAATGGCTATAAAACAACAATTTTAATACACTCATTTTGAATATACTACAGAAAGCAACTTACGAGAGAAATCCACTGGCACTGTTATGTCTGAACACGGTGTTTCTTGAACCATCTCGCAAAAGCTTGATGCATAGTTTTCCGCTGCTGCCCAGTGACAAGCAGTTTTTATAAAAAAACACAAGAATAAAGCCCTTGACAATGTCATGCTAAAGAAAAGGGCTGTGCATCAATATTTTGTACATGTCTGCAATATCACTCTGTTTATTTACATAGCTTGGCTCATTCACAACCCACTAACAAAGCATGTTAGGACACTTGGGCTGAAAGTTGGCACAGCGCGAGTAAATTCTAGACAATACATGAATAATACAATTATAAGCTACTAAGCTGCTTGGTGCAAACAGCGTTTATATTGACAGCTATAGGTGCCATTTCGTTTCCCCAAAACACTTCTCAAAAGTAGAATCAACTTATTTAGCTAAAAGTTTCTATTATGGCGCGTCGTGGTGGCTCAACGGTGGAAGTGACTCTTTCGGCCAAGAAAACAAAGACCAATTATTTTTCCAGTTCGTGAATTCACCCCATGCTAACATTGAGGCAGCTGGTAGGAGTGGTTTTCGAGAGAGGAAACCACCACATTCCCACCAGTTGTGGCCTTGGGTAGCTAGTCCACTTGGACTAAAATTATAAAAACACTCCTCAAGAAGACTTCAAAGTTTGCACACCAACACAGTTACCATACAGCTGTCTATTAGTCTGCTTGAAAAATATTGAGTTTACTGGTGGGCAAAGGCTGTACACTATGTGAGGTGATGCTCCAGTGCACTGCATGTATGTCTTGCTGCTGGCCTCAACTGCAATGTTGCTCAGCACATATGTGTAAAATAACAACTAATACTAAGCTACTGCCAAGTAATTATGTGTCATTTGCATGAAACAGGGACCACAATAAAAGGACATAACAACATTTGCCTTCACAACGTTCAAAAACTGTAAATAAATTTCCACAGAGTTTTCACAGTTCATCTGAGGATAGCAATATTGGTTGTAAACACATTCTTACTTCCACTAACAAACTATTTGAAGATGCCAGATTCAATATAAGAGTATACCAGCACTTTTGTAGGGCTAAACAATTGTACAGGCACCTAGAAAAACACAAGTGAATGCATGCTATAGCTACATATAAAAATAAATACTTTTATTTCTAGTCTGAGTAGAGCTGCATAGATGATAAGTCACTTGCATTACATTATGAACAAACCTATCCGAGCAAAGTATACATTTAAAAAGTTACACTTACACAGTCGATAAGTAGATTGTTGAAGGACGGACAGGCAGTGGGATAATACCCAAGCACTAAAGTCTACTGTTAAGATATACTAGAAGTAGTGATGATCCTCTTCCTTCCAAATAAAATAATCCACATAGATTCACTTCCCAGAGCTTATACACTCATGGCATCATTGGTGCTATACAAATGAGAGCACACTGAAGGATTACATCGACTAAGTACATGATTACTGCATCCATGGCTATACTTCTTGTACTACAAAGAATGCAAACACAGTTACCATTGGCGACCATGGATGCTGTGATTTCTGGCATGCAATTGTAGAGGCACGCAGGCACTTAACACACATGTTAAAAACTTCAGCTCAAAAATATTTGCCCACTAACACTACAGCAGCCATTAAATTAGTGTCATAGTTTGGTATCTTCCATGCAAAATTTAAATAAATTCGAATGCAAGCAAAGGAACTGCTGAATAATGCACTGCTAAGAAGTTAAGCAGCAGCTGCTCCTGACATCAAAATGTGCTCTTTCTGCTGTTGTAAACTTTGAGCAGGAGAACAGTCACTGGCAGTCCCTTTATACTTGTTGGTCTTCTGTGCTCTGTTCTTGATACACTGTACATGACCGTAGAGCACTGAACCTCTTGTTACTGCTGGAACTTAGAAAAATACAGATCATTGTTACAACCATGCTACATGCAAAAGTGTATAGTTGTCAATTGTGTGCTCATATTTACAGATATTGTATTTACAGAAGCCAATGACAAGCCTCAACACACACACACACAAACAGTGAAGGCTGAAAATATATTTAATATGATACAAGAACAAAACCAAAATGTTATAGATGAAGGCATGAAACTTCTTACAGGCATAAAAAGCCAATAGAGTTTCTTTTATTTCGACTTTACACTAGGTGCGAGAAGTAGACCACAAATAAGTTCACTAAAAACACAAGTTAGACTGCATTACAACACAACAGCCAATGTTGATAACTTTAAGGCTGTCTAACATAGCCAGCTCACCATACCGCATATAGGAGCAAATGTGCAGTCTAGAAGACACAAAGAACTTGTGGATTACGAGTGTGCTTGTTACTGACATATATTATTCTAAATGAAGAAAACCTTTCAAAAATGCACTTCATCAGGGGAAATAATCATACACAACAAACACAACGGGCTCCTACAGGTGCCACCAACACTCACCATTATTGTTGATACCAGTGTCTTGCCGGATGGATATGCTGTGTCCTGCACAGAACACCAAAGGAGCGCTCCATGACTTGGATTGCATGTGTGCTAGCTGCATCGCTCTGCTGCTGAAATAGGCTAGCCCCAGACAGAGAAATGAGAAGCCATGGCTTTGAAACACACTGAACGTCACCTTTAGAGATCAACGATGCATACTTAGGTCAGGTACAATTTGTATAAAAATATATATCACTATGCAATCGTGGTGAACATGTTCGGCTGAAACACAAGCAACAGCACTGAGAGAGAAAAAGCTACATTAGGTAAAAGATGCAGTTACTGGCCCTATGTCATCTGAGGCTTCTTCAATAGGTATTTCTCCTTGCAAGTTGTGAACAGCCAGGCAATTTTCACCCACTTGCTATTTCCTTCCAGAGCACTTGATCCACATAGGGAGTCACAAGCTCGAGAGCTCAATAAGGAATCAAAGTATTTGTGCTCGTTTCAAAGCACAAGCTTTTGAGTCTCAGATTATTGGAATTTCATTCATAAGCTGCAGGTTTTCAGCTTTCAACATTCTCAATTATCTTGCAATTTAGTTCTATAAATGTTGAATAAGAATTATATGTAAGAATATTACAGGTATCCACTGAAAGCAACCATGCTTGGATTTTCAATTTGTGCACAGTAAGTGGTGTTCACGTAATCGTATGTATTAAAGAAAAAACTAACCTTGCAGCAAGCCGTTAGGCAGTTTTGTGCCCTCGAAGCTCCCAAGCAGATTGCAGTCCTTCCAGATGAGGCTGCCATGCATGCTTCCACGCCACATCCGCTGAATGATAACAGTCCCAGCAGTGACATAGGCTTGTACAGTTAGGGAGAACGTGTCCTTCCTATTTTTGTACAAATGCTCCAAGTAATGATGAGGATTGATGTGCCAGAATGTGCAACCGATGCATCACAGGACCTTAACAAACCAATCTCTGCGATCTGTGAAGAGCCAAAAACGAGATATTGAAAAACAATCATTAAAATCATTCACTTCTAATACTTATTTGAGGAAGCTATCACTTCGTTAAAGTGACCAAAATCTGCTATAATCACTTTGAAATAAACTGAAGCCTCATGTAAAATTTACGTACCGCAATATATATGTCCTACTGAAGTATAGTACTACCACAGTGGTAATCGTCTATAGAACTAATTTTGCAAAATAACATAAATTTTTAAAGTGCAACCTGGCTCCTGAAAAATAAATTCACATTAACTTTCCAACTATAAAACGTGGTCAATTGACAGGCCCAACCTCATAATCAAACAAGAGCTCACTTGTATCAAGAGCTCACTTGTTCTGCAAGGTGAACTCACCGATGGCAGCATTTAGTAGCCGTCGGTGTCATAAGGAACCAAGTACGGCCAACAGGCAAAGGGCATCTGCAGACTGGAAGCTGCCAATGACAGCAATGAAGGGCTGGCCAGGCGTGCACGTCCATTGATAAAGTGTAAGAACTGGCCATGACCGGTTGTTTTCAAGGCTCTAGTGCCGTGCAAAACGATGGCCAGACGAACTCGGAAACCTGTAGTTAGGCGATATTGGCCTACAACTTCATCCAAAGCAAGGTACCGGTGAAATCTTTGCTTTTTTGGGGGGGCTGGAGGGAAGCTTGACGTTCACGGGCTCTCGCTGCCACATAGAACTCTCAATTTGTTACCGAAGAACAGTCTAGGCGTGCTTCCAAAGTAACACGATCCACAACAGAATGTAGCATCTCGCAGTTTTGGTTGATCACATCACAGCGCTAGGACTATGGTTATCAAAAAAAAAGTTCCGCCATATCCACGAAGGGAATGATGATGAGTGGGCGAAGCTCCGGAGGTAAACCTGGTAAACCATGAATCCTCTGTACATTTTGCCCACTCGATTTTATTACATCGCTCCCCCTAGCGTACGTCGCCGCACTAAATCGAACGATTGCCTTCAACCAATGACACGCGCCATATGTGACATCATTCCTATTTTATAAGATCTCGCGTCTTTCATCAACTACAAGTACCGCTTTCTAGTTTATAACATCTTGCATATTTTCATCATCAGCTACAAGTACCACCATCTAGTAAACACTACAAGAACTAAACGAGAGGTGGCTACATACAGAAGACGGTACCGCCATCTAGTGAACACTGCAAGAACTAAACTAGAGGTGGCTACATACAGGGGACGGTACCGCCATCTAGTGAACACTGCAAGAACTAAACTAGAGGTGGCTACATACAGGCTACAGGGGACGCACAGCCCACGCCCTAAGGAGCTTCGCCCCTAAAAGGAGAAGAGACGACATAACAAACAAAAGCGCCAAGCTGCCCCACCACGACTTCGCAGGACAAAACAGTTATCAACGCTGTCTTTCAATTTTCGGTCACACGAGCACAGCTTGTTCACAAGTCTTGGAACGTCAACACAGCACCACTGTTCACAACGAACATCGCTTCACTCCCGAACAGTACATTGCTCTCAAGTAAATAGAAGCGTACGGGCTAACTAGTGGCGAAGCAAGAACCGAGCGCGTAGTTCATACGTTTCCGTACGTACTTGGGGTCACTCAAGTAACGTGTCAAAACGCCGTCAATCCGAAATGTCGCACAGCACCAAACTGAGAGACTGGAAAGTCAAGCGAACGAACTGTTACCGGCACACAAACACACATTGCAGGCTTCTCGAGTGCTAGTTGCCGTCGATACATCGACCGCGATCCCCGCTTGATAACCACACCGACGCACAGGCTTCGCTGCGCTTCACCGTACACCATTGCACTGCCACACCTTTCCGCACTGCTTACACGCACCGAAAGAGCTGCTGTAACCACAACACATCCGGTCAAACGCTGAAGTAACTCGTGCGAGAAGCGTTTGCTGAAAGTCGCATCGACCGATAATATGCTGTTTACGACGCCATGTTGTTTTCGACAACTGCGCAGCACATAAGATGATAAGAGAGCTCTTAGAAAGTACTTGCCCTATTTTCACGGCGTGACAAAATTTTCTCTTATGTGCGAGGGGGTGATATGACGAACAGGACAGGCGTGCCAGATGAAAGAAGTGTTTAGGCAACGTCACGGAGTGAACTGATGCAGAGGGTATTGCTTCACAACCAATCACAAGCTGTGCCTGTCGGCCAAGCCGTCGTCTGCTCGCGTTTGTCGTCTGCTTCGATCAGAGCATGCGACAGGCGATTCGCCTTCGCAACGCTATTATTCTCAGGTCAACTGGTCGCTACGTCGCACAAAATACATGTCAGTGGCTCGCTCTACCTTTGAATGATGTTCGTGCGCCAAGTTAAATGGCTGGTAATTGACGCAGGGATGAATTCAGCCAAGGTTTGCTCCAGAATCGTGAGGGTTTGCATATTTTCGGTGTCATACAAAGTTACTAGGGTCATTTCATTCCGATTGCTTGCCATAATATCACGGTCCATATCGGTGTCTGAACAGTGAAGGTGAAGATGCATGATTTGTTTGTAGTTCCATGCGTAATCACGCGCACCCCTAATACGCTTTGGTTTACAAAGTACGCTTTGTTCCAGATCGTCCCAAAGTGTATCGACAGCTGTATTTCAGAGATCGCAGCCATTGGACAGTTAGAGCCAATGAAAGTACACTAGAGCACACACTTTAGGAACCACTCACTGAAAACTTCCTCTCATTTTTCTTTCCAATAGCACGCCAAGAATGTGCTCCCATTAACCTCTTTGGTGGTAATTTCCACCAATGAGGCAAGGATGTCGAGTCGCACTTTTAATTGGATGAGATGGGGCGCAACACAACAACATAACAAATAAGGTTGATCATATGCCATGTCGCGTTCGAATGCACCGACCATTCACGTATCACATTGGTTTTCATCCAACCACAAATCTTTACATGCGTAGTTTTATGCCATTGACGCCCAATAGAATTCTTCAATTACAGCGACTTCGAACTTATTGGACGATGGTGGTTGTCAACACCATCCACTGCGTACAAGGGAAACAACACGTGAAGCTCAAAGCGCCGAAAGAAATAAAGACGCACCAGCAGACATCAGGCAGCCCTTAATGGGCGTGAATTAACTCAAAACCAGCCAGGGCACCAAAGTATACCGCTGCGGCAGCAGGTTCTAAGTAGCCACATCGTTCCTAAGAGTGGTCCGGACCACTCATAGGATTTTCTCTCAGCCATGCTGTTTTTACGCACAATTTCGCTTCGTGAATCCACTTACGAGCACTTTTCGGTGACGTAAGCAAATATAGCAACTGCATCACCATCGCTGACATGTTCCCCTGCAGTCCCAGCGTGCTTTATTTGCAGCGGCCGATGTGACAACTATGGCCTCTTACGACGTTTTTTTCGTTTCGTGAATCGACTTACGCAACAAAATTTCTTTTGCGCAAAAATATTTTCGTAAGTGAGTTTTGTGAATCCGGGCCCAGAACAGGAGTTCCTTTATTACTTTCAGTTAGTTTCTCCACTAACCTCGCATGCATAAGCATATACTAGCTCGTAATCACTATCTTAATTGATGTTTTATTATAATTTGCAGCGCTATATACATAGCTAACATAAATCCTGCGTCCTGTACTTTATACATCGCGCTATCATCAATACGGCTACCTTCAAAATACCCCGAAATCATTGTCAAATCTTCTCTAATTCTTTTGATATAGTGTTCTAATTAAGACCTTGAGGAACTTTATATGCATGTGAGAAAGTAGATATGAATTCATGATTGCATATCTTACCACACAGCTACCAGACAACTGTTCGCCCAATGAACTTGTGGGGAGTCAAGTTGCCCAACGGATCCTGGACTGGCTTTCTCGGAGAACTTCACAGAAACGTAAGCAGTGTTTGCACTTCTGATTCAAAGGCAAAAGTCAAGTGTCATGTCCTCTTTAGCCACACCAGAAAACCGCAGAAATCAGTGCTCTTTGGCGCCAGTGGATATATGAATAGTAAGAAAATATGCTGAAGCAGCATGCATACTGCGACTGCTCAGGTCTACGTAACTAATGTACTCACAGCACTCCAACGTCTTTGTGAGACCTGCATCGTTTAGAGCCAGGTAATGTTTAGACCCTTTTATGTGATCAGCCACAGATATGTTGAAACGGGATTTAACTAGAAATTAGTTCAATTTTATCAATACATGTAGTCTTGGTGAGACACTAAAAAGTAAATAACGCCGTTTCGCCGACTACCAGAGCGTGATCTCCAGGGCTATTCTCCAGAAAGAAATGGTGTGAAGGTAAGGAAGAGGAATAAGAAGGGCGGTGAGGCTGAAGCTGAGCGTGGCAATGTATAGTTTAGTATAGTATAGTATAATATAGTATAGTATAGTATCGCAAGGGGAACGATGGCAGGTAATGTTGAAAAGTGTACAATATAGCATGGCTAACAGTTACAATGATCAATAATACTAAGTAGCAGGTCAAGTAGGAGGTCAAGTAGCACGTCAAGTAGGAGGTCCTCTGTTTTTGCACAAGCAGTACGTATATTCCGCAATTTCGCCTGCGGATTTTATCATAATATTTAATGTTGAAGTGGACACCACATATTTAGGTTATGTCAGATCAACTAGGAAAGTGGGCGCGTAACAACTCCAAGTGTGATTGTACGTGAAAAGATTATCGTAATTTCGAGGTTTCGGAGCCAGGCGCTATTGAGCTCTAAAGTTGCTTCAAACTCCTCGAACCATGACTCCAGGCAAGAGGTCCGGAACATGCCAGCGGTGAATCAACGTGTGGCTGAAAGTCTTAAGCTGGTAGGACGGGTTCATGGAGCTCAGTGGCAATGGTGCAGCGCCGGTCGGTTGTGTGTGGGTCCGTAATCCCCCCTTCTTTACGAAGGAGATGAGACGGCGGCTGATGAGGCCGCGCCGTGGCCGCGGTTTTCATTCGGACGAGAACATAGCAGTCCATGGTATCGGCTGCAGGATCCAGCCTGGTCAAGAGCTACGTCGTTTTGTTCTGCGCGTGGCTCGCACATCTCGAGACAAACCGCTCGCTTCTTCTAAGCGCGCAGCTGGCCAAGATATGTGTGGCACTACAAGTTAATTAAAACTGTCACAACGTCTGAACAAAAGAATATTTTTAGATCCGAATTGTACTATGGTGTGCGGAGTGACCGCCCTTAGAGCACGTTCGCGATCCTGCCCCTCTCTCCTTGCCTACGCTGCCCCCCCCCCTTCCTCTGTCACTTCGCAACGTCGAAGCAGGCCGCGCCTGCTTGCCTGCTCACTCCCTCCACTCTCTTCTCTAGGCATTCCTCCCAGTGGCGTTTACACCCCATTCCGCATGAGCGTCCCCCATCTCTCTTTTCTCGTAAACTCCCTCTCGCTCGCCTCGCAACGCCGACCTAGGCAGCGTCTCCTGGCGAGTTTCTTGATTGAAAAAACTGACTTCTCGAGCTGCACAAATTTTAACTGGCCTCCCCGTATATATAGGCACTAGATCTTGGCCTTCAAGTTAGTGCCGGTGGGAGATTGATTGACTGATTGATTGATTGATTGATTGATTGATATGTGATGTTTAACGTCCCAAAGCCCTCATATGATTATGAGAGACACCGTAGTGGAGTGCTCCGGAAATTCGACCACCTAGGGGGCTTCGACGTGCACCCAAATCTGAGCACACGGGGGCATGTTCGCCTCCGTCGAGAAGGCAGCCACCGAAGCCGGGATTAGATCCCGTGACCTGCGGGTGAGCAGTCGAGTACTTTAGCCACTATATAGACCACCGTGGCAGTGCACCAGTGGGATATTTCTCCTGCACGTTGTTGAACAATAAAAAAATTGGTAGATCCCACGTACAATGGAAATCTATGATATGCGAAGCACGAATGAGGAAGGTTGATATGACACTTTAAAATCATCACAACCTTACGAGGTGGAGGTAAATGAGGCCGTGCTTGACTTCTGTGTCATGATTATCATGTTAGCATGTGTCGTTTACCTTCGTCTTCTATTCACGTCCCGTTATACCGAATTTAGTATAAGTGGCGCTAGCGAAATGGCCATGAGCACGCTATGAGCGTGGTAAGTTGTCATGTTCTTACATGCCACGCGTGTCAAGATCATCATGTTTGCACCAGTCACACATTTCCTCGTCCATTGACGTCACATAACACCAAATTTGGTATATGTGGAGCTAGCAAAACGGCCGCGAGCACATCATGAAGGGCCAAATATACTCCAATGTAGCGTCGATGCGCGCGTACGCTGGGCATAGCGACGCTACGTTAGCAAAACGCGAGCACTCTAAAGTCTGACGCCAAGCACGACCAGCGTTCGTCGGCACGGCCCGACAGCAACCGGCACGAAAAGCGACATGCTGCATTTCGCGCAGATGCGTTACCAAGACAACTCTGCGTCTCCCTCTTTTCGCGACGAAGGGACGCCGGACGCGCTGAAACGCGCATGCGTCAAGGCAACGCCGCGCGGCGCGCGCCTGCGAGTATAAGGCAGGATGGGCGCCTGGTGTGGCAACCCCGGCGTGACGCGACGAAATTAACATCGGCGAGCATGTGCACGGCGTCACGTCGAAATGTATTGACGCCTTGACTGTGGCATGTAGCCATGTTGTTACATGACACGCATCTCATGTTTATCATGTTTGCATCAGTATCATGCCTTCGGCATCCGGTCACGTCCCGTAACACGAAATTCGGTAAACGTGAAGCTAGCGAAACGGCCGCCAGCGCATCATGAGCGTGGCATGTAGTCATGTTGTTACATGACGCGCATCTCAGGATTATCATGTTCTCACCAGTCAAATACCTTCGTCATTCATTCACGTACCGTAATACCAAGTTTGGCATACGTGACGCCAGTGAGACGGCCGTGAGCGTATCATGAGCGTGGCATGCAGTCATGTTGTTACATGACACGCATGTCATGATTCTCATGTTAGGGTCTGTCGCTTGTGTTCGCCATGCAATCATGTTATACCGTACCAGTTTGGAACATGCCATGTCATCGAAACCACCGCAAGAGGGGCAGGACCACGAAATGTAAACCATGACATTCATGACACATGTTATGATTTTCATGTGATGGCTAGTCAAATATTTTCTTTATACATCACGTTATTCCATACCATCTTTGGTATCGATACTATTATCGAAACGGCTAGAGAGCTAAACTCGTAGGCGGACAGACAGACAGACAGACAGACAGACAGACAGACAGACAGACAGACAGACAGACAGATAGATAGATAGATAGACAGATAGATAGATAGATAGATAGATAGATAGATAGATAGATAGATAGATAGATAGATAGATAGATAGATAGATAGATAGATAGATAGATAGATAGATAGATAGATAGATAGATAGATAGATAGATAGATAGATAGATAGATAGATAGATAGATAGATAGATAGATAGATACGCTCAAAGTCACCGAAGTTCACTAAGAAACGGTTCGCATTTAAAAACTTATCAGCGTGCATGTTCACCAAAAGTAGACGGCGGGTCTCTGTGTCCAATTGGAGTCTTCTGTCTGTCATTGCCCGTTAGCAGCGACTGACGTGTTCCCGTTGGAAGCACCAGTCTATCACTGTGTTCTTCGCACCTCCTTAGGTTTCTCTGCGCTGCGATGAGTGTCAGTGTCAAAGCCACTACCAGTGTAAAAGTCTGTGCCCACTGCTTCGGATCTACACATGGTTCCCTTTAGAGGGTGATTGTGTAATATTTTATTTCTTAAAGCTTTGTGATAGCCGAAATTCATAGCACTTGTACCTGGTAGTTAATTGCCGATATATCATAAAAGCTTCAGGTACTACCAGAACTTATTGCTTTTTATTTACTATACTTGTGGCACTTCGCAGGAATGCGACGTGTCCTTCGTGCTGTACAGCCCAACAGCCGAACGGAACGAGCTGGCTGAACCCAGCAGCCCCGTGTGGTATGAAGACTTCATCATTGTCGGAGCCTTTGGCAAAGACAGTGTGCAACAGACAAGCATTGCCAGTTCTTTCTCCGTGTTTGGGGCAGGGGTGCGTACACTTCTATCGAAAGGACACTGGGCGTGCAAACACGTACACAACAAAACAGTTCGAGACACCCCAAACGCCAGGCTATACTTTTGACGACAGTTAAATATATAAAAGTCTTGAACATAGGTTCAACATCAAACGTTTTATCACGTAAATGTTAAGCCAGTCCACGTTCTTTCTGCTTTACCTTGCTTCCTAAATTTTGCACTTTATGGCAAAGAGCTGAAGTCTCCATTTTCCAGGACTGCAACTAGGTTCACTAGCAATTCATAACAATTGAGTTTAAGTAATCAGTCTCGCTGATGCCTTAAATAATTGCATTTCTATTCCACGGCCACTCTACAATATGTTTATTACATGGTTCAGCCATGTCAGACTATTTGCGCACATGCTTCACGCTAATTTCATGAACGTAGATGATAATAGGTCCAGTGACACATTCACCGCAGAAAGTTGTATTCTTTATTTCTTTGGGGTCTCTTTTAAGAAAATGTGGCTGCCACATCCACCAAAACATAATGTTACGTTATTAAACTTTATGACGCCATAAAACTGAGCTTTGTTTACTTACTGAAGAGGAGCAGTTGCACAGAAAAAAAATGACTGCGTGTCTGTGGGCTTCACTGCCAAAGTTCGTCGAAAGACGATAGCGTTCGTTCTGGATAGAGAAGTTAGAACGTTCATTTGACGGTCTGCGTGAGAACGGAACGTTTATTTGACGGTCTTTTCTAGAACGCACAGTGACTGGTTGATAGTAACACCATATTGTTTTAGTGGATCGTAGGCAACACCCGCCTTTCATAATAAGCACCCAGTAATAACCACTACGTTTATTTTAATCGCACATTTGTGCATTTTCGAAATAAACAAACACGCTACCTAATAATTGCTTTTTGATGTTTTTCTCAAATATTTGTAACACTCGCGATTTCATTGACAATGTTTAGCAGTATGAACACAGCAAGCAGATCAGGATGTGCTTAAAATTTGGTGCGGGGACCAACAGAATGACAGACAGACCTGCGTTTAAGCATCCGAAAAAAAAGACTATTGTCTTGAAAGGAATACTTGCAGCAGCATTTCTGTTTATTTATGACAGTATTCCGCCAATTTTTCTTCTGGCCATTCTCCTAAGAGTCACTGTCCTTCCGCATCATGCTGTGCATGAAGCAGATAAAGTATCTCCAGATGTGTAAACATTTTAATGAGCATGTGCAAGCCATCTATTTAAAGAAATGCCTAGACCACCATGCAATTATATAATTTTCCCAATAATTAAGCAATGTAACGTGTGATTCAGTTATCACAGTGCATATCCCTCGTGTTCTGGTTTGTTTTCGCAAGAAATATCTCTGATGTACGCTAGATGGCAAACTAAGATGCCATTTAAATATCGGCACTACTGTCGCAAAACGTACTAGTGGAGTGGCTGGGAAAACATTCTAGGAACACAGGGTAGACAGGTCAGTTTTTTTGTGCATGCGTACACACTGTATGAGTAAAGTGTCATAGGACCCTCATTATCACTCTCATTTATAATTACAGGTATGGATGTTACTTGTAGCATCACTCGTGGTATTTTCAATCATCTTATCCCTAGCACCGGGCACCCCCTACAAGTTTCTCTACAGGTTGAAGGAGAACATGTTCCGGCTCTCGGCAGGCGTATTTCTGGAAGGCAAGTACATTCATGCTCCTTTATATATAGAGAAATGAAAGAAACAAGGGTAATTTACGAAAAGCTTGTTCGATATAATCAATAAAGTTCACTTGTTCAACTGATCCACGCAGCTATTTCGATAAAGCCTCGACACTCATCTTCGCGCCTTGCGATCGCCTTCTGGTGCTTAGCAATTCTGGTCATCGCCAACCTCTTCACCGCCAAAATGAAGGCGGCGCTCACCGTGCGCCAACAAACAGGACAACGCATCGATTCCCCAGCGGAATTGGCAGCGCGCAGAAATGTGGATGCATACATGATGGCAGGAACGGCATATCCAAAACTTCTGTCGGTGAGTGATTGAAGTGCTTCATAACTCCGACAAATTTTCGTTGGTGGCGATTCTGTGTGCTTGTTTGCAAGCTTAATATTTTGTAAAGTTTATCACAGTTAAATGTTTAGTACAATTATAATGACGCGCAGTCACATTTGTGTTGTTGAGCAAGCTTGGTCGGCGTGTGCTACGTGACAGTACTAGCCCAGGATAATTAGGTTAGCCTAATGGTGTACGTCAAACGAAACACGAAAGAGAGAGTTTGAGAACAGACCCTTTTTAAAATTCAGCGCCACCTATCGATCGAAACCGAAAGCGCATCTTTTTCCGCCATGACTTGTTCATCGAGGAGACGCTCATTGGCGTTCCGACCAAACGCGGTACACGTCCTGCAGGAACTCAAGCTGTGTCCGTGTGCGCTGCAGGGAACGCTCATCGGCGTCACTGGGACACACAGACCGCCAGCTCACACGAGTGAACAAGATATGGCGGAAGAGCCATGTTGCCAGACTGAATTTTCTAAAGGGTCTATTCAAGATAATGGGTTCCCAAGCAGCGTTGTCCAGGTTGCTCTTGTGTTTGGAGGATATGCAAAGTTTGAGCACTGGGTCAACTGCAGGCTGCCTTGGGTCAATGGCATGGCATGCAACCCGCGGTAAAACTAAAAATTACGTGAGACGCGGGCCATACGGCACCATGGCTCGCTCTGCGTCTGCTTCGTCTCACTGGTGACCCAAGATGGGGGGCCCACGCTACTTTTAAAGATGATAGTTTTTCTTGGGGACCTTCGAAGCAAAAATTTGGTCTGTCTGTCTGTCTGTCTGTCTGTCTGTACATTTGCTTGTTTGTTCACTATTAACGGTATTGGGTACTCTGCACGGGACCAGCCAATACACCTAACAGCCGACCCCATCCACAGTGCCCACCAATGTCACTCAAGGTTCAGCGTTCATACTTGTGCGATTTTCAATTAAAAATCATAATTGCACAAATCTAAGACACCAGAACAACACGTATATATTCTGTGTGTGCGTATTTTACTACAAAAGGCATACATAAGTAATTCTAACGACCGTAGCGTTTATCATGCTGCGCTGACCATGCAACGCATTCAAGAAAAGGCGAGTGTTTCCGGCACTTGGCTAAGACGACACGGTGGTGTCACCTACCCATCGCTTTGCGTTCTACACCTTATCACCTCTGAAACTGGCGCGCACCCCCATCTCAGAGCCGCTATGTTTTCCAAGAAAACTGCCAGATAGCGCTAATGTCTCGCGTGCGACGTGACTTGATGCGCTCGTTCGCCTCCACTGCATGCTCGAGGCACTCTAACGCAGGGCCTCCAGAATACCATTCACCGATTTTATTGCGCAGAACATCAAACAAATGCTTTGTTCACTCTCTCCACACGCAAGACTATCGTCTGTCGAAGACATTTGCAGATTAACATGCAGATACGGGCACATTTTTTTTTCATTTTTGGGCCTTGAGTCAGCACGAACGGAAGCGTCCAAAATTGGCTTGGGCTCTGCGCATGCGCCCTGACGCGTCACAAGCGTCTTGGGTGCCCAAGCTCTTTGGGGACCTCATTCTGAAACTCTCTATTGCTTGTGTTCTTCTACGACTGTTTAACCCGCTTAACTTCCAGTGAACAGTCTAGGCATGCGTTCATGTCATTGATGCCACACTCTCGTTCAGTGATGAATCATGAACTTGGGAAGTTTTCACCCCCGAAAAGAAGAAGCTTTTTGAAAATACCTGATAGTAGCAGCTTTTATACCTGATACCTTTCACAGCAAAGAGAAGCTGCCGTTTCCTTCCCCTTTCACGTGCATTTCCATTTCATCTCATGTCTCTAAAGACATTGCATTACGGACTTCACCACACAAACAAAGCTGTTGCTCAAGTATTGTATCAGCTTCGTTTTAATCGGCCGCGTTAGCCCATAGCAAGAGTACTTTCTGATTCAGTATTCAGATAATACCATTCTACTGCTTGATGGGGCCACCATATTAAAAATAACTCAATTAATATTTCAAGGCCCATATGAAAAAGACTTTCAAGTTCAAACACTTGCACGACCTGGTCTTATACTTCCAGTATCATGATAAGTGGCAAAGCCGACTCTTACTTGATCTCCGCAGATATCGCCACGTGATTACGATCGTCAGGTGTTCAACATGCTCAAGCCCAGTTCCTTCCTGACGTACCGGAAGCTCTATTCACACTCTGTGCTCGATGAAGTAGCGGCGGGGAGGGCGGTTGTGCTCAGCGATCGTACAACGGCTATGTATAAGCTGGCATCTCTATGCAAGCGTTACCCTGACCATGAATTCTACATTGCCCGGTACCGATTCTTCTTGAATCCGCTGGTCATCTACTACAGCCGGAGGCGGAACGCATTGGCGAAACTGATGAAAAAGTGGGGAAAACGGTAGGTGGTGGCCTCTGAACAACCGCGGTCAACAGCGCTCACAGTAATCTTCTAGGTGAAGTCTGCCGAGATAGAGCCGTGGTTTTGCTGCTCGGCTACAGGCCCAAAGGTTGCAAGTTCGATCCTAACAGCAGCGGTCACATTTCGATGGAGGTGAAGTGCTATAGAGGCCAGTATACTGTGCAGTGTCAGGGCACGTTAAAGAACACCACATGGTCGAAATTTTCGGAGCCCTTCACTAAGGGGTCTCTCACCATCATGTCATGCTTTCGAACGTTGAAGCCCCAGATGTTAATCTTCTAATCTTCTCGGCAAATTCGAGTAGCGTGAGCTGAGAGGCTTGTTGGTAAAATGTATTTCGTATACTGCCCAGGCACCAGACTACAAAGAAGACAGGACAAACGCAGATTGTGTCTGTTTTCACACTGGTGTCTCGTCCCTATATAGAATAGTTTAAATCTACAGAACATCTTGTAAGTGGTCACCATATGCGCGTTTTCGGGCCAATGTCACTCGTGAGCCGCTGCTGGAGGTATGTGATGTAAGGAATAGTTGACAAACAAGAAAAAGTATGGTAATCACAATACGGTTCACGCATGAAAATTCAAAGTTCACCACACCGATTTGAAACAAAATGTCATTAGTTGCGAGAACATAAATGTTTTCGTCGTTTGCTTTTGTTTTTTTTAGTTATTCATGGTGCTAAAGTTAACAGCGCTGTGCAATATATTTAATGTGAAAATGGGTTGCATATGAAATAACGGTGCAATAGCTCCATGCATCATTTTATATTTATTTTAGCACGCACATATCCTTAAATATAATGCCAGAAGCCGGAGATTCGAAAGGGGCCATTCTTTAACATTGTGATCTATACAGGGCCAGAAGAGTATTTGCTCAATTTTGCCCCCACTAATCAGGAAATAACTGGAGGTACGGTGAGATTTCTTTGATAATCACAAGGGACATAATGGTAACACACACTTTTTGTAATTTTTATATTTGACTTAGGGTCAAGTGGTTGGACGAGGCTGGCGTAGTGAGCAAGTGGCATCACGACACGGTCTCTTTGGGAGCGGACTTCTCACGTTGTCCCAAGGTTCAGCAGGGAGAGGCAGAGACACTGGATTTCGACCATCACCGCTCTGTCTTCTTACTCATTGTGGTTGGCATTGGTCTTGCTTGCGTTGTATTCCTAGCAGAGGTGTTGGTAGCCAAAAGAGTTGGCGCACATGATGGCGCGGGTCGTCAAATGCACCCACGCATCAAAACCATAAAAATAATAGCTGCAGGACATCGAATTAGACTGTAAAATCGCCTTCTTACGCGTTTGTCTAGAGTTCAACAGTACACTCAGTAATGCTTGTGCAGCCATCAATCAGCAGAAATAGAAGCACAAAAAAGACGCCGAAATATGTCCCTAGCATGAACCATGAAAAATAGCCAAAATTCAACTCGTTTATTTGCGAACGTTAACGCTGCAGTAATGCTCATTCTGTATTACAACCAGTGGATAGCACCTCTGTCATGCATGGCTTAGCCCAATCCAAAAGGTTTTGTTGATTGTTATAGAGGACTGCCGTACTGCAACCCATTAACACATCAGTTAACCTTAAGGGGACACTGTCACGACTTTTGACGGGTATTGCTATCTTTTCAGTAGAGAAAAATGACCCATGTTTTTATGCCTGATATCATTGTTTCATTTTTTCAATGTCATTATGCAGTTTAACTCTGTAGAAACTCTTGGTAGAGATATTCTTATTATAAAATGCTCCAGTTCTCTTTTTTTCTTATCTTCAATGTTACAAAACTAACACATCGAGTTGAATTCATTCTTCTCATGCAAATACCTGTCAGTTCCTTATATATGAGCAAGTCTCGTGGCGTCATTGAATGTCATGGTGCAGCACAATAACTACTCAAACTCTCTGAAGCCAGCTATCCCAAATACAGGTTAAATACATTTATCGAAACTTGAAGTATAAACACAATTTTTGGTCCTCTCTACACCTACTCCCAAGAAAATACCTGTCGTTTGGCTCAAAAAGCAAAATATTGAAAGCTTGCCAGTGGAGAACTGCATCCCCTCATACACAATTATATTAACATAATTGCACTATGAACCGGTCTACATTACATAGCATTCGCTTCTAATCGCCAGATTCACTGCCAAACATACTCTCTTTTTTGTGGCACAGCCAAGTCTCGCTAATGAAATGCATCGAACCAGCACATTGTCAGTCCCATTTAAATACTGTAAGGTCAATTCCAAATGACTTCTGCGAAAACCCGCAAAGTGGTAAAAGGGTAGGGGTTTTTTTTTATGTGTGTGTGGCTGTATGTATAGAAATCCGTATGGATTTTCTTGTGGCTTTGCACAACATTCCATGAATAATAAATATTCTATTCGTAAGGCTGTGGTGAATCCTTTTGCATTGAGTCCCCCACTATTGTGTGCAAGTGTAACGAATAATGCGCAAGCGCAAGAAAACACGCCTTCCCGTTCACGATGACTGGAACGCAGAGCATCGTATCAACACAGGTATGTCGCATGAAAAGTAGACTTCTTAATTTTAGATGCGGAGCATCTTATACTCGCGCCTTGTAGTGCGCCGTCCGCGCCGTCCGCACCGCTTCTCGAACATTCGACAGCTGACGCGCGCGCATGCGCCGTCGCGCCGTCGCCCACTCTTCCACCATCTGTGCATCCCTTCCTCCTCTACACACCGCGCGCGCTTCACTCCTCCACCATCTGTGCACCCTTCTTCCTCTACACACCGCGTTCGACATCTACAATTCTCCTGATTCTCCAGTGGACGCGCATGTGGCGTCGCGCTTCGAGAACATTCAACAGCTGACAGTGCATGCGCCGTCGTGCTGTATATATACTCAAGGTCGGCGCTCGCTCGCTCAGTTGCCGCTCGTCGGTTGGTTTGTACGGCGCGTCGACGTCCAAGGTCGCGGTGAAATGAATTCCAACGAATCCACAAACACAATGATCGACGTCCCTTCGACCAGCGCCGCCCTTTCGCATACGTGTGTACGTGTTCACTCATTTAACACCCCCTCCTACAAACACGTTAACCAATTTAGCCATCGACCCAAGTAAGTCGCAATTTAACACCCCATTTCACAACCACGTTAACCAATTTAGCCATCGACCCAAGTAAGTCGCACTTTTAACACCCCGTTAACCAATTATATGCTCCGCATCCTCCTCAGTGTTCCCCCGAGGGAAGCTGCGGGCAATTTTTTTAAATGCGGAGCATTTCTTAGTCGCACCATGTTACTTGTCGTCGGCGTCCACACCTGCACTGCGCATGCTCAGCTCATCTCCTCTCCTTTCATCACCTTTCCCTCCCCCTCTTTTGCTAGACTTTACGCTTAGCTTGACACGAGTAGATACGATGGAATCAACAGATAGCAACTGTACCTTCAACCAGTACAGAGGCACAACCCAACCTTATCGTCCCACCACTCGTTCAAGCCAATGTCACCCCACCCTCACTGTCTTCAGCGTCAACAACAGCAAGTAACGCAGACAAGACTGCGAAAAGACAAGTGTACGACACTGAACGCAAGCGTTTGAAGCGAGCTGTGGATCCTTCACTCGCAGAATGATAAGCAGCTGCGAAACGGCAACGCCGAGCTGCGGATTCCGAACTTCGTGCACGAGATCCAATGGCGAAACGTGAGCAGCGAGCTTTAAGACCAGAAGCACGTGAGAGAGAAGCGGCGTACAAACGCCGTCAACGAGAGGCGGCTCCGGAAGCTGCTCGTGAAAGCCAGCGCGCTACGATAGCGGCGGGGCGAGCCAAGCAGTTTGCGCAGCCACAGCCACCGCTCGTTTCAAACGTGACTTCGAAGACCACAGCTTCGGACAAAGCTGTAAAGTGTGCAACCGACTGTGCTTCGACAATGACCTTACACTGGTTGGCAGCATCAAGAACAAAGCGAAGCAGACTAACGCGCTACGAGCTCTTTGGAGCACGTTTAGCAACGTCGACTTGAAGAGTGGCGGCGTCAACGACAACGTTAACAGCGACGACAATGACGACGAGAGACTGCTGGAGCCGTTCAAGTCATACTTGGTGTGCGCATCGTGTAAGGACTCGTTGGTACGTGGGCACGTATACCGTCGATGAGCGTGACCCACAGTTACCGTTACCCACCTCTACCAGCACACCTACTCGAGATGAACGCCACCCGGTAAGTCCCAAACCATACCCAATTACGCAACATCCACGATATACCCCCCCCCCTTCTGTGACGCATTTACTCAAGTTTCCCCCAGGGGAAGATGCGGGCGGCTTTTAAAGACGATGGTCTTTCTTGAAGTACTTCGCAAAAATATTGGTCTGTCTACACAGTTGTCTGTTTTTCCGCCGTAACAATACCCAAAACGGCACAGAGTGATACCCCAAACGGCCACAGCGTCCACCAATATTGCTCAAGTTTCAGTGTTCATACTTCTGCCATTGTCAATAGAAAAGCAATAATTGCGCATATATTAGGCCCCATAACACGTCAGTATTTTGTATGTGTCTCTGTATAATAGAGAAGGCACACATAAGTTATTCCAAGGACTGTAGCGTTTATCGCGCTGCGCTGACAAAGTAACACGACGCTCAAAAAAAGCAAGAGTTTCCAACGCTTTGCTAAGATGACACGGTGGTGGCACCCGAGGTATACGCTAAATTTCAAGGTACCGTAAAGCGCGCTTAAATATCTTGAGCTTTTCGAACAGTTGTATTCAAAATGGGTCATTTCCTTATTGTGACATCAAGTCAAACAGGCAGTTTTAATCAATATCGAGCCAAACACTCCAAGTGTTTCAATAGGCCTGAGCCGTATCTATTAAACCATCGGTGCGCCACGAATGGTGACGAAAACAACCAACATGGTCTCACTCAAAATGTTTCATTCCTGTTCTAGTTGCTTTGTCATCGTGTTTTCGTTCCACAATTACGTTTTTGTAAGGCGATGTGGCACTTACTGAAGCACATGGTGTTCGATGACAAAACTCAATTATACAGAGTAAGCGGGTGACTTTCCTGCCTTTTTTGCCTCTTAGTTATTACTGTTGACTTTAGCGCTACAGTACCATGTCCTCCGTTCACTTCAACATACTATATTTAGAATAACATACGCATGAAATGCAGATATTAGGCACTTATCTACATCTTAAAATAGAAAAGAAACGTGATTCGAAATATGAACTTTCGCTCTTTGACCATCAAATGGCCCTTGCGCCAAAAAACACCATATATCATCAAACGTAGTTGTGTCGCAATATATCGCTATATCGATATATCGACAATTGTATCGCAATAAATCGCTATATAATACAGTTCAATAGTCTTACACATATTTTATCAGATAAGTAATGCCTAACTGCAATGTCGCGATCTCTATGAGCCAAGTAAAAACTTCACTCTTCAGTATCGACGATATTGGGCGATGTAGATTCCAGCCAAAATATATATTTGTTGTATTTAGGGGAGGGGAACATGCCGGCAAAAAGTTGCATGGGAAGACCTGACTATATTGCCAGTAGATAAAAGAGCGTTTTTCCCGAATTCAGTTCAAGAGCATTACACTTTTTTAGAAAAAACTAACGCCTTATACACACCGTGGCTGAGAATTTTAACCCCTGTAGCAAGCATCATGACGCCTGCAGACCAGCGTTATTAAGAAGCACGAATACGAGAGCATGAAGCGAGAGTGCACCCGTTAACTTCGCATTCCGTGTTCAGGCTCATTTAGGATGTGTGCCGATAATTGTGTTTTCCATAAAATGGAGGGTACAATTTACATAATTCACAAACTCTGTAAGCTGGTTTAGCTACAGTTGCTGTATATGGTGGTCACTGAAATATCAGTTTAAGATAGCAAATGATGTTTTCTAAACGCCCCGCAATATTTGGCGAATAATATTGTTAAGGGGTCACGCGAACGTAGATCTGTACAGAGCCCTCTAAAGTGACCAAGACCATCAGCTTGTGTGGCACGCTTGCCCGTGTGGCTCTTTAACCATCTCTGTATAAAAGAACATTCCTTTGTAAATAAGTATCTAATGTACCTCTCGTCTCCACAATAATAATATTATGAATGGTTCTAATGAAATAGATATTAGGAAACTCTGAGGAAAAGCACGCTATTCATTGTTCATTAGACGACTATTTTACACATATCAAACAATCATGTGGCCAAGTTTTGTAAAACCAAAACATAGCCGATTCCCTTTCTTAGCCCTGAAACTAAACTTCAAAAGTTTGATGTTCAATTTATATCCCCTACATATCAATATTTTTTTCTACAGCCATACATCTGGTTTACATACTTATCCTGCTTCCAATGCTGTTTCCTTCTCTTCATGTGATTTCGCGTGCGGCTACCTTTCAATTTTATTTCCTCAAGAGATAATGGTAGTCGTCGTAAATGGCATGGCAGGGACACTTTACTGAGGATGGAAAAATTCAAACAAAAATAAAATACTGGTAATATAACTAAATTGTTTAGAGCACTAAATTAGCATTCCGGCTTGAGTTCGGTGAATCGGAACCTTGCCGGCTTGTCCGGTGCATTGGCCAGTTTTCCGACGAATCCAATGTCTTCGTAATGGTACTCAATCTTGTACTTTGACAACAGCTGCAGAGAGAAATGAATAAGCAATGAATACATTAGCCTGTGGCACATGGTATCTTTATGTGTTCATGTGTAGGGAGATAGCGAGCTCAGTTGCCAGGCTGAAAAACGTCACGAAGATTTCACGGAAGTACTGCTGCTTAGCACACGAATTCCCCTAATTATCATAATGGTAGGTTGCCGTATTCAAAATTTAGAGTGTGTCCGCCTCTTTGCCTTTCTGTCGTTTTTAGTTTTTATCTGTAGACCTTGTTTCGAAGCATATCATGCCCCATTATTAACGAGATAGTGTCGAAGCGCCCATTTAGCAGATATTTCAATGTCGGCGTGTCTTTATCACGACATTTTCTTGCTGATGTCGTAAGAAACAGGAAGCTGTATCTGCGAACCATGCTCTGAACTATTTTGCCACAAACTTCTTTGAACGACCAAGTATATTTTTTCAAATACCATGGTTATCTTAGTTTCAAAACAAGCATTTTGTTAGGATGCATCACCGGCATCCCTGTCATCTTTGACTGTCACCCGATCACGATAGGATGCATCACCGGCATCCCTGTCATCTTTGACTGTCACCCGATCATCACCGCGTACCCAGAGCTTATCTCGAAGGCCACTCACTGGTGGGACGTAAGTGTTGCGGTGGTTGTGAAAACCTACATTCACTAGCGGAATCACTTGTTTGGGCACGCTGAGGAAGTTTGGTGCTGCAAACTGTTTGAACGTGTCGGCGTTTCTTCAATTTAGGCTGAACTTTGTGTGACTGTAACCCTGCGCGACACTCGCCCTGTGTATAAGGAAACTTTGTTCATTTGGACAGCTTTGTTCGAAACGTTCGTGAAGTCACTCAATCTAAAGATGCGAATTAAATCAAATTCCGACTGTCATTATAGAACGCAGAGTGTTGGCATATGTATGTTCACTACCTATAGACTCTCCGCAGGTGGCAAGACTACACATTTCATTCAGATTGATAAGGTTTAACGTCCTAAAACCACGATATGATTATGAGAGACGCTGTAGTATAGGGCTCCGGGAATTTCGACAAGCTCGTGTTCTTTAACGTGCATGCAAGTTTGAGCACACGGGCCTACAACATTTCCGCCTCCATCAGAAATGCAGCCGCCGCAGTCGGGATTCGAACCCGCGACCTGCGGATCAGCAGCCGAGTACCTTAGACACTAGACCATTGCGGGGGAGCGCATTTCATTCAGAATGTGAGAGCACGTTCCACATTGACACCATGGCTTTCATCACCTAAAATACCAGACATTGCTTTTTCTCACCTTTACAAGGAGAATCCAAACTTCCAGTTCGGCCATTCTTCGGCCGAGACACATCCGTGGGCCGAAGCTGAACGGTAAAGAGGCGTACGGGTGAAGAGTCCAGTCATCACGCTGCTCTTCGGACTTGAGCCAGCGCTCAGGAAGAAAGGCGTGGGCATTGGTGAAGTTCTCCTCCAGCTGACTCGCGACGTAGTTTTCCGTAAACACTGGAGTCTGAAAAGTTCATTCACCACATTTTATGCATTTTGCATTGCCTATTCAAGAAGAGACATTTGTGAATTACTGTTTTTATCCCGCAACTACTGAAAAGTTCACATTTGCCAAATTACGTATGTTTCATGAGATATCGTGCGCATGCTCTTCTCCTTGCAAGAACTTACACAGGTTTGGATTTATTCATGTAACCTTCTAATTACGTTCTTTTGTGAAATTCAGCCTGCCACTTTTGCATGCTCAATAATCATAATGACTTTCTCACTTCGTACCCTATCATTCTGACATACAAATAGTACATTAGTTTACCCATTACAAGTTAACTTGACATCCATTAGAAGTTTGTTCACCACGCAGAGCTTCGACGCTGACAGGAGCTGACACTGCATAGCTGACAGGTGTTTTCCAGTCATAATCTCGCGCATTGTATTCCTTAGGGGGAGGGGGAATGGGAGATGGGGAAAATAATTATCACGGCACACTTCCCTATAATTAAGTAAATGTTTGGGGTGCAGCTGGCACCCCTTCATTTCTTGGTAGTGTAAGAGATGTCGCACCACCCTTCGCCCCCTTCAACCTATGCGCACGCATAAGTGCCTTGTACAGGGCATATCAATGTAATTTCTTAAATAATATTCTACATTACCCTTCTTCTATGCCGGGTGGCATAGCCGGTACGCCTGGCAGCTAGTTTCTCCGTCAGAAATTGGGGAAACCGACAACGCCTTTCAAGAGTCCACTTTGGTCTTACCTTCTGTACATTGAGAACGTGTTAAACGCTGGACGACAACAAAGAATTTTCCTATTTCAAGCAATGTCTACTCACACCTGCTGGAATTGTGTAGCCGGACATGACAACATCATGGTCCAGTTTTCGGAAGACCCCGGAAAGCACTGGGTTTAACCTGCACAAATATTCATGTGGTATAGGGACAACAGGTGTGGCTCATCTCTCTTTGTGTGATTTTATTTCTTTCTGTATTAGGTCATGAAAATCTGCATAAGACCGATCAAAATCGACAACTTTATTCTATCATATTATTTATTTACTTATTGAATATTGCCAATCAAGAAGTGTTCCAAGCAGGACAGGGACAAGAGGCGCGATATAAACAAAAACACAGGTGATAACATAATATATCACGAGAAATGGAATAAAAGCGCGTACTAACAGAACAGACATAACATGCCGAAATATTGCATAAAATGGAAGCATGACACAAATTAACAGTGGATATTGTAGTTCTAAACAACATAAAATTTACTGAGATCAGTTAAACAGTTCCACTTTGATACAGTACGAGGCAAACAGAAGACTGAAACACGTTTGGTTTTCGGAAAACACGGGGTTAAAGAACGGGCGTGATGATGACTCGTATGCCTAATGAACAGAGGAGATACATATGCGTGTGAGTCAGGGGCTAAATGATTAACAAGAAGATAAAGTTAAGGTGGTTCCTCTTTAGTCGTAATAAAAATGTTTCCATGTTGTTAAGTCACGAGTTCCGTTGGTCAGTCCGTAGCAAACCTAACAACCTTTCTCTGTACTGCTCCAAGATTTTTAGTGTTATATTTAGTGAAGGCGTCCAATCCAATGGAAAATCATTCTATTTTTGGTCTCATGTTCGCAAAGTAACTAAGTAGTTTTCTGTTAGAAGAATATTTTCCAAGTTTATGTTTTAGAAAACACAGGTTACAGAAGGCAGATGAACATACGGTATCTATGTCAAGTTCCAAGACAGGTCATTTGGTATTTTTATGCCTAGATATTTGTAGTTGTTTATCTCTTGTAGTGATGACGAGCCGAGGTCATTAGTAAAATTATAGGGTATTTTTGAATGAGGCATACAAAGATAGTTTTTTTTTTGTTGTTAAATGCCATACCGTTGCCATTACACAAGTTTAGTACATAATTAACACTTAAGTTTAGGTTCTGTTCATCATTACATCAAGAAGCTTTACAAAAGAGTGCACAATATTCCACGAGTACTGTAACTTGAGTTCCTGGAAGTTCTATGTTTAAAATTACGTTTACGTAAAATAAAAATGATAGCGGTCCTAGAACACTACCCTGTGGCGCGCCTGATTTTAGATGAAGAGAGCTCGAATTGTTCCAATCTGCTGAAACAAACTGTCAACGTTCTGTTAAATAGTGTTGTATCTAGGCATTGAGTATGTTAAGTAGATTGATGACCCTGAGATTTAAAATTAGTTTACGAAGGATAACTTTATCAAATGCCTTGCTAATACCGTATTAGGTTGGGCGTTTTCGAGCGCTCTAGACTGCTCTGAAAAGTGAGTGCGTCTGTGATTGGTAGAATTTGAGCGCTCAGACTACCTTCGGTTCGGTCTTTCAGAGCGTCGGCCTCTGACTAGGAACGCTCCCGACCGCTCAGACTTCAAAGTGGGAGCGTGGCGCAATCTGACAGAGAGGACGGATCACGTGACACAAGCCGGCCAATCACATGGCCTCCAGCAGGTGAACGAGGTGAAGTGAGGAGTGCGACTATGCATTTCGGATGGGGGCATAGCCGGGCGCGTAATACTTCGTGCGCGTGCGTTGTTAATGGCGTTTTTGCGCACGTGTGCGGCTAATTAACATATACGAAGCCATAAATGCGCCATGTCAATAACAAGGCGGCTAGCGAAGGCGGAGGAAACGTAAGTGTTGTCGACCCACCGCGGTAGTCTAGTGGCTAACGTACTGGGCTGCTGACCCGCCGACCCTCAGTTGCGGGGTCGAATCCCGGCTGCGGCGGCTGTATTTCCGATGGTGGCCGAAATGTTGTCGGCCCGTGTGCTCACATTTGGGTGCACGCTAAAGAACCCCAGGTGGTCGAAATTTCCGGAGCCCTCCACTACGGCGTCTCTCATGATCATATAGTGGTTTTGGCACGTTAAACCCCACTTATCAACGTAAGTGTTGTCGTTACAGCCGCTCGCAGACAGCCTAGTGATTTGCCTTGAAGATAGCAGCTCGGACGAGCACGGTCGCTAGATTTATGTGCACAGCTCAGAAGGCTTTCAATACACCCTGACAAGACCGAGAAAGAGAGAGTAAAAGAAAGGTCAGATATGTCAGAGATCAACGTTACTGGTTCTAGTAAAGTTGTCAGAGATGTCCACTGAACTGATCGGCGCCATCTGTTGACGCGGCGCAGCAATGTCCACTAGGCAGCTTCCCGCGCTGGTTGCATTGGTGGCGCTACAGGCGCGCTGCGTATAGCTGCTTCAAGCGTTATGAGATCACCGATGTAGTCAGTTGGTACACTTCCTCTCGCGCTCCGATTTCGAGCTGCCTCTACATCTGGCGACTCTGAGCGAAAGGACCAGAGCGGCCAATCGTATACGCCATAAGGTAAACCCTCGGTCTAGGAATTTCAAACCTGCCGTTGTTGACTTCTGACCATTGGTTCGACAACCGGAATTCCGCGACACGTGTACATCCTCTGCTCCCCTTCCCCCACTTCTTCATTTTCTTTTTATTCACGGAATACCCGTTCGTTCCTTCCTTACTCATACACAATTAGTTACAGCCTTCCTCCCACACTCTATCACACCCGCTTATCTCATGTTACCCGGGCCCTCTCCCTCCTTTCTTAGGATAGAGAGTACGAGGTGATGGTAATAGAAACATTTATTGCCACTTTAGAGCGTGGGGGCCGAGCCCCCTCATGGAACGGGGGCGCTCCCCCACGGTGAGAAGGCACCCTTACAAAGCAAACGAAAACCCTAGAAGTGCGATCCTCTTCATGACGCACTAGATGATGACGTGCTAGCGCTGAAGAAATCTGTTCTGTTCCAGCCTTGAGGAAGACAAGTCTACCTCTCATAACGTCAGCTCGACACAATTCCTGTTTACGGATTTTTCATTGCTAAGAGGAAGTAATATGACGTCCATTTGATTGTTTTTATACAGAGTTTCTCCCAATTAATGAATTACTGAGGCTAACTGTGGTACGGTTGAATAGCTTTTCAAAAACCATGCTGCAAATTAGTACAGGGCTGTCGTTTCTTTTTTGAGAAGTTTCACAACGCGCTTGCATATTAGGTGTTCAAGCATTTTACACATTGACGATTTCAATGAGATGATATAGTAGTTTTCTACAAGTAAATGGTTGCTTTTCTTAAAGACGGGAACAACGCGAGTCCTCTTCTAATCAGAGTCCTCTTGCTCTTGACAACTCTCAGATCTCCATTGAAGGAGATTTAGTGGCTACAAACTACAACAAATGACATATTGGCACGTTTGTTGTAACTAAAGAAACCTTCTCAGTGTTAGAACTACAGATTTCCCCTTAATATTATCGGCTCTAGTACTCCTCAGTTTTATTTTGGTTGGACGCTAGCATGCACATGACTACACCATGTTTCTTGCTCATAAACAACCGGTTCTCTGATTTTCAAACGGGAATTGGGTATACTATTAGGGGTTCAGCATGAAAATGACGCGAACAAGAACGCGCACACACCATCGTTATACTGTGCGAGTCTGGGTCTTTCAATCGTACATGTCTTTTTCTTTTTCATTCTCATTCCCTAAATGTGTGGCAAATCAACAAGCCCGGACAGCCATCTTCGGCAGTTCATTCTGTGTCTCTACGCCATTGAAGTGCCATTGATACGCAAATGAATTTATGGTTGATGATTGCGATGGGTATAAAATATATATGAAACGAGATTCCATAAAAGAAAAGATTTCTTCGGAAATTTTGTTAATTGTATAGAAATCAGTATATTTATGAGCTGCGTTTACACGACTGCTTCTAAGCTTTTTTTTTTTTTTGCTTGAGGCACCCCGTACGATCACCGCTTTTAAATCATAAGCTTGCATGGGACGAACACCGAATACCATAACGGCAACCGGATTTCAGACATACTGGCAGTCATTCTGAATATGTTTTTTTCACACCTAATGTCAAAGCTCTCTTCAAAAAATCACCCACCTAAGAGGCATGATTTCAAATGCAACGTTGGATGACATCTTAATTCCTCCCGCTCTAACTACTTGAGTGCCCATCTTTCGCGACTACAGGTAGCTACCGGGAGGAGTATGGAGACCCCTGCGGAAGAGACTGCATTAACTTCCTTCCTACCTTAGCGATTCCTTGAGGCAAGCCTTCACATATGGCAAGTTGTTGAGATGCTGAGGTTCCACAGCCCGACAGTTTTCACCCACTACGGACAGCACCTCCTGGCGTGCCCTTTCTTGTGCTTCAGGATTTCTTGCTAAGTTGTAGACGCAAAATGTGGCAGAGCTCGAGGTCTGGTAATAGAAAGTATGGGAATCAATTATTAACACCATTGTTTGTGCTGGTTGGTTGTATGATGCAAAAAAATATTGACAACACGATAAATACATTTTCAATGGCTAGCACGGGGACACCGAGCACGCATTGGTCTGGGTCCCCTCGTTCGTTTCTCACTTATTTCGAGTGTTGTCGATATCTCGTTAAAGGTAGACACGTGGCAAAGACTCCAACCGTTAAGGTGCACTCAGTTTTCTTTTCGGTTCAAGCATGTTTTGAATGCACAAAGCACTTCTGTTGTAAGCGTACCTTTTACGGAACTGTCTAGCGGGCTTCATTTGCCCCCCCCCCCCCCATGTTATGCTATGAGTGCAGCGCAAGTACTTATAAGAGTAATTGGACCACAAACAGTAGAGAACTGGGTCTATGTCTGTAGCCAGCTCCTTTCATATCCCAAGTGGCATTTTCTTGAGGAAAGGGGTGGCAGTTTGTATACCTTATCTCTCTATTGTAGGGAATAAAACGTCCCATTTATTGTAGAATCAGCCAACGAAAGATATTTTGATACGTGTCATTTGTCCAATATATATATATATATATATATATATATATATATAGTGTGTGTGTGTGTGTGCGTGTGTGTTTACGGATAAATTTCTCAATAACAGCAAACCATCTGGGGCTATGATTTTAGTGTTGTAATCCAACAATATGGATAGGTCCCATATTGCCTAATTAAAAATTTCCCTAGCGAATCAGTGAAGTCGTGTTTCCCAGGGAAGTCTAGGGGTTCTGTTCAGTGTGAGGATATGAAGCAATTCACAATAACTGCAAGATCACATCTCATAAGAAGGCCGATGTCCTCTCAACAGAAGGCATCTTGCAATCTGAAGACAAGTTTTTGTTGAAAGGCTGCTTGCATATTTGCCACGTTCCTTGCTGTTTGATATACCTTGCCCCACATAAGATTCAAGATGCTCATTGAATAAAGAAGGTTCTGGAGTTTATTCAAATAGTCAAGGTCCTTTAGAAGCACATATAAAAGTTCCCACGCGCAGGCATAGAAGCAGAAGCATGTCCATAAGCAAGCGAGGCAGCTTATCATATTGCCCTCTCTCTTGTCTAACTCTGAACACCATCGTAACGACTCCTGGCCTTCTCCGCTAGCGGCAATCAACCATCGCAAACATCTTGCTTCCCCTCTGCACCTCTCTACCTAACAGTGTCGGGTGGAGCTCTGTAGGGTGAGCTAATCTAAATTGAGATCGTCCTGAAACGCTTATTGTCGAGCTTGGTCATGTCACGATGCAACATTTCACGGAACCGCCAAAAGATCAGGATCAGAGCAATGAAGAACAGTTTACGTTTATGCGCAAGAAGTATGCGAGCCGTATCAGCCTAGTAGTCAGCCCGTCAAAGGCCTGGGTTCGGACAAATAGGCCTTTTCTGCTTTGCAGAGATCGGTCAGGCAGTTGTCCCGCAAAGGAGCAGCTGCAGACACGGTCACTAAAAGACGAAGATGTATATATGGCAATAATGCCTCATTTTAAACATTCTGTTTACGTTGGCTCGAGCACCATATTTCTAAAAACATTTTTTGATTTCAAAAGCACCCTGTAGAAATTACGATACCCGATTAAATATCACTTCTGGAGCTCCTATGACAATGAAAAGGGACCGCTACAGAAAAAGACATCAACTTTTTGCGCATTACGATATCGTTTACGCAAAGGCGTCTGTATTTCCACTGCTTGCGGAAATTTAATTCACCGACTTATCAACAGGGTAGCTTCGAAAGAACTTGGAGGGCGCTTTTGAGCTTCGCCTTCGTGAGCGAAACGCTATGGTGTGATCAGGCGCGGTGTACATTGCCTTCAAACATGCCGCCAAGAAATGAACGTCTGTGTGCTTAACATAGGCTGTTTCGACTTATCCTAGAGATTTTGCTGGACGTGGAGGTTCTGAATGCCCACTAAGTTATAATGTTTCAATTTGCCATTTGGTGAAGTACCCACCACTTGTACGTGAAGTGTCCCGCGCACCTATGGAGCTGCACTTGTACCAGGTGGGAAGTTACCCCCCCCCCCCTTCTTTGCTTGCGCAATTCAGATGTTTTGACGCCTGCTACCATTGCAGGATCCATCCATGCAATATCGCATGTGCTAACGAGATTCCTTGCACTACATGATCTTAATATAGTGTCATTTTTTTTCGGAACGTGTTATAAACTGCGACATGGACTCATGGTATAGACTTTATGGGCAATTGCTGCCATTTGTCGGCCGTCGTATGCATACCGCTTTGTTAGAGGCGGCTCGAACGCGGCGAAGTACTCACAGTCCGCGTTTGTTTACGTATACGTAACGCTATCGACATGAGGCGTGTATTGGCCGATAATCACAATTCAGGCGTATTGCTGCACCTCTTTCTGCACACAGAGAGGAACTCGGAGTGCTGAAAGAAGAAAGATAAACCATGAGCTTTGCCCCTTTTTATTTTTCCAGCTGATGACGTTTCTAGCATGTGCTCCCGCTACTGCTCCTGAAACACGCGTTTGCGTTCTGCTTTCTAAGGAAGTAAGACGTGCAATAACCTTTCTACTTCTGTTCCCTCAAATTGCTCTCCACCGAAGCAAGACAGTTTTTGCATCATTTTCACTAGCTGCCGTTTAAAAAGTGACTGCCACTCGTACGCTTCACGCAGAGGACATCTTCACGCAACGAACTTCATATAATTTAGCTCCTCAAACCGTGGGTCGTGGTCCTCACTGTATGTAGTAGTAGTAGTAGGAGGAGGAGGAGGAGGAGGAGGAGGAGGAGTTGTTGTTGTTGTTGTCGTTGTCGTCGTTGTCGTCGTCGTTGTCGTCGTTGTCGTCGTCGTTGATGTTGATGTTGTTGTTGATGTTGTTGTTGATGTTGTTGTTGATGATGTGGCTGATGTTGATGATGATGTTGATGTTGTTGATGTTGTTGATGTTGTTGTTGTTGTTGTTGTTGTTGTTGTTGTTGTTGTTGTTGTTGTTGTTGTTGTTGTTGTCGTCGTCGTCGTCGTCGTCGTCGTCGTCAGCCACCTCTCGTTTAGTCCTTCAACTGTCCGCTGAATGGCGGTATCAAATGCCAAGCATTTCTTAGCGAACTTCGGCGACCTTGAGCGTATCTATCTAGCCGCCTACGACACTTAGCTCTCCTGACCGTTTCAATATTGGTATTGATACCAAACTTGCTATGCCATTACATGACTGTATGACGAGCATATTTGACTAGTAATAACATGAAACTGATGACATGCATGTCATGAATGATGATTTACATTACATGGCCCTACTGTTCTTGCGGTGGTTTCGTTCCCATGACATGTTGCAAAGCTGGTAGGGTATGACATGGTTGCCATCAGAATAATTATGTCGTATGACATGAACATTATGCATGCGTGTCAAGTAACATGACTACGTGCCACGCTCATGATGCGCTCGCAGCCCTTATAACGTCCCCTATACCAAATTTCGTATTACGGTACGTGAATGGACGACGAAGGTATGCAACTGGTGCAAACATGGTAATCATGAGATGCGTATCATGTAATGCTCATGATGGGCTGGCGGCCCTTTCACTAGCGTTACATATACCGAATTCGGTATTACGGTACGTGAATGGATTACGAAGGTATGCGACTGATGACAACATGATAATCTTGAGGTGTGTGTCATGTAACATGACTACATCCTTTGCTCATGCTGCACTCACGGATGTTTCGATAGCTTCAAATTTACCAATTTCGGTATAGCCTGACGCGAGCGGACGACATAGGTAAATGACACATCGAAACATGATAATCACGACATGCAGGTCATGTAACAACAGGACCTTATGCTGCACTCATGATGCACTCGAGGCCATATTGCTAGCTTCACATATGCAAAATTTGGTAAAACGTGACGTCAATGGATTACGAAGGTATGTGACTGGTGCAAACATGATAATCATGAGATGCCTGTCATGCGAGAACATGACTACATGCCACAACGAAGCCGCCAATACATTTCGTCGTTACCCGGCGGGTGTCCACGCCGGCGTTCGTTTTGTGTCACGATGGCGTTGCCATGCCAGACGCCGGTCCTGTCAAACACTCGTAGGCGCGCGCCGCGATGCGTTCTTTTGATGCATGCGCGTTTCAGGGCGTCCAGTCGCCCTCCGTCACGAAAAGAGGCAGGCGCAGTGCTGCCTGGGCAACGCATCGGCGCGAAATGCCGCATGTTGCATTTTGCACCACTTTCTGTCGGGCCGGGCCGACAGACGCTGGTCGCGCCTGGCGTCAGACTATCGAGTGCTCGAGTTTTACTAACGTTGCGTCGCTGTGCCCAGAGTGCGCGCGCGTCAACGCTACGTTGGAATATATCGCGCCCTTCAACATCCGCCCGCGGCCATTTCGCTAGCTCCACATATACCAACTTTGATGTTACGAGACGTGAATGGATGACGAAGTAGATCCACATACACTAAACTTGCTATCATGTGACGTGAATAGATGACGAAGGTAAGCTACACATCCAAACATAATTATGACACGAAAATCATGTATAGCAAAATTTACCTCCACCTCGCAACTTTGTGCTGATCTTAAAGTGACATATCAACCTTCCTCATTCGTGCTTCGCATATTGTCGATCTTCACTGTACGTTGGATCTGCCGATTTTTGTGTTTGACAAATATATGATGGAAAGATGCGAGATGGCGGTAATTAAGTGTTCACGAGATGGACGGACGGACGGACGGACAGACAGACAGACCGACAGACATACAAACATACAGAGAGACGGTAGACAGACTGACAGAATGATGGACGGACACATGGGCAGATGGACGCACCACAATACAGACAGATATATGGACGGACAGATGGACGGATGAACGCGTGGGCGGGCGCACGGACGGATGGATGGACGCACACACAGGCGGACAGAATCACGGATGGACAGATGGGTGCTTCGCCTCACTTATAATCATTCACTCCGTGGACACGCTGTCATTTTTAGATGCGAAGCATCTAATACTCGAGGCTTGTAGTGCGGCGCCGTCCGCAAGCTTCCTCCTCCTTCTTCCACCATCTGTGCATCCCTTCCTCTTCTACACACCGCGTGCGCTTCTCCTCTTGACGAACATTCGCTAGCTGTATAATGTAGCGCGCATGCGCCGTCACGCTTCGAGAACATCGGCAGCTGACGCGCGCGCATGCGCCGTCGCGCTTCTAGAACATCGGCAGCTGACGCGCGCGCATGCGACGTTGCGCTTCTCCCCCTTCTCGAACATTCGACAGCTGACGCGCGCATGCACCGTCACCCACCATCTGTGCCGCGCGCGCTTCTCCCCTTCGAGAACATTCTACAATTCTCCTGATTCTCCAGTGGACGCGCATGCGCCGTCGCGCTTCGAGAACATTCAACAGCTGACAGCGCTCGCTCGCTCAATTGCCGCTCGTCGGTTGGTTTGTACGGCGCGTCGACGTCCAAGGTCGCGGTGAAATGAATTCCAACGAATCCACAAACACAATGATCGACGTCCCTTCGACCAGCGCCGCCCTTTCGCATACGTGTGTACGTGTTCACTCATTTAACACCCCCTCCTACAACCACGTTAACCAATTTAGCCATCGACCCAAGTAAGTCGCAATTTAACACCCCATTTCACAACCACGTTAACCAATTTAGCCATCGACCCAAGTAAGTCGCACTTTAACACCCCGTTAACCAATTATATGCTCCGCATCCTCCTCAGTGTTCCCCCGAGGGAAGCTGCGGGCAATTTTTTTCACTCACAACCAACGACGCCGACACGAGAATTCCGGTAAAACGAGCTGTTAACGCTGTCGCCTTCGAAAGGTGGAGTTTTTAGATAATCGTGTGTTGAGAAAAAAATTCCCGCATTCCCAAACAGGGGAAGCCACAACCTGAATATTCACAACCTGAGACCCATTTTTCTAACTTTCTGCGTTGACAAACTCAAGGAGCCCGCCTTCTTAGCTCGACCAACAGATTACCTTGAAGACAATGACGTTCTCTCACTCAAGGCACATTTTATGCCATGACACTATGCTTCAATTGAAGCACCAAATCAGATACACCACGAACCACTCAACCAAAGCTATACCGGGTTAAGGTCTAAAGAAAGCATTCGATAAAGTTACACGCAGTGCAATACTCCAACAGGTTAACGCCTTACATATCTGAACTCGAAAATATAACTATATTCGGGACTTCTTTAATCACCGACAAGCTGCACTCATATCATCTGAGATACCCATAGGAAGCGCAGCAGCTTCATAGGCTTCCCTAATATCTTCTATGTTATTCAACTTAGCTCTCCTCAGTTTTCCCTCAAAATTGTTCATTATTCCCGGACTTCATCACAGCGTCTATGCAGGCAATATTACCCTCTAGATATGGGATGACATCAACGGCTCTATGAAGAACGGCTACAAGAAGCGGTAAACGTAGTGGAACAATACCTACGCGGAACCATTCTGTGGAGAAGTCCGAACTCCTCTTATACCGCCCCACACTCAGAAGCATACCACCCAGACTGTATAGTTCAACAAGCTCTTTATGAGACATTACCCTAAAGACAGCCGATGAACGTGGCATACCGACAGTCAATAAAATACGGGTTTTAAGAACTTTTGCTTGAAAGCAAAGGCACGAATGGCTAGACAATCCGCAAATTAGAAGGCATGCACAGTTGAGCAAACGATGCGACTCAATAAAAGAATAAGCAATAAACATCATGGCATGAAGGGATGCAGTGTTCTCCAGCTTATTCACTCATTTAATCTCAGCCACATTACCTATGTCGCTGCCTACCACCGATAGTTCGCGGCAGGAAAAAAGAAACTCAATGGGCTCATCAGAAGAGCGTATAGACAGGCTCTAGGGCTTCGGCAGAGTGCCAGCACGAAACTCCTTCGTAAACTAAGCCTCCATAACACGCTTGAAGAAATAAGTGAAGCGCAACAGATCTCCCAGTACGTGTGCTCGAACAATACCAAAGCAGGTCGCCAAATTCTCGATAGTATCAGCTTTTCTCACCACGACTGGGAGCCTTCATGTGCGCGCACATGATGGCTCCCAGTCACCGGAGCAGCGGCGCGCCATTTTGTGAGCGCTCTTGAAACGAAAAGCCCAGCTGCGCCTCTGGCGGGAGCAAGGAGCACTAGCGTACACACCAGTGAAACGACGAGAGACACCCCCCCCCCCTCCATAAGTAGCAAGCTTCTAACAGTGGTTGATGATTAGAGTACTCTGTGCTCTACATTGTCCCACTCCAATCGCAACCACTCCGCCTTTTACGCATTGTTTGCGGATGCACTGGGCTCGCCGCTCTCAACAAGGAAAACAGAATTGGGCTACTTCAGAAAGCTTATTATTCCCTCTTTTCAATCACATCTGATTTTATTGCCTGGTTAGAAGCGTTATCTATAGTATCAATCAAAATAGTGTGAGCAACAAAAGCATTTTCGCCGTACAAGCCCCCGTTGTACTGCGAGTACGGCGAAGCTATTCGACTTAACAAAGCGGAATTCACGGTGCCTTTGTAAGGCGCCATTCAAGGTTTCTATGAAGAGATATTCGGGGCGAAGCTCCCTAAAGCGGCACCACTTCGTCCCTTGTTGTAATGGTTGTATACGTATTGTGTAACCAGTCTTATATTTCGACCTCAAAGGTAGTGCGAGAGGAAGATTTCTTCTGTGCGTTGTTGAACAATAAAAAAAACGCAGCGTGCACGTTGCCTAAAAGCTGAATTCTCCCCGCCACGGTGGTCTAGTGGCTAAGGTACTCGACTGCTGACCCGCAGGTCGCGGGATCAAGTCCCGGCTGTGGCAGCTGCATTTCCGATGGAGGCGGAAATGTTGTAGGCCCGTGTACTCAGATTTGGGTGCACGTTAAAGAAGCCCAAGTGATCAAAATTTCCGGAGCCCTCCACTACGGCGTCTCTCATAATGAAATGGTGGATTTGGGACATTAATCCCCACAAATCAAATCAATCAAAAGCCGCATTCTCCTGTCTCTCATTACCCCTTAGCAGCCATTGGCATGTATATTGAGCACTATCTGACGAGAAAGGGCTGCTTCGTTATACTCGCTGGGTGTATCCTCCTTGGTTTTAGAAAGGTTTAGCGAGCGTTGGGCCGCAGTGCCATAAATACAGTGAACTAATATATACCATGAACTTGAGGTGGTTAAAGGTGGGAACTAGACATGAAGCGCCAGCCGTAAGAGAGTGTGCGTATGCCTGCTCTCGTTCAGTCCTCGGAATGTCCGCTGGATGACGATGCTCCTATAAGAGGAATATAAGATGAAAAGATGTGAGATGGTAGTACTTGGAGTGTTGAATAGGTGGACGAATGGACCCACAGAGAGATGCATAGACGGACGCACGGATGGCTGCACGGACGGATGGATGCAAGGACGAACGTAGGAGCGGATGCATGGACGAACGCAGGGACGGATGCACAGATGGACGTGCGGACGCACGGACGGGCGGATGGACACACGGGTGCCACACAGATGCAAGCATGGACGGACGGAAGCAAGAACGAATGGGCGGACGGATGCTTTGCCCCACTCTCCATCATTTACTCCGTGGATATGCTGCAATTTTTTGGCCATAAACTAATTAGCAATATATTAAAGTTCCAATGAAAATGGGCAAATAAGGAAGGTTTGTGTAGGAATATCTTTTTTCTTTACATAGCAGAACCATAATATTTAGTGGCTATGTAGACTGCATTAACTTATTTTCCATGCGAAGTCACTTGCTCTGACTGCTTAGTGCTCTTGGGCTTGAGTTGTCCTTGCGCCACTAAAATCTACCATGATCATCATTCTGTTCACATGGCATGTTGCAAAACTGGTAAGGCATGATATGATTGCATGGCGAACACAAGCGACAGACTCTAACATGAAGATCATGACATGCGTGTCATGTAACATGACTACATGCCACGCTCATGATGCCTTCGCGGAGGTTTCGCTAGCGTCACATATACAAAGTTTGGTATTTCGGTACGTGAAAGGATGACGAAGGTATGTGACTGGTGCAAACATGATAATCATGAGATGCGTGTAATGTAACAACGCGACTACATGCCACACTCCACGCCAGGTGCTGGTCTGCCTGCCATTTACTTGCAGGCGCGCACCGTGCTACGTTGCTTTGACACATGCGCTTTTGAGCGAGCCCGGCGTCCCTCCATCCCGAAGAGAAGGAAGAAACGAAGGAAAATAGGAGGAAAAGAATGGCAGGAAGGTTAACCCGTCTATAAGCAGCCGGTTTGCTACCCTGCGCATGTGAGGAGGTTGGCGAAGATTCAAGATAGAGAGGAGCGAAGGAAGAGAGACAACCACAGCACATTAGGCAGCTCTAAGAGAGGCAGACGCAGTGCTGTCTCGGTACAGCTGGGCAACGTCGTCGGCGCGAAATGCAGCATGTTGCATTTCGCGCCTGTTGCCACCGGGCCGCGCCGAAGGACGCTGGTCGTGCCGGTCGCACCTGTCATCACAAAGTATAGTGCTCGCGTTTTGCTAGCGTAGCGTCGCTGCACCCAGCGTGCGTGCTCGTCAACGTTACGTCTGAGTATATTAGGCCTTTCATGATGCACTCACGGCCGTTTCGATAGCTCCACATATGCCAAACTTGGTGTTACGTGACGTCAATGAATGACGAAAGTATATGGCTGGTGCAAGCATGATAGCCAGCCCCACCGTGGTGGTCTAGTGCCTAAGGTACTCGGCTGCTGAACCGCAGGTCTCGGGTTCAAATCCCGGGTGCGGCGGCTGCATCTCCGAAGGAGGCGGAAATGTTCGGCTGCATCTCTGCAAATGGCGGCTGCATCTCCGAAGGAGGCCCGTGTGCTCAGATTTGGGTGCACTTTAAAGAACCCCAGGTGGTCGAAATTTCCGGAGCCCTCCACCACGGCGTCTCTCATAATCATAAGGTGATTTTGGGACGTTAAACCCTAGATATCAATCAATCAAAGCATGATAATTATGACAAGACTGCCATGCAAGAACATGACAACATACCTAGTTCATGAGGCACTCGGGGTCGTTTCACTAGATCCACATATACCACATTTGAAATCACGTGACGTTAATAGACGACGAAGGTAAATTACACGTCCAAACTTGATAATCATGATACGCGTGTCATTTAAAACTTGACTACATGCTACTCTCATAGTTTACTCGAGGCCATTTCAGTTGTTTCACATATACCAAATTTGGTATTAGGTTACGTGAATGAACGATGAATGTAAGTGGCAGGTCCAAAGATGACAATCTTGATATGCGTGTCACGTAAAACATGACTACATGCTGCACTCATAGCGCGCTCACGGCCGTTTTGCAGGCTCAACATATGCGAAAGTTGATACTACGTGACGCGAATAGACGATGGTGGTAAATGACACGTCCAAACATGATCATCATGACATGCGTGTAATGTAAAACTTGACTACATGCTATACTCATATCCCGCTCGCGGCCGTTTCGCTAGATCTACACATACCTAATTTGGTAGCAAGAGACGTGAATAGATGACGAAGGTAAATGACACGTTCAAATGTGATAATCATGACATGGAAGTCATGTATGGCAGAACTTACTTCCGCCTCATAAGGTTGTGCTTATTTTGAAGTGACCTATCAACCTTCCTCATTTGTGCTTCGCATCTCATCTATTCTCACTGTACGTGGGATCAGCCGATTTCTATCTATCTATCTATCTATCTATCTATCTATCTATCTATCTATCTATCTATCTATCTATCTATCTGAACCACCACCTTAAAGCCATCCCATGGGCAAGACATTTGATGAGGCCCTATTGACAAAATTACTCCGTTGAAACAAAATAATGGGCACAGGAGTGGGAGCTCGTGTGTTTAGAAATAGTGTTCAATGATTTATAGTACTCGGTACTCTACTATAGGAGAGCTTAAAGCCGTCCTGAAGCAGTCACATATGGGCAAGTAGAGCACCGTGACTCATCGTCCGCTATTCTCCAAACAATTTATAGTTACACGGCCGTACAGACAAGATTTGTGGTCGGGTGTTCGGTTGAAAACTACCTCAATGCTCGTTACAATGTAACGCAGCATTTTCAGAGAAGTGGAGTATGTTCAATATGCTTATGACCGCACTTTATTTAATAAAGACGTTTCAACTTCGCCTTACAAGATGATCTTTAAAGAGAAACCACCATTTCTTTTGTAGAATCTTCTTGCACCTATTATTTCAAGGTTTCAAATCGCATGACGAAGACGTATGAACTGCCCTGTTTACAGTGACTTCGTTCAGCCTTGCGCGCACGATTCATGCGCACAGGTACCCGCCCAGACCGGGTATTTCCCTCGCATTGACCATGAAGTTTGAAAGAAATCGCTTCATTACAAGAGCCACTGTCATAATGCTCTGCTATACCGACACACTTAAGTGCGATTGAGGGTGCTATTGAGGTAGACAACAGGATTGGCCTACTCATGGTTACGAGTACCACATGTATCTTGCTTACCGTGTCAGCGCCACCCATTATAAAGTCACTCATGAAGGAAAGTATTTCGCCGAATCCAAGTTTCTTCTCCACCAGGAGATGCTCCAAGATGGTGTATTCTTCGTCACTGTGTCTCGTCTGAAGTCGGTTTGCGGCCTCTTGAATGTGCTTGAAAAGTCGCCTGAAATGCGGATGGAATGGGATGCTGCCTATACGCCGACGTGAGAATGTACAACAAAATAGAAAATTTTAAGGACACGAGTAGGCATAAAAACCAGAAAGCCTGTTTATCCCGGAAGCAGCCTTCAATTAACAGCAGCATTTTTTAATGTTTTTCGCAAGCTACAAAGTTATTCATCGAATCAAAAGACCTCACTAGTCGGAGCTGAAATTCACATTTTTCTTCAATACCACGCCCCGCTAACTTATACTGTAAAGTATACATGTGTGCTGCACATATGCTTGGTAACGGTTCTGGCAACGTTACACGTAGAGCTAGTTGGGCGAGCAACCATGTTGCCACAAACAAAACAGCATTGCTACAAAAGAAGAGTGAGTGTGGTTCATATGTTTAAAATATTTTTTCCGTTTCAGCGTTTCCTTTTTGTATCTCTCGTAAGCAACATAATTTGACATCACACCGAGCTGTAAGCCCTCTTTGTTAAAATGTGCTATGGCGTAGTATACTGCGAATGACACTAGTTGAGTGAATTTATACTTGGTCGTTTTGCGTCGGTATTATTTGAGGAAGTCGTCACAATGTATTCCTTCTTCGAAGATCAAGTCTTGAGGGAATTGTATGATCCCCACAGCACTTTTCTTTTAGCTTTTTTTCCATTTGTGACAGTGTAAGGCATTTTTTTATTTACTGTTTTAGAATATACTTGTAGATTACTTTTTCCAGGAACGTTATTTGTGTTTGTCTGATAGAAAGTGCTGATTATTTAAGTGGAAGAATGCATGCTTGTTGGGGTAAAAATAACATTTTTAACAGCCAGCTAGTTGATATTACCATTTCTCAGTCCACACAGCCCAAATTACAGGTGAACGTGAACCGTTTGCAAGGCATTGAAATTGCGAAAGCAAAAAATCAGATATTTTTCTTGTTCATCATTGAAAATGTACCGGCTTCGAACACGCTTTTTTATGGAATTGTCCATATTCCAATGTCATCTATAGAATTTAATCTCAAACGGTTTCTAGGTTAATGGAAGCCATTGTATGTGACGGTTGCGGTTACAACTTCAAGGGGCACCAAAGTGTTTTAGACTAATAAAGTTTGCTCTGAGAACTCTAATGTCATTATTTCACCACCATACGTTTGCTCGCGGAAAATGAGATGAAGGTCTGAGTTTCCTTTCCACATTTCGCGCTGACGTTTGAGCACTTGGCGTCAAAGTGTATCCTGCGTCGAAATTGCCTGAGACTGGGTCTGTTAAGTCTACGGCACGCTCAGTTGACAATGTACATAACTTTGTTCGATTAAAAACTATGTAGGAGTTAGTACGAGGCATCAAAATCTGTACGTAATGACGTTGGGTGTGGGACTTTCAAGACGGCGCCGGCAAATGAATTTTGTTTCGCTTGTTTCCTTGCTGACCGAGCGTCTTCTCTTGGCAAAAAATAGCGATTTCGGAATCATGAAATGGTATTTGCTTATGTGAGGAGAACTGTCCTTTTTTCTTTGGTGTCCCTCTAAAGTGGCCCTGCAACACTTTTCCATGTACCCAGGAAAGGCACTCCTTAAATGAGCGTACTGCCTCACAATTTCATTGCCATATAAATTTTAAAACTCTTTCAGCACGAGCGCAGTTACAAACATTTCTTTTTTTTAGTTTACTCTAGTGTACATAAATTGTATTGTGTTTCATCTTGTCATCTTACATTGTACTACTGATGCGAATCTATGTGTGTTTACGTAATTATGTATTTGTGTGCCTTTTAAATTTACAAATGTCAATGTATTCGATGCTCTATGCACGGTGTTTATTGATTTTAGGAAACCCTTCTTTTTAGACATTTACCATAGGTGTTTTAAAATAATCAATTCAAAAATCATTTTCCTTTTAGAATGTATTGGTCATGTTTTTATAATGTACTTCCACATTATGTACTTGTAATTATTTCCGCACTACTGACATGCGTATGTACAGGAAACTAGGGCCTTTGTCAAGCCTTACTCACGGCTTTTAGCCTTGTAGACCTTCCAGTTTTGTCTTGCAAATAAAAATTGACTTCGAATTATAATTTCAGTTTGTCACACTCTGCAGTTCCATTTCCCTTCTCTCGGCAAGACAAAAGCACTGGAAAGAATGACGTAGGGCATCGCATGGCAAAACAAAATACGTCACGTAAACCTTGTGACCTTCAGCGCTTTTTTTATTGGTCAATTTTTTTTTTACTTTTTGGTGCGCTCATCCGCGCACACGTGAACATGTGACGGCCTCCCGTGGCGGCCCCAGTAATGACCTAGTGCGCCATGCTCGAATCAGCAAATAGTTTATACTGGGCCCGGAACGTGGGATATTTGATACTGTAGCGTCACCGGTTAAGATAAGATACAGTGATGTTAAACTGACTTTGAGAATTTGTGAATCGCAGACCACAAGCTGCGCTACAATAATTGCCACGAGTGTTCTCTGCAGCTTTCATTGCCGATGGGCGACCTATTCTTACCATGCTTAAAAAGTGTTGCAAGGCCCCTCTAACATCCACCTGTTGCTCAAGAAATCTTTTTAGCACGTGAAAGTCAGTCTATTTTTGTTAAGGAAGCCTTGTTGACTGGTATGACACAGCGTGTTCTATGTCACCTCTGGGCCCTAACTCTCACTTACAGGGTGAACGCATCCATGGACTTCTCAAATTTGCGCCAGGTAGGCGTGCGGAAGTAGCGGAAGTACGGGAACCGGTAGCCAAAGATCTGCAGGCAGCCGAACACGTCGTTCATGTCCTGCAAGAAAGCCGCGCCATCCGATGCCGGGAGAAGTGGATCCGCCAGGCAGCCTATTCGGGTGTCGGCAGAAGCCAGCATCACGCCTGTCCCGTCAAAAAAAAAAAAAACTGGGAATTTTACACGCTGTCACATTCCTCCGTAAAAAAAATGTGGTGAAGTCAGCTACTATGGTTTCGTAAGCTGATAACAATGTCACCCAAACAAAGGGAACTAGAAGCGCTCTTTTTTTTTCTTTTTAGACCCGACCTTTATGAGAACTGACAATCGAGACAAGATAAGTGTAAGGAGTGTTTTGTGAAGCAATTAGCATATGAACGTGAAGACAGCTTGCCGCCGAGAGGGGCCAAATCTGCGACCTTTGAATGTGCGAGTATGGCGTAGGGCGCTTTAGTTATACGGCGGCGATCTTCTTCGCGTCCACTAATTCGTGTATATCTTAGCATTTAATCCTGGAAATGTAAGCCCTTAACCATAACAGGGAATGTACAACACCCTTCTTGCCCTGCTGGCATCACGTTGCTAGGGATCTTCTTACGAGCTGGCAGCTGACCGGCAAACATTTCCACGATTATACCACAATTGCTATGAATTTGGTGTCCTGTACGTCTCTTGCTTTCAGTGTGAGTTAATTCTCATTATGATAACTGTGGTCATTCTCACTTTTTTATTTTTAATGTCTCATTCAAGGTTGTAAACCACTCAATATTTTGCTTGTGGTACTCGTTTTTTTTTTGTTCTTTCATTTCTTCTGCATAGTTAGTAGTTGTCATTTTATTTAACGCACCTAACAGGTGAGCGCTTGTAATTTTACATCCCTGAACCTTCTCAAGCAGATGTAAACTCACCTATCAGAGGAGCTGGTTCTCTTGCTTCATATATATTTATATACATATAAACGTCTGCGTACTATGTGTCTCATGGAAGAAGTGGATTGCTTGCAGTCAGTAGAATGATATTGAGTTTAGGTATCGCTGTAGGTATTAGAACTGCTACCATGCATCGGCACTTGAACGCAGAGCAGCTATTTTAGCATTTTTAAAGAGGGTTCCTAATGGACATACTGCAGCTCTTGCCGGGACCAACCATATTTCAACAATTCATGAAAATGCTGTTTATTGCTAGCAACCACGAAACATAAAAATGACTGGGTTTTTCATAAACAAAGTTAAAGTTATAATTTCACTTAGCTTTTTGTAAATATGGGGATAAAAAATGTTGCTATTTCGATACGGCTATCGAATGAAACGCCACAATATGATATAATAGAAAATTGATTCGCGCTCTCGTGTTTTTTTTTATATTCTTAGCGTCATCTAGCGGTGAAACTTGGATCGAATACCGGGAAAGTTGAAATCTCGCCGCGAGATGCCGTGGTTGTTGGCCCCAAGGCACGTTTCCACCTCCTAGATACGCTGCAGCGTCTCCAAATTCCGCTGCTCGAGAATGGTATCCGTAACATTTTTACGGAGCCCGAATAGAGTTGTCATTAAAATCTCAGACGTGGCGGCTTTGTTGAGAAGGCGTGTATTAAAATATTTTAAACGCGCACTCATGAATGCTTCTGTAATAGCTCTAGAATGAAAATGATTGTGTCATTTACAGTAAAATTAAAGGTCTAAAATGTGTTATTCGAAATATGCACCTGTGTTTGGTGATTTAGGTGGCTGCCGCGAAAGAGCACCACATTATTTAACAGTCACTTAGTGTTGCGGCTTCGCCGACATGAATGATTCATTTAAGCGAAATGCTTTTTAGCTTACACCCAGGGCTTTCAAGGGTCTTTGTGAAGAATGTGTGGTCCTGTGACTCCAGTTGTGTCTATTTCTATACCTGTCTCTGCAATTTACACAAGCATAATGACGAAAATCTCAATAGAACTTTGAGAATCGACTACTGTTATGGTGAAATAAGATTTTCTACTTTGCTTGCATTTTTTAACCTCCAACAAGATATATCTGACAATTACCTCGCAAGTAAAAAAAAATCAGTTTGTTAACATGTGCTTTCCTCAACTACGTTTAATTCGAAGCTTTTTTTTCAATCCTATTCGTTGTTGTGTGATTACACTTTTACAAATTCTGTGTTCCTGGTATTGAGGTCCTACCAGTGAAGACCTCAATGATTCATTTGGCCCTAGCATTTCCTTTCTGCCTGAGCCACAGAAAGGATCAAATTAAGCCAGCCTTGAGTAAAAGCGCAAAATATGCTAGGACAGTTTTCTCTACACCCTCTGCCCCTGCACCTAATCAAGGAGCGAGACGAGAAGACCCGTCACGACACACGTTGACCAAGGGAACTATACTTTCATGCGTGAACCAGCAATATTTCAAAGAATTACCTTACACGCCACCTGCCTCTATGCTTCGAGATAATGGCACAACTAAGAACAATTTCTACGTGGTAATGATCAAATGTTGCCACGAATATGACAACAGTGGCCGCGAATGTATTAAAATAGATATTTGAAATGTCTACCCTTTTGCAGTGAAGCATTCTAGTATGGCACTGGCATATTGTTTAAAAACTTGTGTTTTCCCTGCTTTCACTTGGTAATTCAACGTCTTACGCAGGCGAAGCAAAACTATTTTCGGAAGTATTCAAAACTGGGCAAGCTGGTAATGATTGAATGTTCGCGATAAACAGCGCGAAAAACTGAGACTCTTTACCTCGAACATTTAATTTTTTTAATTTCTTTTAATCGCATAGATACACGAATGCCACGAACAGTTACTAAATCTTGTATATTACATTCACGCTACTTATATGACCCCCTAAGTAGATTGTAAAGAATGGCACTGTGGACAATGAAAAGAACCTGGTTTCACGACTAACACTATTGTTATTTGTAATTTTGGAGGCTTTTGTTTTTATGAAATTATACATTGTCGGTAATGTGGACCTGAACACAAAGCCCATTCCAAAAGAAGACAACTGCCCATTTGTGGCAAGAAGCCACAAGTAAATGCGTACGGATTTCTCAGAAAGAAAAGCGTACTTTAGTTGCCGCGAAATTCGTCCTGATCCGGGGTGCTCGAACCCGCAACCAACGCCTTTTCGGGCTGGAACATAAACGAGCTATGCCATCTTTGTCAAAGATAGCATAGCTCGTTTACGTTCGCCTTGCTTCGTTGAGTTCCTGTTCCTTCCTAATCCCGCCATGTCCCTCTTGCTTCTTTCTGACGTTTCTTCGTCTTTTTTTCTTCTTTTTTCAATGCTAATATTTTCTTTTATCCTCTTCCCTCCAGTATCGAGAAGCTATAAGAACACGCGAAAATTTGTAAATAGTATTATACTTTGAAACAGACGGGGCTCCCGTCGAAACGTCGGCTTAATAAACAAGTTATGGGAAAACGCATCTACTTTTATACTTACAACCTTGCGGCAACCCAAGTTATTCTTCTGTATATATATATATATATATATATATATATATATATATATATATATATATATAGATATATATATACGCACTTGTCGCCCAGAGCGAGAGAGAAAGAAGAGGATCAGGAGGATCTTTAACCAGTCGGCCGCTTCTGAGCTGCCCCTCGCGACCTAATAAACGGCCCCTTTCAACGTCTACCAGTCTCTTTCAAATGTAACAGAGTGGTGGAGGTGCTGGGTAAGCGCTTCAACTACGGAACGATCACTGCCACAGCTTCGACGAAGCCGTCGACTTGCCGGTCTCCCACCATCTGCCGTGAGTGACTTCGACATGCCCGAAGAAGCAGGCATTTCCAGGACGGCACCATCTGGCCCGCTTCCATACTACCGAGTTCCACCGCCCTTCGGAGGAAAAGCCGAAGAAAATGTCGACGCCTGGCTCACCAAGTACAAACGTGTGGGCAAGTCCAATGGTTGGGATGCAGCCGCTATGCTAGCCAACGTAGTGTTCTCCCTGACCGACACCGCACTGGTATGGTACGAGAACCACGAGGACGCACTCACGACGTGGGATCTTTTTGTTGAAGAGCTCAGGGCGTGTTTCGGCGACTCGGTTGCTAGAAAAAAGCGGGCTGAGCAAACACTGTCGCAACGGGCACAGCTACCAGGTGAGACATGCACCACTTACATAGAAGAAGTGTTAAGGCTGTCCAAGGTGGTCTGTGCTACCATGTCGGAAGAGGACAAAGTTGGGCATCTGCTCAAGGGGATTGCTGAAGACGTGTATAATTTTCTAATTGGAAAAGAAAGCCTCAGTTCTGTGTCCGACGTCATTCAGCATTGCCGAACGTTTGAAACGCTCAAGATGCGTCGAATTGCGCCCAAGTTTGGTCGGCTGGCTAACGTTACAACTGTTGCCAGTGTGGACACGAATCCTGGCCTCGACCTTTTCTCTACCATTCGACAGATTGTTCGTGAGGAACTGTCCCACCGAGAAATGTCGTGTTCGACAGCTGACCATCGCGAGTTGTCTCTGCCACGCGAGGCTATGGATTTGCCTCCTTTGACGCCATGGCAACCGACGATGAGCGCAGCAACTGTAGAGTACAGCCCAGCTCCACAGTCAAGAATGACAACCAGATTTCCCGCGTCGTGGTATGACCGACTCTCTCAGCGCATGCCTCCTCGACACCCGACGTCTCGGTACGACGCACCCAACCAGTACATCCGTCACACAATAGGAAATGATGACGCTCTATTCATCGACGAACGACCGACGTTTCGACCTCGGCCGGTGTGCTATTCCGGCGGTGTGCCAGGCCACATATCGCGATTTTTCAACCGTCGGGTGACTCCTCGGTATCACCAACCATGCGACTTTTCACGACCCTTCGAACAGCCTCATGGTGTCCGGCGGCCGGCCCACATACCACCTGATGACAACTATTGGCCCAGCAACTTCCGCAACCACTCCCCGGCATCTGACAGGAGTTTAACGCCCCCACCGCGACCTCGTGCTCATCGTTCTCCTTCACCGCTGCGTCGCAAAGCGCCCTCTTCGCCACCGGAAAACTAGCCAGCGCAGCCAATGGGGGTGAGGTCGCTGGAAACGTGCTACTGAGAGAAATACCTCCTGTGTGTATGTTTAAAAATAAAGTGCGTGTTTTGGTGGATCATGTGCCTGTGATGGCCTTGGTGGACACAGGTGCAACTATTTCCGTGATGAGTGGTTCCTTTAAAGTCGTGTTAGGGCGGAAAGTTGTTTTTACCTGGGATCAAACTTCGACGTTCTGTGGAGTGAGTGGAGAGCCATTGCGCCCTATTGGTGTGTGTAGTGCTGAGGTATTTTTGGGAGGCCTTATGATAACGACAGAGTTTGCGATTATTCCTCGGTCGACACATGATGTCATTCTCGGCATGGACTTCTTGCGTGAATGTGGTGCCACTGTAGACTGTCGCACGGGGAAAGTCTTTGTGAGTGGCCAGATACCTTCAGAACTTCTGGAAACTCCAGCGAATGACCAAACTACGCTGTGTGTCTGTGGCGATACGTTCATACCTGCGTTGTCTACCGTACGTGTTCCTGTTGTTTGTCGCGGCGCTGATTCTGACAGCTTCGATGCGAGCATAGAACCAATGCACATAAACTGCGTGAAGAAGAATGTGTTGGTTCCCCATTGTGTGGTGTCGATTGATGGCGGGAGAACTAGCCTATGGACTGTAAACTGTTCCTCTGAGCCCGTGACCCTACCCAATGGTTTGAAACTAGCTTCGGTCAGCAAAGAACACGCGACCTTATCAGTGGTCGAGCTGACAGACGTGCCGGAAGAACGTGACGGAACTGGTTGTCACAATTTGGACGGGGCGCTTATGGCAACGATAAATAAGTCGCTTAGCTCAAGCGAGCGCCGAACATTAATGAATGTGCTGTTGAAGCACGTTTCGGTATTTGACTCTGCGCAGAAGGGCAAAGTAATCCCTATCCCCCTGTCTCGAACGCGCCATACCATCAACACTGGCGCGGCAAGTCCGATTCGCCAAAACCATATCGTGTTTCCCCATCAGAACGACAAATTATCAACGACCAAGTGCAGGAAATGATGCAAAAGGGAGTGGTACAAAAGTCAACCAGTCCGTGGGCAGCACCGGTAATCCTTGTTAAGAAGAAAGATGGATCTTGGAGATTGTGCGTCGATTATCGCCGACTGAATGCCGTGACTAAAAAGGACGTATACCCGCTGCCCCGTATAGAGGACGCAATAGACTGCTTACATTCGGCCTCTTATTTTTCCTCCGTAGACTTACGATCTGGTTATTGGCAAATTCCGATGCTCCCAGAGGACAAGGAAAAGACTGCCTTTGTAACCCCTGATGGGCTATTTGAATTCAACGTGATGCCATTTGGACTGTGCAATGCACCGGCAACCTTCGAGAGGTTTATGGACACCATTCTGCGTGGCTTGAAGTGGAACATTTGCATGTGCTACGTCGACGACGTCGTCATCTTTGGCCGCACGTTCAGTGAACACAACTCTCGTCTGGATACTGTTTCGAACTACATCCGAAACGCTGGCCTAATTTTAAACTCGAAGAAATGCCACTTTAGAGACCGGCAGACGCTTGTGCTCGGGCATCTCGTTGACAAGAATGGCATCCGCCCTGACCCCCAGAAGACAGCAGCAGTTGAGGCGTTCGATGCGCCGCGTTCTGTCAAGGAGCTTCGTAGTTTCCTGGGGCTTTGTTCGTACTTCCGCCGCTTTATTCCGAAGTTTGCCGACGTGGCGTATCCTCTCACATGCCTCTTACGAAAGGACAATTCCTTTGAGTGGACTCCGGAGTGCGATTCTTCATTCTGTCAATTGAAGTTTTTGCTGACGTCACGACCCGTCCTTCAACACTTCAGTCTTTATGCTCCGACAGAGCTTCATACGGATGCTAGCGGCATAGGTATTGGAGCCGTCCTAGTACAACGTTACGGTGACCGCGAACACGTCATCGCATACGCAAGTCGCTCCCTAAGCAGGCCGGAACAAAACTACACTGTTACCGAACAAGAATGCCTGGCGGTATTATTTGCAATTCAGCGGTTTAGGTCTTACCTGTTGTCACGGACGGCTATTTTTGGCGACACCGCGTCACGGCAATTAACGGGCGCCGTACTCCCCGACTGACCGTGAGAAACGGCGGCGCATGAAAGGGAGCCGAGAAGGGCCGAATGGGGTGCTCTTCTTAGAACGTCGCCGCCGACGGTTAATCTTTTTGTAACAAAACTGGCGTCTGCAAGGTCGTAGAAGGCCGCGGTATACTCCGAACAAGGATTAGACTACAAAACGCCCCGGCTGAGAGCTAAGTGGTTGACCGTTCCCACTGGGAAAAGCGTGGGAAACGCTCTGGTGGCCAAGCCGTATGACAACAACCCGACAGGTTGTCACTCTCGCTAGTTGAGGTCCCTCTCCCAATTAAAAGGGGTGGGGTCAAAATATTTTTGGGGCGGAGTTTCCCATCAGTTAATCGTGCATGATTGGACTTAGGTAGAGGTCTCTTGTCCCCAAGGAAGAGAGCGAGGAGACACGAGGGGGATTTAAGCGCAGGATTTTGCCCTGCTAGGCAGACTAGTCGCTGACCAAGATGGTGTAGAAACAGATCAACAAGCATCTCTTCTACAAGTTTTTAGTGTGGGTCTGTATCGGCTGGCCACCTAAACTTAGCCGTTCGTCTAGTTGTGACGCGATATTAACGTCTGCAACGTAGACATCGGGACTTCGCCTCGAGTTAGCTCAACCTGCTCGAAGTCACCTGCAAGCACTAGCCTCCCGGAGCCACCAGCGTTGCAACACCACCGACATCGCAGTCGTGCCAGAAGTCTCTTCGATTTCTCGCATCCGATCGTCGGGGACACAACGCTGCCGGTCATCACACGTATGCCTTCACCTGTTTATATCTTCGAACTTTCTCCTCCGTCGTTCTATTCTTGTTAGTTTGTGTAGTTTGTAATAGTTCTCTCTCGTAAGCTGATTTATTGTTTCTGTTATATATTTCTTTAGTTGTATCAAGTGTCGATGTATTTTGTTAGTTGTATTGAAGTGTTGTATTAGATCCCGTGTGGCTGCAATATCACTAGAGTAAAGTTGTTTTGTTTTCTCACGTCTCTGATCTCTTCACTGTCTCTGCTTGCGTACGGAACGAACCGACCTGCTGTCATTCCCGTCGCCGACTTCGCGCTGGCGACGCTAGAGTGGCAGCTTGTAACAAAACTGGCGTCCGCGAGACAGGACGTTCCGTACAAGAGTAATACAGTGAGGGGTGAACGAGAACCTTGCGGACAGTGTGGTGATAGAGCCGCACAGTCTAAGCGGTTGTAGCCTGCATAAGATTGCACTGGTTTTATAGTGGTGTTATAGTGACAGTTTGCAGTATGAAGTGTATGAATTTGGATAAGTGGATCACGCACGGGTAAACAGTTAGGCCTCGAGGGCGCCGAACTGAGACAATGGGTTAAGGAGCAGCAGGAACAGGCGTTAGCCAGAGAAGAGCGGGCACTGGCCCGGGAGGAAAAGGAAAAAGAAAGGGAGAGAGAACGCGAAGAAAAGGAAAGAGAACACGAAGAAAAGGAGGAGAGAGCGCCAAGAAAAGGAAAGAGAACGCGTTGAAAGGGAGAGAGAACGAGAAGCGGCAAGGGAAGCGGCTAGGGAAGCCGGAGAACGGGAAGTGCAGTTACTGCAATTAAAGATTCGCCTCAATGAGAGTAGCAGTGTGAGCAGATCCAGCAGTGAGCACGGCGATGCCGGGGAGGAGCCGAGTTTGAGAATACACGCAGGTAGACTGCTCGTCACCTTTGACGAAGGAAGGGGCGACTTAGATGCGTTTATACGCCGATTTGAGAGCATCGCCAGAGGGCAAAAGTGGCCTGAAAGCCAACGGGTGACGGCGCTTTCGACATGTCTTACAGGAGAGGCGCTAAGTGTTTATGGCAGGCTACCGCCTGCAGATGCAGCGGACTACACCAAGGTTAAAACCGCCCTCCTGAAGCGCTTTCGCTTCACGGCGGATGGGTTCCGAGACAAGTTTAATAAGGAGAGGCCAGTAGGGGGTGAAACAGCAACACAGTACGCGGCTCGCTTAAGACACTACTTCGATAGATGGGTTGAGCTGTCCAAAACTGAGACAGAATTCGAGTCCCTCCGAGCATTGTTGATTAGAGAGAGGTTTTGCATGGATGTGGTTCGAACCTGGCATATATTTGAAAGAAAGGAGGGCGGAATCTCTGGAAGACATGCTTGAGCTGGCAGACCAGTTTTTGGAAGCTCAGGATGGAGCAAGCCTAGCGAAAACAAAGAAAGATGGTCCCATAACGGACGAAAAGGGGAAATACGAAAAAGGAAGCAACAGCCACTCACCACTACCACGGTGCTATATTTGCAATCGTGGGAATCACCCACCGCACTTGTGTCGCAACAGGCCTGCCGCTAATGTAGCCATCGTCTGCTTCAGGTGTGGGAAAAAAGGACATAGGGCAAACGACTGCCGGTCAGGAGCAAATAACTCCCTCCAGGCGTCCTGCCTCTACGCACCAAGGAAACGCGTGAGGATCCCATATGCGACGGGTATGTCGAGCTTAGGAATGGTGAAAAAGTCCCCGTCGTCAACGCCGTAAGGGTGACACCACCGAAAAATCTGGCCGAGAACCTACCAGTGGCCACAGGTACCCTCCGAGGCACAGACATATCAGTGTTGCGGGATACGGGGTGCAACACAGTAATCGTGCGGAGGAAGTTGGTGAAGGAAGACGAGCTGACAGGCACAAGCACACTCGTCTACTTGGTTGACGGAACGGCGAGGATGCTGCCCGAAGCACGGATTGAGGTGGACACCCCCTACTTTACTGGCAATATTGACAGCACTATGTCTGCAAGATCCACTGTATGACCTCATTCTGGGCAATATCGAGGGCGTAAGACCTCCTAATGATCCCAGAAAGCAGACTGAAAACCCAGTCGCGACAAAGGAGTTAAGAGAAGAGCCTGTGGCAGCAGCTATAACCCGTTCCCAAGCGCACGCACAGCCGGGAAAATTTGCCAAGCTTCGTACGCCTGGGACCACGGCGGGATTGCCGGGAGATAACTATGGCTGCGAGCAGAGGGGAGATGCGACACGCAATCAGTATTTTGAGAAGATCGGCAGGAAGCAAACATGCCGAAATGAGAAGGGAATCATAGAGTACAAACAAGAACAGGGACTGCTGTACCGACAGTACACAGAGGCCAACGGACGGCTTGTACGCCAATTAGTCGTTCCGCGCTGCCACCGAGAAGCTGTGCTTAAAACGGCACACGATGGTATAATGGCAGGACACTTGGGCACGCAGAAAACCAAGGACCGGATCTCAGAGGAGTTCTTTTGGCCAGGCATGACAGCTGACGTGAAAAGGTTCGTCGCCTCATGTGACATTTGTCAGCGCACCGTACCAAAGGGCCGTGTACCACATGTTCCACTGGGGAGGGCACCTATAATCGACACGCCATTCAAGCGAGTGGCGATCGATATAGTGGGACCGATTCACCCGCCCTCAAAACATGGGAACCGATACATTTTGACTTTGATGGATTATGCCACCCGGTATCCAGACGCGGTGGCGCTCCCGAGTATCGAAACTGAGCGAGTGGCCGAAGCCCTGGTCGAGATGTTCTCCCGATTTGGCGTCCCCCGCGAGGTACTGAGCGACCGTGGCACGAACTTCACATCGGACCTGATGAAGGAAGTAGCGCGGCTCCTTTCCGTGCGCCAGCTCCACACCACCCCATATCACCCCATGGCGAATGGCTTGGTGGAAAAATTCAACGGCACCTTAAAATTAATGTTGAAACGCATGTGCGCCGAAAAATCGAGAGATTGGGACCGCTACCCTGGCACCTCTCCTCTTTGCCTATAGGGAGGTTCCGCAGGCCAGTATGGGGTTTTCACCCATCGAGCTTCTCTACGGCCGCCATGTGAGGGGACCCATGGCGATACTGAAGGAGCTGTGGACGAACGCCGACTTGACTGAAGAAGCTAAGACGACGTACCAGCATGTCTTCGATCTTCGGAACCGTTTGGAGGAAACGTGCCGCCTGGCACACGAGGAGTTGGAAAAAGCCGGAGCACGGTACACGAAGCTGTACAATCGAAAGGCGAAGGAGCGGAGTTTTAATCCCGGAGACAAGGTACTAATTTTACTTCTAACCGACACGAATAAGCTGCTGCTGCAATGGAAGGGCCCTTTTGAAGTCCGGGAAAAAAAGGTGAAGCTGACTACGTCGTAGACACGGCTGGTGGCAGAAAAATCTTCCACGCCAACTTACTAAAAAGATACGAGGAGAGGGACAGCCCCTCCACCAAGGTGTGCAACGTGACATTTGGCGTTGTGGAATCGAGCGAAGACGAGAATATTCCAACCCCTGACTGGCTGAAAGTAGAAGGGGAAGAAGACGTGAAGCTCTCCGACAAACTGGACGCTCAGCAGATCGGACAGCTGCAAAGAATTGTCAGGGAACACGCTCGTATTTTCTCGGATGTCCCGGGCAAAACTGACTGGGTCCACTGCAACCTCGAACTCACCACGAGTAACCCCGTCCACGTGAAACAATACCCTCTTCCCTTCGCAACGCGGGAAGGTATAGAGAAAGAGGTGCGGGAGATGGAGAAGCTCGGCATCATTGAGAAATCAGAGTCCCCTTATAATTCGCCAGTCATTTTGGTAAAGAAACCCGACGGGACAAATCGACTGTGTATCGATTTTCGACGCCTGAACAACGTTCTGGTGGCCGACTCCGAACCTATGACAAGAACTGACGCGGTGTTTTGCTACAGTGGGAAAAAAGAAGTATTTCTCGAAGCTCGACTTCGTGAAGGGCTATTGGCAGATCCCGCTGACCGAAGAGTCCAAAGCGAAGACGGCCTTCTCGACGACATCGGGACTATATCAGTTCCGCTTCATGCCATTCGGCATCAAGACAGCGCCTGTTGTATTTGCTAAGTTGATGCGGAAGGTTGCAGAAGGTATACCCGGTGTGGACTACTACTACGATGATGTACTGGTAGCCACCGAGACATGGGAAGAGCAGCTGAGGTCCCTGGGACTGCTTTTTGAGCGCATACAGAGGGCCGGGCTTACAGTGCGCCCCAGTAAATGCGAACTTGGTGTTGAAGAAATCGAATTCTTGGTACACCGAGTTGGCAGGGGCAGATTGCAACCACTGGGGAAAACACTCGACAAGATCGAAGCTGCACCACGTCCTTCAACCAAGCGACAAGTGCGCGCCTTCCTCGGTTTGACCGGGTACTATCGGGAATTTATCCCGAATTACGCAGAAGTCAGCGCTCCCTTTACAGATTTAACTCGGAAGGGCGAAGCTAACTCGGTGAAATGGACAGCAGCCCACGAGGAGGCTTTTCGAAGTCTCAAACAACATGTCTCGACGGAGCCGATACTACGGCTACCAGATTTGCACCAACCATTCGTACTTCGAACGGACGCATCGGACACAAGTCTCGGAGCCGTGCTCATGCAGGCCCACGAAGGCAAGCTCCACCCCATAGCTTATGCCAGCCGAAAGCTACTTCCACGGGAGGCTTCCTATAGTACCATCGAACGCGAATGTCTCGCGTTGGTATGGGGAATTCAGAAATTCTCCATGTACTTATATGGAGTACATTTTTTGTCCAGACAGACCACCAGCCTCTGAGTTATATCCAACAGGCGAAACAGCTGAACGCTCGAGTACTTCGATGGAGTTTACTACTCCAAGAGTACCAGTTCACCATTACGTATATTAAGGGTAGCGAAAACGTGGGAGCCGATTACTTGAGCCGGATATAGTTCTTGAGGTCTATGAGCATGTTGTTTTTTTTCCTTCCGTCGGTTGTTTTCTGTTTGTATGTGCGTATTTCATTGTATAAGAAGTGTAGTTTGAGTTATTTTCTTGTTGCTTGGTGCATTGGCTGTTTTTACTTGCTGTAATGCACATTGAAGGATTGCACTACAGTAGAGGAGCGCACCTGTTCTGTTTTGTTTCGTAGTATACATTCGTGCAGTGTATTCTGTATTGATGGCTGCCGTACACGGCTACTCCCTCTTTTTGGTTGTATGGCGCATTGATATTGTTGCGTGTAAATGAAGCTGGTACTCTAACAATTGTTTGTTTTTCCTTTTGCTGTTACTTTGATGCACTCTGCCTTTGTATGTTGTGTATGAGAGGGACAGTCCTCATGCCTCTCTTGTTGGTGGTGTTTTGATTCTTGTTGTCGGAAAAATTCCCCTCCGTGTGAACAAATGTTATGAATAACATTCTGAAAGTGGGGGGCAATGTCACGGACGGCTATTTTTGGCGACACCGCGTCATGGCAATTAACGGGCGCCGTACTCCCCGACTGACCGTAAGAAACGGCGGCGCATGAAAGGGAGCCGAGAAGGGCCGAATGGGGTGCTCTTCTTAGAACGTCGCCGCCGACGGTTTATCCTTTTGTAACAAAACTGGCGTCTGCAAAATCGTAGAAGGCCGCGGTATACCCCGAACAAGGATTACACTACAAGACGCCCCGGCTGAGAGCTAAGTGGTTGACCGTTCCCACTGGGAAAAGCGTGGGAAACGCTCTGGTGGCCAAGCCGTATGACAACAACCCGACAGGTTGTCACTCTCGCTAGTTGAGGTCCCTCTCCCAGTTAAAAGGGGGTGGGGTCAAAATATCTTTGGGGCGGAGTTTCCCATCAATTAAACGTGCATGATTGGACCCAGGTAGAGGTCTCTTGTCCCCAAGGAAGAGAGCGAGGAGACACGAGGGGGATTTAAGCGCAGGATTTTGCCCTGCTAGACAGACTAGTCGCTGACCAAGATGGTGTAGAAACAGATCAACAAGCATCTCTTCTAGAAGTTTTTAGTGTGGCTCTGTATTGGCTGGCCACCTAAACTTAGCCGTTCGTCTAGTTGTGACGCGATATTAACGTCTGCAACGTAGACATCGGGACTTCGCCTCGAGTTACCTCAACCTGCTCGAAGTCACCTGCAAGCACTAGCCTCCCGGAGCCACCAGCGTTGCAACACCGCCGACATCGCAGTCGTGCCAGAACTCTCTTCGATTTCTCGCATCCGATCGTCGGGGACACAACGCTGCCGGTCATCACACGTATGCCTTCACCTGTTTATATCTTCGAACTTTCTCCTCCGTCGTTCTATTCTTGTTAGTTTGTGTAGTTTGTAATAGTTCTCTCTCGTAAGCTGATTTATTGTTTCTGTTATATATTTCTTTAGTTGTATCAAGTGTCGATGTATTTTGTTAGTTGTATTGAAGTGTTGTATTAGATCCCGTGTGCTGCAATATCACTAGAGTAAAGTTGTTTTGTTTTCTCACGTCTCTGATCTCTTCACTGTCTCTGCTTGCGTACGGAACGAACCGACCTGCTGTCATTCCCGTCGCCGACTTCGCGCTGGCGACGCTAGAGTGGCAGCTTGTAACACCTGTACGGACGCCCATTCACAGTCGTAACCGACCACCACTCCTTGTGTTGGCTTGTCAACCTTCGTGACCCTTGTGGCCGCCTTGCGCGCTGGGCACTCCGGCTACAAGAATACAGTTTTACCGTCGCTTACAAGAGTGGTCGTCGACATGCTGACGCGGACTGTCTTTCACGTATCACAACAGACTGTGAATCCGATGACCTTGACCAGCTTGTAGCGTCTGTGTCGCCTACGTTCCCGGACTATCCCAGTTTCAGAGCAGAACAGCTGAAGGATGCTAAACTGGCACCACTATTCGCCGCTGCATCCGCTTCCACTAGTGCCCGCCGTTTCTGTATGCGTGATGGACTGTTGTTCAAAAGGAACCTCTCCAGCAGTGGCGCGCGTTTTCTTCTAGTGGTCCCGGAGAGTCTGCGAACAGTTATTATGAGTGTCATGAACGACGACTCTACATCTGGACATTTAGGTTTGGCGCGGACGCTTCACCGGACTAAAGAGCGCTTTTATTGGCCTGGTATGCAGAAGTCTGTTGAGAGTTATGTGGCAAGCTGCATGCAATGTCAGCGTCACAAACGTCCATCAACTGGTCCAGCTGGTCTTCTACAGCCGATGCCTACTCCAGGCACACCTTTTGAACAAGTGGGCATTGACTTTCTGGGCCCCTTCCCAAAATCGGCTAAGGGCAACCGATGGATAATTGTTTGCGTCGAGACGGCGGCCGTCCCCTCCGCAACTGCCAGTGAAGTCTCGTCGTTTTTGTTACAGTACGTCATCCTCCGACATGGCCCACCTCGCCTGATTATCAGTGATCGTGGATGACAATTCACAGCGGATGTCGTGGAGGAGCTACTCCGTTTATGTGAATCCCGCCTGCATCACTCGACACCATACCACCCCCAAACTAATGGGCTGATGGAGCGTACCAACCGCACCATTATCATGTTGTCTATGTATGTCTCCTGCGACCACAAGAACTGGGATGACGTACTCCCTTACATTACTTACGCGTTCAACACCGCGAAGCATGAGATTACAGGCTATACCCCTTTCTTTTTGCTTTATGCACGTTCGCCCCGGTACACGATAGACACAATATTGCCTTTCTGTGACCACGACAACGTCACATTCGCCGAGACTTTCTGCCTCGCCGAAGAGGCGCGTCGCATAGCTCTACTGCGCACACTGGAATCGCAAGACAAAGCGAAGGCACGCTATGACATTCACCATCGACCAGTGATTATCGCCGTGGTGATCTGGTGTACTTGTGGACTCCGATGCGCAATCGCGGCTTATGCCAAAAGTTTTTGGCCACTTACGATGGACCTTTTGTCATTGTTGACAGACTTACAGAGGTCAACTATGTAATAGCTCGTCTCACGGCGAGTGGTCGACGAGCTGCCAAAACTCAAGTGGTTCATGTTGCCCGCCTGAAACTGTACACGCCACGACAACTCGACTGACTCGTCCGGCGGCCTTTCGTCTGCGCGGAGAGGAATGTTGCGTACATGCACCAAGAAAGAGAAGCGTATACGGTGAACGCACTTGTCGCCCAGAGCGAGAGAGGAAGAAGAGGATCAGGAGGATCTTTAAACTGTCGGCCGCTTCTGAGCTGCCCCTCGCGACCTAATAAACGGCCCTTTCAACGTCTACCAGTCTCTTTCAAACGTAACAATATATATATATATATATATATATATATATATATATATATATATATATATATATATATATATATATCATCAGCCTGTTTACGTCCACTGCAGGACAAAGGCCTCTCCCATGTTCCGCCAGTTAACCCGGTCCTGTGCTTGCTGTTGCCAATTTATACCTGCAAACTTCTTAATCTCATCTGCCACCTAACCTTCTGTCTCCCCCTACCCCGCTTCCCTTCTCTGGGAATCCAGTTGGTGACCTTTAATGACCAGCGGTTATCCTGTCTACGTGCTACATGCCCGGCCCATGTCCATTTCCTCTTCTTTATTGCAGCTATGATATCCTTAACTCCCGTTAGTCCCCTGATCCACTCTGCTCTCTTCTTGTCTCTTAAGGTTACACCTACCATTTTTCTTTCCATTGCTCGCTGCGTCGTCCTCAATTTAAGTTGAACCCTCTTTGTGAGTCTCCAGGTTTCTGCTCCGTAGCTAAGTACCGGCAATATACAGCTGTTATATACCTTCCTCTTGAGGGACAGTGGCAATCTACTTGTCATTGTTTGAGAGTGCCTGCCGAATGTGCTCCACCCCCATTCTTATTCTTCTAGTTACTTCAATCTCGTGGTTAGGCTCTGCGGTTATTACCTGCCCTAAGTAGACATAGTCTTTTACAACTTCAAGTGCACTATTACCTATCGCAAAGCGCTGCTCCTTTCCGAGGTTGTTGTACATTACTTTCGTTTTCTGCAGATTAATTTTAAGACCTACCTTTCTGCTCTCCTTTTCTAACTCCGTAATCATTAGTTGCAATTCGTCCCCTGAGTTACTCAGCAATGCAATGTCAACGGCGAAGTGCAGGTTACTGAGGTACTCTCCATTAACTCGTATCCCTAACTGTTCCCATTCTAGGCTTCTGAAAACGTCCTGTGAGCACGCAGTGAATAGCATTGGGGAGATTGTGTCCCCCTGCCTTACACCCTTCTTTATTGGTATTCTGTTGCTTTCTTTATGAAGCACTATGGTAGCAGTTGATCCCCTGTAGATTTCTTCCAGAATGTTTATATATATTTCATCTACGCCCTGATTCCGCAGTGTCTGCATGACGACTGATATTTCTACTGAATCAAACGCCTTCTCGTAATCTATGAAGGCTATGTATAGTGGTTGGTTATACTCTGAGCATTTCTCTATTACCTGATTGATAGTATGAATGTGGTCAATTGTTGAGTAGCCTGTTCTAAATCCTGCTTGTTCCTTTGGTTACAGCTAGACTTCCCTCACTAGATAACGTTCTAACGTTAAACGTTGCTAAGTTCAAGTTCCAATGGTGGCCTGTCCGTATCCAGAGATTCCTAGCACCCTCTGCTGCTTTGCAGATCTGACCGCCACCGTGGTCAGTTGCTCCGCAGCTGGTGGGGACTGAGGGCCGTGAGTTAATTGACGAATGCCTACGGGAGGGGGTGGCCAGATACTGCACCAGGGTGGCCAATCCTTCTCTGGTGAGATCATTGGTGCGTACCGGCTTTAAGCCGGTACGATCAGACAGTAGTGGGAATGCTCCATGCATGTCTTCCTTATTGTTGTTCAGCAGCGTTGGCGGCCACCCACCACGGAGCCCAACGAGGGGACGCTACAAGTTTACAAATGCTGAAACCTGCAGACGCCAGCTGTACAACGCCACTATAACCCAATGCGCCTAGACCAAGGTAGGCTATTTGCACAGGGTTAACCCTAGCCGCCAGGAAGTTTGGAAGTAAACGGAAGAGAGTAGAAGACAGGACAGATAAATAGTAAGAGATAAAGACGAAGATGTAGGGAGAAAAAGATAGGAAAAGGCGACTGCCGATTCCCCTGGGTAGGTCAGCTTAGGGATGCCGTCTACGTGAAGCCGGGGCCAAAAGGGTGTGTTGCCTCTGCCGGGGGGCCTTAACGGTCCAATCACCCAGCGTCGGCTCAACCCCCAGGATCCCCTTTTCCTCGGACACGGCAAAGCCACGCACGGCTAGGCGTGGGAGGGATTCGAAACTTCCCCGTTAGCTCGGGTTCGTGGTGTCGCTACACACCAAACGCCTACTTGCGCAGGCACCCCTGCGGTATGTTTAAACATGACTAAAGTTATTGACTGTTGAACATTGTGAGTGAACTTCCCGCATAAAATTAAAATTTGTTCATGGATGTTTATTACAACTTTACTTCAAGGGGATGTGATAACATCGGTGTTCAGTTGACTTTATAGTTATTAGTCCAAATTATTATGATAGGCTTATTTACTTGTAACTATCCAAGTTTAGAAAACTTCTTGCTAACAAAAGCACATCAAAGTTTGATATTGCAACATGGAATCAATAAGGACCCTGCAATTGAAAGCTCGGCAGGCTACCATATTGATAACTATATTATTATCGCAGCAATTCCAAGCTCCAGTCTATCTTATTTAGCCCAAGTCCGCACTTTGTACGAGGATGACTGCAATGCAGGTGATGTGTCATAATCACATGTAACCCCCTGTAAAGGCAGTTTCACTGCAGTAACTGGCGTACCAAGTCTTAAAAACACCTTTTCAATGCATATTAACTTGCCTTTAACCTTTTTGTTAAAAAAAACCTGTATATCATTTAATAATTTTGAATTAACAACAAGTGATTCCTCAATTAATTCAAGTGTAAGAAGGGTTAGCTTAGCATCAAGCTTGATTTCACTAGCGGTACATGAGCTTGACTACCTTGCTAATGCAAACTATGCAGTGGCCTAAGACATTTCGGAATAAAGTAAATATGAAATATATTGCAGACCCAAGTTTTAATAATCAGAGACATTAAAAAAAACTTTCCACAATTCAGAAACACATATCGCAGATGATATTACAAATTTACTTTTCCAGTGACTAGGTTTAATTTTGATTGCAAGATACCTCTAAAAAAAACCCGTGGTCCGAAGGTTGTTGTTTTCACAGATTCTCACTGTTTTGCGCTCCTAAAATTTGAAATTTTCGTTCGTAATAGGAATATTTGTACCGGTTGAACTCCTTGTATCTTCACAAACAAATAGACACCACTCTGACCCTCCTAGAACCAATATTGCTAAAGTTATACGTAGATATGTGTAGAGCTCCCTTACCCGTGCTGCTGACGCGGCCGCCATTGGACGCGGCGTTCAATGAAGATCAAGGAACTCCTTATCGCAGTGGAGGATTGCACTCGTTCTCGTTCTCGAGTCTCGTAGGTCTTGGCCCTCACACTCCTCTTTGGGTGACTCCATCTTACCTCCCCCTAAATCTGTACTGATATCAACTTTTTCTGTCTCTGTGCGGAATTGCTGCTTCGACTTATTGGCCATATATGGCCGAATCTCCGAGAATGGTTGTCTCAGATCTGTACTGACGTTCCAATAGTCGGGCTAGCTGGCCTCTTTTCTCTCAAATCAATACCTTCTAGACTTCCTAACAATTGTCCTCACCATGTTTTGTTTTCTCACTATCTGGTGCGCTCTGCATTGGGGTGCTGCAAGTAGGTTCTTTCTTTTTTTTTCCTTACTCCGTTCCTTTGTGACACTTTTCTTTCTTTTTGTCTCTCCAGTCATTGTTTGGGGCTCCCTGAACCCCAGCCCGTGACTATCTAACGTGTCCTACCTTGTTGTATTAACCGAGAAGTGCTTTTTTTTTATATCAGATTCTGCCCTGTTGCGTGCAGTATGAATACTCGACTACTTAGTTCCGTGCAGTATGTGTTTAAGTGGGGGAAATAGGGTCCGGTTTCTGCCCCGCCGCGGTGGTCTAGTGGCTAAGGTAGTCGGCTGCTGACCCGTAGGTCGCGGGTTCGATTCCCGGCTGCAGCGGCTGCATTTCCGATGGAGGCGGAAATGTTGTAGGCCCGTGTACTCAGATTTGGGTGCACGTTAAAGAACCCCAGGTGGTGAAAATTTCCGGAGCCCTCCACTACGGCGTCTCTCATAATCAAATGGTGGTTTTGGGACGTTAAACCCCACAAATCAATCAATCAATAGGGTCCGGTTTCTCTTCAATTAACAACGTAATTCGGAAAATACTACTGGGTAGTTCTTAAGCCCTTTATGTTCTTCCAAGCTACCACAAAAGTTTTGTTCACTACCTGATTTCCAGCTCGATGAACGTGGATTTAATTGTGGTGTCGTTCCCATTCAAAATGGCTGCCCCCTTGACGCTGTGTATGCAGACTTTTCAAATGCTTGATCCCGCGTTACTACGGCAAAATACACACTGCGTTCCTAGTATTCTGTAAACTCAAGGATGTATAATCCAGCAATAATCTCGACTTTCGTCGGTGGCACTTAGATTTCTTTGATTATGTTAGATTCGATTAGCTACCATGCCCTGTGCTTCCTATGGAGGGAATACATGGGGTGACCACAACCCCTATAATTCGACTTCTGTTGATCCTAGAATTTTCAAACCTTTGGAGCAGAATCCGCACTTATATCCGCGACCGAGGTGTCCATGGCTTGGTATTCTTCGTAGTTTTGGTCGTTTTCGTCGTTCCGAAGCCTGGTGAGCTCTGGGGAGGCCTCCAAGGCCGCCCCGAGTGCCGCGCCGACCGAGCACATGGTCGGAGCGAAGGTAGCCGTCGTTAGTCATAGCGGGGCCTCGCCCGCTTCGCACATGAAATAGCTCTAAAACTCCCGAAATTGGGTGAAATGGCCCAAATTTGGTATTGACGTGGTCCACTCACAGAGTTGATCACTCACGTACCAAAATTAGTCCTGTAGGGGTCGATGGTCCGCCGAAAATCAGCATTTCTTACGGAGCCGATGTGAAGCGTGACCACTAGCTCCGCGTGACCACTATCTCCATAAATGTATTATTATGAACTATCCCATTGTGTAGGCTATGATGAAGTCCACATTACCATCTGCCGTACCTGTCAAATCTCTAGACAGACTCTGCAAATTCAAATATGGTTCTGCCAAAGTGGGGCCCTGAAATTCAGGAGATTCTTAAGACTGACAAAAAGGAGTGGGGGAAAAAAACTGGGAGTTTTTTTTTTGGGGGGGGAGGCTGCAGTATTGTCATACACTGCTACAAATGACTGCCAGTAACCTTTTTAGACATCAACAATCATACTAGTACTCACAATTACCCGGTGTATAAATGCATGAGTAATCAAAAAATAAAAAAGTCACAGCTATGTCACAACTGCAAAGCAATGAACGCAATAAGATTAAATTGGAAGATTTTGCGACAAATGGCAAGCAGATCGAAACGTACCTACAGATACAGATGAAAACGAATAAGCGTCTCAGTTCGCTGTGTCTGAGAAGCATGCCCTTTTCGAAAACGGAGACTGTGCTGCAAATGCAGTGATCTTAGTGTGCCTGGTAACTACAACAGAACCATTCAAGTGGGAAAGCCCATGGCATACAATTCTCGTCATTCGATATAACGCTCGCGCATGAGCGTCCCCCCTGGCTCTTTGCGGGGCAAAGTATGCGTGGGAGATGGGAGCGAGCCGCTGCCGTGTCGTGATGATCTAGTGACGCGGGCTTTAGGCAACATACGCTTATTACCCCATCTCGCTATATATATATATATATATATATATATATATATATATATATATATATATATATATATATATATATATATATATATATATTCTCATTTACATTACAATTGGCCTAATAACTTCCCCTATACATTCCTTGGCATTATTGTCGGTTATATCGCATTATTATTGTGTAAAACACGAAAAACGAGCCCTTAGGTATACACTTCTTTTCCCTAATTCCTTAACGAGGGTCTCGTACTGGCAGACTTGGTGCCTCTAGGCTGTATACGGTGGACTATTGGTCAGCTGCCAGTTAGTAAAAAGTTCACGTGCTACGTGACGCCAAACAGGCTCATAAAGAGTGTACCACACTCGCCGCCATGGCTACTAGTGGCGCTGACTGACACTCCCACGTTTAAGTTGACATAGATACCCAATAAAGTGGCTGGGGGGATGGCTGTCGTGGTAGCTCAGTGGTAGAGCATCGAATGCGTTATTCGAAGGTCGCAGGTTGGGATCCTGCCCACGGCAAATTATCTTTTCACCCCACTTCTCTTTCTTCTCATTTACATTACAATTGGTCTAATAACTTCCTCTATACCTTCCTTGGCATCATTGTCTGTAATATCTCATTAATATTGTGTAAAACACGAAACACGAGCCCTTAGGTATAGCCTTGTTTCCCTTATATATATATATATATATATATATATATATATATATATATATATATATATATATATATATAAACAGGTGAACTCATGCAGTTGCTCCCGCATTTAGTGCAAAAGTGGTTCAAAATCTGTGGCAGCGCAATTAGTCCCTTAAAGGACCAATGGCATACCCCGCTTTAGTCCTTTTCGCTATTATTGTTGGATCCTGTTGGATGTCTATCAGATTCGGCTGTTAGCACGAACAGCCGTACGGCAAATCGCATCCGCAACATGTCTCTCCCATGAATGTGGAAATTTGGGCTTGTCGTCGCATGATATTATATGGTGATATATGACATATATATAGCATGGTTATATGTGGTTGTATTGTGCCGATGGATGCGCGTTCGTTATAACTCATGGTTGTGAGAGCTATGCACATGGGACGTATGGCGGGGGGGAGTACCCACACTAGGGGGATCTGCGTGTTATAAACTGTTGCTGAAAGTTGTCTTGAATGTACCGTCTCTGTCCGTGTCCTTTGTCTGCGCTACCATATGTTATCATGTCTCTCCCGCTTCAGCCAAGGGAGCCATGCTAAGCCCCTAAGATCAAACGATTTCACTGCTTCTTAAGCTTTACACATCTAGTGTAAACTTCTCCCTCCTTCATTATGACTAATGTACGAATGCATAGATATCAGCTTGCACAGATTTCATGGCAAGCCCATCCCATCAGTACTTGCTGCATCATGTGAGAATCTCACCGCGTTTGCAGTTGGCAAGCCTATGAAACAACAAAAGCAATCGAGCGCCACACGCTTTCAGTATATTTGACACCTACTCACTTTCGAGAGCCCAGCGGTACAATATCGTGTAGCAGTCGTCCACTTCTTTCTTGTCGTCTCGCGTTTTGTGGATGAGCTGCAGGGCGTCCTCAGCAATCAGATCCATGCCCGGCACGTAGGACATGATCGTGCGCGGCCGTAGGGTGTATGGCTGCGTCTTCGAACGCACATTGTACCATTCCTGGCCCTGCCTGCGATCGTTCAAGACCAGTGCAGATTTAACTGGTTTAGCGAGCATTGAACGGAATGTTTTTTCGCGTAAAATCGGATACTCTAAAAGTTGCTGTTATTTCAACGTTGGAGTTGGGGCGTGATTCGTGGTATAATGATTGATATGTGGGGTTTAACGTCCCAAAACCGCCATATCATTACGAGAGACGCTGTAGTGGAGGGCTCCTGAAATTTTGACCACCTGGGGTTCTTAAATGTGCACCCAAATCTGAGAACATGGGCCTACGATTCATGGTATAAGCTAGCGTTCAAGGATATTCTTGTCTCAAAGATCCTCACGTATCGAAGAAATATTCGAATGAATAACAGGTTTTTATTAAGATATCTGTACATATAGCTTTTATCAGTGTCCAAGTACCATGCCTAGCCTTTTTTTTCGCTCTTTTACTTTCACAACAGAATCAAAATCAACAGAATTTGCTTAACCATGTCATGTTTCCACGCGATAAGAAAGACCACTAAGTCACGTGATTGCACAAAGTGTTGTAGCCTCTCTTGGCGGCCCGATGCAAAGCTTGTAACAGGTGCGTGTTTTGTCCTCGGCTACAACGATGACCTAACATTGCCACGCACAATATCACATAGCGACAAGTAAATCTGATTGAAATTTCAAGCTGAAAATCCAGGAGTAAGTGTGCCTTTAGAGGTACTGTTGCTGCTATTTATATAAAAAATATAACCTGTGTTGTCATGGTGCTTAACCTTACGGGAAGCAGACCTGAACCACCTTCTATGGAGATGTCCTGGGCCACAAACGGCTCGTCAACGCCAGATAGGTTGTGAGAGACTTTAGCACATCAGGCCACCTAACTTGCAGCGATGGATATACGGTCCAAACTATAATAGTGCCCTTCTGGCTATCATGGAGAAAACACAGCTACCCAACTTTATCTAATATCTATTGATATCATAAAGCAAAACTATGCAATAAAAACACCACTCAAGTGCTCCGTACAAATGATTAACCAGCGAAAGCTGAAAAAAGCGACCCTGGTGTTTAGCAGTGCCTTCAACCTGACATGACACTGAAGCCTTTCACAAGTTTTGGTAACATATTGGTGCTTCTTAATGAGGTTATACACATGTTTGGCTTGACTTTACCGCAGTGTTTATATCAAATGACACACACTGCGCATCGCACGATCACGCTCATGGAGGAGTGTGATGAGCGGTTAGATGCGTTGCACAGTGCGTTAATCACAGTGGTTGTTCTCGAACCCCGCGTGGTTATAGACGTCGCAGTCGAAGCCGTGTGCCTTTGGAGAAGCATCCGCTGACTAGCGGGTGTTCGCCTCAGTGAACACGATCCCGTATTCATCACATTGACGCCGCAAAGACTTCGCAAATGTCTGACATCATGAGCTAATTCAGCGCTGGGTTCGCAGGATCCACCCACCATCAGTGCTTGCATTCCCGCTCCTGACTAGGGTGACTTGGAAGGCTGCCGGATCATCGGTATACAGTTGCTTCCCGCACTGAGACTCCTGAGCCTGTTTTGGTGTCCGGACGGACTGCCCCGCCGCAGTGGTCTAGTGGCTAAGGTACTCGGCTGCTGACCCGCAGGTCGCGGGATCGAATCCCGGCTGCAACGGCTGCATTTCTGATGGAGGCGGAATGTTGTAGGCCCGTGTGCTCAGACTTGGATGCACGTTAAACAACACCAGCTTGTCGAAATTCCCGGAGCCCTATACTACGGCGTCTCTCATAATCGTATGGTGGTTTTAGGATGTTAGACCCCACATATCAATCAGTTGGTGCCCGGACTGCACCATCGGCCCCGCGATAGCGATCTCTTTCACGTTTCTTCTTCCGGTGCTCTTCTAGCGCTGCCCGTGGCATATCCATGTGGAAGGTTTTAGGAGAAACTGAATTGCGCACTGTCGGCGCTGCGGCTGCGTCGGGATTGACAACTTCACCCACAACGCAAACAGTAGTGCCCGTGCTGGCTACGACACTGCGAACGATGTGACTGATAACACAGCCAATGGAGACCACTCGTGACAGCGCTGCCGAAGGGATTTTCGTTTCTCCAAGCCATATACAGCTTCTGCTGTACAAGTGTGACTACCACATTTAAAAGCTGAGTTCTTTGAACTTAATGGTGAACACCACTCCTCGGTGGTCTAGTGGCTAAGACACTCGGTTGCTGACCCGCTTGAACGGGATCGAATCCCGGCTGAGCCGGCTGCTTTTTCGATGGAGGCGAAAATGCTGTAGGCCCGTGTGCTCACATTTGGGCGCATGGTTATGAACCCCACGTGGTCAAAAATTTTAGATCTCTCTCCCTACGGCATCTCTCATAATCATATAGTGGTCTGGAGGCATCGTCAATCTCCCGAAATCAATAAAGCCTAATGATGAACTTTGGTACACACTTTCGTACAAGAAACAGCACTACCAAAGCTTAATGCGGGTGGCCTTGACAAATGTCATAGAATGCACTTCAATTGGCAGCGACACATAAACAGAGGGTACAGACAACTCCAAAAAGCACTGCCCTCTTCCTTGCTCTCTCACTTTTTGTTCATATTTAACACGTCCCCTGTAAAAAACGCCCATCTCTCACCGACCTGAATGCTAATTCTTTAGTGCTGCGTGAAATTTAAGGTGGGATGACGAGCTCACCGTGCATAGCTGTTGAGCGCCTCTTGGAAAAAAATATAAGTAAATTACACTGCAATGAGTCTCTTCAAGTGAAAAGTTTTAAATTAGGTAACGTTGAGCTCGACATCAACATTGCTGAGCCTTCATGTAATAATATGAAATACTCAGTTTCGCAAACGACCCTCTTACAAAGAAGAAGTCATTGAAAAATGTAAATGACACAAAAGCAAAATTATTGATAATTTACCAAGCGATCTAAACTACCATTTATGGAACACAGCTGCACAGAACCACTGGCAGACCATATAACGTAAAATAGCGTAGATGCTTGATGTCATTATCCATAAAAATGCTGAGATGTCTGTCTACCGCTAACTTTCACGACGATAACGAGCTTTGGCAAACTCACTTGGTCAGTCTCCAACCTCCACGACCAGCTAAACCTGGTCGTAAGAGCTAAGGACGCAGCCCGAAATATAGGCATCCAGGACGAAGCACGCCTCTGATCATCTGTCTATTCAAATAAGCACATATATTCTCTCCCCTTTCACATCGACCTTTTTCACTCAAGGCTCCCTGAGCGCCGCCATAGTCCTCTCTGGGCTGTTCGTAGCACGCGTGACCCCCCAAAAAATGCACTGCGGGGGCTGCGACGTCTGCTTTTGTACTGTCGTGCAGCAGCCCAGAAAGGTGTAAATCCTTTTTCCCGTAACTAAGTACATACGTGAACGTTGAGCTCCCATCCGATATGAAACAAAAACGTTAGAAAGCAAGCTGGTTCCTACAAAATCTATACTGAAGTCAAACAACCCTGGTTAATTACCTGGATTAGCCAAACGCACCTAAGAAGATATGCTGTATTGCCAGTTCTCATATATTGTTTGTTCGACCGTGTTTTGAAGCAGCTCTGTTTTCTCCTATATCAGTAATTTTCAGCCATGACTGTTTACGGGATCCCATTTAGACCAGTTGAAGTGATTAGGGGGTTTAACCCATCCAGTGACACCAAGTGGGGGTCATCATTTATTACAACGTGCAGCATAACGTAAGTGGCGTTTTTAGAGGACGATGAGCAAGAGACCTAATTAAGCGTTTGGTATATGCTGTTAAGGCGAAGCTCGAGCGTTCGTCGATTTTATGTAATTTATTATAACTGCGAGCCCAAGTGTTCAGACCAACGCCGCAGCCTTCTAATGAATTTCTCTCTCTCTCTCTTTCTTTCCCTCTCTCATTTACTTTTCGAACATGCAAGCCCGGGAAAGAAATGCTCGGGAAAGACATGAAAAAACAAAAATCAGCTCTGCCGCCATTCACAAATGATCCATGAAGACGAGTATATAGGGGCCGCTATCACAAAGCATCGTGGGAATTCAAAAAAACGTGTTCTTTCCTCTATTTATGTATTTTCCTCATGTGAGATCTACAAATGAATATCATTACGGACGATTTATTATTATGAAAATTAAATATTTCTCAAGAACACACATGTCCGATAACTGGAATTATACTGCAGGACAGATGCAGAGGCTGGATCATAGAGATCAACCTTCGTAACGGCAGTGGAAATAGAGCTATACACCAGAAAAAGGCTCAATGGGCCAACTGAAACAATTCGCTTTGAAAGAAAGAAAATGTCTAAAATACAGATTTGTCGTGAAGGTAAGAAAAGATTTAAAGAGCTATACCCACAAGTTTAGGATGCCGATGTTGGCGTAGTACTGAGGTCGGCTCTCTCGGTACTTCTTGAATGCCGTGGCTCCCATACGAAAAGGCATCTTGCCTTCTTCCTGGTACAACGTCCGGAAGTCATCGGCGCTGAAGAGATGCACCAGCGAGTATCGACCCGGGAGGCGCTCGGCTACCACCGGACCATACTTGCGGTGCATGTCAACAGCGGCCAGGTGCCGTCGGTCAGGGTGGTATTTTCCTGTACATTTGTTAACAGGTTTTTAGTGTATAATTGCTCGCTGAAGGCGTATGGTGTAACATAAAATTGAGGCTGCGTCACATAAACTGCATCCTTGAAACACCATCAATATGAATGTCAAATTCTTATTACCAGTATACCTCCAGCCGCAGTTTTAAAAATTAATACAACTCACCAGTCATGTTATTCAAAAGTGTCTTGCTTTGTTTGGAACAGGATTATTTCCTGTATTTATTAATCTGTTTGAATTTTGCATACAATTCTCGTAGCTTTATTACCTTCAGTGGGTATCGGAATCCCACTGAATGTTTCTGTTATGATTCATGATGAAATGTAGAGCAGCTCACACGAGTAGGACGTACGATGGAAGAAACAAGTACAACGTTGTTTATTCCGTCTTGCGTTCTCTTCGAGAAAGCTGCACTAAATTGTTAGTTGGTAGCTCCACTTATCATCTTAATGTCTATTACGAAAGTAATATGTTTTCGTGTAGGCCATCAGTAATTAGCGAATTCACTACGCAAGTATGCGTAAACATTGCTTATCCTTGAAATGAACAGTGATAATTGTATTGCAAAAAATGTGAATGATGTTATGAAGTCTCCAACACTTAACGGCGAAAATGTTCTACGCAACAGGTACTGCATAAGGATATGCAAAATCAGGGGTCCGGACTTCTCTCAAGACATCGATAAGCACTATGTGAAAAGCATGCATTAGCTCAAATTACCTGGAAATTCAATGTCGATTACAATGTCCGGTCGCATGCACTAATAAAGGTTCATGTCTCAAGTGACAATGAGGATGCTCCTAATGAGGTTAGCTATATGAGGAGCCTCAAGTAGGTGTCAGGATGATTGTACATATAGGACGTACATAAAAAAAACGGTTACGCGAACTTTGTGCCAGTTGCAGATCAGCACTCGAGCCGTTGTTTGTGTAGTACCATCCCATTTTCAACGTTGAGAGTGCGGATCACTTTAATAGCACTGGCTGTTGTCTCATTTAATTGCCTTGCGTCATGCTTAAAGTACCAACTCTGGTCAATAGAAATCTCTGCAGGTCAACTCCAAAATAGGTCAAAAAGAGGCACTATATATCCACGCCACGTCACTTTCAACATACGCCTAGAGATGGTGCCACTTTATCAAATGCAGTCTTCCTTTTCTGTCAATAAATACCAAGCAAACGCACGCTTTGTGATACCAGGGAGCGCTTGCCCGTGAACGCTTGCTATTCAGAGGCCTTACACATCTGCGTCACTGAATCGCTAATTCGTCTGTATGAGCTATCAAAGCGATAGCGCTTACTCAGAGCTGAAAATTTGACACAAAACGGAAGAGAAATGTGAAGGCTAAACGCCGGGAAATATGAGGCAACCACCAGCTTTGGAATACTCGGACGCCGGGTGCCAACAAACACAGACGAACCCACCGCTTGGACTCAAAGGCAAGGCAAGCCAAGAGTCAACAGACGCAGGTGAATTCTCAGCTCTGCTCCGCAGTTCGTACAGTGTCCATGGTGTAGTAGTGATGTGAATTCGTTTGGTTAGAATGCCGTCCGACGATATGGACAACGGTGATGAATTCATATTGTTATAGTTTTAGAGCGCATCTTTTCAGTGCCCCTTTCTGCGTTGCGTCACAGAACACCTACCAGTTTAGAGAACGGAAACTGTATCTTTGGGCTGTAGTATCAAAATAACATGCAAATACGTAGCGGCAGCATACTGAACTGCAATACCGCGAGGCCAGATGGCGCGGGTAGTACTATCATCATCAATAAACGAGCGCGTTTTTTTAATGCAGGTGGGGGGGGGGGGGGGGTTCGCGGCTGGTTCGCGCTGCTCGCTTCCTCTGGTATTTTTTTTTCGTTGCCCAATCGCGTTTCGCGTCTGTAGTTATCGCCAGGGGACCTAGATGGCCTCGACTGGCAAAAAACAGCGTCAATCAAGTAAGGTTTGCATCGTTTATTGCGAGTGTCCAAGCCGGTACAACCAATGTATACGGTCGGACCCGAACAAAACAAGTCACTCATACATATCGAAAGCTTTCAACCCATGTGTAAAGACTCTTGGAAAGCTAACAAGCATATGCATATAACTGAACATCGAGATCGCTGAATGAGCGTTGCTCTCATTGTGTTGCGGCGTTCGAGTTTAATAGCGTGTCTTCAAGACAAGGGTCCGAGTCTGCCGTCAGATGCGGCGCTTGCCCTGTAGTGTTGATCTTCAAGTGAAGTGAATGCATGATGTGGAATCGGAAAGGAAACTTGCACATTGCCGATAGATAGCTCATGCAGTTAAAGCAATGTAGTTTTGCTAAATTTAATAAATAAGCAATTGCGGATACGTGCATTTCTATCGCTCTGCAATGCTACATTGAGTACTATACAATTCTGCAATGTCGCGTTGTGTCGAGAGGGTAGGCACTAGTTTTAATACTCAGCCGTGAGCCCATATCATAGGTATTATGTATTTAGGGGATGGGACTAAAAATGTTTCAGGCTTGCTACATTTATTGTTAGAGTTAAGTTACGCAGTTACCACAGCTATAATTTCTCGTCGCAGGTAATGACCAGTCTGCTGAGTATGCAGCGAACATGTATGCTAAAAGGACACTTATGAGGTGTGTGCTTACAGATTGAAAAAGCCCAATTCTAAGAAAATAAGCTTCAGGTATGCATTGTACAATTTTGTTGTCTGTACATCTTGGTTGGTACTCTTACATCACACTATCTGCTCAGCGCTGAGCACAATCTCTTTTTTTTGCATAGACATATCCATAGAACTTGAGTACTCATTTGCAAGCAAGCACTCCTGAAATCAAATAATTGGTGGTACATGATGTGAATCTGTCCGAATACTCTATCAATAAAGGTCACATTTATTACACATTTGTTGTTGTGTCTACTTTTTCAGTATACTTGTGCTTGAAAATGAAGTTGTTTTCTCCCTGCTACTTTTAGAGGTTGAGACTTGAAATACGCACTATCTTGCATTGGGCAGTAGATACGTAAAGATCATGTATGTTTCCACTACCTGTGCGATTTCCTAGATTTTTTTCATGACCGTGGTGCACAGAATTTCACTTCGTAGTGGTAGACACTATAGTTATGACAACTTAATTTAAACAGAAGCAGATGTGCACAAAGAAATCTGGAACGTTTTTCTGCCAAAAAAAAAAACAGTACCACATGCAACGAACACAATCTTGCTCTTCATGACAGCATTCACGTCTTTGAGGAAGATGTGCTGCTACTGCTCATCACCTTTATGATTTATTATTTTAGGAGCCTATTGCACATATGAGCAAAGCTAAAGCAATTGAGTGCAGTCTCATGAGCTTTGGTGCATCTTTTTGTAAACTTGTATGAGCTAAACACAGTTAATTAAGACAAAACAGTTCTGGGTGTTGTTGGTAAACTGTCACAAGGCACAACTAAATGTTGGAAAGCCTGTTAATGCCCATCACTCTGGGTGTGTTCATTATGTAGTGCCATCAATAATTTCCGACGATTCACATGCCAACTATGAAGTGATCGTGAGTCATACAGCAGTGGGCTAATTTAGATTCATTCTGGCTTCCAGGGGTTCAAACAAATGACGTTGTAGCCTCAAAAGTTTGCTTTGACCCCTTATGTTAACATATTTTTCATATTTTCATGCTTCCATCTTTTAAGGGTCAGTTTAGTTCACCTGCACCAATCCGAACTGGTTCACAGCTTTGCACGAGAAGTTCAGAACTTGTGCGGCAGGAGTTCAGTGGTGCGGCATCACAAGTAAATGACAGGGTGCCGACAAGGTGGAATCCTTATTTTTTTCGCTTAATTTAATGAGGTGCAAACATCTTGGCAAAACACGCCACCTTTATAAGGGTGGGTACAGCACCTACGTCTAATGCTACGTTGTTTGTTAAGCTGTGCTAGCGGCTGCACCAAACCAGCGCAGTCAGAGCAGAAGGTACAGGAAAGTCATGAAATAGTTTTGGTGCTGTACCTCTCCTGCGCTTTTTGAAATGAATGGCAAGATTTAGAAGATGCCATTGCTGCGCCACTGAAACGAATGGCGAGGTGCAGCACTTTGTAAAATGGATCATGTGGTGCAGGCGAATCGAACAAAGCCTTAAGCACACAAACGTCTTAGCGTTTCACCCCCATCAAAATATGGCCACTGTGGCTGATATCAAACAGTGTGTTGTTGAGCTCAGCAGTGCCACACAATCTAAGTAATAGTGTTACAGTTTCAACATTATTGAAGTGTAGATTTCATGTCACGGTAGGCAGGCAATGCTTGTAGCCAATCTGAAGCACCTCTCCACGATATGCGCGGTAAAACATTCACAAATACAGCATTACATGTGTGAGGTTAGAGATGACCTGTTGTAGTGGACATTCAGATGTTTCAACGTGCTTGCAGAGTGGACATTTGGGGGTAGTCGTCCTGTCATAGCATGGCAGTCTGTAAAAACAAGTAACATCACCAGATATCAATGCATGAAATCAATGCATAATGATTGATTAATTGATATGTGGGGTTTAACGTCCCAAAACTACTATATGATTATGCGAGACGCCGTAGTGGAGGGCTCCGGAAATTTCGACCACCTGGGGTTCTTTAACGTGCACCCAAATCTGAGCACACGGGCCTACAACATTTCCGCCTCCATCGGAAATGCAGCCGCCGCAGCCGGGATTCGAACCCGCGCCCTGTGGGTCAGCAGCCGAGTACCTTAGCCACTAGACCACCGCGGCGGGGCGCAATGCATAATCAATGCATGAAATTTTCCAAAGTAAACAAATAAACTCAGTTAATTAGTAAACAGCAGTATTTTATACATACCTGTAGTGGTACCTCATAACACGTATATCACTCAGGGCTGCTTCTTCACAAGGCATGCCATGAAGCAGGTTCCTTGCCCATTGTACACATTTGCTTCCATGTCAGGTGGGCCAGGAAGCTGTGGCAGAAAAAGAAGTATTTCTCATTTATGTGACGCTTCCTTTGTCACACTATAGCAAAACTAGACCCATATTTATGTGATGTTTCTCAAGCGCGACTGCAGTAAACTATTAACTAGTAGGTTTTTCGCACTAATATATTTGCTAGCTAAGAAGACACAAGCGAGGCGACAGTGATTTATTTGCCTTATTTTATCGCAACGGCCTGGTTGCTGTTACCTGGTGATAGAATTTCAGAATTAACTGTCGAGTCAGCGACTCGTTCCCACGTGAAGCCATGCACGCCGCAAGTAACGCACGTGTTTCCTGTTACAGATTAAGACGTTCAACAAGTTAAAATTTTAATACTGCAATGCGCTGCCACCGTGTGACGCCTACGCAGTCATTGGCAAAAAAAAGCTACATATGTTGAAATGAACCAACTAGCCCGCAAGCAACCATCCTTAAAAAACTGAAGTGGTTTCTACTCACCGGCCCGGGCTTGCAACGGGTGTTCATCCGATGAAAGCTTCAACGGTCGCTTCGTTCCCCGAAAGTCACTCGAATTCCCTTCGCGAAAGCACTTGAACGAGTCAAAATAAACAGAATGAGAAAAAATGTGTCGGTCGACAGAGGCTCGAAATATTTACAGCGAAACGAAACATTCCGAGACACCTCCGAACGTACCGCGAGCCGTTACCTGCCGTCGCAACCGTTGTTGTTGTTGTTGTTTCCCTGTGCAAACCGTTGCCGCCGCAAAGTTTAAAATGAGGATATTGATGCCGATAGGCTGCTACTGACGTCGAGTCAGCTGGAGCAAAAACTATTACAAAAAGTTGATGACGCAGCACATGTTTAAGAAAAACTACTTGCTAGAAGAACAAAATGTTTTTTATGTGTAGCGGTACGCAAACATGTAGTATTTGATCATATTAAAATAAAACTTGGCCCCGACGAAGGCGCCTCTACAAGAAAGTGCAATAGCGCGAGTGGCAAGAGAGGTTAGTAGATCCACTCTAGGTGTTTGAAACAAAAACGCACCACGGTTGATTTTTTCGCCCCCTACAGGTGAGCACTTGAACTTTACAGTTTCCGGGGCATGGTTGCGTGGCTTGGACATCGAAGTAACCGGAAGAGTGATCGACAGTGAGAAAGAGCGGATGCGGAGAGCCGTGAAAGATGAAAGACGGTGGTAGCGAAAAGAGCGCGAGAAGAATGCAATGACAGTCGAGACAAAAATGACAGCATATCAACGGAGTGTTTGATTGATATGTGGGGTTTAACGCCCAAAAACCACAATATGAATATGAGAGACGTCCTAGTGGAGGGCTTCGGAAATTTCGTCCAACTGGGGTTCTTTAACGTGCACCCAAATATCCGCACACAGGCCTACAGCATTTTCGCCTCCATCAAATACCAACAAGTGAATGATGATGAGTGGGAAACCACGAATTCACCGTAAGTTTTGACCAGTCAATACGCGCGTATCGCCCGTCCATTTGTCCGTCCTTCTGTATGTATGCATGCATGTATGTATGTATGTATGTATGTATGTATGTATGTATGTATTATGTATGTATGCATGTATGTATGTATGTATGTATGTATGTATGTATGTATGTAGTTTATTGAATCATCTCAAACGCAGCACGTACCTTGACCCCATCTTCTAATCAGTTCGAGGGATGGATGGATGGATGGATGGATGGATGGATGGATGGATGGATGGATGGATGGATGGATGGATGGATGGATGGATGGATGGATGGATGGATGGATGGATGGATGGATGGATGGATGGATGGATGGAGGATGGATGGATGGATGGATGGATGGATGGATGGATGGATGGATGGATGGATGGAGGGATGGATGGATGGATGGATGGATGGATGGATGGATGGATGGATGGATGGATGGATGGATGGATGGATGGATGGATGGATGGATGGATGGATGGATGGATGGATGGTATGGATGGATGGATGGATGGATGGATGGATGGATGGATGGATGGATGGATGGATGGATGGATGGATGGATGGATGGATGGATGGATGGGATGGCTGGATGGATGGATGGATGGATGGATGGATGGATGGATGGATGGATGGATGGATGGATGGATGGATGGATGGATGGATGGATGGATGGATGGATGGATGGATGGCTGGATGGATGGATGGATGGATGGATGGATGGATGGCTGGATGGGATGGATGGATGGATGGATGGATGGATGGATGATGGATGGATGGATGGATGGATGGATATGGCTGTACCCTTAACATCGGGCGGTGGCTAGTGCCACCAAGCCGTAATACTTAATGAACCAAAAGCTAAATTTATTTTTCCCCTTTAAATAGTGAGGTTGAGGATTCCTACTTTGCACTGAAGGGCTTAATTTCCACTCATGCCTTGACTTTAGCCACCAATCAGATAACCTTCTTCTAGTTAATTCTACCCGCTTAAAGTCTATTTTGCCCTCCCTGTCCCTAAACCCCCGCGCTTTGAAGAACTCTGCGCCATCATCCTGGACTATAGGGTGAATCCCTTTACAGAAGATTATCAAGTGTTCGGCAGTTTCTTCTTATTCTCCACACGCACTGCATACCGTGTCTACCACTTCGTATTTGGCCCGATATGTCTTGGTTCGCAATACTCCCGTCCTGGCCTCAAACAGTACAGAACTACCCCGAGTATATCATAGATCCATTCCTTGGCAATTTCCTGCCTAAAAGTTCGATAGATCTCTAGTACGGACTTCTTAATCATGCCCGTTCTCCACATGTCAGTCTCCGTTTCCTTCACTTTCTTCTTAACCGATAGTTCTTTTTGGTTTGGCCACCTGCTGTTTTCTAAGTATTTACCAGTCAACTTCCTGGTTCGCTTCCTCTATTTTGTATCAACATTCTTCATGTACAAGTAGCTGAAAACCTTCCTTGCCCAACGCTCCTCCCCAACTTCTCTCAATTGCTTCTCAAATTTGATCTTGCTGCTAGTTTTCCTGCCCTCAAATGATATCCATCCCATATCACCTTGTACATCCTGATTTGGTGTATTCTCGTGAGCTCCTAAGGCAAGCCTACCTATTCCACGTTGCTTAATTTCTAATCTTGCTTGAACTTCTGATCTCATGCACAAGACCGCATTGCCGAACGTCGGACCAGGAACCATGACCCCTTTCCATATTCCTCTCACAACATCATACCTATTGTAATTCCACAGTGCCCTGTTATTCATTACCGCTGCTTTCCTGTTACCTTTAGTCGACACGTATATTTCGTATTCCCTCAGGTACTCGGTCCCATTGCTTATCTATACGCCCAGATATTTGTATTTATCTGTTATCTCTAGCGTGACCTCCCGTATTCTAAGCTCACTACCTTCGTTGTCTTTGAAAATCATGACTGCTGATTTTTCCTTACTGAATCTAAAATCTAACCTATCTCCTTCACTACCACAGATGTCCATCAATCTCTGCAAATCTTCCTTGTTGTTGGCCATTAGCACTGTATCATCTGCGTACATTAATGCTGATAGTGCCTGATCAATGAGTTTTCCTTGTTTGACTAAATAGAGGTTGAAGCCCAGTCCGCTTCCTTCAAATTTGGCCTCTAATCCTTGTAGGTACATCGTGAATAATAAGGGTGACAGTTGACACCCCTGCCTAAGCCCCCGTTTTACCTCTGCAGGCTTGGATACCTGTTTTTCCCACTTTATAACTACCTTGTTACCTTTACAGATATCCTTTAAAATATTAGTGACTACATGTTCCACGCCTAGTGTGTCCAGTATTCCCCACAATTCCTCTTGAACCACGCTATCGTACGCTCCCTTGATATCCAAAAATGCTAGCCACATGGGCCTGTGTTCCTTTTCTGCTATTTCGATGCACTGCGTCAGTGAGAACAGATTGTCTTCCGACCTCCTGTGTTTCCGAAACGCATTCTGCAGTTCCCCCAGCAACCCCTCATCCTCTATCCATGCCTGCAGTCTTTCCTTTACAACCTGCATCGCCAGCCTGTAGACCACTGATGTCACTGTCATAGGACGGTAGTTGTTTATGTCAGCTTTGTCCCCCTTTCCTTTATTGATCATTCTCATTCTGCTAAGTTTACATCCATCGGGAACTTCCCCATCGATTATTATTTTGCTAACTGCCTCTCTCAAAGCCTGCTTAGACTTCGGACCCAATGTCTTTATCAGCATAATTGGAATGCCATCTGGGCCTGTTAATATATTACTAGCGATGCTAGCGATGCAAGTGCCATCTAGTGAACATTAGTAGCGATGCAAGTGCCATCTAGTGAACACTTCACGTACTATTAGTGGCTACGACAGACAACTACTACGGCGGACAAACTTACGCCTGAAGAAGCTTCACTTCTAAAAAGTTCCGCGGTGGCCACCCACCGCGCCATAGCAGTGTGCACCGTCATGAGTGTGGCTACAATGTGTTTCGTGTGCAGGCTGTTGTGGAACGCACCCGTGCGCCTTCTCCCGCGGTCTCCTGGAGGCCGCAGCGATACGCTCCATATGCAATGGCTGTGTGTAATGGGCTGCACAGAATTGTCCGCACCACTCACGCTACTCCCGGCGTTCTCTTCAGAATATAAACAATGTACCTATGTAGAAGAGAGTTTCTGAAAGCTCTTTTTTAACATTGAGCGACTCATCTGGTCGTCTGCCGCTCCTGGTAAGCAAGCCAGAGGCGCAACGCTACTCCCGCTGTAAGCGGGCGTTCCCCCGGTGAACGCGCTCCCGCGATCACCGCATTGACGCTGTTGTACCCACAACGCCGCTTGTTCGGTGTGCCATTGTTGCGAACATTTGACATAACGAGCTGACTCGGTGGCGTTGTTTGCAGGATCCTCCCGCCACTGGCGCTTCATTCCCGTTCATGACTTAGCGAATCTTGAAAGGCTGCCGTACCATTGCTACGCAGTTTCTACCGGCACTCGGCCTCCCAGGCCTGTTTTCTGCCCGGACTGCAGCTCGGCCCGGTAAATGCGAGATTACTCACATTGCCACTGTCCATACTCTTCTAAAGGTACCCGCTGCTCGGGAGTTCATAAAGATCTCGGGATTGCCCATGTTGAAGCTCTCAGCAAACACTGATGGGCACGTGCTCGGCGCCACGGCGGCGTATAGGTAGACGAAGTCACTCACAGCACAGACAACCATGCACATGCTTGGGTATGACGTTGAGAACGACATAACTAATAGTTATAGCCAATGGTATTTGCTAGTACCGAATGGTTTTTCTTGTCTCTAAGCCGTATACAGCAATCCCTGTAATAACATCAAGTTGATCTATATTGAATCGAGGATAGCACACTACTTTCATGGCGGGCTATAGTTTTGCAATAAACAATAGTAATGATAATAGGAGAGGATTTGTCTTTCCAAAACCACGATTTTACTATGAGGGGCAATGTTTGCAGAAATTCCGGCGTCGGCGTCAGGGTTGGTGGTGGCGCCATTGGTTGTGAGCGAAGCATCGTCATCTTGTCTCTGACCGAAAAATTTAGAAAGATGAAAATAAAAAAAAAATACTTAAACTTTCAGGGTCTCAGTGAGGATCAAACCAAAGCTGTTTGCGTGCGAACAGGTGTTCTACATTAAAGCCACGATAATGGCTGAAACTGCTTTAGAACAAACACTATATGAATGGCACATAGTGGAAGGAATCTCCTGAGCGCATAATATATTGCGTGGCAGAAGCATGTAATGACGTCAGGCACCAAAAGATGTGAATATAACTACGAGTCGGTGTTTTTCTGAACTGTACTATTAGGATAAACTGTCCTCTCAGGCATTTTTTGTGTTTTCTTAACCAAACACACCCTGTTGGATAGTACAACTATTCAACGTTTGTACGAGTTGCGCAGTCACGTTTAGCTCGTGTGTTCAGTCCCGATGAACTTGTAATCATTCTAATCTACATCAGCAGCTCTCCACTCAACCAAAAATTGATGCATTGAACACTACCTAAGGCTACCGACGCACCAGTCGATGTGTCAGCAAAGGTTGCTACAACTTGTTTTTAGCTATCAGAGCGCGGCTATCGTAAGTTATATCAAGATTTTTTTCTGGGGTGTTTTGAAGTACTATTTCATGCTATAAGAGCGATGGCACCTTGTGTTGATAAAGTAGTTCGGGAAGTTTCAATCAATTCAAGTGGGTTTAACGTTTAAGCCTTCTTCAAAACGGTGCGACATTCATCGAATGACAGCCGTCATCTTTCCCAATATTATAATGAAGCGCTGTGAAACTTTTCAAATGGCTCCGTGCTTAGCCATAAGTCAGAAAAACGTGACGTGCAATCAGAATCGTATGTTAGCCACACGATTTGTACGAACATTACGTTTTGGGTCAATGCCGTTATCTTTTCGTGTGGCCATAGTCTGTATTTCCTGATGTCGACAGCGAGCTTCTATCTGTTAAGCTTATCCCCCGAAGCACCTTCTTATCCTCAGCGTTTTACAAAGCATTACCAAAGGCAGCCACTATGAGAAGTATGAAGTGAGCATATGTGTAGTCATCGACTTGTAGTCTTAGTACTCGTACGATAAGGGACGCATGTTTCAAATTTATATCTAGTAAGAGTGCGCCGAGATGAACTGCTGCCAGTGAAGAGAACCCACAACGGACCTGCGAAAAGCTGCAAAAGTGAAGACTTTGAAGCGTGTAGAAAACGCTTGACAGTTTTCATTAGAATGTGCGAAAGAGTGATGCAGTTAGGACGTCAAATAGCACAGTCACTTTCCAGCTTCCATTCGATGTTACGAATTATTGTGCTTAAAACATCCTGTTGCTATACTTATGACGGTAGCTACGTCAACGCCTGGCGTCAATATTATGTCTTCGTTTTCGTTCGCATTGTATGTATGATGTCATTAAAACAGCCTTAATTTTGTACAATTTCTAGAGTTGTTCGTGTCTTCGTAACCTACAGACACATTTACTTCATGATAGCCTGATAGGCTAAATTACGTTGGCGCATCACCGAATGACAAAGAGGATGTGTTTTTCGACAAGGTAATAATGTTATACTAGAGCAGTGTTTCCATATATTGCTGTCATTTTATCACTGACCCCGCTATTCGGCTATCGTAACGCCCCAGCTTGCCGTGTTTCAAGCTGGTTCTACGCGATTGTTATACACGCGCGCACACTTTTCTCATGCACATTGTGTTTTGTCATGTTTTTTTTTCTCTTTTTTGCGGCCAGTCATGTGTCTTTCTAGGTAGCATTTAGCTGTTTCGTCAATAACTCCCTAAAGAACTTTTTTATAGCTTTTGGTTGTTCTATTGTTAGCCAATAGAGGGAAATATCAAACGGGCTGTGAATGTTTAAAAGGCTCATTTGATTCCTCCAACAACAGCGTTGTTTGACAGTGCTTGTTTGTTTTACTTTTTTCTTCTAGTTTCATCCCTCCACGCAGTTTTATCCCTCCACACTGAACGAGACATTACGTGCAGTGACTCATCGTGTTATATTACAATCACACAATCACCCCTCATCTCGCCCTCCTCTTTCTCTTTCTTTCCCTTTACAGCTCACCCCTGTGAGGAGTAGCTGACTAGAAACCCGCTTGCCAGGCCGACCTCTCCTCCTCCTACTCACATAACACCTTCCTCTTCCTCTTGTGCGTGCTTTCTGCTTGAGGTGTGCGCTGCAAGTTTTGAGGTCCTCGCCATTCCTAACATGACTTTGCAATTTGTTGCTGTTGCTGAAACAATATACAATAAACCCTCAACTATCTCTGTAAAGGCACGTTTCCCTTTTGTATTATACTGATTTCTTTGACGTGGAATCCGCTACGTTTACTGCACTTTCCTTGGGTGAATGCTACAAGCACACTTGCAGTGTACCCACTGCCGCATACTTATAAAGTGTTCTTGAGTGAGAGTATATCACTCTAGAATGCCAAAGAGGCTTCAGTTTAGCGCCACAGCAATCCAAGTGTTGCTGAATTGGAGTACAGGAAGTGACAGGCTATTGTGGAAAGTTTTTGGTGTAGAGCTGCATTCTTGGGCAGTGGAATCGTACATCCTATAAGAGGCAGTTTCCAGAGTGGTGGGAGTGTATCTGGCATGTTCAAGCTCTCTAGTTTTTTTTATAATCTTACCACCACCTGAGGACGCACAAACAACCTTGTGTCAGTGGTTGCTTTAGTATGAATACCTATATTGTGTATTAACTATGCATATATTTATATATTAGTTATCAATAAGTGCTCAAGTGAATTTTTTGCTGATACAGTATCTTTCATTTTATTTTAGAATATAAACCACAAGAACCATCACCTGGATTGTGTAAAATTCAGCTCATGAAAAGCCACGAATGAACCCTCACACCAAAACTTTTGGTGGAAACGCCATCTGTTATTAGCGATACACTGGAAGTGACAGAATATATTAGGCGAGTCAGAGGCCACTCACAAGGCTATACCTAACTGGTTGCTCTTTCCTGTGTACCCGCACGTTTATTTTTGCGGGAAAAGGTCACGCTTCAGCATACTAAAGTTTCCAATCTACAGCAGCTTATGCCACAGAAGACAAATAGAATCCAAAATAGAAACGCTTACCCACAAGGCGCCAGTACATCCATGAACTCCCAACCAACGGCAGTGACGGCACCCTGGGAACTTGGCTGAAAGGCTTAGGCTTGACACTTGCCGGTTTCGCATCTTCCACTGCAGCGGCAACCGTTTGGGAGTAAGGCCTGGCGAAGGCAGCTGCATTGCGCCAAGGAAGTAACGACGGAAGAAGAGGCTTCATTCCGAGCCAAAAAGGGCACCTCACGAAAAAACTGGACTCGTCGGGTCAGAGATCGCGCCGACACAATGTCATTCACACTGGGGGTTGCTTTTACTATCAGGCGGAAGATGTCCTCGCGTCCACAGGGGCTTATCAGGGAGGTTACCTCCGGCGCATAGCCTATCAGATAAGCTCGAGTGTTTCTTTGCCTATTCGCAGCTCTTGTTTCCAATGCCGATACTGCCACTTGGAAGGTCGTCTTTAATAGCTGGGTGATGTTGTGATTCTCCAGTGGTGGTACGAACCAAGCATGAGGCGGCAAAAACATGTGCGAGCGAACGAAACTTTCAGGAGTGTGAGCTCTGCAGTCGCAGGGAGCAAAAGCGAATGACTGTCCGATTCTATTAAAAATTCGCCGGTACGCCACTTGTCGCAATTCGCATCTCTGTCAAGTCCACACCTGTACGTTTGGCGGCGCGATAATTTCACAGTTGGATTCCTGAAGCTGCGCAATTAAGCCCCTACCGTCTCCAACAAACTTACCGCGCACAAACAGTCATCTCTATCATTCATGCCGTTTGTCGAGTAAAGCGCTATGGCGTGTTTCACGACACAGAAAAGTGTTATAACAAAAGGGATTACATTTTCGAGGGTATTTATTTTCACTTTTTTTTTCGCGGCCACGTTTCTCAGTCATCTCATCAAACAAGGTCAATACAACAAGAATATTTTATACGCAGGAAGCCTGAGAGTCACTTTCTTTCCTGTACGCCAACAGGAAAGGCAGAACAAAGAAGGACTCTTAGCCGCAATCCCAATTAATAGCTGACGCGAGTGAAATAGTAAAACACCAAGCAATAGTAAAGAAGGGGGGGGGGGATGTATGCGTTCTTCCGCAAAACCAAGCCCTATGGGGTTCATTAAAACCGGTTCCTGCCTTAATAACTGTCTGCGGGAGGCCATTACAAAGTTAGAAACGTGGCAGGTGGTTTCCTAGCTAAGCGTTGTAAAAATTGTGGTTGTGTCCTTCGTTCCACACGTGCAGAGCTGTGGTAAGAAATAGAATCGGCTTACGCGCGAGATTATAAAAGCAGGGGAGATTTAACGTGTTGGTAACAACTGTGGTAGCATGCTCTCTATTGCGTTGACAAAAAAAAAACGAGTAAATGCAGGAAGCCCATCGAACGGTACTGTTACTCCAGAGGAAAGCCCATTTTGCCAATGAAAAATATACTTGCTCTAGGTAGCGCGCATTTGCACTATAGAAAGATTTTTTTTCGTGTTTTCAGTGTGCGTGTTTAGTTGGTGTTCCGCCCACTGCGGACATGTCTGATTCCGCTGAAATGCCTAAGTAATTGCTTCATGCTCGACTGGATGGGAAAAAAGAAATAAAGCTCGTATGCGCGTGCGGGGAGTTCAATAGCTCCGTTTGGGGGCATAAGCGAACGCTTTGTTTTTATTATCATTGAGTGCTCCATGAAATGTTGGACAAGATAAGTTCAGTCAGGAAAGACACATGGCTGGTATAGTGCTTTAGATCTACAGAGACATTTAACGTGACGGCGCTCGTTCTCGATCCAGTAACAGTATGAAAAAGCACCAATAAACAACAGAGCTTTCAATAATCTTTGTTGCGGTTTAACGTACGAAAACCACGATATGATTGTCAAAGACACCGTAGCGGAGGGCTGTGGAAACTTCCACTGCCTGGTGTCCTTTACTGTGCAACTGAACCTAAGCACGTGGTCCTCAAGTATTTTCGCCCTCATTGAATGCGTGGCTGCCGCGGCCGGGATTCGATCCCGTGACCTGCGGGTCAGTAGCCGAGTGCCTTATCTATTAGACCACCGTGATGGGCTGACCACAGAGTCTTTCGTTGATTGATTCGCGCATGACTGTGGTGCAAGAAAAGTCTGGGTACTTAGTCAGGCACTTTTTTTCTTCGAGCTAATTATAGCCGCTGAATTCTGTCAATGTTAACGACGCTACACAAAGGCTCAAGAAAATTTCAAAAACAAAGTGTTGCGTGTAACTATGGCCCAAAGTTTTTCCTGGAGGTTCGAGCTGCGCAGCGCAACCGTCCACCACGCCACAGCCTCATCTGAGGAGACTTCATTTTCTTATCATAAAACTGCACATTCCCTGAGATTGTGCCTACGTGATGCGAGAGCCCAGCCACACAATTTGCAAGTATCATCTGGATAGACATCTAGGTATCTCCTTTTCAAATTAATGGGGTTGGGAAATGTCTGTGTTCGTAATTGTTTCCAATCTACCACTTCAAATTTGCCGAGTTTGGGGCTTGGTGGTGGATAAAAACGCCTAGATGTTTTTATAAAAGTTCCTAATTTCGCAGTATCGAGTCATTCTATCTCTCTCTGTCCAGTCCTCCACGGGATGCCCATCCCCTGAAGAGGACCTTTTTACGCGGGCGCGGAACGTGAGACCTCGCGCTATACGCGATGGACCTCCCCATTGAGGTTGGGCACGGGGGGGGGGGCGTGTGAGCTGGAAACCCTATAATATGTCGTTCTTCCGTCTCTTCGGAGGTTATATACTTTGAGTTCGCCTTAAGAATAGCCGCAGCCTCTGGGGAAAGTCTGCCTTGAGCATACTTTTTGACCGCTGTCTGCGAATCACTTAAGAACTTTCGGCTATTGGGGCAAACTATGGCTAGGGTATCGCCACTTTTTCTGCTACCTTAGGGTGTATGCTGCGTACACTACATGAGCTGACCAACTGTTCATCAGTATTGAGGAATGCCGCAGCAAAGGCACGTAGATACCCGCGAATTCTGCCGCGTCAACGAACAGCGCTTCCTTGTCGCTACCAAAGGCTTGTAGTGAGACCGGGCTCTGCTCTCTCTTCGGCCCGGATTTAGTTCGAGGTGCATGTTCTTAGGTATGTTAGCCACAATGAGCTTTTCTCTGACCAAGCTGGGGAGGAATTTCTCATCGCTGTGCTGCTCGTGATCGGCTATCCCGAGTTCGTCCAGGAAGTTCCTGTCCGTTTGTGTCCTGATAGTATGTCTAGTTGCGAAATTCGGTGTGTCTGTTTTATCTCTTCAAGCGTATTGTGCATGTCTAAGTGTAGTATAAGTTCCACGTTTGTGCTATCTGGAAGTCCCAGTGCCGTCTTGTGTATTTTTCTTTAATGAGGGTGTTCAGCGTAGTCTTTTCAGTAGTGTACCAAATGTGGCAGGCGGCCACGTATGTAATGTGACCAGTCACGAAGGAATGAATAAGTCTGATGACACTGGCCTCCTTCATGCCCCGATGTCTATTCGTGATTCTTCTGATAAACCTCATCCTGTTCATGGCCTTAGTCTCCAGGTTTCTTATCGTTGCTGCATTGGCACCACTTGGTTCTATTGTGAGTCCGAGCACCTTGATCTGCTTGACTCGAAGAACTTCTTGGTCATCTTTGGTGTGGACGCAAATTTTTTCTAACTCTGCGTCGAGCGGTATTGGAGAAGTTCGGATTTTTCTGACGACCAGACAAGACCTGTTCTCACTAGGTACTGTTCCACTAACTCAATCGTAGTCTGTAGCTGCTGCTCGATGTCTGCGTCCCTTCCATCGCATACTCAAATCGTGATGTCGTCTGTGTATATGGCGTGATGCACTCCCTCTAGGTCGTTTAAGCTTTCACGGAAGCCCATCATATCGAGATTGAAGAGCATCGGCGAGATGACGGAGTCTTGTGGAGTGCTGACGCTGCCAATGCTCCTGTCTTAGGATGTGAGTTTGCCCAGTGTTAAGGAAACACTTCTGTTTGTGAGAAAATCCTTCACGCAGTTGTACGTATGGTTGCCTAGATTTAAAGCGGCTGTCTTGCCTAGTATGGCTGCGTGAGCTATGGTGTCAAAGGAGCCGCACACCCACTCCAGCCCAATACAGGAACCGTACGCTGGGACAACCACAGCCACTTCGGTCCTTATCACGGTCCTACAGCAGAGGATCCACCCACGCGGGTAAAGATGCGACCTACAAGGTGGGCTGGGCAGACGCGTTAAAAGGCTCAAACTGACGCGCCGAATCTGGGGAGACTGTAGCTTCTACAAAAATAGCGGAAATTTGACGAGAAAATGTGCAGTTAAGGAAACCGATGTCAAATCTCAGGGGAGAAATTCAGGAGCTTAAGGATAATCACAAGGTAGGCATATCACCCAGCCCAAAAAGTTCAAATGGAGGGGAAGAAGCAGAAACACCTGATAATTGCATGGAAGAAGACGATAACCCTCCGCCATCTGAAAGAAAGGCTCCGGCAGTTATTAGCCAAACCGAATATCAAATTACCGGCCTAGGCCCGAAATTAACGGAAATACAAAGTGTACTCAAAAACCAAGCAGAAGCCATTGGTAATTTTGCGTTGGTGATCTCGACCATAATGTCAGGACTTGACATATTTGAAAACAACGTAGCGACCCTAAGTCTTTGTGTAGCCACTCCAGCCAGTTACTTCTGCAGGTTCCTTCACAACCGGGGTCACATCTAATCAATTCCAAAACGCTGCTACAAACCCCGCGGTGGTATGAGGGGTCTCTCGGCTCACCTCTCCCTGGTCCTCCACCCCACCATCATATGAAAATCCGATTGGGTGAAGAGAAATGTTTTAAACTTTTGTCAATGTCTGATGCCAAATGCACCACATCGCAGTTTTCAAGAAGCAGGTTTATTCGTTGTGTATTTAGAGGGTGTCCGCTGCGGCGATTGCTCCTCGCGGAATCCGATAAAAACCTCTGAAGGTGGCCTCTTTCTTGGGAGTATTTTGTAGTTTTAAATCAATGCCGTTTATAGTTACGACATCGTGATGTCTTTATGATGACGTATGCCAGAATGCGCAATCCAAAAAAGCACGCGAGGTGACATAATTCTTGCATATCTGCCCCAACCAAGTGCACTTGAAGCAGAGGTCGGAAACTTTGACCTTACCCAAATTGTGTCACTCCACAGACACCTAAATTGTTTTATTTATATTTGGCAGAATATGGTAAAGTAGGCTACGTTAGAGCCAGCTGTCCCAACATCATGGCAGCGATGTACAAGATTAACACACAAGCAAGAGAAAATTAAGAACAAAAGGATGAAAACTAATCAGAGGCACTATATACATACTATGTACATTATGGGGCTTATAATGCATGAATGAACTCAGTATCCATGGACATAGTCCCGTCCTTACATCAGGATATTATCGCGGATAAAGTACAAAAAATAGTGTCAAGGTACATTATGAATTAGAGGCAGTTTATCGGATTTGGGCCCATTCAAAATTCACAGAGTACGCTGACTGCGCGTCTCTGATTATCGAATTGGGGGCCACGGTCCAAGTACTTTTCTAATCGTAAATGGACATCTGTCGAGCCGGTTCAAGCAATCCCTCAATTCAGCGCGTTGTTGATCATATTGTGGACATTATGAAATAATATGCTCCTCTGACGCATCGACATGATCGCAGTGGTTGCAGTGCGGGGACGTTGTTTTTATGCGGCATAAGAAGTGAGGTGTGTATGCAACACCTAATCCTAGACGGTGCTGTAGTGTGTCATATAGTCAATCGATCTTTTCACTAGGGGAAAATCGGAGAGATGGATTGATTTGATATAAGAGTGAAGAATTTCCAGTTTTGTCAAACCAAGCGTCCTTGCATATTTTGCGGCACAGTTCAGAAAGAGCCTTCTTGCTTTCTGAAAAATAAACGGGTGCTCGTCTCAAGTGAATTTTTTTTTGGGTGCTGCAGTGGCTAATTTGTCAGCAGTTTCATTTTCTATCAATCCTACGTGACTTGGAAGCCACTGGAAACATATCTTGTGGCCGTCCAGATAACCCATGGTAAAGGTTTTTATTGTTTCATATATGACGATATTATCTATACCGAAATGAAAATCCTTAATAATTTGTAGCACTCCTTAGAAGTCAGTATATAATACTGCAGTTCTGCCTTTGCTGGCTTTCAACAATGAATTTCGAAGAACCCCTGTAGGAATGTTAATTGCAGGTGTTCTTGGGAAAAAATATCATTTACAGTTATACAAGTAACGTGATACCACCTCAATCAAAGGTCACACTTTGATTTCCGAAGGGCATGACATACCGGCAAATGCAGAAGTAGCTATCACCGACTCCTTGGGGACCCGTTGTTTATCGACTGCCCTGTTGCACCGGTATACAGCTATCGCACCAGTGGCGTAAAACTTCTCGAGTGTCTCTTCATGGCTTAAGCTATTGTCTACGCCGCGAACAATCCCCTTGATGCATGCAAGGTGTGGCGAGATGAAAGGATTCAGTTTCACCGATCCAAATGTCGAGCATTTGAGGAGATCATGCACACAAGCTTGGTCAGGCGACCTACAAAATATCCCCCCTTTGCCAAACTGCCGGACATCAGTTATGTGAAGGTAGTGGCTCTTGGCCAACTGTAGTTAATCTTTTACTGCTTCTGAACTGGTACGCCGAATGAATCATTAATGCAGGGGTACTAGAGCTACAGGAATACTGCTTACACCACCTAGCAGACCAAAAGCACCGTTGGTTGATATGCGTGATTTATAGTAGCAAACGCACTCTATGAAATGAAATATAGGCGCATTTAAAGAGGCACCAGTAGCACAATGTAAGCGCCAGTGGCACAATCGCTAGCGCACCTAGCACCCATCATTCTGCACGGACAGGTCGTTCGCTCGATTTCCGGGTGATTCAAGTCAACGAAAGTTGTTTGTGTGAGTTTTCTTTGTATTCTGTTAGTGTATGTTTTGGCAACATCATATCCGTGTAGAAAATACGTCAGTGAAGTCTTGACGGACCCCGACATCAAGCTTTCCTGTCAAAATACTTCAAATGACACCAACGAAGAGGATGTCTAAAAAACAGTACGTATGCTTTAAATCTATAGCATAATCTGAGACAAGAAAGTTTTACAGATTCAGTTTCCAGCCACTTGATCTTCCAGGAGATATAACAGTTGGTTGACATTTTTCATTCAGCAAGGCTGTGCTTTAATTAGATGACTGTTATTTTGATGCCATTCAACATTTGAAACATTTGAAGTTCTTGCTACTAACCAGGGGTGCCACCTGAGTGTGGCCTACCGTGTCTACTTTCCCCCGAAATGTTTTTCGCCAGTGTATAGAGAGCGAAAAATAACCATTTCAAGGGGGTGCTCTTCCTGAAATCAGAGATGCCGTACCACCCCCCCTCCCAAAAAAATTTCTGCCTACGCCCCTGCTACCCATTCTGTGCGCTGCAATCAAGACGGTCTGTCCCGCAGGAAGGTAGCGCCCAAGGGAGAAATATATACAGCTCCTGGATGACATCTCTGGCAAAACAATTCGGTTTTAGAATCGCAGACTTGATGAAATTGTTGCAATGAACAACTACAATACTGCGCATATGTGTGGACAATGTGGTGGAAGTGAAAAGTCAGCGAATGTTCCTTTTTTCCTCCTTGTAGCGTTTATTCTTTTGAAAGCAACGCAAGCACACTCATGTATCCCAATTAAATTACTATAAAATGTCCTGCCCGGGTGGCAAACCAAACCGAAAACAGCCATTCCTGACACAGTCAGCCAGAACAAAAACAGAAATGAACCAAATGATACCACATATTAGTTCGGTATGAAGAGCGACATACGATGCTCTGTCAACTCATAATAATCATCATATTCACCACCATTTCTAACATTATTATCACACTCCCCAAGCCTCCTGCAGTTGACTACGCCATCTTCCTCTCCGATGTTCCACCAAGCAACCCGGTCCTGTGTTTTTCTGCTGCCCCGTTACGCTTCCAAGCTTCTTAATCTCACCTGCGCTCGTAATCATCTGTCGCCCACTCAATCATATGCCTTCTCTTTGAATCCAGTTAGTTACCCCTATGACCAGTGCTTATCCTGCCTACGCAATACGTGCCTGGCTTACGTCCATTTCTTCTAAATTTCAACTAGGGTTTACTTATCCCATCGTTTACTTATCCCGTCGTTTTACGGCATCTTAATGTTACACTTATCAATTTCTCTTCTATTGTTTGCTGCGCCGTCCTCAATTTACCTTGAACCCTCCTTGTAAGCTTCCAGGTTTAAACGCTGTAGATAAGTACCGGTAAGCAGCAGCTGCTGTGCACCTTTCATTTGAAGAATAGTTGTAGGCTATCATTCATGATTTGAGAATGCTTGCCGAATGTGCTCCACTCAATCCTTATTCTTCTACGTATTCCACTCCCGTGGTTCGGCTGCGTGGTTACTACCTGTGCTAGGTAGACATATCTCTTTACAACTTCCAGTGTCTCGCCACCTATCGCTAAGCGCTGTTTCCTTCCCCGACTGTGGCACATTACTTTAGTTTTATGCATACTACTTTCACACCAACTCTTCTGCTTTCCGTGTTTATTGCAGTAACCATGAGCATAATTAGTACTCTGAGTTAGTCACCAATGCAATGTCATCTGCAAATCGCAGGTTACTAAGATATTCTCCAATAACTCTTATCAGTAAATCTTCCCAAACTAGGTAACTGAAAACTTCTTGTAGACACGTCAAGAATAGCGCAAGAGGATCGTGTCTGCCTGATTGAGATTGTGTCGCTTTATTTATGGATGACTGTGGTGGTGGTGGATCCGCTTTAGATTTCTTCCAGTATCTAGGCTTCGTCGATGTCTTTATCTCACTGTGCCTGCATGTATTCTAATATCTCTAGCGAATGAATTGCCTTCTCCTAATCTATCAAGACTATGTATAGCAGTTAACTACATACCTTGAATTGTTTGCTTAAATAGTACGATTATGGTTTATTCTTTAGAAGCCTGCATGAAGTGCTGGTTGGTTCTTTGGTTGATTGCATTCCAAGGTCGTCTTATTTTATAAGCTAATCATTTTCTAAATAGCTTGTAGACAATGCACAATGATTTTATTGGCGTGTAATTTTTTAAGTGCTTGGGGTTTTCTTTTGTATGAATGAAGATGACGTGGGTACCCGCGATTCTGGTACCCTCCACGTCAAGATACACTTCGTATACAGGGTAAGATATGGCATGAAAAAACTTTAGTTAGGTCCCTCGGGGCATAAACCATCATGTCCAGTTTTTACCACAATTTCTCCAGCTTTAAACAAGTTATGCTCACCAGTCGCTTCACCTGTTTGCATTTCCTCAAGAGCGTTCTTTACTCCCCCTGTCTTTACGGGTGGTATGTCATATTCCTCTTGGCTATTATAAATCCTCACGATATCATTCTGGTTGTCTAGGCTCCTGTATAGAACTCTGTAGAACTCCTCCGCTACCTTTACTATACTATCCATATTGGTTGTGAACGTGCCTTCCATGTCCCTTAATGCCATCTGATTTTTGCACATGCACAGTTTTGCCTTTTAAGCTTTAATGCTTCACCTACTTTTTAAAGCATGCTGAATCTCCCCATGGTATGTCTAATTACGTCCACCACCTTACGCCTATATTAACTGCCGAAACTCGACCAGCTGCCCCACCACGGTGTTCTAGTGGCTAACGTACTCGGTTGCTGACCCGCAGGTCACGGGATCGTATCCCGGCTGCGGCGGCTGCATTTCTGATGGAAGCGGAAATCTGTAGGCCGGCGGTGTGCTCAGATTTGGGCGCACGTTAAAGAACCCCAGGTGGTCGAAATTTCCGGAGCCCTCCACTACGGCGTCTCTCATAATCATATGGTGGTTTTGGGACATTAAACATTACAAATCTATCCATGCGAAACTCGGCCAGCACTATTTTGTATGTTGCATTTGAGGCTTTTATAGTTTGATGCCTCTTAATCACGTTTCTTGTCTCCTGAGATATCTTGTCAATGTCTTGACAAATTAGTGTACCCCGATTTCTATTGCACACTCCTAATGACACTAATGTGAATATTGTTCGTTGCGTCAACGCTAGTTCGGTTTTCTCTTCATTGAAGCCGCGTGTCTATTCTGAGGCGAAACTCCTTATTCATGCACTTTTTCTCTCAGTGATGGAAGACCTGCCCATCATATTTGATCATTCTTTTTTTCAAGTACAGGCGAATTCGATATCTTATCATTCTATGGTCACTTCATCGGATCTTCCCAACAACTTCCACATCCTATGGAATGTCTAGGTTTCCGAAAAGAATGAAGTCTATTATATTTTAGTTTCGCCGTTATGACTCATCTGCGTCCACGTACAGGAACCCCGTTGTCTGTACAAGTTCTTCAAGATCCACAAATTATTGCGTCCTGTGATTTCCGCTAGTAACTCCACTCCGGCATTCATAGAGCCCATGCCATATTCTTCCACTGCATGGTATGCGGCCTGTTTCCTGCCTACTTTAGCTTAAAGCCACCCATCAGCAACTACACCACGTTTTACTCATTGCAGATTCTAAGCCTTCGCCACAGCGTTTAACGAAATGATAATCATGGTTGCATGTAGGTGCTTAGCCCTGTACTATCTTCATCTTGTACCTCTTAATAACCTATTTACGATACCTGAAAACCTCTTACGAATGCTGTAGTATTCCAGGATGGGACCAGCTATATATACATGAATAAGAAACCCCATCCCTAGTTATCTTCTGTCGACTAACCCAGGATAGCATAGGACGCGTCCATTCTTCAGCAGTGTATAAGCCTCATGTGTCCTTCTAACTTCGCTGAGCGCTATTACATTCAATTTAACACCATCTAATTCATCAAATAGCGCAGCTAGGCTCACCTTAATAATTAAAGTTCTAGCGTTAAACGTAGCCTCGTTATGATTCTAATGGTGGCCTGTCCAGAGCCAGAGATTGTTCGCACTCTCCTCTGTGTCACAGGTCTGACCACCGCCTTGGTTTGTTCGTTCGCAGCCACTCAGATGAAGGGCCAAGGATTAATCAGTGTAATCATTTTGAAGGTAGTAGCCAAGCACTTCAACAGGGTGGCCAATTCTGCTCTGATGAGGGAGTACATTACCGCCTATGGTCGGTAGGGAGACCGCACCTCACGCCTTTTATGAGTTCTTTTTTTGCAATTTTATCAATACCCGGAATCTGGTTTGAAATTTTCCGGCAACCATGATTTGAAGTACGGGCCTCTTGCAAGCGAAGCTGATGCTCTACCTTAAAGTATGAGTTGTGCTGCACTTTCTTGGCATTCTTGAATCCTACGTAAACTGTATATATGTTCTCAGTACTTCGCCACAAATTTTTAGGTCCAAGTGCAAAGACAACCCGACCTGCAGAATTCTGACAATCTGGTCTGTTAAACCTTTCAGCCCTGCCGTCCTATAAAAAGTACAGGAAAAACTTCTTCTGCCAAATGTGACATAATGAAATCAGAAAATGAAAACAAAGCGTTCGAACTATCCTCAATACACCTGCGCAAGCATAGGTAGTAACTTTTTTGTCGTCGCCTTGTGTAGAACTCTCCAAAGTGCCACACAAAATAGTGGAATGCGATAACAATGACACTCGCCACAACCAAATAACAAATAACACCTTACTGGTTACTTATCAGATAAATAGCTATCGTATTTTTTCATGTTATCCCTGATATGTTTGACTTGCTGTTTACGAAGTCGGTTTTTTCTAATACTATTGTATCACCCGCAGCAGTACAATCTTCATGTTCTAAATATGGGACACCAGGGCTCAGTGGTTGTCGGACCGCTGAATGCATCAAAGGCAAATTGAGATGTGTAGCTCTAGTAAAAGCTCCCAGTTGCTTGTTATTCCAGTCGAGAAACCTGCTCACAACACTTAGATAATACGTAAGGGATGTCTATTAGCGAGATAGTACCTAATATTTTTGAATTTTTTTCGTAAATTATATTATTGGTTCGTGATAGAGGTAAAAAAAACGACGATTCAGTGTAGCTAAATCAGCTTGTCCTTGCAAACTTGGGAGGAAGTAATTCTAGCGCTGCAAAGAAAGATTTGGCAACTTTTTATGAAGTTGGATATTTCAAAGTGTTCAATAAGTAGACGCTGGCTATTTAAGTGCAATGAGGAGCTGTATATCACGAGTGCGAAGGCTTGCTATTAGACAGCTTAAATGCTGTAGCTAATACGTGGTTGTTGTATGTAGGTTTCACAACGATATCGTGCACTAATGAGGTTAAATAAATTAATATATTTAAATTCACCATATTTCACTTCACAACAACAAAGCACAGTTGTTCTAAGTATAGGACATGGAACCATTTTTTTTGTATGCGGATGGGAAGCTCAGAAAAAAATTATTTTCGTGTTCTTGACGTTGTAGTAACTCCAAATCAAAGAGAAAGAAAAATATCTGCATTATAAAAAATTCAGGACTGAAAGGGTTAATATATACGCGTCCAAGCAAAAGCGCGTAAATAGAATGAAATAAGTGTAGTACTGTCAGAGAATGTATTTAATCATTTAATGATGTGATGCTTATAGAACACTCCGATGAGCCAGTGCTGGGTGTAGTGGCATGTTCGTGTCACTACTTTAGACAATATTTTTCGGGGGATGGGGCTTGGAGTTTCAGCAATGCTTTATGAATTTTGTACGTTTGAAAGTTTGCGTGTATACATACACATACATAGCGAAAGAAATAACAAGTTGCACTTCCTGGGCACTAATAAAACAGCTAAGCTAGTGGCCTTCCCTCTGTCACGCCATCGCACTTCTTCATATTACAAGTCTTTAAGATATGTGGTATCACTACTCTTTATTAAATGTTCTTTCTTAAGCTTTGAGGTGGTAGTGTAGATTCAGTGCATCTTGACGATATGTCCCTTATATACAGGCTTACAGAGAAGCCTTCACTTCAGAGGCACGTTATTCGTAACACCATCATGAATTTTCGGGAAGACAATGTCTGAACGTCAATTGGCACATTCACCGTCTGTCTTCAAATCACTTACTGGTCATTGCAGTGCGTTATCCCGTTCCCGCGCCAGTTCTCGCTGCCGCTTACGTCATATGGCTTCTTTATCGGGAGAATAAGGAAGGCTGGCCATTCGAAAGCTCATATATAACTAACACGAGACGAGACAACTGCATTCTATGCGAACGAGAGCAAGGTCCTTTTTGTTAGTATTGTGTTTATTTGTTTATTACTACTACGTGTGTCATCGTGCCTGCAGCCGTCTTCTTCCTCCTATTGTCCCCTACGAGTTTGAACAGCTTCTGGCCCGCAACAAGTGTTCGTCATTTGTAGTGGACCAGTGGTTATCAGTGGGATTTACCCTATTTCTGTGGAACATACCCGTAAAATGAACCACGTAATCATCGTTACGCCTTCATTGAACGCGATATATTCACCTATAAAAACGGTTTCGCTGTTAAAACATCTGGGAAGGTGAAGAGGAGCAGTGGGCTGAACCATCCCTGCTCCTCTCTGGCTACACCCTGGTCGTTTTAGTTGTAAACGAACCAAGGGCGCACTTATACATAAGCCGGCAGATTTCTGGGTATCTCAATAAACAGTGTTTTCTCTGCTGCCAGAATGCTTGCCGCCAAACGAGGCGGATCTTCAACATTGATGTTTTAGTCGGCTCAACTAATAAATGTCTGCACGATGGACCAAATATAGGACACTCAAATTCGTCGCAAGATTTGGAGGTGTGATGACAGCTTTCTTGTTTTTTTACCTCGTTCTAGACGTCTTGAAACTCACCTTTCTTTGTTGAATAAATAGCCTTCACGCCTCAAACAATACTGGTACTGAGAAAGTAAATGCACAAAATATGAGCCATTTTATTTAAATACGTACGAAGTAATGATTGAGTAATGCCATCCACAAACGCTTTGCAACAATGCGCTCGGACAATGGTGTTCAACGTGGAATATCGTCGAACTGCACGGTGTTGACAAATAAACTTTTCCAATAAATAAATAGGCAAGTTATCTAGGTAATCAATATTGAATTATGTATTGTTATCACGCGCTGAAAATATTGTAGTACGCAATTACATTCGTTATAGCGTGTGCTAAAAACTGTATATGCATTCACCATGGCGCATTTGGGTCACCGCATCGTAGCTCCGTATTTGCGTACGCTGTCTTAATGACGACAATACTATTCAGTCCGAGACCACAGGTGTTTTGGAAGGAGTGACTAATATTTCAGGCCAAGACTTCACAAATTCTTGGCCACGTCATAGTAACGTGCTCGGCTGCTAATCCAAAGGTTCTATCCCAGCCACAGCGGTTCCATTTTAATACAGGCAAATTGCTATCTTACGTGCGCATTACAGGCGAACGTCTGTCTTTTTTGCATCATTGTACGCTAAAAGACGTAAGATGGTCCCAATTTCTGAGGCTGTCCCAACAACCGACCTCAAAATCATACCACACCTCCGGAAGGTCAAACCTCACACATTATTGACAAATAATAGATTGTACTTGGTCCAACAGCCTCTCTCAACTAATACTGAGAATGCTAAAATGCGAGATAAAAAATACGTAATGACAGTGTGTTATATTGTCTCGCCTTCTCGCGCTTTTGTGCTTTATTAACCTGCTCCAGCGCATACACATTCAAATAAGACTGCTTTTGACAAAACTGGGCGTTTTGCTAAGGTTTGGCAAGTGAGCTCATCCTTCACGGTAGGTCTCTCGCTAATACCTTTGGAGCTTCACAACTCAAAACAATGATATGATTTTAAGGCTCGCCGAAGTCAAGGCTCCGAAAATTTCGACCACTTGGTGCTCTTTAATGTGCGCCGACATCGCACTGTAGCCGGGCCTCTGGTCTCACAGCCCGCACCCACGTACATAGTGTCGCATAACCCATCGGCGTCGGCAAAGGCGCTGCGCAGGCGTCAAAATGGTGGCCATCAAGGCGCAAATGTTGAAGAGGGAGCGAGATATTTACAACGAGGTCGACAGGCGTCATGATGTCGAGAACGACGACGACGATGACGACGACGATGATGATGATGATGATGATTGTGATGGTGATGATGATGATGATGATGATAATGAAGGAGGAGGAGGCGGAGGATGAGGAGGATGAGGAGGAGTGGTATTGGTGGTGGTGGTGGCGATGATGATGATGATGATGATGATTGTGATGATGATGATGATGGCCATTATGGTGGGGGTGATAGCGTATCAATCGGTCACTCGCAACAAAAATCATTATGGCTGCTATGAACAAGAGCCGCCTTAGACAGCAGTATCGTAAGCCGCAAAACAGAACGTCTCTGTAGCTCATGCGCACAAGTAGTCCCGCCCAGTGTATTGAAGATTGCTGAATGACATCTCGGCGATATAAAGAAATGAAATTTTGAAGAACAGATATCATAAACGTTGTCCCAGTGCTAAGCTTAAGCTCACAACACTGAACCTTGGCCGGGAAGCACATTTATTGCATACTCAGTGCTACCTTGTCAATAGTTTGGCGAACAGGTGTTCCTGAACGAAATGTATACAGTCCTCGAATGTGCACCTGATAATCTTGATTGCACTACGAGATCCATGGACGTCCATTAGACGGCATGGCAGTCTCTGAGAAGTGTCTAAAGAGCCTACAAGCTGGCGTGGTCAGTACATGTACACATGAACAAAGCAACTATTTAATTTCTTAACGACTTCCATTCGTCACTCGTTTGGCTACGTTGTGCGTAACTATGTAATATAGAAGTGTTTATAGTAATAGTGGTGCAATTCTTTAACGTAATAAACATGACTTGCAATGACACTGTTTTTGCAAGGACTCCACTGTATGTGCGAAACGCTGCACAAAAAAATTACCATCCGCCATCGTTGTGCCACCAAAGGTGTTAGGCTGCTCATCTGAACATACTGATTGTCCTCAGTGCCTGCTTTCTCTTTGTTCAGTTGTTCGATCGTCCGTGTTAGTCTGATCGTCTTAGCATTTTTTCCTCACTGCTAGCTTTCTCGTCCGTGCTTTTTGTATGTTGTTTATCTTCCTGAAGAAGCACTATTACGGTGGTAAGAGCATAATGCAAGTGCTTTGACCAAGCTTTCAGTTGGCTTTGCAACAATAAACCATGAATACGAGCTTTCAGGCATGTTCGTCCAGTTGGAGCCTTCCGCTGAGAACCACCAAAAGGCAAATTTGCGGCCGACCACGGTGCGAATAGGTGTTCACGACAAGCCAGAGGAAACTTTAGGGAGTGTTACATTGATGCAACACTCTCTATACGTGGGCCGTCGGGAAATACATAAAATACATGAAGCAAGGGATAAGAAAACAACAATAGCAAATGTATTTTATGCTTTGGCACACTCCTTTAGAAGGCGCATTTGGCGCTGTCATTACGATCCCTGCTCGCGCCATCACCACTGGCTCGCAGCGGCAAAAGCGGGTCATCATCATTTAACGTCATCAGCTTGGTCGTTATGCCAGTCTCTCTCTCTACTCCCTCCCTCCTTTCCTGCTTCAACTACGAAGTCGTAAGAGAGATCGCGCTGACATCTGTCGTCACGGCGGGCTGCCCGCAGAGCTCTGCCGATTTCCCCTAAGTACCCCGGCGTTCCCTCTTTCTTGCGCTCGTACTAGACAGTCTCGTCCAAGCTACATCCACGCCATCTCAGTACAGCGCCCACTCATAATCGTTATTGTCATTATCGTTAACTTCAACGAACAGCCAAGGCATGAGTCATGGCTTTACTTTGTGCATCATGCCAATGGCGGCAAGAGCGAAAGCACTCAGCCTAAGAACTTTACGCTAAACTAATGGCGGGCAGCAATTACCAACGAGAAGCTTGGCGAAGCAGACTCTTTGAGCGTCTTTTCTGGTTCGCGAAGAAAAATGTGTTTTATGCGACTGCCATGACATGTTATGGAAATCAGAAAGCATAGGATTCATACTATTTTTTTCTATTATGCGCTGTTTGTTTTGAAATATTTCTATAATATATGCGATTGTTTTATTATGTTTGCTTTTCTCGTGCATTGATCGGTCACTTGCAACTAAAACCATTACGACTGCTATGTTCAAGAGCCGCCTTAAACAGCAGTATCATAAGCCGGAAAACAGAACGTCTCTGTAGCTATGCAATCGCACAAACGATTCCAATAGACTGCAATCGAGCAAGAGGAAGGCTGAATGTTAGGCTGGTAGATACAATTAGGAAGTCTGCGGTGATAACAGGCCGCCACAAACACCGAACCGTGTTGATTGGTGTAACATGGGAGAGGCCTTCGCCACGGAGTAGGCGTTTTCAGGCATTCGCGACTTTTGCGCATTTTCTGTGGTTGTACGTTTTCGAGCGACTGGTTTATTCCTCCATGTACAATTCAACAAACTACTGGCTTCGCGAATTGTACTTGAAAACTCAGCCAAGGTTACGGCGGCATCCGCGAGATGTATCAGAGCCACATGGAAATGTTTACACATTGCTTGCGACTCTATAGATGCAAGGTTATTGCCGATTAGTTCGCATTGACATTCGTCCAACGTATCAAAGCACTGGTCCAGTGTTTCGATTGACGCACATTGCTATTGTCGCGATGCCGGTCAGTGAACTTCAGTGAAATGCAGGTTAGACTAAATAAAATATTGGCAGATCCACTGCAGGGGGAATCGATGAAATGCGAAGCACGAATGAGGAAGAGTGATAGGTCTCTTTAAAATCAGCACGACGTTAAGAGGCGCAGGTAAATTATGCCATACATGACTTTCATGTCATGATTATTATGTTTCAACGTTTCATTTACCTTCGTCATCTATTACCGTCACCTCATACCCACTTTGCTAATATGAACCTAGCGAAACGCCCGTCAGCGTGCTAAGAGCGTAGCACGTAGTCTTGTTTTACATGAATTCCATATTATTTTTATGATTATTGGGCGTGTAATTTGCATTCATGGTCCATTCACGTCACGTAGTACCAAATTTGGTATATGTGAAACTAGTGAAACGGCCACGAGAATGCCATGAGCGTAGCATGTAGTCATGTTTTACGTGAAACGCATATTATGATTATCAGGTTAGGACGTGTCATTTACCGTCGTCGTCTATTCGCTTCCCGAGATACCAAATTTGGTACTTGTAGAGTCACCGCAACGGCGGCGAATGCGTCATGAAGGGCCCAATATACTCCGACGCAACGTTGACGCACGCGCAAGCTGGGCGCAGCGATGCCACGCTAGCAAAACGCGAAATCGCGAGCACTCTATAGTGTGACGCCAGGCATGACCGGCGCGACCAGCGTCCGTCAGCGCGGCCCAGTGGCAACCGGCGCTAAATGCTACATGTTGCATTTCGCGCCAACGACGTTACTTAGACAGCACCGCGTCTGCCTCTCTTCGTGACAGAGGGACGCCGTGCGCGCTCAAACGTGCATGCGTCAAAGCAACGCAGCGGGGCGCATGCCTGCGAGTATATGGCATGTAGATCCACAATGAAGGTCAGTGGGCAGATAGATCCACTGATCACTACTAGGGGGATATCGGTGCCTGGCGTGGCATCGCTGGCGTGACGCGATAAAACGAACATCTGGCGCGCACGCGCGCTGGCTCACCTCGAAGTGTGCCTCGAGTGTGGTGTGCATTAATGTTCTCACATGACACGCATCTCATTATTACCATGTTTGCACTAGTCACATGCCTTCTTCATCCATTCACGTCCCGTAATACCGAATTTGGTACATGTGAAGCTAGTGAAATGGCCGCGAGCACATCATGAGCATGGCATGTAGTCATGTTTTTACATGACACCTATATTATGATTATCATGTTTGCACCAGTCCCATACCTTGATCATCCATTCACGTCCCGTAATACCAAAGTTGGTAGATGCGAAGCTAGCGAAAGAGTCACGACTGCATCATGGGTGTGGCATGTAGTCGTGTTGGTACATGACACGTATGTCATGATATTTTTTCATAGTACAGCCTGTGGCTTGTGTTCACCGGGCAGTCATGTCATACCATACCAGTTTTGCAACATGTCATGTGAACGAAACCCCCGCAAAAGCAGCTCGAACATGAAATATAAATTATGACATTCATGTCATGATTTTCATGTTATTACTAGTCAGTTATAATTCTTATACAATCATGTTATATCATACCAATTTTGGTATCGATACCATTATCCAAACGGCCCGGAAAGCTAAAAGTTGTAGGCGGATAGATAGATAGATAGATAGATAGATAGATAGATAGATAGATAGATAGATAGATAGATAGATAGATAGATAGATAGATAGATAGATAGATAGATAGATAGATAGATAGATAGATAGATAGATAGATAGATAGATAGATAGATAGATAGATAGATAGATAGATAGATAGACAGACAGACAGACAGACAGACAGACAGACAGACAGACAGACAGACAGACAGACAGACAGACAGACAGACAGACAGACAGACAGACAGACAGACAGACAGACAGACAGACAGACAGACAGACAGACAGACAGACAGACAGACAGACAGACAGATAGATAGATAGATAGATAGATAGATAGATAGATAGATAGATAGATAGATAGATAGATAGATAGATAGATAGATAGATAGATAGATAGATAGATAGATAGATAGATAGATAGATAGATAGATAGATAGATAGATAGATAGATAGATAGATAGATAGATAGATAGATAGATAGATAGATAGATAGATAGATAGATAGATACGCTCAAAGTTGCCGAAGTTCGCCAAAAAATCTTTCGCATTTAAAAAGCGTTCTCACAATCGTGTCCGCAAGCAGAAACAACGTGCACCTGTGCATCAGGGCCAATATTAACTAAACCACCACCCCCGCCACCACCATCATCATCATCGTCGTCGTCATCCCGACTAAGCGTACTGCAAAGCCAAGGCCTCTCCTGTGTTCCACCCATCCACCTGGCCCTGCGCTTTCTGCTGCCACGTACCAACAGACTTGATAATCTCACCGTCCACCTAATTTTCTGGAAAAGGTCTTACGCCAAAAGTTTTTGTAAAGAAATAATTCACCTAATCACGAAGGTGTACAATAGATAAGCCGGCTGGCCAATGGAAAAACGCACCTAGGACGGATATTCGGTCTCCGACATGCTACGGCTATACCTGTCCCTAAAATTTGGCAATTCGAACGCACTAAGTCTACTTCTTGCGGAGTCAAGACAAGCAATATTGTTAAACAACGCCAAGCCGATGATGATGTCTTTTTCCGAAGCAAACAAAACAATGCTCGACAATATTGGTTTAGTCACATTAGGTTCGGGGAGTTTCCTAGGTACAGTAAATAAAATTTCATGGTTTATTCCGTCATATTTGGACCTTCATTAACATAGACGTCTCAAGGCAGCGTTTCTCCTCCTCATGCAAGAAGAAAATTTTTCTCCCTTGTTTAGGAGAAAATCATTAGTGCTCATTATATCGGAATTCAAACATATCTAGTGCAACGTTTGGTGAAGAAACAACTACGTATACTTTGAAAGTAGTCAAACATTATTAAATATTACAATGGTTCAAAAAAGTGTAACGTCATTAGTCATGTGAAGTACGCTCAAATATATCGTGGCAGTCAACCTGCCTTAGCCATCTCACGCCAGCGGCTGTGCGCCATCATGAAATTGCAATGCACATCGTTTTCAATCCGCACGGCTGTCACGTCGTCCATGGTGACGCGAAGCAGTTGCCTGGTCTTGGCGTCGTATCTGGGCCACGGCTCACCAGCCCCAGCATTTGGAGACCTGCACGATAGTGATAATGAGGATGAACGTTAGGATTGCTCACGCACCATCGAACGTCTATTCTCAGCAATTGTGAGTGAACACACTTAAAGTGTGTTCACTCACAAATTGAGAGAGAGAGAGAATGGTAGAGAAGAAAAGGTAGGGATGTCAACCACTTGATAACAGGTTTGCTACCCACTCGCAAATGATTACCCACTGTGTTTGTCAAGTGATTATGGTGCGTGACTATGGACCTAAGGGTAGCGATGATCGAATCTACATTTTGGCAGCCAGATAACAATAGAGGTTAAAATGCTACAAGACTGTGTGCGTAAATGATTTTAGTTGGTCGAACTTTTCGGAGCCACTCACTACAGATTCTTCCAGTCATGTGGTGGTTGTGGGACGTAAAAAAACAATCTGCATATTAGTCTTAAAAAAACGCATATCTTGTTTGAGCTTCGCGAACTCGTTCATTCTCTGTGGCTAGACGATACCGTGAAATAGCCGTCTAAAAGGCGTCTTTTTTTAATGAAAGTCATTTTTTTTTAGAATTCAACCTACGAGACCCATGCTGCTCATATGGCTGGAATTCAAGGTCCATGATCTGGAGTTATTGTACTGTTTTCTCCGTAACTTGGCAAGTTTTAATTACCTCCCTAATTCATAATTTTGGATGCCTGAAGTAAGCGTTGGTTGTGGCTCAGTCTTGAAATTATCTATCTTATGGAAGAAATTATTCTCATCACAGCATTCTACATTAGGTTAAACAGCACCCGCACTGGCTCCTCTACTATGACAACTCTTCATTCTCCTCCTATTATTCTTTTGAGCACATCGACTTTCCTCATCACGCGCTGGTGTGTACTGTCTCATTTTCTTTTGATGTCCATAATACATCATTAGAAAGAGCCAAGTGAGTGGAGGTAAACTTGTGTACTAAGCGCACAAAAGCACAGCAGAGAAACTCAATTCCCGCGTCATGCTCCCGTGAAAACTAATCTCTTTGGCGACACTTAGCTGTCAAAGACATATAAGCCGCCATTTACCCGCTAACCTCAGCTTCGATAGTAATTCCAGATTCTTACCCTGTCTTGGCGAACGTTGCCCACCTCTTCATTAGAAGCCTGCTTCGGGTCAGAACTTTCTCGGGCAACTTGTTACCGAGCGCCTGAGCAGCCACCCAACGTCAACAAGGCGTCAAAGTAGTGCGTCGGGTGGCGGTAATAGAACTCGGTGATGTTACTCGGCTGGTCGCCTTCGACACGCACCGTATCGTTGCCTTCGCCCTGAGGAAGCACGTCGTTCGCCGTGGCTCGTACAACGTACCGGTACACGGTGCCCCCGCGCCGCGTCACGAGGTCTGCCATGACCCCGGAAGGGCACACGATCTTGGCGTCGCCCAGAAAGTCGGCCGCCTGGGCGTAGCGGTCGACGTTCGAGTAGCCGCTGCCGCTAAAGTAAAGCCACCAAGCGGGACCCAAGCTCGGTCTGGTGAAGAAGTGCAGTACCAGGCGCTCAGCGAAGATGCGAACGAATCCCCTGGGCCAGTGGCCGATCTGGGCCAAAGACCAGTCCTTGAAGAACTGGGCCAGGTAGTATTCACCTTCGTTGGCCGTGTGTCCGATCATAAGCTGGGTCCCGTTCATCGGTGGCAGTAGGTCTTGCGCAGGGTCCATTTTGCCCGGGCCTTCTGCTGCGGCCAATGGCATGCCGGCAACGAGCACGGACTCCTTGCCCCAGGGCTCGTACACCGGGCCGAATTGTTTCTCGTTAACGCCATCGAACGATTCGACCTCGTGGAGGAGGGTGAATGGCGAGGCCGCTCGCAGGCACTCGATCATGGAACGCGTGTCGCCATCTTCATCAGCCGTGTCGTTCCCGCCAGTCGTCACGTTGGCGGAAAGGTTGCTGTCATAAGTGGACATTGGTCAAAATTGAATACAGAAATTTAGGGAATAGCTTGTCAACCTACTATCGGCAGGACGTATCCTAATACCTTTGAACAATTTGAAAGTACACGTCCTTTTTGTCATCGTTTTCTGTAACTCAGAGGCATGCTCGCGCACATATGCACAGTGTTACCATGGGTTTGTGTGGGCTTCGTAATTTTTTGTCTTGGGAGGTATGTGCGAAAGTTTCAAAACAAATGTTTCCGCAGAATCAACCCACTCGAGTCTGTGGGCATTCTCCTCAGAAAAAATATTTATTCACCAGCGAGTACAGTGCGCTTCGATGTACGCAATTAACTAAATCTCGAGTCATTACCTTCTGCCATACAGCTATTTCGTATTTAGAGCATGTGTAGTTTTTTTTACACTCGAGCACAGGAGTGACACATACTGCTCTTTAACATCGAGCATCAGTCGTGTTCAAGTAATATTATTACACAAGTGTCTCGAGCTGTCTACACACCTCTTTACGCACTGTTTGAAACGAAGTAAACGGTATAGCGCACTGTTATAGTTTCAACAAGTGAAGTCGGGGACCATCTCCGTAGAATTTGAGCTGAAATTAGGCGATGGAACAACCAGAAGCATAACAGGCCTTAAAAAAGACTTCGCAACAAAGCGGCAAACATCATCATCAACAAACTTTGTTACCAAAGTTTGGTGATGATGTTTGGTGCCTTGTAGGCGCAAGGGCCATTTGATGACCAAAGAGCGCCAGTTCATGGGGCAAGAGATGAGAACAATGATTGTGATTAGCGGCTGTATAAGGGCCTTAAAGTTCTTTGCCCTAAGGCGGGTAAAAACATAGAAGTAATAAAATCATGAGCATGCCAAGAAAAGTGCGTGGTGTCAATGAATGACAAAAGTTTGTTATAATAAAAACCATGGTGGGCATGTATGGCATAAGCACTAGTGCCTCGATCGAAGGGCCATGAGGCAAGTGCTTCGGTAAGTGTAGCCACCGCAGCGGAGACCTCTCTGGAGACGTGCTACGGAATGCCTGGGTATGTGATATGAAACGTACGAACATCTTTTTAAAAAGCTAACAACGATTTCTGTGTGAAAAGTGGTTCCCTACCAACGAACATTGCAGGATGTAGTGGTATCTGTTGTCGGTAGGGTAATGGAAAGTGTTGTCTTCTTAGCTTGTCTAATTCTTTGCACTGCATTAGAATGTGAGGTACGATGAGTGCTTCTTCACATCTGTCACACAAAGGGGGATCGCCCCCAAATAAAAGAAATGTGTTGTGTGTGTATGTCCTGTTCTTCACATTGTAAGAACTACTTCTGTGTGGCGTGATTTTGATACTGGCGGTCAATGAACAAGTTGTGGCTTGATGACATGCAATTTATTCCCTGTGTGTGTGACCCATGTGCTCTGCCAATAACCTCTGAGCTTTCGTTTTAGAAAAGCTTTCAAGTCGAGTGCAGGATTCGGCATCGAAGTGTTAATAGCGGTTTTGTTGGTGGATCCAGCTAGCTGGTTCACCAGAACATTGCCTTGTACTTCGCGGTGTCCTGGCACCCAGCAGACTATGACATGCTGCTTGGATGAGTAGGCTGTGTATAAAAGCGAATAAAGCGAGACAAGGAAAGGGGTTTTGTGCTTTTTAGGTGTTTTCAGAACTTGTACTACGCTTAGGGAATCTGTGTATGCTTTTGCCTTGTGTAGTTTTATTTGTTTAATGTGTTTAACAGCCGCAAGTATCGCATAGGTTTGCCGGTAAAAATGCTTGTATCAGAGTGCAAAACGGCGGCTTCCCAAAAGGATGGACCGACGGCTGCGTACGAGGCAGAAGTGTTATACTTTCAAGCATCCGTGGAGAACTCAGGACATGTGTATTTATGTTGTAGTTCAAGGAAGTGTGTCTGGATATGTGCAATTGGTGCATGCTCCGTAACCTCTAAGAAAGACAAGTCGCAATCTATCGCCTGCCACTGCCATGATGGCAGGCATACTACGGGAGCCATCAAACGGTTATCGAGGGGCACACCGGTTTCCTTCGCTAGGCCCCTCACACGGAGTGAGTAGGGCTTTTTCATAGAAGGCTCTTTTTCAAACACAGCACGGCTTGACATGTCATTGATTGTGGCATGTGATGGGTGATCCTTGTCTGCGTTTACATTAAGATAATATTTAACAGACATGTAACATCTCTGCAGGTGGAACGACCATTCGTTCGATTCCACGTACATGCTCTCTACGAGCTAGTGCGAAAAGCACCCGTAGAGAGGCGGATGACTAGATTATGAACAGGATCGAGCATTTTAAGGGCAGTAGGTGTCCCAGTCTGATATAGTGTTGCCCATAGTCTAGGTGGGTACGTATAAGGTTTTTATACAAATTCATTAAACACTTCTTCTCACTTCCCCATGTTGTACGTGACAATACATTTAGGATTAAATACTTGATGTGTGGTATGAAGCTTAACTTAGTGTCTAATATTAGGCCTAAGAATTTATGTTCAGTGTTAATAGCAAGGCATTGCCCATGCAGTTGAATATCAGGTTCAAAATGAAGGCCTCTCTTTTTGGAAAACAAAGTTTCTGCGTATGAGTTTCAACGTGTACTTCTAAGCATTCTATAATATGATTGGTGTGTATTCCAGTGCAGTTGCAGCGCCCATGCATTAAAACGTGGTATCTTGTGCTGCAGTGGAAGATAAAATGCCGGAGGCAGTGGTAAAGAGAAGTAGGTGTCACACAACCACTTGCGTCTATTGCTTGCCCGCACGAGCTTGATAGTTGTGATACTAAATATATACACGTTTAGTTGTATACAAGGGCGACACTAACCAGCAACTTTGCCCCTATGTCTCTCGACACCACAGTGCGAGGTAATATAGTGCAGTTCTTCAAGACATCATCAGCAGCAGCCTGAATACGTCCACTGCAAAACAAAGGCCTCTTCTATGTTCCGCCAGTGAACTCAGTTCTGTGCTTGTTGCTGCAAATTTTTGCCCACAAGCTTGTTAATCTCATCTGCCCACCTAACCTTCTGTCACCCCCTAACTTGCTTGCCTTTTCTGGGAATCCAGTTAGTTACTCTAATGACCAGCGGTTACCCTGCCTACGCACTGCATGGCCGGCCCACGTCCACTTCCTCTTCTTGGTTTCAACTGTGATATTCTTAACCCCAGTTGGTTCCCTCAGCCACTCTGTTCTCTTCTTGTGTCTTAAGGTTACATTTACCATTTTTTTCCGATGCTCACTGCGTCATCCTCAATTTGGGCTGAACCCTCTTTGTAAGCCTCCAGGTTTCTTCTCTGTAGCCAAGTAACGGCAAGAGGTAGCTGTTATATACCTTCCTCTTGAGGGATAGTGGCAATCTACTGTTATGATTTGAGAGTGCTTGCCAAATGTGCTCCATCCCATTCTTATTCGTCTAGTTACTTCAATCTCATGGTTCAGCTCCACGGTTATTACCTGTTCTAAGTAGACTTAGTTTTTTAAGATGTCAAGTGCATTATTACCTATCTCGAAGCGCTGCTCTTTCCAGAAGTCGTTGTACATTGCTTTCGTTTTCTGCAGAATAATTTTAATACCCACCTCTCTACCATCCTTGTCTAACTCCGTAATGATGAGCTGCGATTCGTCCCCAGCGTTACTCAGCAATGCTATGTCATCGGCGAAGCGCAGTTTACTAAGGTACTCTCCATGAACTGTTATCCCAAACTGTTTCATTCTAGGCCCCTGAAAACCTCGCGGTAAATAGAATTGGGGAGATTGTCTTCCCTACCTTACACCCTTCTGGATTGGTATCTAGTTACTTTCTTTACGGAGTATTATGGTAGAAGTTGACCCCCTGTTGATTTATTCCAGGATGTTTATATATGCTTCGTTGACGTTATGATACCACAGTGTCTGCATGACTGCTGATATTTCTACTGAATCAAACGCCTTCTCGTAATCGATGAAAACCATGCATAGTGGTTGGATATATTCTGAGCATATCTCTATTACCTGATTGATGGTATAAATGTGGCTGATTGTTGAGTAGCTTGTTCGAAATCCTGCTTGTTCTCTTGGTAGATTGGCTTATGTTGTCTTAATTCTGTTAGCAATTACCTTTGTAAATAGCTTGTATACTGGGGAGAAAAAGCTGATTCGCCTGTAATTATTCAAGTCCTTGTCATTTCCTTTCTTATGTATGAAGATTAAGTTAACATTCTTCCAAGATTCTGGTACGGTTCCAGTCAGAAGACACCTCGTAAACAGGGTGGCTAGTTTTTCTAACAAGACATACTGGTGTCTTAGTTAACGGGCAAGCACTTCAAAATCTAAAAGCCAAAAGCGGGTTATAAAAGCTTCAACCAATAATACAGACAACATTCCCACCTTTGCTTTTTGGGCACTACTACAGTTCCAGCAGTGGACGACGGTACATTACGCAATCTCTAGCACGCCGGCCTCCAGCATAGACTTCTCGCCCCAAGGCTTACACCTGACCGAACTGTTCCTTGTTAACGCCGTCGAATGGTTTAAACTCGGTGACAGGAGCGAATTACGTAGCTGCACGCCATTCGCTTTTGACGTCGCTTCATTGTGTGACTGTAGTACTGCCGAAAAACCAGCAACCTCGCAATTCCCAATCTCCTTGTACAGTAGAATCACGACTACACTGCCTCTTTTATCAGTCCCGTTAAAATATGGAAGGTCGGCCCAACTTGGTTACTACACACGGCCTATAGAATCGTTCCGCCTCCATTATGGCTTCGTCTTCTGAAGCAGGATCGCCAAAAATGATCTTCGCGTCATATCCGTAGCTGGGTCGTTCTCCTCTTACGCTAGTCACCAGCATCAAAACATTTTTTATTTGGGTGGGCGCTTTGTTTCGAATTATCCCATTCTGCAAATACGTCTCCTCCAGCGTACACCTAGATTACCTAGCATAACGACGAGGCTGGGCAGCGGAATCGTCTTTATGCATACGTAGTATCCAAATGAAGGCTGGTTCTAAATTGGTCCCAGGACCTTTGTGGGAATCAAGTAGAATATTCTTGTTATAATTGTGAATACCAATGTACAACTCCTGACTTTGCCAAACTATGTCGTTTAGCAAACTATATGCAAGTAACTTATGCATTTCTTAGTGCTATTGCTTGACAGTTACACATATGCAAGTATTCAATGTTCTCAGAAAGGATTATTAGATATAGTGTCCGAGCTTCTCATGATAGGTGTCGAGTAAAAGTGTGTGTACAGGTGTGTTCGAGTAAAAATATGTCTTGAATTGAATGTGATAGCGAACTATGCATGTTGAATGTTGGCCGTTTCTAATATCCGCACACCCCTAATTTGTTGCGAGGCTCGATAACAGATGTCAGCAGACACTTACGGGGCGGGAGTTGTCCTGCGGGTGCAGACTGCGGCCGCGTACTCCTTTATCTCGCGTGGTCCCGCGAACGGCGCTCTCTCGGTCGCCTCGAACGGACTTCCGCCCTGCATGATGACACGATGGAAGAGCCGGCGATGAACCGGCATCAGCAGGTGCAGGCCCGCGCTGACGGCGCCGCTGTCCACTCCGATCAACGTGACGGAGCCAGCATTGCCGCCGAAAGCGGCCGCGTTCTTCGAGACCCACACGAGTGCCGCGTGCTGATCGCGCAGACCCTGGTTTCCTGGCACGCCGAAGAAGGGCGTCGCGAGGAAGCCGAACACGTTGAGCCTGTAGTTGGGCACGATCACCACGACGCCCTCTGCGGCCGCCATGTAGCGGCCGTCGTACATGGGGTCATCGTTCGAGCCCCGTTGGAACTCGCCGCCGTGCAGGATCACCAGCACCGACCTTGAAGAGGTCACAGTCAAATCAGGAGGCATTTTCGTCCACGTTACTTCATTTTATATGTATTTCTTTCAATGCCTAGTATATAAATGACAAAGTTTTCAGTTACATGTGTGCTTCCGGAGTACGGAGCGAGTAGGGAAATGTCGGTGTTCTGTTGTGCGGGTCGCCAACCTGCAGCATGCGGGCCGCATGAGGCAAGCGACCTATAAGAAAACTTCGAACCCCCACCCCGCTTGCTGTGCCACTCCCCCTGTTAGGCAGTTTTTACGGTAAATAAAAGTTTTCGCTTATATTTTTTCTACATTACAGCCTTTTTATATGTGCGCTGAAAGTAAACACGATTTCTATTCCAGTTCTTTTCTTACTTTGTTGTCAAATTTTCAATTACGATTTACCGAACATTTGCTCTCTACATGCCTCCCGCCTCCCGCCCAATTAGTCATGTCAGCTTCATGCACCTTCACACTCCACCTAGGAAGACAGACTGTTCCTGTTCAATTTTATTGATGACTCACTTACAACGAGTCAATAAGGAGATTTTTCAGTTCAAGTGAGCTGATAAATGGCGTGAAAATGGTGCTTTCTGATGCTCTCAACGAGAGGAAGGCTTACCACCCGAAGCTAGAGCAATGACTATCGAACAGACAGAGGTCATCGTCACTGATCTAAATTGAATATGAGAGGGGGGTGGACGATGCTAAGAACGTATACATAAATGACTGATCTGTTGTAAATATCGTACAAAAGGAACTGTAGTCTTCGATGCTAGAGATATTGCAGCAGAATTGTCCAAATGAGCTTGGAGAAGACAGGTAGCGATTTTTGAACGTAGAGTATGGATATATGCTGCTATTATTACGCTTTTAAACCTGGTATTGGGACCTAATACTTGTAACATTTATTACTATTACTCTGTATGCCAATCGCTACGTGGCCTCAGTTGGTGCAAGAACCAATACCACGACCTCACACTCAGTAGTACAGTAGTACTACGCCGTTGTCCCTCACCTGTCATAATCTGTCTACAGAAATATATGTATTGCATCTTCTCTACAAAATAGTGCCAGTGTAGCGCCCACCTGTTCTTGGCTTTGTCCGGCGCGTACACGTTCACGTGAAGGCAGTTCTCGGCGCCGACGTATCCTTGCGTATTGTCGGCGACCATCGAGAACGGGGCGGGTTGTACGCAGCGGTCGCGCACCCTCTCAGAGGCGTCTCTGTAGCCGCTCCACGGTGTGCCGGGAGACGGCGCCGAGAAGCGGTCCGTGCCCAGCGGGGCGTCAGCGTACGGAACGCCGTAGAACACCACTACGTCCCTGGGAAGAAGCCCCTGCACACTATAGAGTCTTCCGCCAATGGTTTAGGCAAAAAGGACACGAGGTCCCTCATGCGTTTGCCTAAGGAGTCCGGAAGGCGCACCCGGCGTGTTCAGACGTTGCATTCACGATGAGAGGCATTAGACAGTTATAGTATATTGGACATACTATGATAGCGGGCTTACCGTGATAGCGAGATCGACGTGTGCATGCGCAGATATATACGTACGTTAACCGTACCACATGCCGTACGCACACTATTTCTCAGATTTAACGTTATCGTGTTGGCGAGGTGCACGTAGTCACTGCTGCGCTTTTGTACGCCCGCTTCGAAGTGATTTTAGCGTAGTTGGTGAAATATTCACTTCGATCGCAGCAAACGACTGTTTAAAATGACTCCGCTTGCCTTCAGTTTGCTTCGATGACCAAGCGTTACGAATATGCTGGCGGTATTTTCTTCAAATATTTCTCAGCCTAATTAGAAGATCGATGTAAAAAAATCGGCAACATAGAAGTTTTCGCGTTTAGTGCGTGGTTCATATTTATTTACTTTTATTTTAACTGAAATATTACGGGCAAACATTCTCGTTTTCTTTTCCTTTTCACTGTTTCTTATCGACCCTCCCAAAGGTGGCGCCACAATACCACCTGGGGAACATAAACTACGTAAACGCTATCCCGCTAAACTACAAGACACAGACTGCAACGAACGTTTGCTGGATGATAACGTCATCCTCTAAACCTCCGCTATTACACTTACGGCAAACTATAACAGTCTTTTGGAAGCTTAGTGCAACTCATGTGTTTTCGCAGAGACTCAGGGACCGACACACCTTTCATAAATCAATCCATGTGACGCCACCATCATCTAACACCAGTTCAAATTACAGCGTAAAACAGCCGCGGGGGTCTAGTGGCTCAGGCACTCGGCTGCTGACCCGCAGATCGCGCGATGGAATAGCGGCCGCGGCGGCCGTATTTGCGATGTAGGCAGAAAAGCTTGAGGTCTTTGTGCTATGATTTAGGTGCACGCTAAAGAATCCGAAGTGGTTGAAACATCCAGAGCTCTTCACTACGGCGTCTCTCATAATTATATGGCGGTTTTGGAACGTTGAATCCCAGCCATTATTATGAAATGACCTCATAGACATGTAATAGCGACTACGAGATGGGGCGACATGATGACTTGAAGTGCTGCAGTCGTCATCTTGTGGTAATTTTGCGTGGGTAGCATTGACGTCACCCACGGTCACTTTTCAAGTTTGACGCGTCACCTAAGGCAACTCATGTTGCCTTAGTAACTGTTGGCATATGAGGGGTGTTTTACACGGCTGACTGTCAAGGTGCGTGCGAACGAGTAGGTCGAACGCGTCTGTTTTCGGTAAGTCGCTCGGTTCGCAACATTTTAGTGGCCTGACGCAGTCGCGAAACTTTCAAATCAAGTTCAAATTCATGATTTTAAGCAACAAAACTGGAAGGTCACCAAGGCTAAAAGCCACGGCTTGACAAAGACCCTGGTGACCTGTACTTGTAAATGGCTGTAGTGTGGAATTGATTACAGGTACATAGCATGCAAGTACTATGTAAAACATCAACAATCATACTAATTGAAAAGTCGGCAATCAAGTTAGCTGGAACTGGACGTCTATTTATTTTGCGAGGCATGAACGATGCGAGTAGACATGAACGGCAATGAAGGCGAAACCTTCCGCTTCGTACAGTGAAGACTATGTAGCGATAACGCGGTGGTTCAGTATCGGTCACCGTAAGTTTGCTTTTTAGTCTCAGCTAGTAATCTGTGACATAAACTGTGGAAATTTCCATTGTAAAAAGGCTCCTCGAATATAAAAAATGATTTCAAGTGAAATCAAGCGTATTGGGAATGAACTTCATAATGAACTTCATTCTGTGGTGAAGATAAAGTATGTCACCAAACCAATGATGACGATGATAACGAAGATGACGATTATGATGATATATGTGGTTGTAGGCGGGTATTGTATTTTGGAGTGTACACAAGGACAAGCACAAACAAAGGGGAAACGACAAGCCCAATTATGTGGTTTGTAGCCGGGCTTGTGTGGAACTGTATACGTGTAAGGTAGTGACAAGCATGTAATAGTTCAACTAGAAGCATGTCCCCATATTCTGGCGTGAGGGCTTGTCGAAGTCAACCGTACGCCAGGAGGAAACCATCGATGACGAACTTTTCACAATGCATCCGTCATATGAAAAATGCACAATGGCACGAGTGTGAGAAATAAAGCTCTTAAAGATCCAATGCATTCTTGTTGAAAAACTCATCCCGGCTGTGGCGGCTGCATTTCCGATGGAGGCGGTAATGTTGTAGGCCCGTGTGCTCAGGTGCACGCTAAACAACCCCAGGTGGTCGAAATTTCCGGAGCCCTCCACTACACCGTCTCTCATAATTATATGGTGGTTTTCGGACGTTAAACCCCACATATCAATCAATCATATTGAAAAACTCAGTGACACTGTACCAGTACTATACAAGGTTATGCGATCATGAACTATGGCACTGGGGACGCCGGAAGACTTCACGAGCATTTAAACTGCATTTTAGAAATTTCATTCGACCAACTATCGTAATTGAGGCTAAATCACAAGCACCACGACAAGATTAAAAAATGGCCCCGTATCTGCATGTTAATCTACAAATGTCGTTAAAGACGATAGTCTTGCGTCTGGAGAGAGTAAACAAAATGTTTATTTGGTGTTCTACGCAAGAGAATTGGTAAATGGTATTTTGGAGGCACTGCGTTAGAGTGCCTCGAGCGTGCAGCGAGTGCATCAAGTCACGTCACACGTGATACATGAGCGCTATCTGGCAGTTACTTTAGAAAACAAAGCGCGAGGCTCTGAGACGGGCGTGCGCGCCCGTCTCAGAGGTGATAAGGTGTAGTACGCAAGGCAACGGGTAGACCACCGTGTCGTCTTAGCAAATCGTTGAGAACACTTGTCTTTTCGTGCAAGTGTTGCATGGTTAGCGTAGCGTGATAAACGCTAGGGTCGTTAGAGTTACTTATGTATGCCTTTTCCAGTAAAATACGCGCATACAGAATATATAAGTGTTTTTATGGTGCCTCAGATATGCGCAGTAGTTGCTTTTTAATAGACAATTGCACAAGCATGAACGCTGAATCTTGAGCAACATTGGTCGGCCGCTGGGGATGGATGGGGTCGGCAGTTTGGAGTATCGGCTAGTGCCGTTTAGAGTACCCGGTACCGTTAAAGGTGGATAAACGGACAAATGTACAGACAGACAGACAGACAGACAGACAGACAGACAGACAGACAGACAGACAGACAGACACGACAGACACACACACACACACACACACACACACACACACACACACACACACACACACACACACACACACACACACACACACACACACACACACACACACACACACACACACACACACACACACACACACACACACACACACACACACACACACCACACACACACACACACACACACACACACACACACACACACACACACACACACACACACACACACACACACACACACACACACACACACACACACACACACACACACACACACACACACACACACACACACACACACACACACACACACACACACACACACACACACACACACCACACACACACACCACACACACACACACACACACACACCACACACACACACACACACACACACACACACACACACACACACACACACACACACACACACACACACACACACACACACACACACACACACACACACACACACACACACACACACACACACACACACACACACACACACACACACCACACACACACACACACCACACACACACACACACACACACACACACACACACACACACAGACAGACAGACAGACAGACAGACAGACAGAACAAAGTGTTCGCGTCGATCGTCCCCGAGAAAGGCTATCGTCTTAAAAAATGAAACACCGGGGATACAAATACACGAGGACAAACAAGTGTGCGAGATTTGGACCCACCAGTTCAACGCATCTCGCATTACCGCTACACCACGCTTGAACACGGAAAGATTGTATTTCTTTGTTTCATGTAAAAGGTAATTTTAAATGTTCATCTTCTTATGTTGTTGTTTACATGCTCAGGTATCAATCTCTGCATTTTCATAACAGTCCATCTGGCACATGAAACATACGAGCGCAGCGGAACATGTCTACAGCATCCGTGCTCACTGGCTAAGTGGTTGGTCGTTGCTATGTTAAAGTTATCACACATCTGCATTTCACGCTGAATTCTTTAGCTTTCCGAATCCACTTTGTTTTTTTTTCTCTCATTCTTCTTTAAGTTACGCGTACTACAGCTGTTATGCCCGAACTTTCTTAGGTTTCACTTTACTATACCAGAACCTACCACTAAGCTTCGAGCTGTACTCGGCGCGTCACGATCGCTCTGGGGAACGTAGGTATTCATTAACGAAGAAATCAATCATGAACCGAATGTAGTTTTGGTTGCAACTGACTATACCGGTCATATTTGCTTATTCGACTGCACAGACCGGAAGTGAGAAATTTAAGATTGAGCTTTGCTAACAAACCTCTCACAGAGGCGAGGTGCTGGTGACGTAAGGCTAGTGCGGACGTAGAACGTGCTTTCCCATGTGAAATGATTGCCTGCTTCTGTAGGTATATGTTAATTAGTATATTGTGGGTGTTAATTAGACAGTTTTCAACCTTGAAGTCTGGGCAACATGGCGGATTCTCACACCAACCGTTACGCCATAATATTAATACTGACGTCATTATGTGTCTCGAACGGTGTCCTCTTGCGATGCAGTTATATGAACTAAGTTCGTGACACTCAATCACACGATTTGGAGAAAGTGCTCGCGCTATATAAATTATTGTTTTAGAATATACGTTCATACGTCACCTAAATAAAACTAAAAGTTTAGAAGTGTTGCACACAGAGTAGAAAAAATAGATAGAAAATATTTGAATAATATTAAGCTTGGGATCTTGTGAATCACTAAGAAATTTCTCACAAAGTCCAACTGACGCGCCGAGTCTTCTACTATGCGCTGCCGATGTTCCCAGTGCACGGGCACACACTGTGCAGTGTCTGCAGTGCCTCTCAGAACGTTCTAAGAAGCTGGACCACATGTACAGTACTCCCAATCCCTTTCAGCGCCCTGGCCCCGCCGCAGTGGTCTAGTGGCTAAGGTACTCGTCTGCTGACCAGCAGGTCGCGGGATTGAATCCCGGCTGCGGCGGCTGCATTTCCGATAGAGGCGGAAATGTTGTAGGCCCGTGTGCTCAGATTCGGGTGCACGTTAAAGAATCCCAGGAGGTCGAATATTCCGGAGCCCTCCACTACAGCGTCTCTCATAATCATATGGTGGTTTTGGGACGTTAAACACCACATATCAATGAATCAGCGTACTGTGCGACACTGCAGCACTGTACAGTCTGTCCCAGTGCCTCTCAACGAGCTGCAATACACTGACGCTGACACACCATGCAGCATTTCTAGTGAAGTACAATGCCCTTAAAGGCACTGCAAGGCACTGTAAACGTACTTTTACCGTTAGGTAAGACAGAAAAACTGCGAACAAGCAGAACGAAACAATAAGAACAAGTTCTTTGCATACTTTAACTAACACGTCTCATCGCAGAGTCATTTAATGGATAGGCAATAAACGTTCACGCAAAGTTGTAGCTTGGGCACATGTAATATTTACATTTTCATGAACACCAAATTGTTCTTGTCACACAACCTCCAAACACGATTTTCAGCACAGTTATTATATGTGAGAGAAATAGTGAATATGTCAGCAGCTACAGCAAGCAGAACGTAGAATTGCCTTTTTGTCGTCAGGCGTAGGATTGCCTTTTTGTCATCAGATAAATTTCTCAATGCTAGGAAACAAAAAAATTGAAACGCGAAGCTTAGATGTGTTTACTCTGTACAAAAATTATTTATCGCTGTTTCATGACCTACAAAAAAATGTTATGTACACCAGCAATGAACGTATCAAGTATCTGCAGATTGCATAAAAGTGTTGCAAAATTAAGGATTGCTTTATAAAGGCCCCCTTACATAACGGAACCTATTTCACACCTATGTGCAGTAGCAGATGCCGTTTACCGACTTGCGATAGCCCCTAGTTATTGATTAGGACTAACAAACAAAAAAGCGGAGGAAAGTATAGGGGTTTTTTGAACTTCTTAGGAAGCAAATGTGGAGATATAAAGTGAACGAAAACACAACTTTCTACTGGCAGGTACCGAAGCAGCGAGATTCGAATAATGCACCCGATGCTGAGCTGTACCAGTGGTCATCCTCCCATGCACTATAAGGGCTATATAAGTGCATTTAAACCTTCCAACGTTAGTCAGCACCGCTATAGTAGCCATACTGACAAGCGGGAAACACTCTACCAACTGATGTCACGAAGCACGTGATCTTCACACGAACTGGCTCATAAACAATCCCTCGCATTTTATTCGATGGAATAAAGTTTGCCCGTACCAGACCTTTGCTATGAATGAATAAATAAAAACGGGGCATTGCCTTCTTTCGTTCGTTCATTATTGCCAAAGCTTTTTAACTGAAACAGCACTACTTCTGAGTTTTCACGTATGGTTCATTTCGGGAAATCAATTGACGGCGTAAATAAATGGGGTGGACATATTCGCCGCAACGCCCACAGTCTGTGTTACACGAAATGACCGTTTACACCTGCATTTCAGATGATAACACTCCTGTCCATCGACAGTTTCTAATTTCTGCATTACGAAACTCTGAATTCTGAGACATCAGAATTTCAAAATTTCTGAAATCAAGGGAGTATTAGTGTACCTGCATAATAAACCTACATAGGCAACACAAACCACAGAGCCTATACCTGTTGAACACAGAGACGCGCAGACCAGTCACCGCTCCCAGGCTTGTCACGGCTGTCACTTCCCGTTGTCTTACAAGCGGGTGGTATTCGGCAAGTGGCACTGCGCTTAGCAAGAAAGCCACAAGACACGCCGCGCATATGACCAGTACCGCACCTGCACGTATACACCCAAGCACGCTATTAGTGCTATGTTGAACATTTGTTGATGCAGTAGAATAAAATGGGAATTCACGAAAGTAAAGGGTCAACAAGTGCTTTTTGATTTGCTTTACGAAGACACCATAGTTAACCCCCAGTGACTCTTGACTATGCTTTTAGTTTTGCACCCAACGAAAGAAAACTAACTCCACGCGAAGGCTATCCAGAGAGGGCAAACTAAGAAGTCAAACGAATCGCTCGAATCGAAGCGACTGACCGCTCCTGTAGAAAGCACATGGATGCAATTGCCAATAAGTTTGTGCGTATGCGTATGTTTGCGCACATATGAACAAGCTTGAGCATACGCGCAAGTTGTTTAACATGCCAAAACCACAATAATCTTATGAGACACGCCATTGTAGCGGAGGGCTTCGAAAATTTCTAACATCTGGTACGCGCATTGACATCACACTAGTCGTCGTTTCACCTTCATCGAAATGCGACCGGGCTAGACTGACGACGTTTTGGCTTAGTACTTGTTGTGTAGTGACCACGAAGGCACTCCCCTATTAGGTGGCAGGGGGGCTGTGAAGGTTCATTGCAAAGGCACTCCCCTCATAGGTGGTAGGGGGGCTGTGAAGGTTCATTGCAGCGGCGTCACCCTTCCCTATCAAAACAATGTATGAGGCAGACTCTGCGCTTCCTACTAGTATAGGTGGCGCGCACGATCACTCCTTGCAGAAATCACTAAATTGTCTTTTTTTGGTGAGAGAGGAAAGGTGGTGAAGCAGTCGCTAAAGTGATTGCACACTAGTCGTCACGCACAGCAACACTTCACCGAGAGTTATTGCGTAAGAGATTGTGCATATACGTACACGGCCACTCTGGGGGTAATTTGTCAAGACACGCGCTTTCTCTGGCAAATGGCGGAGCACAGTGAAGAAAGTTTCTCACAAAACTACTGCTGCTGCATGATTGCTAATGAAAGACGGCACGTCAAGCATCCTGCCAAATATAGTATATAGTTATTGAAATTTGGCCTGCTTTGTGTACCAGGAGCACCTCGTATCACAAAAAAGTCTTGGAACTGCAGGTGTGGCGCTGTACCACTATTTTGAAAAGTGGCATTTTCTTCTTCAAGACTGCAACTGTCTGTACTTTCGCGAGTGTGGAAGGCATATACACGCGCTGATGCACACCCAACAAGAGGTTTCATTATCATCAGGGCAGTGAGCACTATGAGCACGCTGGCAAATCTACCCGCCACTGTTAGGCCTCGGCAACTACTACCTCATGCATTTCCGATGGAGGCGGAAATGTTGTAGGCCCGTGTGCTCAGATTTGGGCGCACGTTAAAGAACCTCAGGTGGTCGAAATTTCCGGAGCCCTCCACTACGGCGTCTCTCATAATCATATAGTGGTTTTGGGACGTTAAACCCCACATATCAATCAAAACTACTACCTCAGAGGAGCAGTACTACATCTCTGTAAGGTTGAAGATTGATAAGTGCCCCAAAACCACCATGTGATTATGAGCGACGCCGTAGTGGAGGACTGCGGAAATTTTGACCACCTCGTGTTCTCTAACGTGCAACCAAATATGAGCACGCGGGCCTACAGCATTTTTGTCTCCATCGAAAATGCCGCCGCCAAAGTAAGGATTTGATCCCACGACCTGCGGGTCAGCAGCCGAGTACCTTCGCCACTAGACGACTGTGGCGGGGCTTCTCTGAAAGGTTACGCATACTATATTTGAATATTCTTTTTTCTTAGCAAATGTCAACAAAATAAATGTGAACTTACAGACAACACAAATGTAGAGCTTGGCGTTGGGGTCGCCCATGCTGTTTATCGGTCTCTGACGCTTTTCCCAACCGCCGCATCCGAGTTATTCTTCTTCTTTGTCGACTTCCCTGCAACGCGAAGATAGCACGCGTCAATTATGATGATGATGATTATACCCCTACTGCGGCACAAGCGTGTTTGTTTTCATGATGTACAAAACCAGCGCAAAAAAGACGACACTGTCTTTTTTGCGCTGGTTTTGTACATCATGAAGCTTAACCAACTCGCCCAGTTTAGCACGATGCTTGCCTGCTTGCGTGCTTGTTCTGAAACACTGACTTCTTTGCCCACTAAGAGAAATGGACCTATACGACGACTGTTAATGCTGCTGTTGCTTTCCTAGTCTCTGGCTCAAGCCAACTGAGAAGTACTTACAAAAGTTTGGGCCGTTTCATAAATAGAAGAAGACTTATGCTTCGGCTAGTAACATACACTTTGTTTAAGTTTTTAAATCCTTATAAGAAAAACAGCGCGCAAATGAACGTAACGAATATAGATAAAGTGCTTGCGTTGTGTCAGCTATCTTCAACCCCGTCCGTTCGAGCGCTGTTTTTCTCATAAGGGTTTACAAATTTCTGGGAAATACCGTAATATGGAAATGTAAAGATTTTGTATATTAGAAACCAGACAAATTTCGGTGTGGATAACATGTAGCATACGTAACATACATCGATTCATCGTGAGTGTTGTCGTCTTCTGAATTTTTCCCTGCGTTTTCATGAAACTAAATCACGTAAAAGGGATCACATATAGAATGGGATTGTTTCGAAAATTGCAATTTTAATAAACTGAATTCAGGCTTCTTCATCGTCGAAGACTGCACTAAATATCGGCGTTGTGAAAATGAACGTCACACTCTCAAACGCAATAAAATACACACAGTGCATTCACAAAAGCTTGTCTAGATTTTCTGGTACGTTACGTATTATGCTCAGAATAGTTTGTTCTTTTTTTTTGTTCTCCTTTTTTTTTGTTGCAAGGCAAACACGGGTCAGTACTGACGATATCCCATTCGAAGTACTGTACACTCTCTTTTGACTGAAAAACCAAAGCACTTGACCAAGGAAATCAATCTCTTAAATGAAAGTTCAATGAATAGAATTTTCACTGGAACACGAAACGTGGTCCGCGGTGCAGTAGAAATGACGTTATACGAGTGAAATGCAATTATTTTGACAATATTTACCTATTTTTCATTTGGACTGGCGCACTAAAGTGTGACTTGAGGCAAAGCTCTCGCGGGAGTGGTTGAGAGTCTATGTTTTCGAGCATTGCCTCTGGCAAAGTTTTCACAGCGAAAGCTGCTACGAGATCACAACAATGATCAAGAGCGCAGCGGTTGCCCACTGCCGCCGCCGGTGTCTGTAAGCACTATCACGCGAAATAAAGGGAAAAATGTTAGTATACAAGACCATTAACAACAAATTGAACGTGAACTTAGGTCTTCTGTGTACCAGCCTACAGTTTTCCACTACTAAGCCAGACCTGTGCTTGACACTCCACTGCAAATTGACCTTAGGCAGGCTTTGTGTGGGCAAAGGAAGCGCGTTAGTATAAGTAATGAAGCATTTTAGATTAATGAAGAAACAACCAGGCGTTAGACAATGCAAAATGCGTAACGAGTGGGCCATCGAATGCGCCAAGCCATTGCTAAACCTTCCGGAATATTTGGGGCCTCTGCGTTGGGACACTCAGACAGGATTGTTTTCAAAGCTGTGGTAAAGTTTACATGCGATTCAAATAGATTTTCGTTTGTATCAACCGCTAGTAATTCTTCATTATGTCTCCTTAATCAAAAAATTTTCGGCCATTGGGAGGTTACCCACATAGTCCAAGCTAATATTAGTATCCTTCAACACTACAATAAAAATTTCATCTCTATGAACTGCCCGACTCTTGACGGAACCCCTGAGCGGGTAGGTGCCAGTCTTGTCTTGTCTTGTCTTGTCTTGTCTCCTAGAAGATTTTGGCGACACTGTTTCAAGGAGCAACATCATCCTCTTCTTCATCGTCGTCAGCCACTGCATCGAAAATTTGCAATAAAATATTTTCTTGCAATTCCGTAGTGGGTACTACGCTTCTCCGAAGAATGGTGAAGGATGGTATAGTGATTTCCTGGCTGCTACAGAAGAATCGTTTGATATTCATTTATATATGGGGTTTAGCGTACCAGGTCCCCATATGATTATCAGAGAATCCGTCGTGGAGGGCTTCGAAACTCTCGATCACCTAGGGTTCTTCAACGCGCACCCCAATCTGAGCACACAACCCTTTTCGCCTCCATCGAAAATGCAGCCGCCGAAGCCGGGATTGGATCCCGGGACCTGCGGGTCTCCAGCCGAGTATCTTGGCCACCAGACCACGGCGTTGGGGCTACTACAAGAAAATTATGAATATTTATGGCGTAATGAGTACCTTGTAAGTGTGGTTGTAGACGTCAACACAGTGCCTGGAATACTTACCGTTGCCCAAATAGTGTTAAAAAAAACATCTGAAAAGCTGCTCTTCCGGCTTTACAGGTGACTGTGCTGCGCGTTACGCGCAGGCCTGGCATTTTCTTTTCTTTTTCTTTTTTTTTGCCATGACATGAAGTTTAGCATCGTTCTAATATAGCCCTAAGCCTCCGCTGCAGAAACAGTATTTTAACCTGCCTAGGCCATTTCGACTCCATCGTCACACTCTTTTTTTGCTTACGCACAAGTACGCGGGTTTGAATCCCGGCGGCGCCGGCTGCGTTTTCGATGGACCCGAAAATGCTCCAGGCCCGGGTGTTCAGACACGGTCGTTGGATGAATACCCTGCGCTTTCTCATCCAGCGGCCGTGGCTTAGATTGGGGTGTGCGTTAAGAACCTTAAGTGAACGAAATTTCCGCAGCAGTAAACTCCACATATAAATCAATCCGGACAAGTAGTATAATCACATTCTACAAATCCGATAGTTCTGCGTTATATATATATATATATATATATATATATATATAGATATATATATATATATATATATATATATATATATATAGTGCGGCACTCGTTTTCGTTTCCCGCGCAGCCGCCTTGCCTCCGCAAGCGGTGATGTTGCACCACCACGCATAGGTGATGGGTGGGCGATTTGGGGGTGGCACGGATCAGCTCTATGCAGCGTTGCATCGCGCAAAACTTCATTGAATTCAATCAGTTTGGGTGCGCAGTTTCGGCTATCGTATGCATAGGAAAATCACTGCGTATGATTTTTTTAAAAATTTCGTATACTAGAATATTCGTTGAACCACCGTTCGTAAACGTGAGAGCCCACTGTACCGCAGTTGAATGTACGCAATAATATTACTGCAAAGTGAACACAGCGTTCAGGAACTGCCCTTTTCAAGAGTCTAAAAACGGAAAACGAAATCTGCATTACGTCCGTCAAGAGGAAGACCTCGATGTTCTCTCTTGTGCGAATTGGACTTAGGAATGCGTACTTCGAACGACCCATATTCGTTGCAGATGCGCCTGACGTTCGTTTGTCATAGGTGCTGCCGGCAGCCCGGCGGCATGGCCCTACGCTGGACGCCTGCATTCCTGATTGCACGCCTTCAATCGCAGCATTCAATCTTGAGATATCGCCTGGGGCTCGACCGACCAACCTCCTTGGGCCACGACAGGCACCACGACTGCCGCCTTGATCGGCTGGCTGTTCGGCCAGTCCACGTGACCACGCTGCCAGAGACGCCTCTTTCAATCAAAACGGGCACCGTTCGTCATTGCCTACGCAGCTTGACCTTTTAATAAACGCAGACGCGGCGCCATACAGTCGGACCAAAGTAAAGATCGCAAACGAGCTCAGCGACAGGGAGTGTTGGTGGTGGCCCCATTTTTAGAGTCTAGGTGCGTGTCGATCTCGTCTTCATCAGCGGCTTGACAGGCACCGGGGCCTATGGGTAGAAGTAGGAAGGAGTGCGCCTATCTCGCATGCCAAGATTCCTCGCAGGAACAGAATGCTTTTCCTTTGAAGGATGAGCGCCCGGCAGTGCAGTCGCGTTGTTGTACTGTGTATCACCATGACATCGTCTGCGGAAAGGACATTCTTGGGGAGGCGATCCGACCGCATGACTGAGAAAATCGATCGTAGGAAACAGTTTGTTCGAGGGCCCAAGACACCAAATGGTTAAAAGTGGGTATCTTAAATGCCCTATTGAGGGCAGCCAATAAGTAGCTCCTCAGTTGCTAGTAATTACAGATATCTGTTATTTTCACTGTTCATCAGAGATCGATGTAAGGTCGATGTAAACCTGGTCGACGGATCCGGTCTAAAGTAAACAGGCCCAATTTTTAACATTGGCAATTCAGTGTCACTCGCGTGTAATGAAGGTTCATGTAAGAATTGATTAGGAATCATTGCAAATACTTCGAAATTTTCAATGTTCATGGTGGTGTCCACTTATATTAACGGTGAGTTGAACAAATAATAGGTATCGGAGGCCAGAATGAAATATGAGATTGTCGTAAAGTCAAACTAAGACTTCAAGTATTCCATAAAATTCTATATGCACCATTCACCTGTGAGGCACGAGATCTGGATGGGTGATTGAACGAACTTTATCAAGGTCGAATGCATCCCGCTAGTGGCATCACTCGAAGCGGGCCCCGCTCCGACGTTGCGGCCGAAAAATCTAGCTCTTCAGCCACTTCATTCGCTGGCCCTTCGGACTGCCCATATATATGTCCATTTAATGTCGGACGGCGTAGAAATGCGTTTCAACGCCCTTCAGCGTTTTTTTTTATCAGAATAGTGACCATAATCATCAGAACGACAATCCTCCGTAGTGGAAATGAGCCATATGAGAAATAATTCTTCTTCGTCGTCATCATCATCGTTATAAGAAACGTCTAACGCGAATCCCGAAACACGTACTTTCGGATCAGTTTATGGCGTACCAAAACCCACCCACTTCAGTTCTGCTAGAAGAGCGAACGTGAAGCCCAGCTGCTAAGACCAGCTCGACCTCACCCCTTCCTTCCGTAACATCAAACGTCGCTGCTGCGTTATGCTGCCCTGACACCACATGATGCGCACCCTTGCTGCTACGCAGGTCGCCCGAATCTACCGGGCGTATGGGCTCGTTTGGCATTGGTCAGTCCTTGTCCACTCACTCAGTCCAGTGGCTTTTGTCTTGATGGTCATGGACAAGAGAAAGATATAAAGAAAGGGGGGGCCCTCATACTTATAACTGTTGCTAGCTACATCGGCACTATCTCTTTTGTCAAGCTCTTTCTCGCACCTTTCATATTCTTGATCCACACACTTCTGAACCTCGAAATAGATCTGCGTGCCAGTACCATAGTGCGAAGTGGCTGTTTGAACGCTGAGAGAAAGTCGAGCGCTGTAAAAGGCCGTCTTTAGCGCCACAGTCGCCTGCAACACGATGCGCAGCCTTGAATGATATGGAGTAAATATATCTAAAGTTTGTTTGATTTCTACTATTTTGTTTATAATTTTGCAATATGCTACGAGTATCACATTTTGTATTTTAATGTTGTGTAACAAAGATGCTCTGTTGAAATGTTGTTTTGTGATGAATTTATTTGTGTTTAATTCGCGCTGCGTTACAAGACTATGCTAATGTTTGTTGTATTTTTGTGCAATATTGTATTCAAAATATTTATTAGATATGCAGATGCTTTGTGGCCTGCGTTCCACACTGTATTTAGGAGCAGATGCCATTTGTCAGACTGTATAGCCTTTAGTCTTCACTCCTGCTCCTGCAAGTTTTTTTCAAGGCGAATAAACTTTAAATACAATTCAATTCAAGAGAGTGGACTGAGCAAAAGTCGCTTCCTATTTAGTGCCTGGTAAGAAAATAAAAAAGTAAATGAAAACAAAATATCAGAAGGAGATGACTGGCCACCCATGTGGGAGAACAATGCGAGTGATTTTCGCTGCTTTATTTCGTCTTCTCTCGTCACTCTTTTGTCATCGGAGTAGCTGCCAACAAATTTCGCTCGAGTTCGCGCCTGTCCTTTAAATTCTGGCGTACGCATTGTTCTAGGTCAGCCTTTGCGAAAGAATCGCACTGACCTTTCGTTTTTATTTCCCAGCTCGGCGTCGTCGCGTTATAATCCTTTTTTTTTTTGGAAGGGGGGGGGGTGCCCTTTAGCCACAAAGAACGCTCTTGAGCGCGGAATAAAAAACCGCGACAAGAGGTCGTACAGAGGTCAACGCAAACGTACATAACGCTGCCGGGAAACATGCAGATATGGGTATACGCCGCGCCCCCAGGAAGACGCTAAACAAGGCAGTCTTGAACCCCGTCACTTGGACAACCCTTGAACCCTGTTCCTCTCCGTTTTCTCTTCCTTGCGCGACTTTTTCACGCGCCTGGGGAACGAGAGCGTAGAAAAAGTGAGGACATGGATGAAAAACATAAGAGACGGAGTCGACGCTGGCAGGAGATCTTTGCCCACTTCCTCCTCGGGCGTTGTTTCGCCTCCTTTTGCAGTCGGAAGGAAGGACGGAAGACAGAACACTCTGTGGCAATATCAGCACAGACGCGCGAGTGGTGCTGCAAATGCACGCCACCATTGTCGGCAACCGGGTCGAACATGCCTCGCTTCGCTGAGCCGCATTTGCTCTACCCTCTCCCCCAACCGTTTCACTGTCCTCTCTTTCCTTCCATCTTGCTCTCTCCCTCTCTTGTTATTTTTCCATACCGAGCCCCTTGGCCTTGTGCTAACAAAACCGAGGCACGCTTAGCGCCGACGGCTGTTTACTCAGCGTCCTTCCTACACTCCTGGCCTATCGTCAAGATTCCCTCATTTTTTATTTTGACGTTCGGGTTTACGCCTATAGGTAAACAGAAGCACGGTGCCTGCCGATGCCTTCGCTAAGAGCTTTTGCGTTGAGCTGCGCGCTCCTATACGGGAGTCAGCGCAACGCGCCAGCTCATTTCATATGCAGAGGACTCTGAGCGTTGCGCGGGCTTTCACGCGTTCTCGCTAGGCTCACGCGTCTTCAGGAGAAGGAGGGAGGGATGTTTGCGTTGGACGAAACTGGAATACGTTGAGCCACGGACGTGCAGTAGCACCTGCGCTCGGCGGGGCTGCTGGGACGGTGCGACTGTTATGTTTGATGCCGGCCAGTTGCCTTTATACCGCTCATTTTGTACGCCCCCTTGCTCCTCGGCCGTGCTTGGGTTGCGCAGTGCAAACTTTGAATTGTTCTTGCTGTATTCAAATTTCGTTGCAGCTTTGTGTTCTTGTAAGTAGGCGTTCAAGACAATATATAAAGAAGATAAAATTACTTTTTTTGTGTTTACGTTTCATGTTCAGAAAAGAATAACCTGCATGTGGTTATACTGTTTCTAAATTCTACTGGTGGTGAGTAAAAAAATCGTAAGCTGCACAGTCGTACTTTTGCAAAGGCATATGCATGAATGCTTGCCTGCTTCATTTTCTAACCTAGTACGTGCATGCCAAATAATTACGTGTATCAAACACATCTCTTTAAATATGCCTGAAGCAAAGCTTAAGGGAATTAGCTATTTAAATGCCTACAGTTAAGTTTGTTTATACCTTAGATACAAGCGTTACATGCGTGTGAGAGGGAAACTATGCATTTTAGACCACAGTGAGACAATGCAATTTTCATATAGTATTGACAATCCTGCAACAGCTAGAGTGATTCATTTTGCCCAGACATTACTCAATAATTTTAATTAAGCAATGATTGATAAGTCATAACAGAAACCGAAACACGGAGCTCCTCCGTTTTTCAAGGTAGGTATCGCATGACGTCACGAAATACGTATTCGATGACGTCACGAAATCGGCTACACACCACCGCTGCTGGCCAAGGTGTCAACATAGCTCACTTGTCTCTTCTGACGCACGAAAAGCAAATCGGTGATGTCACCCGACGTGCAATCAAGTTGTGCCAGCTCGTCTGAACTCACCAGCGACAAGTTCAGCGATGATTGCAGCTACCATGCATGTGAGTGTGGAAGCACCGCCTTTTGATTTCAAGCTGCCGGCGCTGAAGCATATGACGGGCTCCGAATCCACCTCATCGTCCTCAATATTGGGGAAGACCCGACGCCAACGACGACTAATGCGTCGAATGCAGCTGACAAAGCTGATATGTGCTCGTGTAGTCGCCGTCGCCTCGTAGAAAAAAAAAAGCGCGCGCTGTATCCGTCTGCTGGGCAAGGCGTTGTTTTGGAAAAGAGTAGGCATTTACGTCACATATACCGGGTGGTCCGCGTTCAAACGTGAGACTCCGGAATTGGCTTCCAGTTTTTAAACTAAAGTTTATAATCAACTAGAAAACTTACGGTTGTATAATTTGGCATATATCGCCACGGTACGGACGAGAACACATGTTCAAAGTTTTATTGAAATCGGTGAATATCGGGAAATCACTGGGGTTCTTATTTAAGGAGAGTGGTAATTTATTTAAACAAATACTAAATAGGCGCCGTGCTCGTCAGCAGAAATTTATATGCCGTGTATATTTAGCATATTTTGGACTCAATCACATTTTGGACCTTATATTTAGACTCAATTTTACGGCCGTAATCTGTTTTCTAAGTTTTCAATTGAAATGCCGTTCATTGTTCATTTAGCGTTGCTTTTTGCACCCTGTCTGGCTTTCGATTCGCAGAAACACAGACAAATGATGACTGAAAAACTGGTGAAGTACCGGAAAACCAGGGAAATAATCAGAAAGAGACGACGAAGGCGGCCCATTGGTTCCCTTGCTTACTGCGAGTCGCTTCTATAGTTGCTTCTTTGCCAATCCGATTCCACCGTACAATTACGGTACACCAGTAGACGGGTCCAGCAAGTATCGGCCTATTTGTGAATGGCTCCTCAACAAGCAAAATTAGGTGACTTCTTGTTAAATCAATCAACAAGATACCATAAAACAAAGCTTGACCACGGAGGCAAGCGCTCTTCTTGTCGAAATTTTCTCGCGAGATCACCCCGAAGTTTATTAATAAGCGTCATTTCACAAACAGTGGTCAAAGTCTCGGAAGGCTCTTGATGTAGATCGGGAGGTGGATATAACAGCACTCTGTGAATTGCAGAAAAACCCGACTCAAGCTAAACAGTAAGAACTAGTCACCAGTATAGCAGGTGGATAAATTAAGATAGACCCTTACAGCTTTCAGTGAACCACACTTTTCAGTGTTTCAAAGACAGTGCACTCAAAGATTACTTTCTCCCACTATGACGCGGCTGAAGACCTCTCGAAAGCCCAATTGTTTGAGATCGTAGAAAGTCGCCAATCAATCAGTGAGCACTATATCATCAATGCGAAAAATGACGAGTAACACAACACTTGCGCCGAGAAACAAGTAATCCTCATCCACACACGACTGACTGAGAATGGTTTCTGAAACGTAGTTTATGAACATACCTCTGTTATATATGTGTGTAAAACTTTTTTGATTTTTCTCGATGGTCACAAATTGTATGGTCAAAACTTTTTTTCGTATGCTGGAAACCCTTTGATTTTTTTCACCGTTCACAACTCTCCATTTTCATGTGCTGGCTACGTTCTGTCTCCAGTTCTTGAATTTCTATTCTAATTGAAGTTTTCATTGCTTATTGCTCTCAGCGTTCAATTTGTCTGGATATGTGGGATTTGAGGCTTGTTAGAAATTACATTTCTGCGTGTATAAAGTGCACCAGTCACCTCACCTGCCTTTCTAGGCCACTTTCTAAGACTTTACTTTTAGGCAAGTATACCAGCAATTATTTTTCTCTCTTACTTTCACGTTTTCTTGTTCCTGCAATAGAAAAGCAGCGTTCATCGTACTAGGTTTCAAGGCTGAATTTTCAAAATATCCTGATTTATTTCGCTCCGTGATATCGCGTGTCTCTTAGACCTGTACGAAAATCAGCTGTAGAAGCTCGCTTCTTCCAACTAGGCGATGCCGCCCGAACCACAAAAAACGGCCGGTCCGTGTGACCGCGTTTCTTCTCACCGCCATACTGTGCCTCACACTCTGAAGGTTCCGCAAAGAACAAGTTACGAGGAAGGAGAGAGTGGAAGAGAACCTGAATAAGAGCAAGAAGAGAAAAGACGTCACTCCTACACAACCACAAGGGCCTCTGAAAAGCGAAGGTCTCCACTCTCTGTTCTGAGTCCCCCGCAAGAGAGCCCGAGTCTTGGAGCAGCAGCGGCATTCTCGGGGTTCGATATCGATTCGCGCGTTCTGGGGCTCCAAAAGCGCGATGGGGGGAAGGCAAGCGATGAGCGCAGGCACGCATCAGCGGTATCTGCTTTGCAGCACGGCGGTCAGGAAACGAGGTCACATCGGCAACCTCGGTAACGCTGCGGCGAGAAAACAGATGCCGCCACCAGTAGGCGCAGGCGTTATGCCCTTCCTCCCCTCTTCCCCGTGGTTCTCTTGCCCTTCAACTTATCTCACCCTTGCCACTCACTTCAACAGTCGGCCACACCAGCAAGCTGTACTACACACGATCCGGGAGAGGCGGCTATGTAAGCCGCCGCGCCTCTTTTTACGACCGCCGGCTCCGGCCAAGGCGATATAGTGGCCCTGGCTAAGGCATTGAAGGCGGTGGAGGAGCGTGAGAGTGGTTGTTGGATCGATATGTAGGGCGTGCGGGGTTTGAGCACGGAGAAGAGTTGAAGGGGTGCACCCGCGTATGCTGCTGCACGTGGCCCACGGTTCTTTTTTTTACAAGCGGGACCTCGAGTCGGCTGCGCTCTGTGTCCGGGTCGTAAAGCCAGCGATGATGACACCTCCCTCCTTTATTCCTTTACCCTCTCTGTCTTTCCCTCTCTGTCTTTCCCTCACTCTTCTACATCCTTGCGCTCAGCGGGGTTTATGGACGAGCGAGCAGAGGCAGGCTCTAGAAATTGGCGCCCATTCTCCCCTACACTTTCACATCTTTCGCCCCCTTTTCCGAGTATACCAGAGGCACGCGCCGCTTGCTCCACGGCTTGCATATGCAAAGGAGCACGCTCCCGAGCGAGCGTCTCGATTTACGCGGTACTCTCGTGGGGCCGGCCCACCAACTGCGAACTCCAGCAAGCCCTGGAGCTTTTCTTATGTGAATTTCACAACTGCGCCATGGTCGGGCATGTGCTATCTTCCTGTATCAACGCGTCGTCGTATTTTCTCCTCAAATGTGTTCCGTTCCGCCTTCGAGGACAATATGCCATAAAAATGATATATATATATATATATATATATATATATATATATATATATATATATCTTGTGAGATGACGTCAGGTACGAAGGAGTGACCGTTCTATTTTCCAACACAGGCGCGAGAGCCAGCAACCGAACATGAAGTGAGAAACTACGATGATGATTATCACGATGATTGGTATGCGCAAGTGAAGATGATGAACTACACAGTCGGCACTCACACGCTATATATATATATATATATATATATATATATATATATATATATATATATATATATATATCAGCTTCACAAAGCGCGTACGAAAATTCGGGATCGATCTAAGAAGGCCTTCTTGGAATACAGAGCACTTTGGCAGGAAAGTTTTCCTCTTGCTTTCCAGATCAACTTCTATTTATAGCTTATTCAAAATTGCGACCTTCGCTGAGTTCATGTGAAAACGAAGAGTCGACATTGCTAAAATGCTGCACACTCCTTCTAGTCGCCGTAGCGTGCTCCTTGCTGTTGAAGTAACCTTGCGTTTTCCCCATGTAGGCACCAATTTTGATTACTCTCACTGGCATCTGCCTGCCCGGAGTGTGCAAGACTATCCTGGGAGGCATATGCCAGTCACGACGAAGACGCCGCCATCGGTGTTCCACCTTGGATACGTCCAACCTTGAAGGTGTTCCACTCGTGTCCCACTTGCTGTTCCACTTGAAGGTGTTCCACTCATGTTTCCCTTGCTGTGGAACATGAGTCCCGAGCATAACGCGGAACACCGGCGCAACCGTGTTATGTATACACCAGAACACAGCAAGTTTAGTGCTTGCTGCCATATTGAAAAGCGTGTGGCACCGTATGTTGCAAGTGCGGCGAAGCAACACTCTCAACTGCCAGGCGAGCAGACACTCTGCAAACCAAACACGAAACTTCACAACGCAAGTCTGGCTGTAAGCATGTTTCGCGCTGTCCATGTGCTGGAATTTTATGCTGATTTTGTGAGAAGCGTCAAGGAAAACATTCTCGGCAGTCCAGAATGTCTGCAGCACGTGCATTGCAGACTACAGAAGCAGCGTCATCAGGTACGTACTATTGTGATTGAAAGAAACGCGAACAGCGGAAAGCGTTGCTTTCGACACTGTCGAACTGCGGCGTGCCTTGGCTGTGACAAAGCAGAACTTGTGCTGTAAGTCAGCGTCCACGTAGCACTGGAATCTCGTTCCGACTTACTCTCTTGCACCACATGTGTATCAATTGCCAGTCCTGCCGGGCACCCGGAACACACACGCGCTGTAAAAGTGCCCCCAGAACAAGATTTTAAAATGCTACGGTGACGCCGGCCGAAATCACGTGTAGATTCGCCTATAGTTCTTTGCATCGCGATAGTTTGTCATTACAGTTGTACTAAACATGTGCGGTGCATGCATCTACGCGTGAGTCGTAATACGTATATCCTATTATAGACATGCGGCCTGCGAAAAAGTACGGCAATAGTTTTGTGCCTCATACTACAGGCATACTGCACGCAAATAGCTGCTGTAAAATGAAACTGCTGGAGTCGCGCTTGAATACACGCAATGAATGTACTTACTTGTACACTTCACCGAGCTCGTAGTTTTTCCTGCTGATTGCGATTACATCCTAAGCCGACGTTTTTCGTTGCGGACTGAAATCTGCGCAATCGAAAAACACCGCACCGGCACGATTCCCCCGATGCGCTGTGAAATTCACAGGCAGTGCTCAGCAATCTCTTCCCCTTGCGCTGGTTGTTGTCGCATCAGATGATAGCGCAGTGGTACCCAGATGACATTTTATAAGCGGGCGCAGCGTGAACAGGCGCTTTTTCGCATTTTAAACTCCCAGAGCCACTGCATGCCATTTTTAGTATATGTTCTTTGGAAGTACTAGAAATCCGCAGGGTGCTAAATCCGGAACCCTTCCCCTGCGGTTGGCCGCTGCCCTGGGCAGCCCTAGCTTCGGTGACCAACTCTGGGCCGTCCAGCAGGCCCGCGAGACGGCGGTAAGGCAAGGTCTTGACGTCCCCACGCGGGAGACCTAAGGTCCGGTCGGTGAAAGCTCTTACCAACCAACCAACTGCATGCCATCATAGTGAGGCGCCCCTTGGCAGTTGCAAACAAATTATGGCGTCTCTGGGAGCAGGCGTATACCGCCGAAGACACCTGGGTGTGAGATAGGCCTGCTCTCGTCTATACCCGATGCGCATGCTTAGCGACATGCCCGAAACTAACACATTATACACTGATTCTGCACGATGCCGCAACGGGTATTCCGCGGTAGTGTAGGATGGCAATGAAACATTACTTACGGCCGACTCTTTGCGGAGTTCAGCAGAGGCAAAATTTTTGGTATTGCGCTTGCTGTCCAACACACTCCCCGTATCCTGCGGAGGTTTACATATTGTTACGTCTACCATAGGTGTTTGGGGTTTATTGATACAAGGCTAGAATGACGAGCCGTACGGGACCAGGATGCAAAAAAGATAATGTCTTGCTCGCTTCTTTCCCTGCTTGATTGTCCGGCATACACGTGTTGTAACATTTCTCCCCTCCAAGACAAAGCACGCTACACGTTTTATGCAGGGTCGCGCCCTACTGAAAGTTTTAAATGCGAAGTGTTTCTTATTGAACGTCAGCGACTTTGAGCGTTTCTATCTATCTATCTATCTATCTATCTATCTATCTATCTATCTATCTATCTATCTATCTATCTATCTATCTATCTATCTATCTATCTATCTATCTATCTATCTATCTAGCCGTTTGCATTTGGGTGCTCTTGTAATTGCCCCCTTAACTTGATTGATATTTGGGGTTTAACGTCCTAAAACCACCATATGATTATGAGAGACGCCGTGGTGGAGGACTCCGGAACTTTTGACCAACGGCGGTTCTTCAACGAGCACCCAAATCTGAGCCCACGGGCCTACAACGTTTCCGCTTCCATCGTAAATGCAGCCACCGCAGCCGGGATTCGATCCCACGACCTGCCCCCTTTGACTTGGCATGAACCAAAATTATCATGGGAGTGTAAGATGGTTAGACGCATATGACACGCTGGTCGAAACATGAATAACGTCACAATCCCGTCCCGTACGTCGTCAAACACATCCCGCCAGAGAGTGGCACATACACACAGGTGGGTATGTGCCACTGGTATGCGGGTATGTGCCACAGGTGATGCACACTTCGTATCTACCCAGGAACGACCAGAACACCCATGGGCAATTTCAACGCGTGAGCGTTAAGAAATACCTGGCATTGGTAGCGTCAACCCGATCAATGCAAATAATAAATGCCTGGGTCCCAGCTGGAATCGAAGCGAAGCATTCTGCGTAGCAGTAAAGCATTCTACCACAGAAGTACGCCAGGTCTCGGAACTACTTTTCAAACAGATGCTAATCTCCGTGAAGCGTCAATAGCGGTAGCAGTGTATACCTACTCAATTTTATAAACATTACATATGTATTCCTTTGATGCAGTCGTGACGTCGGGTTAACTTCAATTGTGGTTAGTTGCTGTGCGCTGAAGTTGGTTTATGTAGCAGTGTCCAGGCCCAGCATCCTTGCGAGCATCAGCGCTTCGTACCAGCTTATGGTGTTGCTAATGCGCATGTTCCAGTTGGCATCGTTGCGCAAGTGCAAATAACAGGTTATACAAACATCTGCAACTCTTCGACATATGTCTGTGCGTTCAATATTTATCCGTCTATTTAGCGTAATTTCATGACATGTCGCTCAATAACAAAATAGCGATATTCTCACCTACCCTTCGCATGCTTCGCATAACGTCCATTGCCAGGTACGTGGGATCTGCCGAATTTTTTTTTTGGCGATCCACGTGCTTGACCTCTGTCTTGCTTGAGCGTCTCCCACTATAACTTTGAGGCGTGCGATGCGGTATAGTCGACTGCGCTCATGCAGCCAAGGACAGCGAAAGGTCCTGGGTTGTGCGCGACCAGTCTTGGCACAAGCCAAGCTTGCGCAAAGGCTTCCACACCAATACGAGGTCTTCCGGATAATATGTGACCTCCTGGGGCTTGCTGTGATAACGTACTTTTGATCTATCTTGCGACGCTATTATGCGTAAGCGGGCAAGGCGGCAAGCTTCTTCGGCGAAACAGTAAGTTTCTGTCATAGCGATTTCTGCTAGAAAAAGTTTCTGCTGTGACTGCGTGGGTGAAGTGCACTTCCGCAAAAACGGAACATTCAACCACTTATTGCGTTATTTGCGATGATAACGCCAAGTGGGTATTTTTTCATGAATTAAGCAATTGTTGGCAAATGGCATTTCTACATAAGTTTCGTTCTTTGTAGCAATTATATTAATTACTATTGACTTATTTTGCTGGGGTCTCTTGACGTCATCGGGAGCATTCCCAAATACTCCACTTGTGGCGCATATGGCATATATCCTACACTGAACCTAATTTCTCGTTTAAGAAGTGTTGTTTATAATAATTGTTTATAACGTTGTATAAGTTCTCAAACAGTGATCTCTCATTTTAACGTCATTTGCCTTTCGTGTCTTTTTAATGTAGTGGCCCATCATACAGAAGCTGCCAGAAAGAATACATATACAAAACGACGGGAGTTCTAGCACTCAGGCTATTTTTTTCGTAACTCCTGTAGTCACCCACTGATTATTCCGACTGCAGCTTTTCTCATGACTACACCTTTCCCCATTTAAATAAAAAGTAACACTGAACTAGTTCTTAATGGAATCCATCGCACCAAATATACATAGACTACTTGATCGTTTTCGGAGGAAGCCGCTATGAGCCAATTTTTTTTTTAATCACCCTCAGCAGAATTCACGTGCAACTGCCTGTTTGTTCTAGGCTCTCTTTATTAAATCACGATCAAGACTGCAGACTGAAATACATAAGCAGACAAGCTTGGACATCAAGGAAACTGAGATCAGTGTTACTTGCTCCAGCTTCCACGCTTCTTTCGCGTATCTCAGATGACAGGTTTTACATATATATGGTGGGCGGGCTGGCTGTAGTCGTGCCTAAGAAAGGGCCGGTGTGGTTGCTGCATGCTTGCAAACATACATTCTTGGATACAGTTTAAAATATCTCAATTGAAACATTTTTTCACGTGCTGGGTTTCATGATTAGGTGCTGTCGTCCTTTGGACGGCATATAAATTTAGAAAACAGAGCAATACACAATTTTTGTAGTATAGATATATTGGGTAGTCCCACTGGTCGTGCTGCCATCGCGAGAGACCTACAAAACAAAAACAAGTGGGTAACAATGAAGATAGGACAGATTCTATTCAACGTATTCTCTTCCTGTTCTGTTGACACCTTACAAGGCATCGCGTAGTGTATACTTAATTTCGGAACATCGCGCCCATTTTGAAATTCGGACCTGCGAGCACATTCGCCGAAACAACCTTGATGACGTCTTCCTTTTCAGGGTTGAGCGACGCGTCCCGCTTCGAGACGTTCAAGAGTGAAACGGGGCGGACATCTTTAGCCACGCACGTCCGAAACGTCTTCGCCGAGGGTTTCCCACTCAGCGAGCACGTCAGCTCGGGAAGCATCCTTTGCGGCAAAGTAAAAAGATTGAAAAGTGTCGAAATGGGAAAGCAACAGAGCGAAACAAAGTGACCACACTCCCTGGTGGTGTTCGTATCCGTCACCTCGCGTGAAGGCCTCCAGGAAACTAATTACAAAGCGTCCATGGGATACTCTTCCGCTATTGCCCCCGAAGACCTTTTTTTTTCCACCCTCTCACCCTAGCCCTTTGTATTCTCTGTGCTTGTTTCGCGTGTTGTATTCCTCGCGGCTAATGGAGGCTCGCTTCGGTGGCGTTTATAGGAAGACGTGACCGCGGCATATTGTGTCGCTTCTTCTTTTCGCTGTGGTTACTTTTCACGTCATCCCCTCGGCACCATATGTCAATCTTGTAGCTCGAAGCCGTCCGTGCACGCCTACCATGTCACCTGTCTGCAACATGTGCGTATATCTACGATAAAGAGCACGCCTTCGCGGCAGTGCTTCACATTCGGGAACGATGTCGCGAATGGGACGAGTGTGGCGCTTTTTCCGTCGAATAAAAAAAGTACAGCTCTTATGTCACTATGGTTTATATTATAAATTGATACATCATGCATAACGGCGTGAAATGGGGGCTGTATAAATAAGATGTGCTGTGAATAAGAAAATCACACGCTTTTTTTTTTAATGTTTCACAACGACAAACAACGTACTCTCAAAAGTTAGCCCGCGTGGTGCTGTTTCTAGTGGTGTCAAAAGTAAGAGTGCGAAATGATTAGGCTTATCGTCTGCGTACGACGTTCACGACCATAGTGCCATCGTGAACGTTTCCAGCTTTCTAGCTTTTTTGGTAACGCATAATGTGAAGGAAATTCAATGTACGCAGCAAAATGTCTCACCATACAGTTCAGTAAGTTGCGAGTCACACTTGGGACTTCATTTCTGCATTGCTCGGTGGAAAAATAATGAGGAAGCTGCACAAGTCGAACCCATATCTCTCCTTCCTTATTTTGTGCAAGGTTGGATATACAATTTTCCTAATGTAGATTCGCACAAAGAGGACCACGACCATGGTAAAACGATATCATTTGCGTTTCTCTAGCCATGCTTCCTGTCGCAACGTTAATAAGTTTCACAAGTCGGCAGTCTTCAAGCAGTGCACTAGGCATGACGTTCACATCCTAGGCGCAAGTTCTAGGATCCCGTGTTCAGCTGCAACGCATGCTTCAACACGGCGATGTAAAGTAAGTGGGTGTGTCAGAAATAGTAACCCGTACAGCTGGTCATTACAACAACACTTGTTCTGATGGTAAATTCCCGAGCACTAGAGTAAGTATATTAGTTCCTTTCTTTCTTGTCTCACTACGAGCTTCTTCGAGGAACCAAGCAATTATGAACACCGACATGCTCGTACTACGCTAGTAGAACGGGGACAAATCAGAGGACACAACAAAAGGGCTAATTTAAATGAAGCTTTATTATGAAAACTACCGCAAATATAAACGCAACATGCGAGCGTGACAAGAGCATAAACCTGTGCATTACAACACAGAACCTCTCGCTTATCAACCTGCTAATAATTTTTGTTTTCAATGAGGCCAATGCATGGCACGCTTATACGAAGGCCATCCAGCTGTAGATTTTATTACGGGTGAAGTACCACACAAGACATCACTCTGTAAAATAAGGAAAACTACCAATTGATGTGCCACTAACCTACCACCAACTTTCTCAATATTATTGTGTCTAACTAAGAAAACAGGCCCTTAAATTTACACACTAAGCTTCTTTAGGTATCATTTCATTAGATTAGCAAAATTATGTCTTGATTATCATATGACTTACAGAATCAAGGAATACATTCGAAACAGTTGTGCCATTTTTCGTCGGCGCAGCAAACTAACCGAGCCACTGAAATAAAATGACAAGTGATGTGTATAAGGAGAAAGGAGAATTTTAAACATAAGATACGATACGACGCTGTGGTGAAATCCGGGCGTGACGTATATAGCCACAATTACCTTAACAGTCTTACACTCATGATTTCAAACAACCAAAGTGTCTATAACTGGAACATTTATATGTTTCTTTATTATCATCTGCTTGAACAGCCACGCTAGGGCCCCATAGCGCGAACGTGTTAGTCCAATCAGAGAAGATCTTTTTTTTTTGTTGCCTGAATCACTTACCTACAGCTCATCTTTCCCCCTTATTGACACGCCAAATAACATTCTGTGCCATATTCTAGCTCTGCATCGCAAAGGAAATTTTGTAGTCAAGTATATATGTTCAGAAATGATCTCCAACAGGCAGCAGTGAATGTAGATTCACGCCTTCAGCAGCCTTCATGCCTCTCCGTTCTAAAACGTGTGACTGGTACGGCTACTGATATTTATTCACCAGTGGTATACCAAAGCATTAAGGAAAGTATATTAAACGTTGCATTTCTAAATGTTATTTCCGTTTAGTTTGTATTGCGCTCATCTGTTATGTGAGCGCATGTAAAATAGTATATTAAAATTTGATAGTTCATCTAATAATTGATCGTTTGATGCAGACGCATTAACCAGAATTCGCAAAACCTTAGTCTTTGACTCTCATGGCCGAAATTGAAAGTTCCAGAATAATATTGCCTCATTTAGTCGATCTTCTGCAGCAAAATCTTCTAGCGTAGCCACGCACACACAAACACACAAACACACACGCACACACATTTACTAGTATCAAGACATCATTAACCTAAATTGCAATACATTGTTAATGACTTTCTAATGCACACTGCTAATGACTGAGCAATGTTAGAAGTGGCGCTCCGCGCATATCATGTTGCGCTGGGTATCATTCACATTGTTTAATTAAGTGTCACTCTACAATTGCTACAATAGAACGAGGCTAAACATACAGCCAACATTGGTGTTTAGCTCGTTGACACCGCGCACATAAACGAGACTTGTGTCCAATGGTCCAAGATTCGAAAGCCTACGATGGTTTCTAAAGAGCAAGCTGAAGTCCACTCAGGTGCCTTTTGCTTAGAAAAAAATTTATAGGGGAAATGATAAATTGATATCTTGCTATTCATTCTACGCAGGACGCTTACATTTTCTCACACTATGCTGCAGGGAATGCTTTAGAGACTCAGCAAATTGAAAGAAAGCGAGGTCGACCGAAACGCCGCGAGGCTCCGGCAAAAATAACAGCTCGCTGCCAAGGTTTGAAGACCTCCACGTTCGCTTTGGCGGCTGAGGAAAGGAAGCCTGGCCTGGCCACGCAGCGGGAGATCCTCTATTCTACGCGGCCAACCGTGCATGCACAAAGTGGGAAGCGTTCAGTAAGCGCCCAGCCATGTCCAGTGGTCAGTGCTGGCAGTTGGCCCTCGTACGGCATCGTTCCACCCAGAATAAACAAAACAAAAGACGCAGTTTTTGTCGCTAACATATGTCATTTGTGGTTTTATTAACCACAGTAATCTCCTTTATTTGTTCAGGCACAAGTACACTTTTGTGCACTTCATTCAGAATACAAAAATGATTTTTTTTTATTATGTGGAGTATTTGAATGGGTCACCAGGAAAAGATCAAGGCCCTCGCCCCTGACAACCATAAAGTGCGGGAACTCATGGCGTGCCGTCCACGCAGAGGTGCGCGCAAAGGTTAAAATGCTTGTTTACGCTCATCTTCAAGACGCGTGCGGCTTTTTTTTTTTCGCGTGAGCATAAAGAAGGAAGGCGTTAAGGAGTGGAGAAAAAAGTATATAAATTTATGCCCTCCACTGTGGCGCAGAATTGCTGTCTTTCGAGACTGTTCTTGGTTTTTTTCTTCACGCTCTTCATTTGCGCAGTGTTTTTATACGTTTCAGTGACTGTTTTGTTGGCTGTTTTCTCTTACCTTAATGCCGTGTAAAGGAGCGCTAGCTTAAGCAAAGGTGTAAAGGGAAAGCGTATGAGGTCAAAGCTCCCACTCACATATTTTATATTACGGGACTGAGAATTGATACACGCTGTGGGTAAATGTGTCAAAATCAGGTCATATATAGTACAACATGATGCCACATATAACAATATTATAGGGACGTATACATATAAAGACCATGTTATGCCTATGAGGGACCTCGTAGTGAAGGGCTCAGGTAGTTTTGTGCATCTCGTGTTCTTCAGAGTGCTCTGACATCGCAATATACTACATGGGCGTCTAGTATTTTCCTTCCATGAAAACGCCACCACTTCGGCTGAGATCAAATCTATCGCCGTCTAGTAAGCAATCGAGCCCTATCACCACTACCCCTCCACGGCAGACCATAATATTGCAGGCTCCATGTCTTCAGTGGAAGTTATAATGATAAATTCTTCTTTGTTCACGATCTTCAGACTTTGCGTGATTACATACATCAATAAATCTTTGACTTGTCACGGTCATGAGGAAGTATATGCCCAATTATAGTTTAATTACTTATTCAAATTAGCACGTTAAAGAACTACAAGTGGTCGCGATTTTCGGAGCACTCAACTACAGTGTCTCTCGTATTCATGTTGTGGTTTTGGGACGTTAAATCGCACATATCAATCGCTATCAATCGATACTGATTTAATTTACGTGTAAAAGTTAATATGTGGCTTAAGTACTTTGGCAAAAGGGGCAGAAATGCAATTCTACTATTGCTGATGCAATGTGCTGCGTCAGACATGCTTACAAACGTCACGGCTGTCCTTAATGGTATAACACCTGCAGCATGAATTGTACAGTATCGCGATTGTGCATGGACGCTATTTGTTCGTTTTTCGAACATTCGGCTGAGGTTGACGCACTTATCAAGGAGCAAGCTGTAGTCGCTGCAGTGATCAATGCTAATGAATAGTATGGGCGAAAAGTGAACGATAGAAAATCGAAGAAAGATCAAACTTCAACTTGAAATTCCTTACCATGAGTCCCCCTATGTAGCGAGAAACCTATATGGATCCGCAACAATCCGCGAGCTGTAGTTTCTTCGTTGCGTGCAAACATATACAGAAAATATGTTTATTTAATACATAAATACTAAGAACCACAGGTTGTCCAAATTTTCGGAGCCCTCCACTACGGCGTCTCTCAGAATCGTATGGTGGTTTTGGGGCGTTAAACCTTACATATCAATCAAATAAATAAACACTAAAGAAACAAAGATGTATGTACACACTGTGAAACCAGATGTATATTAGCATAGCGCACGGGATAATATTTATGCTATGTAAAAAAAGACTGCTTTTTGAAGTGTGAATAATAATAAGTGAAAAGCGTATTGGTGTCCCTGACACCTGCATAGACTGTGTCCCTTCCTGCACCTGTCACCCGGCTGTCAATGGTGCGGGCACGAGACAGCCGACATGGCACTTATATGCTTTGGGAGTGGGAGTGCGGTGTTCACCGCCTCTTCTCGGACGAGCATGAGTGTACCCCAGGACGACTGGCCGAGCGATGGCGAGCCGCCCATGATTTGGTCCACGTGCAGTAGACCAAATCTGGGCTGCCCAGCGAGCCAGGGCTATCGCTGAGGACATCGCACGATGCTCCGCGGACGACGGCTCCTCCAGGCCTTGCCCGGGCCAGTGATTCCTCGTTGGATATTTATTAAAGTTCATTGCTTACCTACCTCTTGGTCTGTCTTGTCTCATTTCTCGAAATCTCCCATATTCTAATTTAGTGACTTCGATGTTTGATGGCCCGATCGATGCGCGTCATCAAAAGGAACAAAGGCTTACGAGTGCAAAGTTGCTGAATTTGCTACCCTAAGATGAGGAATAAGTAAAAAACACTGCCCAACACAATAAACAGAGCTATCAAGGTAGCTAAAACAGTTGCTCGGCAAATTTGTAGGACATTATTAACTTAAAAACATCGCCAAAAACGGAAGAGAAGAAAAAGATGCATGGATACAGACAGAGGCGCTGTTTTTGGTGCTGTTTTTATGTGAATAATCAAAGTAGGGTTCATATATGTGAAACGTTCGAGCGAAGGCAAACACCGTTTTGCAACTACGAGAGTTACCACGCCGGTGACCAGGAAAGAATGCGTGGCACATATTTCATCACAAAACATGTTTGATTTTGCGACTAGTGGAAATTTTCAATATAATCAGTAGCGTAGAGCACAGATCTGCCCACGGCACAGTATTTTGTTGTCAGTCGGTCAGACAGTGGGTCAGTTGTAACACTATAAGATTGCCCTGCACGTTTTAGGGGACCATGGTTTGGGTCACTCATGTAGGGAAAGCGAGGTTAAAGTGAATAGAGGTCTTCTCTCGGCACCACCTATAGCGAACCCACTGGACAGCCCTAAGTCTGCCATGTCATAGCTGCACAGAGCAGCGGCCCAGCTCAGCGACATTGTGTCAGAGTTGGACTCGTTAGTGTGTAGCGCGCTGCATTGCCATAACATGTGTAGTATTGTAGCAGTTCCTTTCTTGAATATCTTACATGTATCGTCTTTTTGTGTTTCCGCACATATCAGTTTCAGGTAAATTCATTCAGCTGTGCGTCAACATCATTTACACTACCATTTATCATATACAAACTACTATTTATTGAAATTTCGCGAAGCCCCGCCGCGGTGGTCTAGTGGCTAAGGTACTCGGCTGCTGACCCGCAGGGCGCGGGTTCGAATCCCGGCTGCGGCGGCTGCATTTCCGATGGAGGCGGAAATGTTGTAGGCCCGTGTGCTCAGATTTGGGTGCACGTTAAAGAACCCCAGGTGGTCTAAATTTCCGGAGCCCTCCACTACGGCGTCTCTCATAATCATATAGTGGTTTTGGGACGTTAAACCCCACATATCAATCAATGAAATTTCGCGAATGATCTTTTTGACAAATCGCTGTTTCGCCCATATTAGTTAAAATGTGTGAAATTAAAGCAGCTATTTCAAAGCAGATATTTCAAAGCCCACAGTTTCTTCCAAGAACTTTTGAAACTAGCGTTACTTTCGATATGAGGAAGCCCGAAGCTACGGTGAAGTTCACCGCGTTTCATTTTACTTTCTAACAAAGCGTGTTTTTATTTTAACTTGGTGTGGACAAAGTGCTGGCGCACTAATGCTTTACCTTGAACACTTTGCTAGTACCTACCCAGAAACTGGTGTCAACCTTGACATCCAGCTCTCATCTTTATTGCTACCCCTTTGCAGCGTACAACAGCGTACAACAGTTTCTACGTCAGCGGCTGCAGTTCCCGTGACATGTTTCGTAATTTGATTAGTAAAGAGTGCAATCAGACATAGATCGTTACCTATTGTCAATTATTTATTTTTATTTCATCTACGAATAATTGGGGTATTTGAGAGTAATTTAAGTGAAGAAATTCAAGTACGCTAAATGACAAAGGCCGTCTTTCAATGCACAAAGAGGATCAGCCTGTATAAATGGGCACGTTGCAGCAATGATTAAATAGGCATTGTTTGCGCTTCTATAGAAACAAACAGTTATATGTTCTTGAATTGTACAACTTGTAGTACCCATGGTACTGTTAGCATCGTTAGGCAACATTAACCATGCGACTCTTTACTCATGCCAGTGCGCAGAACATTTGAACACATTGTTAGTGTCATTTCGTATTGTTTTATTCAACAAAATAATTACAACTTAGTCACATTCCCTTCGTATGCTTCGCATAACGCCGATTCCCAAGGTACGTAGGCTCTGCCGAACGTTTTCATTTTAAGCCATTTAGGCAATAAATTTCACCACTTTGTTTACAATGAAAACACTTTCTTACTAAAAAATCGCATACACAAGCGATTGTATTTATGCTTTGCGAATGCAGTTCACTCACAATTGTGGTAAAGATACAAAATAAACCCTCAGCCGGACAATAAATATCGCGAGCATCATACCACCTGACGCTTTTTACCCGGCTTCCAATAGACTTTTCACCATTTATAATCGCAGCGCGCTTTTCTTTTTGAGAAAGCGATGCCCACTAGTGCGCCTACACACTCTTGGTTGGCAAGGCTTGACTCTGCAAAATTGTTCGTACTCTCTAAAAGTGCACACTCTAATATTGCACACTCGTCCTCTCTGAAATTCCACGCTATAATAACTACGATTCATTCTAAACATTTAGCGTAGGATCTTTTGTGACACCACTAACACCCTTATTTTGAAGGCTCCGCATATTGCAAGTTCAAGTTAGATTCTTCAGGAAACTCCCCAGCTCAAGACTTTGTTGAGAAGACCTTTTGCACACTGCCTAAAATTGAAGTAGGATCGTGACGGCTAATAAAGTTTGGTGCGCGCACACTGTACCATGTGCGTAGCAGCAACACCTCTTAATTGACCCGAATGACGCTAAAAATCCTAATTTCAGTGAGTTTGATGACATGAACTGATTATCTGGGCAAACGAATCGCTCATTGAAAATTATGTGAATTACCAATCAAGGCTACTTGAATTTCGTTATTCGAATGATGCCATGAAGGAAAAACGAAGGGGGGGGGGAGTGTGAGAATTTGTTAGAAAACGGAGAGGTCGGCCGGAGAACGAAGTTTTGTACGCTGTCTATGGAAGCACATTGCACTTGCAGTAGGCGGTACATTCTGCAGCAAGGTAATAACTCATAAGTAGCTTTGCCCATTTTGATAATGCGTAATTTTTCTGTTTCTGCGGAAATAATAATGCATTTTAACAGCGGGGTATTTAGGTCTGCTGTAAAAACATTGGCATCCGCACAAAACTGCAAGTGGACACCTACCCCTGGAATTGGGCAAGCCCTTTTACCGAGCACAGAATGTGCAAGACTCTCGTTGGCGAAGTGGGGCTCGTGAAACATTCGAAAAAGTGAGAAAGAAAGTGAGAGAGAAAATAGAGCTACATAAAGAAAGAGGTAGAGGGAGAAAAAGAAAGAGAGGAACAGGTAAAGAGAAAATGGACAGTCTGAAAGAAATTCAGAAAGAGAGATAGAGTAGAGAGCCTGAAAAGGAGAGAAAAATAGGTATAAGAAATGAATAGGCAGAATGCAGAAAAATAAATAGAATAAATGCACAAAAATTGGAAAAACAGAAATGAGAGAGCAGCAGGAAGAAACAGATATAAACAAGATATAGATAAACATTGACCGAGATAAGAAAAGAAAGAATGACTGAGATGAAGAGGAACATTGTCGGAGAGAGAGAGAAAGAAAGAGAAGATAAATGAAGAGAGAGCGAGAAAGAGAAAAATATTGCTAGAAAAAAAATAGAAAGAAATACCAAGCAACATGCATGAAAACTAAATACAGTAAGCACAAAATTGAGAAAGATGGAGAAGAAAGTAAGTAAAAAACATGAAAGCAATACATATACACAATATATTGAGTACAATATTTTCCTATTTATTCTGTAACCTTCCAAACATAAAACCTTCGTTATTATGAAACTTCCTACATTTTATAAGAACACTCAGTGCTTGGTCGATCCCCCACAGTGGGTGTGCGCCATGTTAATTGACGAGCAAGAACAAGAAAAAGACCCACTCAGCTCTGGTGGTGATGATGATGGGGACAACGCTACATGCAAGGTTAGCGTAGCAGATCTGGCGGTGAACGCTCTGCCTGAGCGACTTAGTTCCATTTAGTTCGGCTCATGCTCTTGATTTATGACTGCACCTGTGGAGCGGCCATCGTATTTTAAAGCTCTCTTGACGCGTTGTAGGGGTGAAGCTTCTTATGGTCGAGGCTTGTCCGTTGGCGTTGTGCGCCGCAGCCGCCGCTGACAATGATGAATAAGCGTGTTCCAGAGCCCACATTCTGTCATCACGGCAAAAAGAGAATGTGGGTACCACCACTACGTTATGACGATGACGACGCTGCTCATGACGAGCAAGAACAAGAGCGTTTTAACCCAATGTGTGTGTGTGTGTGTGTGTGTGTGTGTGTGTGTGTGTGTGTGTGTGTGTGTGTGTGTGTGTGTGTGTGTGTGTGTGTGTGTGTGTGTGTGTGTGTGTTTAAAGAAAGCATGAATAAAATTTACCTTATTTATTTCGTCACTCTGTTGAGAAAAAAATTCGCGCCCATAGATCGACCATACATTCAATTGCGCGCAATCTTTGTTACTCTCTCGTGGCATAAATGGCTCACAGATAAATCTCCAAACGCTTTCAAGCGTAATACACTACTTAAAACCGCCGTCTTTCTTCGCGCCAAATGTAGAATAAAGCCGTTAGGCATCTAAAACTCACCACGAACGCATTTTTTTAACAGGAGTCGATGGTGGCAATGGATTTACAGCCAGCCGTATACACGTGCGCTCGCTCGTGCAAAATGAGTGACGTCACGGCGGCCATCACGACTGGGCACACGCAAGGTGCCCACTACACGTCATGGCGATGATGATGACGCTGATGACGATGAAGACGATGATTATCACGGACAGCGACTGGCCTGTGCAGTAAGGTAACGTCTCGATATGCTCTACGATGCGTTTCGTATCACCCGAAACAACCGACAACCGTCATGGAAGCGTGCCCAGACCTCGTCTTTGCTAAACTCAAGCTAGATCAGTACCATAATTCAGTGATAAAGAAGTCAAAACGAAACTCACAACTCCTTACAACCTACCAGTTATGATCAATAAACGTTGTGAATAACTGTACAGCGCTATGCGCCCATTTACATGCGTTAATGGTCAATGTCACGGGTAATTTACGGTAATACGGAACAATTTCACCGCTTCGCTCAAGCATCATTTTTACTTCGTGGATGTGCTGTGAATTCTTTTTCCTCCATTACTGTTCCACATACGTGTTCATTTCTAATATGCTTGACCACCTATGCTTCTCGCGAGCATTTCAGTTCAGTATGTTGGTTGTGGACTCCGTTGATAGCTCAGTATTTTTTTTGTTGTTCCAATTATTCAAGAAGGTCACCACTGAGTCGGATATCGTTTCCGTGGTCCTCCAAATTTAATTTTTTTTGCTCGCCTTGTTTCCACGAGCTGTTATACTATTTTTACGGCAAAAACATATATCGAAGGACAATTCACAACTCCGCAAACCATTCGCTCATAAGAACCCTATCATCATCAAGATGATTCTTTGCTTGCCTAAGAAAAAAACGGCCATGGCCACCCAGACTGTACTCAGATAGCAACTAGCAAACTACGATCGCGCAATTATCATTCATTGTGCGGCGTACCGTAACTCACGCAATCAGTGAACACTTACGTGCTCAACAGAAAACACCTAGCTGACGTGTCTCACTGAAACTGCGCAAACTGGCTACTCACACCTGGTTCATTAAAAGTTAACCAATAAGGGGATAAATTATTCGAGACTTTGTACATCCTAAATATATAGAAAATAAATAACGTGTACATAAACACAATTAAATTGTCGTCGTTAAATAAATAACTGAAATAAATAAATTTGTGTGTTAGACAGCTTTCCTTGTCTTCCACCATCGCACAGGAACAGCTCTTCAATTTCCTTCGCCTGTGTTGGCGCTGTGCTTTTTTAAAGATATGAATGAGTCAAAGCTTTTCCAGCGCTGTTCGGAAGTTTAACTAATTCATCCTAATGTTATCTTCGCAGCATTACCCCTTCGGAGTCAGTTCAGAATTGAGTTGAGCAAAAACTCGTTGTAGCATGGGGAAGTGGATGTGCGCCTAAATATAACTTTATTTTGAGTTTCAGGCTTCACTTAAATAGAAAACGCTAGCATCCTGTCTACTGCGCAAGTTCAGTGCACGCGGTAGAATCGCAGCTGGCCGAAATTGTATGGTGCCCTCCATTACAACGTGTCCGATAATTGTCGTTGCTGTGGCGCGTGGGGACACAGAAACCGTTATTATTATAACTAGAACCTGGGATGTTTCCCTCAACATTTTTGTTATGAGAAACGAAATCAGATGTCAGGATGGCCGAGCGGTCTAAGGCGCTGCGTTCAGGTCGCAGTCCGGTCTTCCGGGCGTGGGTTCGAATCCCACTTCTGACAAAGTTTTTTTTTCTTTTTGCGTAAATGTTTGTGGTGCTTCATTTTTTTTTTTCTTGACATGCCTGAGTTAATGCATTATGTTTAGTGGTTTCACATATCTGATTGAGATTCTGTAGCTAATTTTGGTTCAGCCATACAGTTACAGGAGACAAAATCTTCGTATATATATATCCTCCAATTTCGCTTTAATGAACGATTCTGTGCAACCAATTGCTTCCTGAAGCAAAAAAAATTCGGCAGATCCCAGGTACCTGGGAATCCACGTTATGCGAAGCATTCGGAGGGAAGGTGACCATGTTGCAATTTTTTTTTTATTGAGCGACACGCCATGAAGTGACACTACACACACACACACACACACACACACACACACACACACACACACACACACATATATATATATATATATATATATATATATATATATATATATATATATATATATATATATATATATATATATATATATATATATATAGCCCCGCCGCGGTGGTCTAGTGGCTAAGGTACTCGGCTGCTGACCCGCAGGGCGCGGGTTCGAATCCCGGCTGCGGCGGCTGCATTTCCGATGGAGGCGGAAATGTTGTAGGCCCGTGTGCTCAGATTTGGGTGCACGTTAAAGAACCCCAGGTGGTCTAAATTTCCGGAGCCCTCCACTACGGCGTCTCTCATAATCATATAGTGGTTTTGGGACGTTAAACCCCACATATCAATCAATTATATATATATATATATATATATATATATACAAATGCTGCACACACAGACATGTGTTGAAGAGTTGCAGATGTTTATATAACCATTTGCACTTGCGTTTGCACTTGCGCAACTATGCCAACTGGAAAATCCGTATGAGCAACACCAGAAGGGGATATCAAGCGCTCATGCACACAAGGATGCTGGCCCTGGACACTGCTACATAAATGAACTTCAGCGCCAGGCAACTAACTACAATTGACGTGAATCCGACGTGACGGCTGTATCAAAGAAGTACATATGTAATGATCATTAAATTGGCTAGGCAGCATTGCAACCACTATTGACGTTTCACGATGATTATCGTCTATTTGAAAATTAGTTCTGAGACCTGGCGTAGCTCTGTGGCAGAATGCTTATACCACGCAGAATGCTTCGCTTCGATTCCAGCTGGGACCCTGGCATTTATTATTTGCATTCATCGGGTTGACGCTACCAATGCCGGTTATTTTTTAACGCTCACGCGTTGAAATTGCCCATGGCTGTTCTGGTCGTTCTTGCGTAGATACTAAGAATCAATCACCTGTGGCACATACCCGCATACCAGCGGCACGTACTCGCTCGAGGGTATGTGCCACTGTCTGGGGGAAAGTGTTTGACGACGTACGCAACGTGCTTATTAAATTATTTATGTCTTAACCAGCATGTCATATTCGTCAAACCACCTTACCCTCCCACGCTAATTTTGGTTCACGCCAAGTTAATGGGGGGGGGGGGGGTACCATGAGAACACCCAAACGTAAGCGGCTAGATAGATAGATAGATAGATAGATAGATAGATAGATAGATAGATAGATAGATAGATAGATAGATAGATAGATAGATAGATAGATAGATAGATAGATAGATAGATAGATAGATAGATAGATAGATAGATAGATAGATAGATAGATAGATAGATAGATAGATAGATAGATAGATAGATAGATAGATAGAATAGATAGATAGATATGCGATATGCTCAAAGTAGGCGAAGTTGACTAAGAAATGCTTCGCATTCAACATACCACTTCAGATATCTTACCAAACCACGTTTTTTTTTAATAACGAGGAATAATTTATTTTAGTGCACCACTTGCAATCAGAACAATCTTTTCTTTCCCCTGGACTTAAATGGAGCTGAACTTTGCATATCATTTAGGGGAAGGAAACAAGAGTATCCCTGCGGCAGTGCAAAACTAAATGCTCAAAAATTCGACTGGGTACTGACACCTTGACAAATGGAGGAGTCTGCATGATTTGACACCTCACTGGGCATGATGTATTTGCTTGAATTTATGTTTCGTCAATATATTTTTTCAATCATATTCGTTCAAAACGTATGCCATTCATAACACGGGCTTATTTCTGCATAGCATACTGTTATGTAGAATACGCTGGAGGTATATTATGAATTCAAATACATATGGCTTGAGTCAAACGACTTTGTTTCAGAATTATAGTTGACAGCAACAAAAAAAACTGATAAAGTGCAACTACGGTAAAGAGGGTTAAACGAAAAAGCTAGGATCTGCCATATGGTTCGTATTAAGACGGAATGAAGAATGATGGCTTTTAAATTGTATATTTACCCATGTAAGGTCATTGTCCCGTTCATGGAGACTTAGCTATTCACATTTTTATATTCAAAAGACTGCTTGCTGTTGTTTCTGCAGATGAGGTGTGCGCTTTGTGCTATATGAAACTCGTTGTTCTGATGGTGAGTATTCGTGATTACATTGCAAATTTAACTGTTTCGCTGTATTCCGGCTGAGATTTTTTTTTTGCTTTCGTATACGATGAATAATAAGAGCTATACAAAGCCTTCTAATAAGAAAGCTTATTTTGATAAGGTGTTGGCTTATTAGCAAGCCATGCTGGTGTATGGGCAGTGGTCAACAATGTTCTGACGAGGAAAAAAACCATGATCCAAAGCTGACCAGTTGCCGTTGAGTCACAAATCATTGTTGCAGAGACCACAATTTTTCAATGTTTTTGATATATCAAAAACGACTCGAGAAATTCACATATGGATTATTTAAAAGGGACTACTCACGGTAAGTCGGAAAGCAATCTGCTTTTTACCTTTGTTCGGCTATTGCAGCTTCACTGGAGTACAAAAAAAAAGGGGTAAAGCTTTCACGAAGCCGTGCAAGGCTTGAAACGGTAGCACTGGATGGTTCTGAAGACTAATGTAGCTGCTTTCAGGTTAATCCTAAGTCTTAGCTAGGTCATGATGTTTGTTACAAGGTAGCGTCTGGGTTGTTGCTAGGCTTTCGCGTGGTGATACCAGCTTATTTGTGCATTTGGTCCGGGAATCGAGTGGTTCGAGTTAAATCACAGACGGTCAAACATTCGACACGGATGTCGAGAACTTTAGAGACAACAAATCAAACTCAAACCAAGCATTGGCACCTCTCGCAGATCTGAGAGTGTCGTTAGCGTGGGACTTAACATTGCTTCGTAAATCTTATCGCGGGCCGCCGTTGCCTCTCCCACTCATTTATGTTTCTTAGTATTACGTAGTCGAGATCTTGGGCTCGTCGGTGCTGCTTCGCATACATTTGTTTGCATACCTGTCACCTTCTTCATTTTTAGTGGACCAGTTGTGAGCAGTGGGTCTACCCAAATTCTGTGGTACGTTGCGGTTTATGATGACCATTGTTTGTTGGCCACCCAGGGGCATGCATACCCGTTAAAGTTACTATTTGTGGGGCCTAACTTGTGTGGTCTCAGACTCCACACAAATTACAGCTTGCTTAAACAACGTTGCTGTTAAAAAACACATTTCGCAGAGCTCTCGTTGTTCCTGATCTCTCATCTGAGAAAGTAGTATTATCACTTACGTCAGGGACCAATATTACAAGAGGGAACTACTTTAAGAAACATTATGCAAAATAACTCTCAAAGGCTACTTCGTTTTGACTAAATGATTCAAATATTCCCAGATCCAAGAATGTTGTGAGTACGAACCACGTCATTTGCGGCCTTCTACACCTTTTGGTAAATTTATTATTCGGTCATGCGTGCCATAGAACAGCTGAAACGCTGGACAGTTCCAAACTGCCTTTAAATAACCAAAGCCCACCCGCTTGAATTCCATAGACCTGAAAGCGACACCAGCATCCGTTTATAGTTGGACTGTCACTCATCTATCTATCCATAGCGCTATGGTTGGACGCAGCGATGCAGCGACCGGCCAATCTTTCCTGTCGATTCGTCTTCCTTTTTTTGGACTGGTTCCTCCTACCTGTCTTGACGAGGCACCTGATGCGCGGTAGCGCGTGAGAAGATAGAGCTTCTGCATCAATTCATCGACGAACCGATGAGGTATGCACGGAGAAAGTCACGCCACCGACCTCTGACCGACCCGCGTCTATATAAATGCAGGACGCCACTCCACTCCGATTTCCTCTACATTGACTCACGAATCTTTGTCCTTACAAGTGACCGCTTGATTATATACAACAATTTCTAGAGCGAAGCTTCGATCTTCCCTCGGAGCTCATTGCGTTTTGATGTTCAGTGAAAAAGCCAACGAAGCTTCGGCTCGGACATTGGGCGAAACTGAAGCCTCGCATCGCCACCCGCATTTATTCGATGACCTCGCGAGTCACCCTGTATTTTGCCGAACATTCTTCTTACATATATCTTAAGCATCGTAATTGCTGTCTGGAGCAGTTTTTTGTTCTATTTCGTTCGTACGGCAACGCAGACACCTTCCATGTCTCTGCGAACCCACCAGTCCACGATGAACGCTGCACAATGCGAACTTGACCTCTAAGTGGTCGAGCTGCGGACGACTGTTGAAGGTCAATGTTAATGTCATCGACAGAGACTTGGTTTCGAAGTGTGCACCCTAGCCATAATCAAAAAACGCCGTTAAGTATGGAAGCAACAAATAAATGGAGTGCCACGCGTTCAAGGTGAAAAGGGAGGTTCAATGGCCTGGCTGAAGAAAACAATCTTAGAGAATTTAGGGCAGTGTATACGGTTAGCTTGGTGACTTGAACCCACTAAACCAGCAATGTCCCGTATCTTTCTGTTTTATCCTTCACGGTGCGCTTTTCTACTTTTAACTCACCGATTACCTGACAAATTTGGCGTCTAGAGCACGTCCGCTGTGTTTTAAACTGACTTGTACTCGTTGAGTTAACTGTGTATACCAAACGATAATATGAAATTTCACTGAATGCCACAATGTCTACGTATTTTTTAGAATTCCTCTCTTGTTCTCACGCAATGCATCACAGGAACGTGGCTGTCGAAAATATCAGCGCAAGAATCACTCCAGCACACAGAAGCTACATGATTCGGCTACTTTTTTTTTCTTGACGATATAATCACACTCTCTTATCACCACCTGAGGCCATTGAGCACCTTTCCAACATCATTTAGCGGGCTTGTGTTTTCGAAGGTTCGCAACGTTGCAATAATTTCAATTAAATAGGTGATAGGCGCAAAGTTTCGCTACCCTTGATCGAAACGGGAGAAATTTTAGTCTCTAAGTCTGTAAGTGCACTCTAAGAAATAAAGGAAGAGAAGGGGTATCGAGGTAACTCCTTTAGAAGAGTAACTAACTTGCCACCCCTATTGCACCATTCTGGGAGTAACTTCGAAGGAGTAACCACGCTCTCGCGGTTACTCCTCAAAGGAGCAACAGCTAGCAAAAGAAAAATCAGGTTCTGGTTGGTTTACCCAGCTTTTCGAAGTGCGTGCTGGCATACACATTTCGGAAAATTTGCAGCAAACACATGGGATTTGTACTCACGACCATTCAGTCAGCATGTGCGTACACTAACCACAACACCACACCATGCCACGGCACCATCCGTAAGGAAACGGGCTTGTGTATAGGCACCGATGAATTGTTTGCACACGGCGCAAACATTCCTGCAGTTGCTCAAAAAAAAAGGGGGGGGGGGGGTTACTCTAGCTATTCAAAGCCAGAACAGGAGTATTGTGGACCAAGACATACCGAGCAACATACGGAGGCACAGATACGGTATGTAGTGCGTGTGGAGGCGAGGAGAAAACGGCTGAACGTTTGATAATGTTCTGTAAAGGGATCCGCCCTATAGTCAAAGATAATGGCGTCGAAGTTTTCACAGCATTAGGGTTTAGGGACAGTGAAGGCAAAATAGACATTAAACGGGTATGAATAACCACAAGGAGGCTAACTGATTGGTGCCTACACTCGAGGCACGAGTGAAATTCAATTCTTAAACACACAGTGATAGTACTTAACTTTATGGCTAGGTGGCCTGAGCCACCAACCGATCTAAAGGGCACAGTCGGATACATTCATCCATCCATCCATCCATCCATCCATCCATCCATCCATCCATCCATTCATCCATCCATCCATCCATCCATCCATCCATCCATCCGTCCATCCATCCATCCATCTATCCATCCATTCATCCATCCATTCATCCAGGGAAGTTCCCCTCCTTGGCGTTCTGTGCGCAATCTTTCGCTCGCATTCTGTCTTTAGGAGGATCAAAGAGCTTTTTTTCGGGGTTGACTGCGCTGTTCCTCCACAAAACGTTTTTAGAGTGTAGTCACGTGCTTTTAAAAAGAAATCCTAGCCCTACGCTTGCGTGCAAATCTGGATTACAGGTTTCCAACTCATCCCCCCCCTCGCTGCCACTGAGGGCCACGTACTCAGAAATCAGTTTAAAAAAAGGAGTCACTAGAGGTGAAGCATCTTACGTGCCCTCCCTCCCCCCTTCTTTCATGCGTACGTGAGTGGTAATAGGAGCAGTGCACCGAACTCTCTCGTGGTAACTGGTCATTGTGGTACCTGGCGTGCTCGTAGCGGCTGGTCATCGCCATTTTCTGTCGCCAGTGAATGATGTTTTCACGCAATCTGGGGGGAGGGGGAAAGGAAAGAGAGTTCCTGTTGTACATCGTTACGTATAGCTATATGTTATAATCTATCTCCAGCAAGTTTGTGCACCGAGAGCTGCTTCTCACGTTTGCAGCTATAACGCACTACACGTTTTTCTCCGTACGCTGCTGCGAGACACGCGCCGCGTGGTGCAACGCCGGCAGCCGAATGCATGCGTAGTTGCTATTCTCGTGCTCCTCCGGCAGAGAGACGTGGGCCACCGCGCCGGACTCGTCCCCGCTTGAAAGGGCGAGGAATAAGCGCGCGCGGGCGGCGGCGTCAGGTCAAGAGCAGCCTTAATTCGATCGGACGCGCCCGATAAACAAGCGCGTTCACGCCCGCTCTATTGTCAGTCACGATGACGAGCCCGAAGCCGCTTTCTCCCGCCGAGAGATACACTAGAGAGCGCGCGCGTGCATCAGGACATTAAAGCGTTGCACGCCTTGTTACGCTTGTTTCTTTTCTGGCGGGGCGTTTCCTTTATTACCCGCGTTCTTTTCTGCCAGGAACTCCGGCCGTGACTCGGCTCCCTCGACGTGGAAATGGCCGAAGCGCCCGTCCGTCCACTGAGACGACAAGAAGAGTGACTGCGCTTCCTTGTTAAGGAGGCACTTACTTTGCCCTTGATGGCCGTCTTTTTCTAGTGTCTTTATTTACCACGCAGAAAGCTTGGAAATGGGAAAGGCGTGCGGGCATCTCGCACAAAGTGGCAGCTGGCGACCATCGCGCTCGCTGTCACGTACGACGGCCTTCCTGCTGCCAAGGTCACCACGGCGAGAAACTTCGGTTCGTTCCCTTTACTTGGTTTGTTGACCTCCCGCCACTACGGTGCGACCCGGGCTGTCGTGGTTCTGGCTACGGAGGCAACGCGGACGCACTATCCCCCCCCCTCCCTTCCTCTCTTTATGCGCCAATGTTTGCCGTGAACTGAGAGACCAGCAAAAATGCAAAGGATGGGGGGGGGCAATAGGAAACACCCGACGCGTACCCGATGATGACCCCTGAGGTGGGGGAATGGGAGAAGAGAGGGTGAGAGATATTTTTTTCTCGGCGGCTTTTCGCGGCGGAGCGCATCGACGTTGGCGACCGCATGCGGGTCTGTCTACCGAGATCGCTCTCGCTCTTGCCGGTTCAGTGGGCGTGACAAGCCCTTATTCGCTGCTGCCGCATCGATGGGGCGAAAAGTTCAACCCCCTTTCTCCCAAATGTCGGGCCCCCCTACTTGGTCCATCAGAAGGGGTCGCTGGAGGCAGGCGCACACACAGGCACGTCTTTCTTTCTCGCGAAGTGCACAAGTTCTCGAGGGCCTCGGACACTCTTCTCCTTTCTTTGTGCCCGCCGGGGACTTCACCGGCACTGCTCAGGCCGCTGGAAGCTACGCTGAGAGAGGTTCTCCACATATGCAAGCCGTCCCTACGCTTCCAGAGCTTCCAGGAAGCGCAGAAACTTTCTCTTTTTTTCATATTGTCTCTCTTCACCTGTTGCATAGGAAGGAAGACCCTGCCAGGAGACCGTGGCCTCTCCCGTTGCCTGCGAAGGCGAGAACAACACGCTCTGTGTGAGAAGCGAGTCGGCTATTTTCGGGGCCTACCGGGCTAAAAGATCCGAGGAGGTACGACAGCCAGACGAAGGAGGAGGTATCTTTCCAAGCGTGGTTGGAGAGCCCCATTGAAGAATTCGCCATCCTGATTGATGAAGGAAACCGCCAGATCCTCCTCGGCGTGCCTCCGAATCTCCTATCCTTCTCTCCGCGCGAGTACAGCGGCACTCCTCCACTCACGCTGTGCATGGTGAAGTGCGTATAAAAGTGGCTCTCGGCCCAACAACGACCAGTGTAGAACGCAAGACAATCCGCGAAGAGGCGTCTAACTGACCAACGCGACGACCGAGCCTGCAGGTGCCGTCGGGCATCGCTTGTCGCCAACCGGCACCTATTCAGCTCCTGCACGGCTTCCCGGCAACATCGGCGCCCGCAACATGCTGTCACCTCGGCAAAGGGCGACGTCAAGAGCGCCCTGGATGCTTCTACTGCTGGTCGTGCTCCTGCTGACTGGTGACCGCGCCGATGGCATCGAGAAGATCTACAAGATGAAGAAAGTCAAGAAGCTTGCCAAGCTCGCAATCCTGGCCAAGATCCTCAAGCCACACCTCATACCCATACCGTTCCCGGTGCTGGTGGAGAAGAAGCAGAATGGTTGGGACATGATGGGAGGCTGGCCAATGGGAGGCGGTGGCGGTTGGGCCATGGGCGGAGGTGGCTGGGACTCCGGAGGTGGTGGTGGTGGGGGTAGTGGCGGTGGTTGGTGGTGACAACAGCATTGACGTTTCCTCAACACTTTTTTTTTGCTTTACATTGTGCCACAGAGTGTCGTCGCGTGGTCATAAGCATCTGCTCGTATTTGTCACCAGTTTACTTGCGTATGCTTCTTTGATCTGAATCAAACTTCTCGCTATTTCCTGTTTCGTACATGGCATTATAGTTTCATAGCGAAAAAAAAATGAAATAGATCGCGTGTAGCCGAAACCTAATTTCACTTAGTTGTCAGCGTGTTTTATGAAAACAGCAATAACGAAAGTGACAAGATTTAGAAAAGGGAGCAAATATTTTGAATATGAAATTATTTTAGCTTTTTTTTCATTGGAGTCAACTAAACTTTTGATCAGTCAGGCTACAAAAAGAATTTGAACACCTAGTAATTAGCGGAGCTTACCTTATTTATAACCCTTCGTTCAACTATTAAAACCTGTTCAATTTAAACCTGCAGTGGCATTGTCAACAAACGGGGTAAATCCTTCGCGTCATTCGATAACTGCTCCTTATCCAAGCTTATATATCAAATGCTCGCTTTGTGTTAGGTTATTATACGTTAAACATCAACGCACACTGAGCTATATCTTTATGTTCGATGTGAACTGCACGTACTTTGAAGCGTTGACTAAACGTAACAATACGAACTGTTTTCCCGCCGAGGACCCATAAACGGTAACATTACCGCCTCATTTCGTGAAATAATCATTTCTACGTTGATGCTAAGAACTACTCATTGTTATGCTGAACCATTTTAGTAGCGCCTGTTCACACGTTGCCTTGGTAATACTGGATGAAACTAGAGCTTTCCTGAATGTGGTGGGTGGCTGCAATCATTCTAATAATACTTAGCATTCTAACCCTTCCTTGTGCAACTTATGTCCTCAATGTCCCAAGTTCGTGGCGTATTCTCGTCGTCTATGTGCAATTGTGTACAAGTTCCGTAATCACCTCCATTTCGTTTTCATTGCTTTCGCCCTTCTTTTTTTGTTTCTTGAATTAATTTTTGCTCAGGTTTCGCGGTGGAGGAGCGAAAACATATTACGTTGTAACAAACTGCAACCCTACGAATGCGCATTCTTTCGTTCTGTTTTCAGAGTGCTTCAACACCAATGTTCTTTTTCTATGCTGCGTTGAGGCTGTATGTGTTCTCCACTCAGTGTTTCGATTTCATTACATACGACATGGGTGTTTGTACTTCACCCGTGTTAACGAAAGCTTCGTTAACATTGCACTCGTGTCTGATTGTTGAGTGTTTGTTACCGTTGTCCAACTGCTTGTCTCGTTGTAAAGTGTTATTAAACATCCGTAAGTACTTGTTTTTGAATTATCGTAGTTACGTGCTTATCGTGGTTACGTTCTCAGAGGTTTACGAATCTGAAAATAGTATAAGTATTCTCGTGTTCTTTGTTTTCGTGGGAGGTACGATTGTGTTCGTAGCTGTGCAACGTGTTCTGACATGTTATGTCTACTAGTCTACTGACATTTGTTTTTGTCTTGTCAAGTATTGTCACACGTCTACTGTTGAAGACAGCAAGGTAGTTTTTGCATTCTTGCTTGTTCCTATTTGTGTATTGTACCTCGGAAACATGTCCTGTGATACGTGTTAGTCATGTCTCTTTCATGTACATAACAGCATGCGTATGTATTGTCTCTATTGTGGCCACAGCCTTCATCTAGCGTTTTGTATCAATTTTTACTCACTCTGTATAGCTAAAATGCTATTAACATGAATTTATTGTATATACTATTGACGCTACAAACAAAACAAAAAATTTTACGTCTCCAAACAATAAAGGCTTCCAAGTTTCTAAATGAGTTTTCTTTTCATTTATTTCCTTTGACCAGCGTTGTAGCACAATAAAAAGGGGGAACTACTTTCAAGTATCGTTTTATCTTTTATGAGAAAGGTCGTTTTCATGGGCCAAGAGGCAAGTTCCGCTATGGATTTTTTTGCAAGTTGTTTTTTTTTCGCGTATTCCTCGAGAAAAACAAAGAGACTGTTTCTGAATGAAGTCATTATCACAGCATCATATAGAAAGAACAATTACAGAACATAGCTTAACCCCTAACGTAGATTCACAAACTTCCCTATGTGCGCCGCTCAACATGGTGAGGACTTAATATAGATTTTGGCAATAGATACACAAAGAGCTAGTGTCTCGTTGAAGAAATATAATTATTGGGGGTGGTGGGAAGTGTTTCTCCACGTGTATGATTCATAAACGAACGGCCATAATAAAGAAATGAGGTAAGAGTAAACACCGCTAAACAAACGGCCTGCATGTCTCCTTTACACGCGTGCAAGTGGAAACTCTGCGTGTATACTCTCGCATTATTACGTGTTCGTGGTACTGTGTAAAGTTCAGCAACTACATATCCATCATCCTGCTCAATCTCTCAATCGTAGCTTGTTACCTGGTTAATCTTGGTTGGCATATACCTAAATCTTGCCCTATAGTACGGAAACTTAAGCAATCTGGTTACGCATACACCCGTTTCAGCAGCACAGGTTGCCACATTTACATTTTAGTTCAACGACGTTTGCTTATGGGCCAAACTACATCATCGACCTTATCGAATGCTCACAATTCACTTAAATCCACGTATTTCTGAGCTGGGTACATTTTTAGCAAAAAAGAGCTCTTCAGTGATGTGTTAGCTCAAGGTATTGTGCCTCTAACAAAAATAAAAACACCAACTGAAAGTTTCTGTAAAGATCGGAAAAGAGGTATCCCGTTGAACAGCAAAGATGCAGCGCAAGACTTCGCATAAAAATGGTGACGAAAGGACACCGTAAGTGGCTACGGATAAAAACGTTAAAGTAGTACGCTTTAAAGCAGAATAAGAACCGCATTTTCATCATATTTACATGACTGCTCTAAACACCTTCAAAAATAGAAATCCAGATTTTATTCATACATATCAAATTTATAAACACAATGTGGTAGAATACACCGATTACAGAATGTATATATATAGATATACATAATACACAGTTAGCTGTGCGCTGCGTATGTGGTGAACGCGATGTGGTGAAAAAGGTGGTGACCCAAGTCACCACGTTTGAATGACACACGCAGTGCCCATCAATGCCAATACCACTATCGATAGAGCGGGTAACTGTATTACGAAAAAGAAAACATGGCTGACCCATATGTGATAGGGATCGGCATTACACGACAGTGAAACCAGTATTCACAGAGGAACGTGAGTGTTTATAGTGCTTTCTTTCGCCACAAGGGCGAATGCTATAAACAAGAAAATCCAATGTCACCCGCAGAACGGCAAGTAGATCTAAACTTGCAGCAGGCTCATGAAGCAGAAAGGACGCACGAAAAGGACACACGCAGGGTATGCCGTAACTAGCAACAGTCACAGCTCGATACCCAAAGAATTCTGTTCACCCTAAAAGGAAGACACGCGAAACAAACACACAAGCCACACTTGTGACTTCCTTGCGTGCGAGTAGCTCGCTCCTTTCGCAAACCCGACCACCGAGGCGAGCCCAGAAAGCTTCTTTCACAATGTAACTTCCACGCAATCTGGCGGGTAAAGTACAAGACGTACTTGCTACCCCACTGCCATGGTAAGTGTGCGCGCCGAGTGACCGCGCCCCCTGTACAAGCCTTCGCACACCGCAACGCGTGAGGCAACAACCATTAAAACGCGTCTTCCGCAATCTTCGCCCAATCTCTTTATAGTGATAGCCACAGCACGTTAAGCCACCTAGCTTTACCGCCAACAGTGAATGGTGCATATAATTAGCTCGCTGTTAGTAAAACTTCAAGCGTACGCTCTGTTGCAGAGGTTGTTCGATGCACCCGTGCTGAGGAGCGTGGGTTCAAGTCCCTATGGAGTAGAGCTTTTTCTTCTAGTTCTTATTTTATTTGCGTTATGCTAGCGTATATTACACGACGTTATGTCCATCATAGAAATACGTTAGTAGAGCCATGTAGATCAACGCCTTAAAGCTCTTTCGTGTTAAAAGTTTAATTGTTTGGATACGTACTCTTTCGAATGAAGAAAATTTGATGAAAAAATAAACAAAATCAATATCATCTGAAGTAACTTAAGCTGATCAGAATTATATGAAGAAATGCTCGTCCCAAGTTTATCATGGTCGATGGTAGAGAGGATGATTTCTTTTAAAGAAAAAGCTTCATCTTTAAAACAAATATCGTTGTACAAGACTATATGTTGCGGATATGTTTTATGGTTTATTTATGTTGCAAGGGTGACAAGGAAAAAATATGTGATATGTGTGATACGTACGCATTATGCGTGATATGCAAAGAGCCTAACCCAATGCGATGTTGAAAACTTCAAGTATGTCATTGGCAAATCTTGCTCGTTCCTTGCGGGAGCAGGACTCGAAATGAACGTGAACCTAATCGGTTTAACCTACATCTTAGAAGCTACCACTTTCGTGTCAATAGGCGGCACTGGTGAAAAATGGGTGTTCTGTATTGCAGCAATGAAGAGCTTCCAAAAGAAAAATTCACTTACTCAAGCTACTCATATAATATCAGCATTTCAGCACTTAAGGCAGAATCCGCTTTACCACATTCTTCTCATCGTCAGTGCACTTCCAATCTTTCATTTTTTTCACAAGTTCTTTTACAGCAAGCACCCTTAATAAACTTCGTACATCGCTACCACTGCACGCATTTCACACCGCACCTCTCATCTGCATCAAGTCACACGCCCACGTGCCCTAACTGCTCCATTCTCGCATTGTTCGTCCCATTCACTGCCAAAGACTGGAATGGCCTACCTGCCCGTACTTGTTCAAACAACGTGTAAATAATCAATGTGAAACTATTTAATGTATAAATCATGTGCAAGTTTTCTTAACCCACCTCTTATGCAATGTCTCCTTTGGGAGACCCTTAAGGTAAATAAACTGAAGAACCTAACCCAGTGCGATGTTAAAAACTTCAAGTATGACATTGGCAGTTCTTGCTTGTTCCTATCGGGAGCAGGACTCGAAATGAACTCGAATCTAATTGGTTTAACCTGCATCTTAGGAGGTACTGCTTTCGCGTCAATAGACTGCACGGGTGGAAAATGGGTGGTCTGCATTACAGCAATGAAGAGCTTCCGAAAGAAAATTTCACACATCAGGTACTCTTCGACGTAATCTTAATGGCATCGTCTCTCCACTCTGCATGGTCGCAAAAGGATTCAGTTAAGTAGCTACGTTAACACACGCTCCACATTGTCGCCACTACTGCTTTTAAATTACCCTGAGTACCATCTGTACTTGCGCCGAAAGCGCTTTGTTTACAAAGCAGAAGAAAGTAACTACATTTTCGGTGTCCGCTGAAAAGTTCTGGGCAACATTTTAGAAAATGCCCGTTTTCACTGACAGATTCGAACTTGGGTATACCGCAGCAGAACACAGAAGGTGGCATTTTCACAATTCCACGCTTCATTAAGGCATCAGTCGTGTGACTGAACGGATACGTCGTTTCGCTGATGAGCTCCAGGTCACGGTGTATTCAAATTTCAGATAGGCTGGCGACTTCCTTCAATAACCGGCATACAAAGGTGCTAGCATCTCGCGAGCTGCGTTTACACCTAAGCCCCTCTAATGATCACTCCACTATAATGTGCACCTTCATACTGCCGGCCATTTGTTCGGAAATGAACCCTCAGTTGCCAATTCCATCATTCAAAGGCAGTGGTAACAAGTAGCTATACAAATGTGGTGGCCTAATAACACGAAAACGCACACGTGTCTCAGGAAAGTCGCCGTAGCGCAGAGGTATGCGATGCTGAAGCTACTGCGCGCTGTCTTGCGGAAAAGAAACATCGTAAACGACAAAAGGAGACAAGAATAACAATTATCTTATTTCAGGACAGCATGCATGGCTGAACGCTTCTTCGGTTCGTGCAAGGATAACGGTAGAGAGTGTGAGTCAAGGCGATGACGCGACACGGGAACTGCAACGGACAAAGCAAATAAGGACACACGGACGAGCGCACAATGGGATGCGGCGGACTCGATCGAGCGAAAACAATGTAGGAACCGCATAAGGTGCCCGTATGCACCTTAGGCGTGGCAGCGAGTATGAACAGTGGGAAACACGGGCGCCACTTAGACGTTACACTAGCCGTTTGAGATGAAGTCAGCCGGGGAATGTGTGCCACGCTTCAATTAGAAACGCGAATACAATGCGCGGAAGCAAAGCGACGTAAAACGTTCCGTCTGGAAGGAAGGCGACAAGTGCATAACTGCGGGGAGAAGAAAACGACGCCCGTAACAAGAGGAACTATAGCGGCATTCGCTACTCAGAACTGCGAAACTGTCCTGGTATTCCAGTTCCTTGCTTCCCTCCATGAGCTCTCTAGCCTGTCTCACAAGAGTTTCTCCTACAACCTCGTTATTCGCTCCAGCGCGCTGCCTCATGCGAAATTAGGTACATTGCAATAAAGTTGTTAACGAGTGCAATTAAGTTCAGATAGTTTCAGTGAAAGTCGAAGGACGACGCTGCGCTTTTGTCCCAGCGAGGAAAACCTACACCGTTGTTTTTTCGAGACACAGTAAAATTTAATGACCGTACGCTCTGCCCAAGATACTTTTACCTCCACGGTGCTTGAAACCAGTAAACATCGGTGCCATGATTTCCACACAGCTGCACTTTGGCAATGGCTTTAATCAGAGTGTTGCAGTAGCCTGTCGTTCTTCCAATAGTCATTCGAGGCTTGCTCTTCTGCCAAAATGAAGGATTATCAAAATACAAAGCGCTTCCAACTTATTCCTATGAAGATGTGTATCAGTGTCAAAAAGCCCCGTTTCCGAAGCAATTACCGACAGTGAATTGCTTTTACGTTAGGAACTTTCTATGAAACGGGTCACCTAAATAGACCGAGTGAATTCAACTACCAGTGATTCTGTGACTTTCAATTTTAATTTATAATGGAAATATTGGCGTCGCTCTTCACGCATTCAAAATTAGTTTTTTTTTCGATATGTTCATTTCCTTAAACATACTAAATCAATATAAATGGTGAGACACGCGACGTATTGAAGCTCTTTGTATTACCCAAATCTTCCGAAGTTTTCTAGGATCAAGCAACCACCGCCTCAATTTGACGCGAAACGTGTTCGGCATCATCGTCCCTCACCCACACTTAAGCTGTCTCAAAAAACTAACGCAGAAATTTTTTCTAAGAAAAGCACCACAACCATCGTGCCGCACCGCATCCCCGTTTGGGTACGCAAACGAATTTTTAGCTCACCTTTAGGGGTAAAATGGCACCGCGTTGCGGCAGCTTTGAGCAGCGTACGAAGCGATGTTTCGTGAACATGTGAAGCATTGCAGGGTAATTGAATGACATATAATTAGCAACTGTATGTCTGATCATGCGCTTCCATTGTAGGCTATCTCCTCTATTATCACAATAGGATTTTGCACATGGCCCCGCCGTGGTGGTCTAGTGGCTAAGGTACTCGGCTGCTGACCCACAGGTTGCGGGTTGGAATCCCGGCAGCTGCAGCTGCATTTCCAATGGAGGCGGAAATGTTGTAGGCCCGTGTGCTCAGATTTGGGAGCACGATAAAAAACCTCAGGTGGTCGAAATTTCCGGAGCCCTCCACTACGGCGTCTCTCATAATCATATGGTGGTTTGGGGACGTTAAACCCCACATAATAAAGAATTAGGATTTTACACATGACCCATTTATTTTTGTCTCTTTTTTATCTTTCTCTGTCTCGCTGTGAAACTCGGCTGTCAATCATGTTACATTTTCTAATGACTGAAAGTATATAAGGGTCAAGCTTTATCATTCAATGTGCTTTCTAGCTGAAAACATACGACAATATTTCGAAAACATTGAAATGTCTAGCGAAATATCAAGCAAACGTTCTTCGTCAGCGACAAGCTTTTCATCGTCGAAAATGCACTGGAAGGAAAACCACTTCATTTTGGTCCTGCGGAACGTGACTGAGTGACGCAGCCGACTCACTCCCACGTAGGGGCCTGCAATCCGAGCCTGCGCTATGTTTTCTGGCCTATCAAGGTTAGGCCCTGATGGCTCAATGCCTAGTGCACGTTGATAGTCAGTAGCCGGTGCCAGTACGAATTGCTGGCTGCGCCAGGAGGTAGTCTGATGCGCGTCAATTGTAAAACCTGCAGATGACCCATTTAACGTGCACATTCTCTAAGTGCCCTTTTAACATGCGCCATGCACCTACCATCCTCCACAGCGCTGGGTCAAAAACAGTTCTTGTTATTCATTGGTATATCAATATTCTACTGCCGTGCAACAAACTGCTAGTCCATAGTTTTCACATGAAGCTCTTATCTGTGGTATGAGCGTCACACCAGTATCTCGCACAGTCAAAGCTCCTATGGCAGCCTGCGAACGGCGTGCCGTTAAGTAGATATCATTTTGTGAGAAATATTGCGACTGATAGGAGGCAGTCATGGCTGACGATAATAATAGAGTAATTATGGGAGTCCAACGTCTCAAACCCACTATAAGATTATGGGAGACGCCATGTGGAGGGCTCCGGAAATATTAACGACGCGCCCATTTTGACTAAACCACAGCTGACGAAGAGTGCGTCGTGTTAGAAACGTCAAAGGTGGAAGAACACTGTGTGCAGAGTGAAACTAGCCAGGCCATCAGTCAAGGAAGGGGGGGGGGGGCGTCTTGAGCGTTGCACTGCTGTTAGTTAACGCAGACGTAGCGCAAATGTAACGAAAAACTGTTAACTATGTCCTCACGTGCTCCGGAAGATTCACTGAACGTACAAGAGCACGCGCTAAGCTTATAAGTGAGCAAGTAAGCCGATAAAGTGGTCTCACCTGTCACTGAAGCGAACAGTTTCGATAAAACATTCAGAGATGTTTGGCTCCTGCAGGTTAGTCTTCTACCCAAATGCTCTTGTAATGGTTTGCCTCGGTAGTTACTCTGTGGCTCAGCTTCTTGAATATCCGAGCACAAAAGTATTACAATTTAAAAACACGCTGAATATTTTTGCTCCAATTTTCTGATGCGGATTTTAGGACTACCAATATAAACCATATAGCGCTTTCGCAAGCTAATAATTGAGAAAAAACAATTTACCTTTAACTCTATAAAACACCTAATCTCTAAATTCTGAGTTTTCTTAATAGGATTGCAAATTCAGAGCTTGCGGTGCACGATTTAAGGTGTGCTTAATCATCTTGTCACCAAGTCTATCGCAACTACTCTCCCGCAAATAAGTTATCTTCAGCAATTACCAACATGTATGAACTTATTCAGCCACCAATCGTTAGATCGTCTCAATTTACCCAGCACGGTGGTCTAGTGGCTAAGGCACTCTACTGCTGACCCCCAGATCGCGTGATTCAGTGCCTACCGCAGCGCCAGCACTTACGATGGAGCAGGTAATGCTTGAAGCCTGTGTACTTAGACCTCAATTCACGTTGAAGAACTACGACTGGTCGATATTTCCGGAGCTCTCCACTTTATACGGCATCTCTCATAATTCAATGGGGGTTTTAGGACGTTAAATACTAACAATTATTATGAGGACATGTCAAGTTGGCGCATTTCCCGGTGTTCAACCACGCAAAAAGGCCGCAACGTCATGGTGGATATAGTCCTGGTAAAACCATGAAGCGATAACATCAGTATAAAAGTTTGATTGATTGATTGATATGTGGGGTTTAACGTCCCAAAACCACTATATGATTATGAGAGACGCCGTAGTGGAGAGCTCCGGAAATTTCGACCACCTGTGGTTCTTTAACGTGCACCCAAATCTGAGCACACGGGCCTACAACATTTCCGCCTCCATCGGAAATGCAGCCGCAGCAGCCGGGATTTGAACCCGCGACCTGCGGGTCAGCAGCCGAGTACCTTAGCCACTAGACCACCGCGGCGGGGCATCCTAACGATACCTCAATTGGCACTAAACGGCCAACCCCATTCGCAGCGCCCACCAATACTGCTCAAGGTTTAGCGATCATAGTTGTGCGATGGTCAATAAAAAAGCATTTTTTTTCTCCTGAGGCTTTACTCGAGTTGTACTTTGCTTTCATTCATAGTCACATTAACTACGGTATCGCTTCATGGGGAAACACGTACATTTGTCTCTTGTCATCAATTCAACACATCCAAAATTAGTCAATAGGGATCATCACTTCTACGTCTACACAATATTCGCATGCCTCTGTCTTACTCCGCTCATACAATATCTTGCCGGTTATTTATTTGTTCCAATTCAGCATTCTCGTCTTATTCTACACACTGCTTCGTAACAACCTCCCGATTCCATTCATGTCACGTGAATTGTTGCGCAATAAAAACGTGGCGAAATTTGCAGAAAATAAAATGTTTGTTACCCACAGCTTGTAGTAATTATGACAAAAAGAAAACACCTGCGTTCGCTGCAATTTTACTATGTAATTACTTGCCTACAGCCATCAAATATCGTGTGTCTCTGGCAACCTTGACAAATGACCTCAGATATCACTATCTCAACTAAGTGTCTCATGTCATATCTCTTTTCAAATCGGCTTATTTTTTTCCTTTACATGTACCATTGCTTTTCTCTTCATGCGCTTTTGGATGTTCCACCGATCTAATTGTAGTCGATTTATCCTATTTGTTTTGATTTTGCTTCATATTCCGCTCACTTGCTGTATTAGTTATTACGCTCTGTATTTGATGATTAAGCAAGGGCCTACTACAGTTTCTTACTTTTTGACCGTTGCCTATATATATGTTGATGTTGTAACTGATTTTTGAAAGCAATAAACTGTCACTAAAACAAATGTATATATATATATATATATATATATATATATATATATATATATATATATATATATATATTAATATATATATATATATATATATATATATATATATATATATAAGAGAGAGAGAGAGAGTTCGTTGCTGTGTTCACATGGGAGGTACTGGACAATCCTGCTCTGGTGAGGGTGGTAGCCCGTGAGGCCACACCCTAGACCATTTTTTTTTCTCCTTTCTTCTACGATTCCTTGATCAAACATTTTAAGGAAATCTACCATTGGGTATAGTCCCGCATCGGCCTTCAAACTGCATATTGTTATTGCATGCTAGGCTAATGCGCAATCTCTATGTAGGGGTTCTGTTTCACTTTCTGACCACCTATCAGTTCTCGACTTCTTCAAATGCTGCTGGCTTGGGTCACGATACTGTAGAAGTAAACATATACAAAGGTAAACATAAACATTTTTAGGCATAAACATAAAAGAAATCTACAGCGGGTGCGAAGCCATCACAGTTCTCTATAAAGAAAGCTACACAATCCCAATAAATAAGGGTGTAAGGCAGGGAGACTGGAAACTGAGAGCAGAAGAGTAGGTGAAAACAAAACTGAAATATGGAGTGACAGTGTCGGAAGAAAACAGCGCTTTGCGATAGGTGGACAGACGCTGCAAGTTGTCGATAAATATGTCTATTTCGTATTTAGGACAGATTGTCACCGCGAAGCCGAACCATGAGGTTGACATAACGGGAGCAACAAGGATAGAGTGGATCATATCCAGAAAGCTTTTAATATGGTAATCCACCACTAACCCTCAAGAGGAAGATATTGTCACGGGTACAGAAAGTTACCTCAGGCACGGGTGCTGAAATGATACAGAAGGAATGAAGCAGACGTTCTTGAGGAGCTGTGCATGGCGTGCCCTGTTGTCCTGCACCCTTGCGCGCTGTGTGCAGTGTTAGCCCAACCAGCGTAAACTTATTAAATACTCCCCGTTACAATATACAACAGCTGCATCTTGCCGGTACTTACCGATAGACGGAGCAGAAACCTGGTGGCTCACAAAGAGGGTTAAGCTTAAATTGAGGATGACGTAGCAAATGATGGGAAGAAAAACGATAGGTGTAACCTTAAGAGGCAAGAAGAGAGCAGAGTGGGTCAGGGAGCAAAGCGGGGTTAAGTATATCATAGTTGAAATCATCAAGAAGAAATGGACATTGGCCGGGCAACTAGGGTTTAGGCAGGATAACTACTGGTAATTAAGGGTAACTGACTGGATTTCCAGCGAAGACAAACGCATGAGGGCGAGACAGAAAATTAGGCGGGCTGCTGAGATGATTGAACAGTTCGCAAGTATAACGTGGCACCAGAAAGCGCAAGACCAGGTTGATTGGCGGATCATGGGAGAGGCCTTTGTGCTACAGTAGACGTAGTGACGCATGATTATGATGATGATGATCGTGATGATGATGATGATGATGATGATGATATGTGGGAGTTGTGCACGTCATAGTACAACGAGAAAGAAAAAATGGCAGCATATCCACGGAGTGAATGATGGAGAGTGGGGCGGAGCATTCGTCTGTCCATTCGTTCTTGCTTCCGTCCGTCCATGCGTCCGTATATGTGACCGTCCATGCGTCCATCCACCCGTCCGTGCGTGCGTCTGTTCGTGCGTCCGCACGTTCATCCGCGCGTCCGTCCCTGCGTTCGTCCATGCATGTGCCCCTGCGTCCATTCATGCGTCTATCCATGCATCTGTCTGTGTGTCCGTTCGTCCATCTATTCAACACTCCAAGCACCACAATCTCGCATCTTTTCATAATATATTTCCCATATAGAAGCACCACCATCCAGCAGACATTTCAAGGACTAAACGAGAGTTGGCACACGCACACTTCCTTACGGCTTGCACTTCGTGTCTACTTCCCACCTTTAACCGCCTCGAGTTCATTGTATATACTAGTTCACTGTATTCATGGCACTGCGGCCCAATGCTCGCCAAACCTTTCTAAAACCGAGGAGGTTACGCCCAGCGAGTATAACGTAGCAACCTTTTCCTGTCAGATAGTGCTCAATGTACATGCCAATGGCTGCTAATGGGAAATGAGAGACAGAAGAATTCAGCTTTTACTTTTTTACGGCTTGCACTTCGTATCTACTTCCCACCTTTAACCACCTCGAGTTCATTCACGGTATATAGTAGTTCAATGTATTAATGGCACTGCGGCTCAATTCTCGCTAAACCTTTCTAAAACTAAGGAGGTTACACCCAGCGAGTATAACGTAGCAACCCTTTCTTGTCAGATAGTGCTTAATGTACACGCCAATGGCTGCTAATGGGGATCGCAGCGTGCACGTTAACTAAAATCCGAACGCTCCTGTCTCTCATTTCCCCTTAGCAGTCATTGGCATGTACATTGAACACTATCTTTTATTGTTCAAGAACGCACAGAAGAAATCTCTCACCGGCACCACCTTGAACGTCAAATTGTTATACTAGTTACACAGTACAACGGCTACGAGAGACGAACGGGTGCCGCTTTAAAAAGCTTCGCCCCCTAATATGAAGGAAACAAAATCTGGAGGAGACCCTCATCCTTGACATAGGCCTCTTGTAGTGGCACTCGCAAGTCGGAGTTTATGTGCTAAAGTGTGTTCCACGACTTAATGTTGTGTTTCATGCACTGCCGAAGTGCCTGTCACTACCGAAAAGTCATGCATGTCGACGTGTCTGCAATGTAGACAGAAGCTCGGGGTTGAGATAAGTTTCATGAGGGGCCGCAATGATATGATTTGGTCACAAGAAACGCGTCTACTATTTCAAAGAGCTCTTTGAGTTAGCTTTCATTACATAATTCTGCCAGCAGATTCGCTTTTGTCTTAAGTTAACTCATGGTCCAGTACTATATATATCCAATATAGCTCTTCAGTTTAACAAGTACCATATACTTGTTGTCACTTGTGATTTCAGGTGGCCGTTTTTTGGTGTGATTTGCGTATGAACAAGTGGTCGTTGTCCCCTGCAAACAAATTATGTGTTGCGTTGCAAATAAGATGGATGACGATACTATTTCAGGCGTGGAGAAAACTAAAAGCAAGGAGAGAGCATCACGCATTATGATAGAAAACAATAAAAAAAGAAAGAAATGAAGAAATTAAGAAACGAACGGAGGCAGAAAAAAAGAAGTGAAGAAAGAAGTTGATTTATATTAGTAGTTTAACGTCCCGAAATTCACATGATTATGAGAGACGCCATAGTGGAGGACTCGAGAAATTTCGTCCACCTAGAGTTTTTGAACGTCCACCCAGATCTGAGCGCACAGGCTTACAGCATTTTGCCTCCATCGAAACTGCTGCCGCCGTAACCAAGATTCAATCTCGTGACCTGCGGGTCAGCGGCCAAGTACTTTAACCACTAGACCATGGCGTCGGGGCACAGGAAGAAGGGGGAAAAAAGAATATAACCAACTCAGCCCTGCACACGCCAAGCTACACTTGCCCATTCATCTTGTGGGGGCTTGATGTGGAGAACGCCACGCTCCTGGAGTGAACGGACACAGTAGGTGCAGTCGGAACGAACCAAACAACTGTCATTTATTTAACTGCTTTAGAACGATGATATCCTTAGCCAATTATTATAACATTAGTTGTGATCAACACGCTAAAGAACCTTAAACAATATTACACAACTTTCAAAAACATGTCAAATACAAGAACACACGCAAGGCAGCTTCACCAATGCTTTACTTAACCACGACGGCCCACCACAGATGGCCCACGGGCCGCCCATGGCGAACCCACCGCTAGAGACAACCGTTCGCACTAACCGTCACCCGCATAAGAGAGACCCGCTTATCTCTCCGTGCCGTCACCAAGGCTTCTCGCCAGGCGTTATTGCCAGGCCACCGTTCTTACCATGATGATGATGGTGGTAATAACCGCTTGCGAGCACACCGCCCCCTACCACTCAGTTGTTGTCACCCTTGAATGCGGCTTATGCGCAAGACACGTAAGTCTTGAGAGGCAAACTACTTTACAGGGGGTGTCAGCACCCTGACATTTTCTTAACCTTTGTTCAAACCATATCTCGAATGAACAGCAGCATGAAAGAAAACAGCTACACAAGTTCTAACAAAACATGGCAACCCATGTCCCTAAAGAATTCTCGTGTACCACGACACCGCCGTCGGTCGACACTGCTGCCCTGTCCGGCTCGATGTCTTCACCTCAGTACCGGTCCCGCAATGGCAACGTTACCGCGGGCGCGAGAAACCGTTACTCGCGCCGACACGTCTTCTGGCTGCGACCAGCACTCACGAGGGCGCCGGACTGCAGGCAGTTCCGCAGGCCCCAGGCATGTCCATCGCCCGACCTCACGACAGCATTCCTGGCCAGCCGCACTGACGTTGTGCAGAAGACAGGCAGCGGTGAATCACATCACTCCCGCTGCGTACATTCCAAACACTCGACATAACAATGCAGTAGGGCAAAGGCAAGGGAGCTTCAGGCTCCTCGCTCATGTGGTACTATGGTCAGTGCTGCTAGCAAATACATCGGTGGCGGCCGAGACGCCTAGCTTAAAAATAAATAAAGGTCACTTTTTCTGACTCGTGCATCGCAAGATGAAAAGAAAAGGGAGGGAACCACTGGGCAACATAAAAACGCCACGATCCACCTAATTGTGGCACGTGTGACAGGCGGCTGCGCAGAGCCTTAGGCCTAATAAGTCGCTTGACGACAACCGGCATCTACCCAGCCCCCAGCCTAGGCGTAGAAGAGGCAGCCGCAAGGAGACATCCACTCTGTAAAATGGCCCTACTCGCTCACCGCACACAGAAGCTTACCGAGCGATCGGCGCCCACCGTCCCGGATGGTGTCACGACACCCCGGAGTCAAGCCACAAGACAAGACGGCAATACGCCCGACTCTCTAGTCCAAAGCGATGAAAGAAGCTATTTACAGAAAATCGGATCAACCGCGAGGCTTCCGTACTCACTTGTTTCGGGCTTGGCCTACAATCCACGTGCTCTAAGCTTTGCTCACGCTAGGATGCAGACCGCATGACTCTCGCACCAACTCAACAACGTTATTCAAAACCAACTACAAAAAACACTTGCGAGCAGAGAAAAGAAAACTCAACTTGCCGACAAGTTCAAACACGACACAACTGATCTCCTCGCTCTCAACGAAGCACGCCGCCGACGCCAGCAATGCAAGTCCCCTTAGGGCTACTGAACCCAGGCTCAAGAAATGGCCGTTCCAAACCACGAAAACGGACGTGCGATGCACAGAGAGCCCCACTTGGGCGCCGGTGTGGGGTCTCGAAATGAGGGGAGTTCAACGCTCTTGGAGTGAACAGACGCAGCAGACGTGGTCGAAACGAACCAAGCCACACACATTTATTGAACTGCTTTAGAACGACAATATTGTCAGCCTCGCTATTACAACAATTGTGATCAACTCGCTAAACAACCTTACACATTCAAAAACATTACAAACACAAGAACACACACAATGTGGGTTCTCCAACGCTTGACTTACCATGAGGGCCCGCCGCAGATGACCCGCGGTGCCGCCTACGGCAGGCTCGGCGCTAGAGACAACCGTTTGGACAAACTGCCACCCGCCAAAAAGAGACACGCTTATTTTTCCCGTGCTGTCACCAAGGCTTTACGCCAGGCATCACTGCCGGCGCCACTGTTATAACCACGATGCACACCACCTCCTACCGTTCGATAGTTGTCACCCCTGACTGCGGCTTATGCGCGCGACACTTGTGACTTGAGAGGCAAACTACTATACAGGAGGTGTCAGCACCCCCACAAACTAGAAGGAGAACGGATAGTGAACTTCTTGAAAGGTCTTTCAGTGAATATTCGGACGACCTTAAAGGACCCACCGGAATTCCTTGGGAGAAAATTAAGAGTGGGATGAGCAACGATTAGCACAAAAGAAATTCCGCCAGGTTCGGCGCATTGTGGAAAACGATTTTGTGTGTGAGCGAGTAGCAGAATACACCTCATTTTTAGTGTTGACTCAAGCGTTATGTGTTCGACCAACGTCTTCATCACTATATAGTAGTGCGCTTGTCATAAGCTTGGCAGGCACGTCAACTACACTGGTGACTAAACGGTACCCCGTGGCTCCAACTTCCAAGTAGCATCTGAAGTGACGTTACGACAGAAATGTCTGTTTTATGAAAGAGAAGGGTACCTCACTGTGTGATTATGAGCGCATCGTAAGCAAGGATCGTTGCGCGATCCTCCCGGGTACCATATTAATTAAGAGCATGCTAACTGAAACATCGCTGAGTAAATGCTTCCTAATCAACATTTTGGATAATATTTTCTTGCTATAAGACCTTGATAAGCAAAACCATACTTACTAGGACCCTGTGAATAACATAGGTCGGCCACAAGCTCCGCTGTTAGTCCAGCCTTTCCCAACTAGGGAAAGCTGCCCACATTTGCTTTAGTATAAAGCTGCCTTTTCTATCTCTGAACAGATATAGACTGAATCACGAGTGCCTCACGCCCGCATTCTATGGGCCATAGTAGGCTAGTATGCGTCACACGTGACTGAGCGAAAAGATTTCATGATGTGTAGGTTGGGCTTCTCACCTTAGACGTATTTGCCTCTTAGTCATGTTCATCGTGTTGTCCTGCTCTCGTATGACACTTCTAACCAATATACAGAAGATTCGGTCAAGGAAATGAGCACGAGAGCACCCACAAGATCAAGGTGGCATGATAGATAGATAGATAGATAGATAGATAGATAGATAGATAGATAGATAGATAGATAGATAGATAGATAGATAGATAGATAGATAGATAGATAGATAGATAGATAGATAGATAGATAGATAGATAGATAGATAGATAGATAGATAGATAGAAGTCGTCAAAGTGTTTCCGAATTAAAAAAATTGCCCGCAGCTTCCCTCGGGGGAACACTGAGGAGGATGCGGAGCAGATAATTGGTTAACGGGGTGTTAAAGTGCGACTTACTTGGGTCGATGGCTAAATTGGTTAACGTGGTTGTGAAATGGGGTGTTAAATTGCGACTTACTTGGGTCGATGGCTAAATTGGTTAACGTGGTTGTAGGAGGGGGTGTTAAATGAGTGAACACGTACACACGTATGCGAAAGGGCGGCGCTGGTTGAAGGGACGTCGATCATTGTATTTGTGGATTCGTTGGAATTCATTTCACCGCGACCTTGGACGTCGACGCGCCGTACAAACCAACCGACGAGCGGCAACTGAGCGAGCGAGCGCCGACCTTGAGTATATATACAGCGCGACGGCGCATGCGCTGTCAGCTGTCGAATGTTCTCGAAGGAGAAGCGCGCGCGGCACAGATGGTGGGCGACGGTGCGACGGCGCATGCGCGCGCGTCAGCTGTCGAATGTTGGAGAAGCGGTGCGGACGGCGCGGACGGCGCACTACAAGGCGCGAGTATAAGATGCTTCCGCATCTAAAACAGGGTTGGTGCCAGAATTGAACCTCTGAAAGCATTGTGCCTGGCAGTCAAGTGTTTTAACAGAGGACCATGATAGTGCATGAAAAGGCTTTGGAAGAGAATTCCGTGAAGGCGTCATATGGGGCTGGGAGTCACGTTAGCACTTCATTACGCGCACGTGAGAATCATAGAATGGTATGAGGGGTTACGCCAGGTGAACTGCATAACGAGTGAATTTCGTAAAGATTCCCCCTCATTACAAATAACTCCGTCATCATTCGTCATCATCAGCAACCACAGCATGAAGGAAGTGTGCAGCCACTTATGTATGTTGATGGTAATAATGTCACGGGGTTGGGACGTGGACGAAGGAACCAGACTGTAATTACAGGATGAAAGTGTTTATTTGGCCGAACATGTGGCCCATGAAGTGAATGTCAGATTACAGCGATTCCCACTGGCACTGATAGCGGCGAACAGAGCGTCGGCCATCGATCAACTGGCAAGTACTGAGGCGCATCAACACTTATATCCGTGTCATTGAATATTCTATCGTTATTGTTAGCAGCGACGTAGGTTCCACAATAATATGCGATGTTCGCGAAAAGTGTGTAATTTTAGCGAAGTGATCTACTGCAGTCTTGAAGCTTCTCGAACACTGCAGGCATGGTTTGCGCTGAGAATTCCTGACGGTAAAACGGGGCGATAACAAAACTTGAGGAGGGAATGCGAAAATATCTGGGGTTTTACAACCCAAAATCAGTATAATTATAAGAGACTCCGTAGTGGAGGGCTCCAAAAAATTTGACAATCTGGTGTTATTTAACGTGCACTGAGATCGCACAATGCACGAAGCCGTGACTCAGCAGCCGAGCATCGTAGTCACTGATGCACCGAGGTAGACTTACTTATGTACACGTACTTTCTTACAGATGCGTTGTGGGTGTACATGGCACAGGTCTACATGTCTTCGGAAGAAACATAACAAGAGAAATCTACTCGCATGAGATTCTCAAATGGTCTACTTCATGCAAAACGTGCGTACTTAAGTAACTTTCTGATGGGCAGCGCTAAGGAACACCGAAAGAGACATATAGTACGCACCACGGCTGCCGCCTTACAATTCAATTTGTGTGACAACTCATCTGTGTCTGTCCGTGTGTTCTTTAGAGCTGCCTCCAAAACGTTTGAGCATGAACCAGTTCCCCCAAACCAAAGCTCTCCTATTAGGTACTCGCTCGTTGCGGCTCACATAATTTACTTGAGTGCAGCTGTGTGTTCGCCTTCTTGTGTTACAAGAATGTAGCATGAGGTTTTTTTTTTTACAGTGATGATTGTATATTGTCGGATGGAAGCAAAATCTGTTTGCCCCAATGTAGAGTATAGAGTAAAGAAAAGCTTGTAATCCGTGGCAAAGACCCAGTCTGGTAGATTGGTCAACGACAGGGAGGTTTTTTGTGAAATTTTCAAGTCATAAGTTAGCTGTGTGTAAGTGAAAATTGAAACAAAACTATGGAAATTTTTAAATAGTGAGCACACAACTATAAGGCATGAATATAATAAAGGAAGCCTACCTACCCAAAATCTTCTATTGCGTGGGGGTCAAATAAATCAGGCAAGCCCCACTATTCACTACTAGTCTACTACAAATAGAGGAGGGAATAGATGGGCAGCAAGCATCAATTAAGGTTTTTGTAGAGACGTAACCACCAATTGAGAAAGGCTTCAATTAAACGTCGGGATTAAGTGAGTGATAAAAGCTCAATGGGGTGCATGTTTCGCGTGCTAACCTTTCGTTGCTGAGTTCCTTGGGTGTGGTTGTATTTTGTAAGTCCAATGACTGTTCTGTCTCCTGCTTGTCCTTGTTTTTTTTTTTTGGGGGCTTTTCCACACAATGATATCTACGTACTTGCCAAGAAAACGACGGTATTGAGCCCCTGATCAGGCATTTATTCCAAATGTTTTTTGAGATACTCCAATAACCGGCTCTGTGGGCACGTGCCACAAGTCGAATGGTCATTATCATTGTCATGAAGATGGCAGCGGCTAAGGAGCAAGCTGAGAGTATTCCAGAGCATCTGGAAAAGGTAAGCTAATAAATTAGGCTCCAGCAGCGTCTCTCGGCAGGCGACCTTGACGTTCGACTATTACATGCTCTCGTTTTCGCCCATCCTTTGAGCATTCAGCCAACACCGAAGCGATGCACATCTCTGCAAGACTACGCAGGTCAGCCTTGACAGAAAGGCCTAATGCATTTCAGCGAAAAAAGAGTGGAACGCTTCGAATCTTTGGTGACTTGCGCCGTGGTTGGTCATTCCTGTAATTTAGTGGTGTAGCTTCGATGCGATAATATTTAAGGACGTTGATGTAGCATTTTTGAAGTGCGCGTTAGTGTTAAAACGGACGTGAGCCTCCTTCTAATGCATCTCTCACTAATCGGTCCGCATGCTTTGAGCGTCGTGGTCTGTCCGCCAAGGAAGTTTAGCGGTTATGAGACAGCACTGATTGCGCTGAGGCTACGGCTTTAATTGCTTGCCACAGTGATTGCAGTTTGAAAAGAGGCTCGTGAGTGAAATGCATGAACAGCGGTTTTCTTCAGAATGAAGTGTCTAACTGTCTGTTAAGGGACCTGAGGTAGCCATAGCTTTAATCTTATACCTAACGGTAGCATATACGGTTACTCTATAATAACGAAATAGATGTCCCGACCTACACCACATCCACTTCACGGCACCTTTTTCCATGGCGTATCTCAAAACATACCCTAGTTTTCACGTGTAAATAGCCACAAATAAAAAGCACTGCGTAACCTCAAAACGTGAACACATCACCAGCGTTAAACTAGTAACAATGAAATTAATAACAAATATTTTTTGAATTTCCGGGCTGTTTGAGCAGCTTATTTTGTTCTCATGTACGCTTGGTAGCTCTTCCTGTAAGGCTAATTATGCGCTTGACAAACATAACAAATACGTGAGCCGAATTTCGAACCCTAATTTGGAGTAACTTCGTAGTAAATTAAAGCAGGGGTCGCCAACATGCGGACTGCATGCGACCCATGGGCCCGTATTATTTGGCCCCCGGCACGGAATCATAATCCCCCCCCCCCTCTTCCTGCCCTTGTTACTTCCGATGTAAAGGGCCATATAGCAGTTTTTACGTCAAGCGGTGTTACACAGGAACAAAGAAAAAGTGCTTCCATTTGGAATTGCATCTGGTCTTCACAGCCTGCCAAATAACGTCTTGCGATTATGGATAATTTGCCTATACAACTCATTGGAGATATTGTCTAATTTAAATAATAGCCGCCCATATCTAACTTTAATGGATAACGGCTTTTATCAATCAGTAGAAGTTTTTTATTTGTCAGCAAAACCCCCCATCCCATCTCGATCGATTTACGTGGCGACTGTGTAGTCGGCTTCATGCAAACAGGCCATCTCACTCAAAACATTGCTGACTCCTTCAATAGAATATCAGACGATGGGCCTCAAGAACTATTGTCTGAGGTCCAAATTAAGGACTGCCATATCACTCAAAACATTGCCGACTCCTTCAATAGTGTATCAGACGATGGGCCCCAGGAACTATTGTCTAAGGTGCAAATTGATGACTGCCAGAATGCGTTGTGTTGCCACCTTTATTCTGCTCTAAAGTAGCTTATTAAACTGCGAAACATGCATTCGTAATAAGCAGCCCGCGTGTAGCTGTTTTCGCTATGCTGCCTCTTATACAACACGATTTGTTCTCATTTGCCTGCTGCATTCGCTTATTGCGACAAAGTCTTGTCCTAAATATATATTCACACTTTATTTGTCCTTTTCTCTTGAATCCGCGGGCGACTAGCCGGAAGAATATGAACTTGGCAAAGACGACCTGCCTCCAGAAGTGACAGTGTTTGGAGTGCCTGTGAGGCGTCTGCAGCCTGTGGCCACTGTAGTGTTCATCACTGTCCTGGGCGTGGCGTCTTTCTTTTACTTTCGTCCTAGGGTACGTTCCAGTATTCACGCTGTCAAAGTGTCTTGTTCATGTTGATCAGTCTAAATTTTCTGTGGTGGCACGCTGAGTTACACCTCAGAACTTCGTGGCTGAGACGGAGCGGTCAAATGCTCCACGAGACAACTTCAGCATATGAGCACTTCAGTGCCGCTTCATTACAACCCGCAGTACAATCTCGCCCCATAGTCGACCATCAGAGCTCAGAAAACCCCTAACGTACAGAGCGTATTGGTTGCCACTGTGGAACCGACCCTCTTGTGTACACATCTTATAGGATCGACTGAAACGAAACTAAGTACTCATAATGATTGTATATCAATCTATTGACATTAGATATCCCAAGGTCACGCGTTTACAAAAGCACGTAGAATTGTTTACGTAATATGTCCACTTACATGCAAGGCAGTAGCATTGATTGCAATACTACTTGGTAAAACTATTAGTTACACAATCGACGAATAAAATGTCAGTGAGGTTTACGTAGACATATTCAAATGACGTCTACGTCTAACTGTGCTATTTTGAGCAACGTACTAATTACGTGCTCACTTTTCCTTCGGCTTACAAATAAGGCCTAAAAAATATTAATCAAGAAGCACGACTCGACTGCGATGTGCATTAGGAAGCAGCGCCTGCGAACATGAATACTGTGAGGTAGCAGGTCAAGACCACGCTCCAGCATTTTGAATGTTGGAGCATAGTGACGTGTTATTTTTATACTTCACGGTCTTTGTTTTCAAACCGAAAAAATAAGCACCTGTGTAAATGATATCTTGCTGAAAACAACACACTTAGATATTATGTGCATGCCTACATATGACTCATTCCACTTTTTAATGATTCGGCGAGTGCTTGATGAGTTAGAAACTCTACTAGGTCTAATTAACCAAACATTCTTAACAAAAAGTATTGGTAGTGGCTACTACATTATTATGGGAACAATACACACTAGGTGTGCTTCGCCTAACGACGCTCTTCTTTTTTACAATCAGGCTGCGTGATATTTGAGACAGCCTGAATAATACCGAAACCAGGCTACTGGATGGGCAGCAAAAAAAAATGAAACAATGCAGCCTCCTGTTTCATAGGCTCATGCTCAACAGGCTGGGCGGTTTTGCATGCATATTTTTCAGTATGCAAACAAAAAGTTAGCTAAAAGGGGGTATAAGTGTTCGCTTTGTGTAGGCATTGATCACTGCCAAAACATACTCCAGAAGAGCTCGTCTCAGTGTGTGCAAAAGATTCCAATTCTCGAGCAAATTAAATTCATTCAAGCTTCTGATTGAAACGGTCATCTGAGAGTCACTACTGCACAGATTGTTAAAATGATGGCGTCTGCCGTAGCGCTTATTTAAATCTCTCCTTCTCGTTGAAGACACCGCGGGAAGGCAAGGAGACCATTCGCACGGAGTGCTACACCGCCGGATGCCAAGAGCTGCGCCTCTTCCTAGAGTCCACCGTCAACAGGTCGGTCGATCCGTGCCGCGACTTCTTCAGCTTCACCTGCGCGGCGCCACTGAAGAAGGAAAGATTGTCCCAGGTGAGAAGGGGATTGTAATACATATTATACTACTAACCTGTAAAAATGTGTAAATAGGACAGTCTGGCCACTGCATCAATACACGACTAAAAGAGCAAACTTTTTCATACCTGCCAGATTATTGTAAATCGTGTAATTTTGATCCCGTGTTTCGCGATACAAATATTTTCTTTTCACATAGAGATAAACTAACACGTCAACTTACGGAACCCTTTCATGTAAATAGGTGTACAAACAAATGCATGAGTAAACCTTCGGTGGCTCTAACAGATAGAGAGTACAGTTGTTTTAATTCGGTTTACCCATTAAGGTTTATGCTTGCCTGTCACAAGACTTGCACTTGCGCTGTGCTGGTTCTTAAGGTACTTGTATGTTTCGTTCCTTTCAAAAATAAAATAATGGAGAGTTCTCCCTCTGTCTTTCTCTTGTTCTGTATTTTGTTCGCGCTAAACAAGTTATAGTGCGGAGTCAGTTTATTTAAGCCTGCATTCAAATTACGTTTGTCACGAGTTGAGTCACTATAGCTTAGCTGTACTCAATTGAGTTTAACTGTGATATTGAGACACTATATTGAAGATATACTTAAATCAGCTGAGTCTTTAGGCAGAAATATGTGCCGCAATAGCCAAAGGCCATCCTCGTCCGATGTGGTTAGCCGAACCCTTACATTTAGACAAATAACAACTGTGTACATGCAAATGATATCGTCAGCATTTCCGTTGTACGTAGATCTTTGTATTTATGTAGAAGTTGAAAATGCCTACGTATATTTAAAACCGGGTACCTATTCTATTAGATTCGTTACTTCTATGCCTAAATTACTCGGTCGACTGCATGGCGCGAGTAAAAGTAAGTTGCACGTGTGAGTGTCTGGATCCGACACACATAAGTACACTAACGAAATTCCTATGTACTTTTCAAATCTACTTGGTGCATGTTACTTGTAGCATAAATTTAACCGACACACTTTCTGGCGCATTTTATTAGAATCTGTTGGATAAAGTACGCGTATACTTTAGTGGCTCAATGAGATCCAGTTTTCAGAAGACTAATTTATTTATTTACTTATTTATTTGAAGGTACCTTACAGGCTCCAAGAGGGGCATTGAGTAAGGGGAGCAATACACAAAAATATACTTACATATAAACATCGAATGGAAAAAAATACAAAAGAAAAGAAACAGTTGCAAAACAATCGGTTAAATAGGAATTAATACAGTTCAATATGTACAGTGCAAAAAAGACGCACACTTGTGAACAATTAATTTTTTCTGGTTGTTCCAAAAAGTCTGTTTTCCAAAAAGAAACATTCGCGCCTTTCATAATTGCAAAGTTTTTAAACGCGACAATATTCTGAAATTTTCGAAAGATACAATCAGATGGCAATGCTCCTATATCATGCGGAAATTCACTTAATGTTATCAACTTCATGGTATAGTGTGTAATCAGGTAAGAGGTTGCCAGATATCATTTTGTCGAGGAACGCCTTATATTGCGGCGTGATGACAGGTTTCGCCACGGTCTTAGTGTCAGGGGTAAAAGAACAAATCGAACATTCATCAAGGGTGGAAATATTGGCTAAAGTGATGCCTTGAGGAAGAACTTGGGCCGACGTCGAAAAGTTCCGAACTGGAAGTAGCGCCGTGTTGTTAGCAACAACCACTATAGTATGTGGTAGTGCGATGCGGTGCGTAAGGGTCAAATCAATGAGGGGAGCCACCAGATCGTCTCCATCAGGAACAGACGGCAAGGGCGACACAGGAATGTACATAGCATCCTGGGGCGGTAGCCGTAAAGACCCCACGGGTCGTAGCCGAGTGCGACTTGGAGGAGTGAAATCGGTGCACAAAGGCAATTCGAGCCGTAAGATACCGTCAGAACAATCGATGAGGGTGGAGTGGGCGGTTAAGAAATCAATTTCAAGGATGACGTCATGTGGGCAAGCATCGAGGACTGCGAAGGAAATGAAAGTGTGGTGGCCGGCAACAGTAACGCGAGCAGTGCACATACCAAGCACCGATGTTGGACCTCCGTTGGCCACGCGAACAGTAGAGAACATAGCGGGTGCTAAAACCTTTTTCGGGTGAGATCGAAGTATGGAACTCATAACAGATACTTGGGCACAATTTTGAATTAGAGCAGTAACGGCGTGGCCATCAACGGACACTCGAAGTGAATTGCACCTTGAATATGTAGCCGGTTGAGGGTTTCCGTTCCTAGTCGTCAGAGCAGCGCCACCTGCAGGAGCTGCACTCGTCAGTTTCCCGGGGGATGACCAGAATAAGCCGGTGACGGAGAGCAGCGGCGTTGAGGGGAGCGTGACGGCCGACCCTGAGCTGACGGCGAGCGGCTAGACCAGTTTCTTTGGGCGACGACGTCAGCGTAGGACAGTTCAAAGCGTGGAGATGAACGGCGAGGGGAAGGGTCCTGAAGATGGTCATCCAGAAAAGCGGGTTGCGAATAGTGTCCACGGTTCTGACGGCGGTCGACATTAGGAAAGCTTGGCCAGAAATACCTCCTGTTGCCGCAATGGCGGGAGATGTGCCCAACTCGAGAGCAAGAAAAGCAGATGGGTCGATCATCGTGCGTGCGCCACTCAAATGGATTTTGGTAGCGTGGTGGAAACCGAGGAGTCGAAGTTGCCGCAGCGATAAGTGGAGCAGAGGGGTCGTCAGCGTTGTGGACCGGAGTGCTCACGGGCTGTGGCATGATCCTGGCGGGCTGGGGAACCGAGACAGGTTAGCAAGCTCCTGACGTACGACGGCTTGAATAAGCGAGACTGTTGCCCAGTTGTATTGCGCAGGGGCTGATAGGAAGCGGGTGCCATGGCCTCCCGCTCCTGGCCAACAATCCTTGCGATATTGACAGGAGGCGCAAGTGAACGGGGCGCTACAAAATCCTCGCAAGACGAAGTCGCAGCAGTGTTTTATAGTCTCGGGAAGTGGTGGGTTATTCGCCTGCTTTTAGCTTGTCCAAATCGTCGGCATTGAAATATGATGGAGTCGAAGGTGGTACAGTTCTTACACATTAGTATGTTGAAAGCATCATCAGCAATGCCTTTCAACACATTGCTGATCTTGTCCACCTCGGACATGTTTTTTTTTCAGTCTTCCGGCACAGTGCCAGTACGTCTTGGATGTACGTGACGTACGACTCCGTCGATGAATGAACACGCGACGCGAGTTCCTGCCTGGCTTCCATCTGACGAGCAACTGACCGACCGAAGAAGTCGCGAAGCTTTTGCTAGCATGTGTCCCAGCTGGATAATTCTTCATGTGTCTCATGTCAGGCGCGTGCCGTACCTCGTAGGTAGAATAGCATATTTGCCAGCATAAGCATCTCGTCCCACCTGTAGTGCTTGCTGACGCACTCGAATAATGCAAGCTATATTCTTCGACGTCCATGCTGTCCGTCCCGGAAAACGTGCCAGGGTCAAGAAGTTGGGGGGGGGGGGAGATTACAGGTGATGGAACCGGCGTGGATGGTGAGGCCTGAGTGCTGGTTTCAGGCACCGTGACACGAAAAAACAGGCATCCACTGCAGAGTTCCAGAGCTGGGTAGTGTGAAGACCCAGCACCTCAACCAAACGATGTTACGGGGAAGATTTATTCACTGACAGCGGGTCTTGATAACGGCTTAAAGAGTGCACAGTCATGCAGTCGAAAGAGGAAGCTCGAGAGGCCAACCCACAACAACCACGTTTTCGTATTCCTCCTTTTGGGTGCCATTTCAGCTGTGCCGAAGCGACAGTTTCATACATGTATCATTATTTAGCTCAGTATTTATTCCCTTTAAGCTTCCTAACAGTTAAATTCTTCAAGCGCGCTGTGCGGCAACCTATTGTTGGGAGGTACATACCTAATCTAAATTCAAACTGGATATGATGGGCGACTGTTGGTGATTTATACTGAAGTTAAATTATCGCTTTCACATCTGTAAAGGTACCACTGTCGTCGTTTAATGCTGTAGTTCTGGTTATATACGGATTTCTAGTGGATCGATGATGCACTTGGGAAACGTTTTGAGGCGTGTCGTCGAGGGTGCGTCGTCTCAATAGAATTCCCAGAAAAATTTAATTGTATAGTTCTCTACCCTCGTAAAACAGTGTGACAATCGGGTTTCACAATAAAGTCGCCAAGTAGTGCACTGTAATCAGGTAAGTGACAATCAAGATCGGTTACTTACTCAATAAATAAATCACTAAAACAAGCAAGCAACCAGTTTTTACTCGTAACGAGTGTGATACTGGCCGCGGCGGTCCCATTTTGATAGAAATAATATTGTTTAGACCCGTGTATACTGCGCAATGTCAGTGCCTGGGCAACAAAACAACACCAGATGGCGAAAACTTTCGGAGGCCTCTACTACAGCTTCCTTCGTAATGATATTAGGCGTTCAGACGTAAAACCCCAGTTACTATTATTATTACAATGTAGCACGGCTATACATATATCATCCATGTATTGCCGGCTTTAGAACTTGAAGTGAAATATTATCAAAGGGTCTCTATCAGACATAGTGTTACTTACATACGCGTAACGAGTTTTTATAGTGCATCCGACGCCAGACAAATCAACGCAGCTGGAAAGCATGCGACTAGCGCAGCTGGTCGGGGAGTGAAGCAGAAGAGGAAGAAAAAAGCGCGCGCTTACCTAATTAGTGCGGTGCACGCACAACATAGGTGCTGCTTTGCCAAGCACTATAGATGACGCGAGACGCCATATGTGGTAGAGGCTGGTCATGATGATATTTTTTGCGTCTTGGTGAATCGCGTGTTTTCTAAGCTTAAATACACTTTTAACAGGAAATAAAGGGCCGAAAGTCACACAACACGTAAAATGAAGTCAGCTTGTGATTTGAAGAAATTTGCAGGAAGGACTAGCGCAGGCGAGTTGTACGATTACCAAATAGCTCGTGATGAAGCGACGTCTTTAAGAAGTGTGTTCCGAAAACCGGCTGTAATATTTCTAAAAGCGAACCAAGCACATAATCGTACTACTGTGACGTGTGACGCACGACGCTGGCCAGTTGCGCCGTTCTCCAAATTCACTCCTTGGTTTCGCTTGCAGATGAGCGATGACGTACGAGCAGCGGTCACCGCCATGGTGACTGCTGCTAACGTTTTCGGTGAAGGCCAGAGCGCTTTCGAAAAAGCCGTGGCCACCTACCGGGCATGTGTGTCGCTCTACTCTCAAAACCGGTCTGAAGCCGAGGAGCTAGGCAGCTTCCTGACGGGGCTCGGGCTCAACGTCGCGGATCCCAACAGCAACCACGATCCACTCGATGTCATCGTTCAACTCAACTTGGCCTGGAACTTGGCACCCATAGTGGCCATCAATGAGGCCGGTGGCTCCAGGATGGACTACCCGCACGAGGCGAGTACCCTGAGTAGACGCATTTCACTTCCAAGCATTTGATATGACCTCGTAGCACCTATTGATTTTGCCACCATTGCTTTGCACGTCATATATATGTAGTTTTGGTTTGAAAACGACGACAAAGTTTCACCTGACCGTGACTCTTCATCAGAACGAGATGTGGCATGTTTAAGTAAAGGTCAACCATTGCTATGCTGTACCGAGTTATTACCATTTTAGTGCCTATAAAAAGTGAATACTCGAAAGACAAGTGATTCACTTTTGCAGTCCTCCTCAGGGAGCCTAATTTGCCGGCGATCATTTGCGAGAAGTAAAATAAAGAACGAGGGGGATGCACAATGACAACAGTGCATGTTAAACTATTCAGAAAATACTTCGTGCGAACAAAAAATTGAGAAAGGTTTTCTACTCGAATGTTTTCTGCTGTTAGTATGTCTTCCTCAGTTGAGGTATTGGTAGGGCACTTCTCTCTCAAACAAATTATACGGAACAAGTATCCCACTAAAACTGCGAATGTGTAGGGTTAAAGAAATTCTGCTCTTAGAAATGGCATTTTCATGCAATTGCTGCTCGCATGTCTCAAGATACGATGGTGGCCTTCATGAAAACGCTACTGAGTGCATTTGTCACATGAAATAACTTTCATTTTAGCAAGCAATGTAGTACATAGAGCTCTTTTGTATGGTTGGAATGGCGCTGTTATTTTGCGCGCGGTGACATTGGTGCACAGTTTTGTCGTATTGAGTGCTTTAACTGGCACACTATGTTTGTGACGTAAAATTTTTAATGTAGTTAATACGTTACTATACGCCATCGTCGTGCTACGACTGTCAAGCTGTTGAAATGTGGCAATAAAATGATTGCAGTAAGCTATGAAACATTGCTGTTTGTTCAGTGTGTACTGGGCGAAGAGGGAGACAGAAAAAAAATAAGGGAAAGGCAGGAAGGTTAATCAGAAATTGGAGCATCCGGTTCGCTACCCTGCTCTAAAAGAAAGGGGGATGGGGAATAAAGATGAGAAAAAAAGTCAAGAGTGAAATAGACGCGCAAAAGAGAAAAAAACTGAGCTGGGGTGCTACAGCCTATTCAATAGCCCACTACCACGCAAAAAGTTCAACAAGGCCTTCACTGATTTCCTTTGCGAAGACAGATCATGTACCCTTTTAAGCACTGACTGTTCTCACAAGGGTCTGTGGTCAAGGCAAGCTAACGCAGCAGCTAGCTGCCGTCTTTGCACGCTGTAACGAGGGCAGTGACAGAGAACGTGCTCCATCGTTTCATCGCTTCCACAATGATCGCAAGCAGCACTGTTTTCTATGCCGATTCGGAAAGCAAAAACTTTGGTGAAAGCGACACCAAGCCACAGTCGGCAAAGTGCCGTTGTCTCAAGTCGAGAGAGTCCGAATGGAGGCCGAAGTAGATGAGACGGGTCCAGCCTAAGCAGTCGCGTGTGCCGTAAGCACTCAGCGTTCCACAAGAATTTTACTTCTTCATTAGCAATTTTGCGCATTTTGATTTCAGCATAGGTCCTTCAAAATGGAATCAGATTCTTTCTTCACCATCTTCGTGTGCTGATCGAGCAGCTTCATAGGTATGTCCGTTGCCCAATATGCCGCAGTGACTTGGAAGCCACTGAAACGTGATTTCGTGTCTTTCGACGAAGAGGTCGTGAAGCAGCTCTCTGGTTTTCAGCACTAGTTGTGCATGAGGTCCACGGTGTAAGGCGAATACCAAACACTGTAGTACTGCCTTGGAGTCCGTGAACACGCTCCATTTTCTGGCTTCTTGGTGTTTATTTGCTTTAACTGCACTACGGAGGGCAGCATCTTCCGCAGCTGTTGATGACGTTCAGCGGGATAATCGAATCTTCGTTGTTGTCGCTGTTGCAGGAAAGATCACCGACCCTGCAGACCCATCCGCTTTAGTTGAAGCGTCAGTATGTAGATGGTTATGCTCACTGTACTTCTCATACAACAAAAGAAGAGCAAGCTGCTTTAGCGCTGAAGACAAAGCCGGGCTTTATACCATATGTCTGGAACCGTGAGTTGAACCTGTGGATGAGTCATACACCATGTGGGAGTGGCAATTCTGGATGGAGTTGTATATCCAGTGGGTATGCGCGTACGATATGACAAGACTGTCTGGAAAAATTTGCACGAGGTCGGTCTTCTGTCAGTGAGGCTAGATGATGGGCAGGGGCAACAGTAAGATGCCTCACGTGTGCTCTGAGCACTTACGATATGCGTCTTCAGCGGGTACTCATTTGCAATCGCAATTGTCTCAGCTGTTGACGAACATCGCGGTAGCCCAAGACAAACTCGTACAGCCATAGCCTGGATGCTTTATAGAGTGCGAATGCTGGTTCTGCAGGTTAGCAGCATACACGGCAAGCTGTATCGCAAATAGCCGAGAAAAAGCGTCTCGTACAATTTCACCCTTGCATGTACTAAGTCTCCCAGGTTTTTCCTTGAAGATACATAAATAAGTTAGCAATGTCTCTCAGCCCCTTCTTCACGTAAGCCACATTGGGGCCCCAGCAGAGGTCTCTATCAATGAATACGCCTAGAAATATCTGCATCATGACATAAGCTATGACTTGGCCGTCGATAGATATAGCGTGTGGTCTCACTGGCTTTCGACTAAAAGCAGTCAATGCGAATTTCGCTGGCGAGATCTGTTGCAAACACGCTAGAGGCAAGAAAGACATGCATGTAGGCCAACTTTTTTAAGAAATGACACTAAGTAGTCACTTTTTCATATCATGAATATTTGCAAGAGTACGTGTTTTGTATTACAATGGCTTGTTTCCATTTCGAGATGGCGCGAACAGGTTTCAGAAGTATTATTACCAGGTGATTGTATTGCAATTCACATCAATTTTTTTCTAGTAAAAATACTTGGATTTGTCGCGATGGTAAGATGTCTATAGTAAAAAGACGCCAGTTAGGCTTTGTACACCTCAGTACAAATTCATCGTTGGCCATTACAACATTGCAAGCTGTTATTAGGAAGTGGTCCCACGCTGGCTTCCTCACAGACTCGTTCATGTGGGAGCTGTCATGGGTGATTCAGCCATACAGACTAGACAAAACACTCCCGTTGGTGGCGTAAAATCTTGATATTTAACTAATGAAAATAAGGTTACCGTGCAACACGAAGTCCCTAAATATGCACTTTTTTTCTAGGCCTTCTGTCATATTTGTCAGCAAACATTTTCCACCCACTCGCATGCTATAGATATACGTGTATGTATTAGCTATAAAAGGCCTAAATGTTCAATGTTCTGGATGTTTGTGTTTCGTGAAAAAGTATTTCACGAGATGCCTATAAAAATGCTACAATGAAGTAGTTCTTCGTTAGTTTATTGGCATTATCCCCGTAACTATACTAATTGCTGGCAGAGTAATGACCATGCAAAAAACGCCAGGCTTGCGCGGAAGGCGCCCCACAGTAACAGCGAAAGCTAGAAGAACGGCCTTACAGAGCATTTCTAAACACTCATTTGGTAGCTGCTGTAAGCACACTTGCTTGATGCCCACTACGGCATTAATAATAAAAGTTTTCGGGTAGTAGGCCGGCATTCGCTATGCTCTTTCTTGTCATTCTTCTGAAAAGCGTGGTATCTACTAAACTATTGCGAGGAATTTTGGGCCAATCGTTCATGCAATGGCTGACGATGATGAGGAGGTATGCCTATTGTGTGTGTGCCACAGTTATTAGCTGAACAAAAGGAAGCTTTTGTAATGGGCTGGAGCATCGGACGACCTAAACGTTACGCTATTCGCATTGTGTGACGACTGCTCGTGCTTTCGCTGTTTTAGAGCGCTCTATAAGTCGTATATTAACGCGATTGCTTTCCCGACATCAAGCCTGCCTAAGGCAAGTTTGCCAACAGGTTCAAAGCGCCAGCATGGCTCAGTTGTAGAATTCAGGGGTGGCACCCAGCGGCCCCGGGTGCCAGCACGGTGGCGGTTGCCGGCGGCGGCGGACAACCGCTGCAGTGCGCGAGACCCGAGTTGGGATCTCATAACAGCTTTCGCTGTAATATCGACCATAATGGACGACGGTTCAGAAGGAATCCCAAAGTTGTATAACAGTTCGCTGTGTCTGTTTTTCTTTTGTGTTTAAGCCAGTCTAATGAAGCTCGGCCACACCCCTTCTGTGTGCTATGCTGCACGCCAAGCGGAAAATTGCAATTTATTTATTTGTTTATTATTTATTTTGCTTGAATGACAGGCCCTACGCCAGCGCGGTGGTCTAGTGGCTAAGGTACTCGGCTGCTCACCCGCAGGTCGTGGGATCGAATCCCGGCTGTGGTGGCTTCATTTCCGATGGAGGCCCGTGTGCTAAGATTTCGGTGTACGTTAAAGAACCCCAGGTGGTGAAAATTTCTGGAGCCCTCGAATACGGCGTCTCTCATAATCACTTGGTGGTTTGGGGGCGTTAAACCCCACATATCATTCGTGAATGATGACCCTCAACCACCGAAGCATTTTTTTTATTTTTAGGGTGGTTGTTTCCCTTTGCGTTTCGTACATAATTACCATGAACTCGTGTTCTACATTTTTCAGATGTGCTTTAGCACGGTCGAAACCGAGTGGTACGCGGAGCGTCAAGAACGCGTCACGAACAAAACGTACGAGATGTTTGTCGAGCGTAATCTGCGATTTCTCTTGCCTAGTGAAGACACTTCGTACATAGAAGAGATCAAAGGAAACGTCACGAGCACAGAAACAAAAGGTGAGCTAGGAAACAGTGACACACACGTAAGTTTCTGAAGAAAAAACTGAAGTAGCTACCTGGTAATGCGTCACTACATGTTGAAGTCATGGAAACAGTTGTTTAATTTAACAATCTTGTGAACATCACAGAATAAATTTTATACGAGGGACGCCTTCCCGACGCGAGCCTCATAAAAACGAAGGGCTTCCGGTGGTTGCACAGCGGCTCAGTGGCTAAGGACGTAGCAATGCAATTTGGGTGAAATCTGAGTACTTCCTTGTGTATAGAATAAACTGCAGCTTGATCAATCTTAGGCAGTGATTAATCCCTAGTCCCATTGTACCATACAGTACCTAATAGGCATATTGTCATTCTCGCATGTAACAGCGTGAATCGGGTTTATTGATAGATCTCTGCGATTTACTTAAAATTGAATAGAATGGAATAAAATAGTCGTTTATTTCATAGGCAATACAGATTATGAGGAGTGAGAGAAAAAGCTGCTTTTAGGCAGCTTGACAAAGCTCTCAACCCGTCTATATCAGGCTTCGGTCAGCATTTGGCCACAGACTATTAATACATCAGTAGAATATATACAAGTCTTTAAAACAACATGTTTGTGCACTATTATTATTCAGAAAAGTGGTACAAAAAGAAAACAATACACAGAATAACTAATATGTGATGCGGCATACATCTATATACAGAAAAGAATTGCGAAACTTTTCAGTTTATTCCAGAATGAAGGAAAGAAATAACAGTCACAAAAATGTGGACAAAAATAGAATAAAGCATATAATTATGTTATATGTAATATTGCTTAAGCTGGTCAAATATGAAGTAGTCTAAATGCATGCTGAATGATTGGTCTGTGAAGTGTAACTCCATATGCATGTTCTGTGCATAGAAATTTTTTAGCATTTTAGGAATGAGACAATCGCAACCTATCTTCACAATAGTTCATTCCGCTGTAGGAATGAGACAAACGCAACCTATCTTCACAATATTTCGTTCCGCTGAGACGCACATCCCAATATTCAAGATGCCTAGTGTCATAGCTACGCACGTTTACTTTTAATTTAGCCAGGATGCATTTGATATATGGCTCTTTCTGATTGACCTTTAAAAACAGGCCAATCATAGTTTACGTTGTACGAGAGCCTGACTTCGAAGTATCAGTGGACATTGCTCCTTTGGTGAAAACAACTAAGCGCATAAAAATATTTTTACGTGTAAGTGATTGCATGGGCGCAGCGCATGCTTTACCACTGTACTGCTGCCGCAATGTAACAATACTGATTGTTGGCCTAGTTGGTACTTGCTTAATGACATGCTTAGGCCGCAAATAACACACACACAAAGTAAAGGAACACACCGCTTGTCGTTGAGTGTTTCTTTACTTTTGTGTGTGTTATTTGTGGCCAAAGCATGTCATTGCATCGCAAATGTGTTTATATATTATTTTGCGAAATGTCGAGTTTTGACCACAGCACAATATAATTACAGTGGGGAACGGGAGAAAGGCCCAACGTACCTCAACCTATCTTTAATGACGCAACCAGGACCATCAATAGCACAACCAATTGAACAGTTATTCCCTAATATCTAACCACCTATCGGACACTTTGCTCTATGGGACTATGTGATTTTCCGAGTGATGTTCATACACTAGCGTGGCGACCACTGCGCACAAAACTTCGCAGCCTCCATCTCGTCACTGGTTAGCCCGCCTTGACACGGCCACTTGCTGTAACACGCTTCTGAAACAGCGCCACTCCAGCTTTCCCAAAGGCTTACGTCAACATTGGTGGCTATATAAACCCCAGGCTGCCAAGCTCGGTGGCCTCTTCTGTTTCACTAACCATTAGAGCACAGCATTAGCATGCTCACCCCGCTGCTGCTGACACGTTAATAAAAAGTTGTCACGTTTTGTGTTTGAATGCGTCCTTCCACTGACACGGCATCCCGCATCTGGTGACCCGGAAAACGAACTAATCGTGCCGCCATGACCAACCCCGAAGTCAATGTGACTCTTAGCCAGCAAGTGCAACAGCGGCATACTGGCAATACCACCAGAAATCTGGCCATCCCTGCCAACTTCGGCGAAAACGTCAGAGCTTCTGCAAACGGAATGCCACACGTTGCTCCACTCGGTGCCTGGTGTGTCGCTGTCAGGTTCCCGCCAATTTGACCGGACTCACCCGAAATATGGTTGACCCAACTTGAAGCCCAGTTCTCCTTGGCAGCCTTACTCGCGACCTGACCCGCTACAATTACCTTGTCGCCAATCTGGACGCCGGCTACGCCAACGAGGTTCAGCATATCCTTATCAACCCGCCAGCGGCCAACCTTTACGAACGCCTCAAGACCGCAGTAATGCATCGCCTGTCACCCTCGGATTAAGAAAACGTGCTTAACTTCTGACCGCCGAGCTTGCTGGGCGTGAACCTTTGCAGCTCCTTCGTCACATGCGTGCTCTCACGCGCATCTGAAAATTCCGGCATGTTTATCCTGCGAGCACCCCAACATCAACAACTTCCACCACATGTCCAGGTCATTGCGCAAACTGAACTTAGGCGGTCTCTCGATGAACTTGCTGAGGTCACTGATTGCATTATTGAAGTCTTTCGGCCACGGTCACCGCCCACCATCCAGGCTGTCACCGTTCAGCCGAATTCCACGGAGCCTGCGCACCTTACGGACGGTATCGATCAACCACTCAGCTGCATTTATCAACCCATCAGCAAATGCCTTCCAACGATACCAGCTGAAAAGCCGTGGCCGTAACATCCCCTCATTGCGGCAGCCTGCGGAGAACGACCGTTGTTACTATCATCAACAGTTCGTCACAAAGCCCAACAACGTCAGCCACCCTACTCCGCCAACAAAAAAGGCTAATGTCAGCTGGTCGAGACGACCGCAAGCTGACAGCCTGCCGACCATCCAATCTCCGTCACCAATCAAATCGCGAAGCAGGGTTTTCTTATCGATAGCCTTTCTGACATCTGCTACCACTCATGAACCAATCGTCAAGGCCCTCGCCTGCCCACATCTTTCGAACTCAGTGTGGCGAACTGGTCCACAATCGAGACGTGCTGCTCGCTGCGCCTGCACATTCAGCTCAAAAGCTTACGCCGCAACCTTCAGCACAGACGTCGCTGAACCAATATTCTGCTCGAATTTTTTAGCCCATAATAGCCTTCTTCCGGACTGCTGCCACGATCTTCTCATGGATGAGAGAACATTGGACATTTTTGCCAGGCCAGTGAACGACCACCGATCAACCAAGCACCAAAGTGCTCACTTTCAAAATTAATTCGCCATACCACGCCATCATCAACTAATTTCGCGGTTTAACGCGTCCAAGCGGGCTGCAACGTGAAGTGCACCACACCACCGTTCACTACATCGAGACCACTCCGGGCGCCACCAGTTTACTGTCGCACCCGTCGCCTTGTTCCGGACCACATGTGCGTAGCCAAGGCAGTGTTCGAAGTTACGCTCCCAGAAGCCATCACCCTTCGCTCCAACGGCCCATGGGCCTTGCTACTTCACCTTGTCCGGAAGAAGACCAATGGCTGGCGACCATGTGGAGACTACCGCTCCCTCGATGAGCACACCATCTCTTACAGGTACCTCGTCCACCACATGCAGTACTTCGCCCATCGCATTCACGGCCGCCACGCCTTCTTCGTGCCAGACTTGGTGAAGGCTTACACGCAGATCACTGTCAATCCGGATGGTCGACGTCGCGAAAACAGCAATAAGCACCCCACTTGGATAGTCTGAGTTCATGAGCTTTCGCTTAAATAACGCAGGGCAAACCTTTCCATGCTTCAGCATCTAAGTTTTCCTTCGCCTCGACTTTTGCTTAGTCTATCTTGACGACATACTGGTCTTTCCGCGTGACGCCAAAGATCACCATGGCCACCTTCGTCAGTTGTTCCAACACTTCAACGAACACAGCCTGCTCGTCAACGTCCAGAAGTGCACGCTCTGTGCTTCCACCATCCATTTCCTCTGACACGAAGTTTCGCTTGAGGGAACTTGACCCTTGCCTGAACGTATACCTGACTTGCAAAAGTACCCTGAACCCACCACCGCTAAAGACCTTCGTCGTTTCCTTATCAAGCTGAACCTTTATAGACGTTTTTTACTGCACGGCTCCGACACCAGGCGCCCCTTCGTGATGCCTTATCTGGTCTACGAGAAAACCAACCCGCCACGTAGACACTAACATTGGTGCAATTTTTCGGGAAATGCGAGGCTGCTTTATGCACTTTCACGCTCCTCCCCCATCCCTTATCAAACGCTGCCTTGGGGCTCTTCACGGAAGCATCTAGCTTCGCCATCAGCGCCACCTTCTTGCAACGCTTGGACAACACCTGAAATCCTCCGGTTTTTTTTTCAAAAAAACTCGCAACTCTGTAAACGACCCCTTCAGCCACCAGTTCCACTGACAAAACCACATCCACCGCCCCGACAAGTTTGCCAGCATGCTACAGAGAACGTCTGGGGATTACGAAGCAGTGCAACACTTTCACCATATTTTCGAAGCACAGAACTGCATCATCTATACTGACCACAAGCCTCTTACGTACGCTTTCTCTCAACGTCGCGACAAACTCCTGCATGTTCAGCTGAACCAACTCTCGTTCATCGCACAGATCACCACCGATATCCAACATGTCATCAGGAAACGCAACGTGATCACCGATGCGCTTCCTGCTGTACCCGCCATAAGCTCGGTGCAGATAACAGCAGGAGTCTTCACCGAGGCTCAGACCACGTACGCCGACCTGCAGGAAATTCTCAAGGGCACGTCCTCACTTCAGCTAGAACTCCCCATTCGAGGGTCAGCAACCACAATCTGCTCCTACACGTCGGCGGCGCGAAGTAGGCCCTATGTGCCCCTGTCCCATCACCTTGGTATCTTCAATCAGCTCCACAACCTCAGTCATCTCGGTATTCGCGCCTCTACACTCCTCGTGGCTGACCGCTATGTCTGGCCCTTCCTGCAGTGGGATCATCGCACGTGGGCGCGCTTCTGCATTTACTGCTAACGTACTAAAATCAACATGCACATCACGTCCTCCGTCTGAACATTGTCTCAGTGCTCTGGTCGGTTCAAGCCCGTGCATTTTGACATCCTAGGATCCTTTTCCTCGGCTAGACCCTATCGCTACTGACGACTACTGCGCACAAACCTGCCCAGCCTTCATCTCGGCACTGGTTAGTTCGCTACAACACGGTTCTGATAGGGGACAGTGCCACCGCAGCTTCACTGGAGGTTTACGTCATGAATGGTTGCTTTAAAACCCAAGCTGCCAAGCTCGATTGCCTCTTCTGTTTCGTTAACCGTCTGAGCGTAGCATTGCGTTAGTCGCCGTGCTGCTGCTACCACGTTAATTAGCAGTTGTTACGTTTTACGTAGAGATGCGTCCTTCTGCCGACACGGCGTCCAACACTGGTCAAAGTTATGTGAGACTTGGGCGTGAAGTGAAGCTCTTTGAATTACCATCATCAAATACATTTCAAAATAAATAATATACACACGCCCGAACCAATTTCTTCGTACTATATTGCACTTATGGTCTCGTCACTCAGGAGCATTTGTGTTTCCTTCTACAAAACACTCATCACTTCATAGGCACTAATAATTGTCCTACAACCAGTTGACTGTCAAGATATTACAGCAGCAGTAAGCTGTAAGGCTCCCAACAAGGACATTATAAGGGCTAATGTAAGGTCATATTTATGTGGCACTGAAAATAGCATGTCCTCACTGCTGTGTAGACCCCGTAAATTTAACACAGCACTGTTTGCTTTCAGTTGTGAACTATCTCTTGGACCAGTTCAAAGCGGCAAGTGACAACGACACTCCTCAATACCTCATCCGCGTAATAGACGTTCCCGAATATCTGGACAACGTCGTTACCGCTGGTGAGTTTGTCAAACAAAGTTATCCTGTACTTCGGGAAACGAGTATGGCATACATCAGTGAGGATGTCATGTAATCCAAGCGCCTGAACGCTATTGGAAGCGAGGTCGCACTTTTTTCCCCCAATAAGTCAAACCATTTGCAACAAACTGCTTTTCATAACAGGGACAACATTGATATTTACTTTCTTACGGCACTGTTTTGCCGTCTTTTTCATCAGGTGATGAGCAAATGAACTGACTCGTCAAGGTGCTAACTAACAACACATGTTTTCTCAATATAGCAAAATATCGCATGTAAAGAACAAGCGAGCTACAATATAACGTCACAAGGCTATCTAGCTACGCAACCGGATATTTTGTCGATGCTTGTTTTTTCTGCGTTCTATGTACTGTATTATTTACCATAAAAAAGTTCGTCCCAAGATGGCGCATATGATGGTTTCGTTCTTTCAGTACTCACTGTTTTGCGATAGTGTTCTGTAGTCGCCCAAAGCTTTAACTAGTGTGCGCCAGCGGTGACATTTCTGCTCGTCAGTACCATGTGACAGAGGCACGTTGCAAAGAGTAATATAGAATCAGCGCATGCTCCCAAATTGCGCTCAGCAGGGTCGGTTGTCTGCTTGGCAGTTTTCTAAGGGCGTCAACCTATATTAGCGCACTTCAGACGAACCATGTTCACCGTTTTAGCTCAACAGTGGAGGTATGTGGCATACCACCAGATTCTATGGGCGTACCTCATGTTCTATTTCGTTGATTCTTGGGGCAACGATCATCCTCAGAACATACAACACGTGCTGAATCATTCACCAACTCGTGCTGCCCGTTCATGTGAACTGCGCTAGTGGGGACTGGCTTCCTCAAAAACGGCTTTTGCTGGCTGACAAATGGCTAATGGTATTGCTTGCTAATATAACCAAAACAGTGCTTATTAGTTGGTACTGTTGGCTAAAGGCAGGTGTCTGCAATTCTAGTACTAAAATTGTCTTTTAATTTAGGTCCGAAGATGGAGTTGACTGCAGCTGTTTTAAGGACATAAGCCATGCCCTCGTAGTTAGCATGCCTTTTCGCTTTGTAGCTTTCGATCTCTTCTACATTGCTTAGGTTTGAGTAATAATATTGTCTACTCCTACTATTTGTAGAGCAGTGGGAGGCTATGGTTCTACGTCACAGCGACCAAGCTTATCGTATGGACGACCAGCTGGCGCTGGAGCCGCTTGTAGCCAGGCTTACGGTGTTCCTTCTCACCGAACTCTGGAGCGTCGACTTGATGCGCCTGATATCGTGGAGCGTGTTGCGCCAGCTCGCACCTTACGCCGACGGCGAGGCCAACGGAGGAACGCTGAATGAGATACGCGACGTTTGTTACGACGATGTTGCGGACGTGCTTGAGCCGGCGCTCACGTCCAAGTACATTTACAAAAGTGAGCACACCTCCCATTGTTTCGCATGCACAATCTCTTCAGACTGCATGAAGGGAACCGCATGATGAGATAGGAAAGAGCGCGCAACTCAAGCGCTAATTTGTATAGCTCTTGTTGCCTAAGAAAAACTGATATTAGAGGGATAATTCAACTCATTTCTGTAGAAACGCATGAAACGGCATTGTACTACGTGTTGTCCGCCACTGTGGTTTAATGGTTATGGTGCTCTGTGGCTGACCACCAAGACGCGGGCTTGGTCACGGCCGTGGCAGTAACATTTCGATGGAGGCTCATTGCTAGAGGCCCGTGTATTGTGCGATGTCAGATGGCTGAAGTTTCCGGAACACTCCCCCGAGGAGTCCCTCATAAGCATATAGTGGCTTGGGGGCCTAAAAGTTGAAAAACAAGAGTACATCGTGCATGCATTGGACATTGAAGCTCAGTAATAGCGACGAAGATGTGCATTGTTGCTTGCTTTCCTTACTAGTGTAACCTCTTTGGTTTTAGAAAGGTTTAGCGAGCGTTGGGCCGCAGTGCCATGAATACAGTGAACTAGTATATACATGTACTCGAGGTGTTTAAGGTGGGAATTACAAACCAAGCGCAAGCCGTAAGAAAGTGTGCGTGTGCCGCCTCTCGTTAAGTCCTTGGAATGCCCGCTGGATTGCGGTGCTTCTATATGAGGAATATATGGTGAAAAGATGCGAGGTGGTGTTACTTGAGTGTTGAATAGGTGGACGAACGGACACACAGACAGATGCATGGACGGACACATGGATGGCTGCACGAACGGATGGACGCATGAACGGACGCAGGGGCGGATGCATGGACGAACGTAGGGATGGACGCACGGATGGACGTGTCGATGCATGGATGGATGGAAGCAAGAACAAATGAACGGACGGATGCTTCGCCACACTCTCCATCATTCACCCCGTGGATATGCTGCCATGTTTTTGTTTATTTGTTAACTTGTTTTTCCGATTCGCCACTACTAGATCGCGCCCAGGAACAGACAACGCGTATAAGTATTAGCTTTTGCCAAAATTCTGCACTTGCTACTCTATGTTGGCTGTTCTTTTGTCCTGGTGTTGTTCACACAGCTAGTATGAACCACTGTCCACTCATACAGCTGTCAGTTCCTCGCCATGGATTATCAGTTTAAGCTGCCATTTGCAGAATAAATTTACTGAAAGCATAGAAATGTAGCGACCATTTGAGATTCACTGTATAATATTTTTTCAAACTCAAGTGTGCTGTTACGCAACTAATCAACTATGTCATTGTTTTCTTAAAAAACTGTCTGATTCTTATTTGTTTAGTGAAAACTGCTACTGTTACTTGTTTTCACTATGTTAATATGCTTTCTCACCTACAGCCTTATTTTTGTCTGTATAGTTACAACCTGTACTGTTATTTTTCAGCTAATATTTTATTCAGAAAAACATTTAAATTGTGTTTTTTTTCAAATGTACCACACCCCTCTATAATGCCTCTGGCCCTAAGGATAATTCTTTATAAATAAATAAATAAATAAATACATACATAAATGAATAAACCGCACACCAACTCCCCAATTTTGTGTTGATCCTTATAAAAGTTTTATATTGAACGGGTCAGTGGCAAAGTAATTCTGATCTTAAACTTGGCGCGCATTTGCGGCAATTCCTTTATATTGCTATCATCCAAATTTATACTTACTAAGTTTGAAATTTTTGTCTGAACATTTTTTTAGTGAAACGCACATGGAACGCCTTCTCTAAAAATACTTGTTAAACGTGTAGCCCTGTAAACACCGATAACTCTATAGTCTATAGGCAGTTAATTTTACGCCATCGAAAGTGTTTACCGCTATTGGAATGTAACGAAACCTAGCCCCAAAGCTGTGACGATCGAGTGACTGGTTATCGTGAATCACGCAAACTTTCCAAAATTGATGAGCGCTCTCAAGCACGCAGCTTTGCAGAAGCTGCACCAGCGCATAGTCAATAAACCCACACTTCTGACGTCATTCCAAAGAGTTAGCCAGCGTTCATCTCGAACACTTCTGAAATATATAGCTGAACAATAAGCAATATCCCAGCCACAACCATCCACATCAATTCAATCAATGACACCTTTATTGCCGTCTCTTTTCGTGTTCCTGTTGCCTTCTTGTCTGTCCTTGTTGCAAAGAATGCATAATCGCGAAAGAGGAAAGGATAGTGCGTCTTTTCAGTGCGATATGGAATGAACTTCCGTGAGCATTCGCATGTGCGCATGTTTTGCAGTATGGCCGGTACAATAAATTGCGTTTTTTAGTGCCAGCGTACCAGTTCATTGTGTATTTATGACATACAGGGCACGTTTTATCTGTCAGTATCTCTGTTGGTGTTTGTTTTATTGAATAGTAATATCTAGACTTTACATCCAAAAACCACGATATCATTTATGAGAAACACTGCCGTGGAGCGCTCGGGAAATTTCGACCACCTGTTGGTTCATTAACACGCGCCTAAACCTAAAAACGCGGGCCTACATCGTTTTGGCTTCCATCGAAAATGTGGTTGCCACGGCCGAAACTCGATCCCATGACCTGCAGGCTGGCAGTCAAGCTTCATAATCACCTTACCGACACGACGGGTTTTTCTGTTACTTCGTCATCTCACTGACGGGTGCACCCTTCACCTGCACTAACGCAGGGCTCACGCCCGACGTGCTTCGAGAGGCGACGTACATGGGTTACCGCGTACGCCACAGCATCATGAAAACCGTCGGCGAGTCCAGCTGGCTGCCACCTGACGCCAGGAAAGCGGCGCGCAGAAAGGCCGAAGCCATGAGACTGATCATCGCGTTCCCGTTCAACCTGACGCGTCTTTCAGTGCTGGAGCGCCTTTACGCCGATTTGCCGGACGTTCCACTGACAAGTATGTCTCGCTTTAGCGCTTTGAACGCGTTTAATGACGGCAATTTCGTTTACTGCAGTAGAAAGCAGCATCATACGACACTGGTGGAACAGAGATGAGCAAGCTTTGTATGGTGTGGTATTTTCATGGCGTGTGTCTTATGAACACACCTGCATCATTCCTATTCAGTAAAACAGTATTATGTGTTCTGGCTACGAGCTACGGGCCCCCCAGCATGCACCATTGTGTAGGACAAAATGACAATAGTGCATGTTTGTGTTAAATACATGTACTGTCATTACAAGCATATCATTGTCGTCCGAGCTGTCGGCACTTTAACGAGCCATGGAGACGGTTATATCAGACGTATTGTAGTGGCACTCATTTTTTTTAACTGCATACCATCATTCGGCTGATCGAGAGGCAATAACTTGTTGATAGTTGCGGCACGTACGTGTCGCACAAACCTATTTTAAATGTTCATTCACTAAAGATCATCACGTTGAACAGCTGTTCACCAATATTTTATTGGCTTACGTCGTAGGCCATTTCCGTGGTGAAAACTGCTAAAGTGGATGCTTCCTTTAACGCATCTATATAATTAGGCATAAACACCTAGTGAATGACAATTGCACCAAGTTATAACATCATCGTTGTGCGACAGACACTTCAACAGGCAAAATGGGTGGCCGTGGTACCGGCCAAAGCTACGTCTTGTCGTGGTTGAACGCAAGCCGCTTCCAGCGGCGCATCGCAATCCGATACCCGACAGAGATCTTCTTCTGGCTGGGCACAGTGAACGCACAGCACACGTACTCTACCAACACCGTCAACTTGGCGGGCGCCTTACTCGAACCTGTGATCTACTACCCTGGTGCACCTGCCGCGTACAACTACGGAGGCCTTGGACAGGTATGCCGAAGACCCACAGTAAATGAGCATGACTAGCTATACTTCTCAAGGTGTATGGCGCAGTATAGAACACCCGTTTAATAACTGCATGGCCAGAAAACGGCTGAAACGGAAACGGTGACCGACATTTGAACACTAGAATACATAATAGACCGATCTCACCGCGAGTCGCTCTACGCCACATCTGCCGCAGTGCATGCCGGTACTTGGAGTACTGTACAGTCGCAATCTTTTTTATAGTGAACGTGGCAGCGCGTGGTTGTCGGAGCTCCCAGCGCCGTTAAGTGGCAGCAGCGAGAAGTATCGCTCATGCGCAGTGCGTCCAGGCGGCAATAATATGCCGTCGCACGCATTCCGTCAGGCGCGCTAGCGCGTGTCGTCTGCTGCACGCGCATGGCAGTAGGAAAGCCGTGTGCCTTAAAGTGGAAAACAATGTATAACTCCCAATTACGTTCCACTCAATATACATGTAAACTTGAGACTATGTTATTAATTTTTGCTGGTGTTTTTTTTTTGGGGGGGGGGGGGCGGGTCATCGTTGGCCGATGCACATTTGGTGTTCCAGCATACCTGGCGCCGCTGCACATTCTCGAAGTATTGAACGAGCGCATAGAAAATCGCTGGATTTCGATGCTCTTCTGGCGAGCTCGAGAATTTGTGAAATAGGCGGGAATGTACACGAAATCGCCTATGTGCGACATCCTGTTTACGTGGCGACTGCGGACAAACGCAAGACTCGCCAAGAGTGGCAGAATCTTCGAGGGCATCGTAACTTTGGGTCACTATTTTTTGTACCTTCCCTAATGGCAGCAGTGCTTTTGCTTTTCAAAGAGGGACACCAGAAAATGCAAGTGTAACATTAAGTGAAACTATTTCTGATTACTGACAGAACTTCTATAACGGAGCAGTCTTTCGTAAAACGTGCACCAAATAACAGTTTGGGTGTTTGCGTTCCTTCACCTATTCGTTGTACTTGAAGAACGCCGGAAAAAGCAGAAAATGACGAGAACCAAGTGAAACGGCAGGCATAAGAGACAAGGAATTTAAACTGAAAGCCCCCACATTTTCGTTACGATCATAATAGGATCAGCACAAAGGCTGAAAGTCAGCTAGCAGACGACAAACGAGAGCTGCGATGGCGTGATGCGTGCGAAGTGAAGCTACCCCGCTTGCGCATGTGCTCAGATACCATGACTTGTCACCAAGCAGCGCTAGTAGTACTGAAAGCCACGCGCTTCTGTGTTCACTCGCAAAAAGATTGTGACTGTACGTTTGGCTGCATCGGCGAACTTCATCAACGAGCTTCAGCAGCCGTGTTTAGATGAATCATGATGGTTGTTTTGACGTGCTATGTGCTGGGATGCCTGGAGCAAAACGACCTGAATATTTGACGCGTCGCCAAAGAATATCAAACCCGACAATAAACAAAGTCCAGTGCAGTGGCAAATACCAGGCTCTTACAACGTGTAATTCAAAGTGTTCGTTAATTCACCGTGTATAACATAACAGGCTAGTTTTACCAGCGCTCTAAATACAGCAATACTGCAGCAAATTTTCTGGGCGACTGATTGGCTGATCCGATCAGCGACAGCAAAACTTCATGCAACGCGTTGTCGAGGCTTTGCCAGGGTGATCACCGTCAGGCGTTGCAAATTTGATACAACCTGCTTTCAGGGCAACTCAGAGATCCTCTAAACAGACCTCTCATCAAAAGCGACAACGGCTGTGAAGTGTATTGAATGAGTGAGACCTGTGATGCAGGCGATGCTTACAAGTGCGTATTCTACGTTTACACAGCTGCACGCCATGCATGCAGTGCACGGCTAAAACTGTGCCATGCCAGCAACGCAGCCATCGACGCCGCCGGAATGGCCCCATTATGCCCCTGACACACGGGCACCCTAAAGTCCTTTAGACAAGGGGACATCTTTCGGAAAGGCGTTCGGGCGCAGTGACACACGACAAAAGAGTAACTCCTTTCCGGCAAAGATCCTTTTCGCAAAAGCAGATCCTGCATCTACTTTTCTGGCAGGAAGGGAGTACTCTCGCATACAGTGTGCATAATTTATCGATAGAAGAAAACGTGTAGCAACACTGCGGTGCCCTGTCAGCATTTTTTTGCGCTGAGAAAATCTTTTCATTTTCAGCAGCAGTGCGATTTGTTGAAAAGTGAAGGCCTATAGTCTGTCCATACTCTCAAACGCCTGCATTACGTCACTAGCGCGATCATGTTAGGGTTGGCAGTTGCTGTGTCGGCGACGTAGTATCGACGTAGCAGCGTTTAGCTCATCTACGATGGAGCCGAGGGCGACAAGAGTCAGGCCCACCTCAACTGTTGCTTTATCTCTGTCTCTGCACTGAGACATCGCAGGACCACGATGAAACGCGGCACGCCATCACTGACCCAGCTGGACGCAGCCATGTAAAAAGCACGACAAAAAACAAAAACAGCAAAACACCAACTGTTCATAGTTGCCAGACGACCTTAAGTTGCTGCTAAAAACGCAAAAAAGCGAAAGAAAGTTACAGGTATGCGCATTATAACCCACCAGACGATAAAAAAAAACAATATTTTGCTCCGGCGTCACTGAATGTGATGTGCATGCGCAGACTCTTTTTAATATTCCCAATCTTGCTGCTTCCACAAACAGCGCCATTTTTTCTGCAGCGTTCTTCTGAGGAACCGCCTAAAGCAGTAGTCCAGTGCCGTGTGTCATCAGCGCCACTCCTTTCTGCAAATGGTCCCCTTAGGCGACAAAAGGGGTTTACTTCAAAGTACTTTACTTTTGCCCGTGTGTCACGGGTATTACTTTCAAAATTTGATATCATGAATGCAACGTAGAGCGGCAACAGAAGTAGCAAAGCTTAGCTTCTCGTATGAGCGTGGGCGCAATCTAGTTTTGAAACGGTAGGTCTTACGACGATATCGGCGCCGAACCATCAATCAGCTGAGGCATTCGCCAGTAGGCCCGTGACCCACACATTGCTCCACCGCTATGTGTGGGTCACCGTAACCTCTTACTGACTGACCCGTCGTTTGTGCAGTAGGAAATATTTTGCCGTTCACAAGATTTTTGTGAGGGTGAACTTTTGAAATGGCATGCAGCCAGTCACTATCCCATAAAAGCGCTTCTATAGTCTGCTTCATGGTGACCGCATCGTAAGCATTCATGTTTAAGGCATCATAGTTTTTGAGAACCTGCGTTAACAACACAGTGTACATGAAAAGTGTTGCTTGCATAAAAAAAGATGTGAAAAAAGTTTTTTGATTTCCCATCAGTTTGTTTTTTTTCACGTCTTCTGATTGTGCAGTTTGGGGAGGTTCTTGTCGGCATGCTGTAACGTGTATCGCTTGCGTGCTGACGTTCACTAAAGATGAATTTTGCTCGCTTGATGACAGGGACCAAATTATCGTTTTTTAATAACTAATGTCGGCGAAGCGCTGCAAGGGCATTAAAATGCCGTGATGACCTTGCTACATGTGCCCGTTGTCAACTGTTTCTTTTCTTCTTAACACTAAGATAGGCAGTGTAACCTGCAATACAGTAACATGCACAGGAAGACTGTGCTCGTGTTTCACCATACTGATTCGTCTTGTGCACCTATAAGTCGTGCCAAATGCCAAATCACCTGAAACACGCAGCAAGCAGCTGCCCCAGCAGCACCTCCAGTACTCCAACTAAGATGGCGGCAGCACCCCTGCCGGAAACCCGCGCACGTGCAGATGATGTCGTGAGATCGGTCTATTATTACAAGCGGTTGCCTAAGAACTTTGGGGACTTGAAATGTTAGGTACTTCAGGTTGAGATGTCAAACCCTTTATCACCTGCTTCGCATGAGCTCGACTACGCCTGGATCACTCAGTCTAGAATAATACAAGCCCAAGTGTCCCCTTCCCTTTTTTATCAAGTGCGTGTCAATAATCAGCAGCAATACATTTTTGTCGGGAAAATATTCCTTACAAAGAGCATTTCGCCGAGAGGTCTCTCTGAAGAGGGCACAGTAAGCAATTCAGGCTCCACGTAATTCCTGAGCACCATTAGCTGAGTACAATGTGTAAATGCCTCACTCCAGGAACGCATTTTGCTCGAAAACCTTACGGATTACCTGACAGCATTTGTGTTTCATAGAAGTGGCGCCTTTGCTTCGTGCTGCCAAAGGGAAATATTTGTAGCTTTTAATAGACGCGTGCAAAATCAGATGACATGATTACGACAACCGATAAGCAAGGAGTTCGAAGAACGAGATTCAGTGGCAACTCAAATTTGCGCAAGGAGGACATCGAATCGGTGGTAAACTTGGCGTCATCGTTTGCTGCACTCAGTGCTCTACGAACTATATATACATTGTGGTAGATGTGGGTGAGAGTAATGTGGCCCACTGTATATCAGTAGTTTTAGTTACGGCGCTCTTCTAGGTCTGAGCTTGTTGGCATACCATAGTTTCCACAATGGTCATCCCGTCGTTCCCGGGTACACTCATTGATTGCGCAACTGCCTAGGTTGCGGAGGAAGCGGTGGCCGCACAGTCGAAACCAGTAGCGCCGGTTTCAACTACAGCACCTACAGCTCAGTTTTGATGTGAATTGATTACCTGTACAACCCAGTCGGCTAAAATAGATGGGTTCAGCCATGTTATTTAGTTCAGTTGATTGCTGTTGTGTTTTTCACAACATTCTCACGCATCATGTTCTCCCTCGTAGACGAGTTCAGCTATATCCTACTTCTTTGTACTCGTGCATCACAACCACCTGTAAAAACTTGTTTTTTTTTAAACAGAAGTTTTGTGAAGTGGGAAAATAAAACTAATATGTGAAATATAACAACGTGTATAACTTTTAAATTCTTTTAGCTTTCATCGTTGTCTGAATAAATACATGCGTACTTTTTATCTAGCATTGGCTACGCGTTGCAATCATTTGCCGATAAGAAGCGACTAGAATCTGAGGAGAGAACTAACACGGTACAAATGATGTTGTTACTTCTTCGCTATGCTTCCATGAAAGAGTCAGTTATAGCATGCATAGTGTTGAGAGATAGTGGATACATCCTACGTAGAAAAGTCTCTAACGATTGTTCTAATTATTGAATGCAACGACGCAGTTAATGGGCCATGAAATGATGCACGGCTTCGACGTGACCGGAAGATTGTACGATGACCACGGCGCGAAAAGCAACTGGTGGCCCAAGGAGGCTACGAAAGTATATACGGAACAGACTTCGTGCCTGCGGTCTATCCATCGACTGGTAAGCTCTATTCCAGAGCAATGTCACACTTGTCAGAATGTCGGTGCCTCCCGAAAAATGTGCATGCTAACGTATTTTAGGTAGCCGTTTTACGCAGAAAAGCATTTTACATCGACGTATACGTTCCGCGGTCGCAATAATACGCAAGAAACAATCAATTCTACTTAGAGTTCCGATATGCATCTGCAGAGGGCACTAAAATTTGATAACGATTGGTGTTGAGCGATAAGGAATCAGATTTCTTCACCGTTTCGCAGTGTCGAAAGGGGAAAAAGCGGAGGGGCAGCGTTGTCTTAAATGTGACGAGGTAAGCCGGTTGGCCATTATTCTCATTTCCGAAAAAAAATCTCTGCTCCGTTGTTAGAGAAAGGAAAGACGGAGAAAATGGCACCTGGCAGCTGTGACATTTCAGCGAGATTCCCTCATTTAACGCATGGTGTCCTGAGGGCATTTTTAGCCCCTACAATGCCACAGTGTAGTGCCGAAATTCATCCCGCACGACTTCAAGGTGCATGCTTTTCCATAATAATTTGCGCAGTTCATCTTCTAACAAAGCCCGCGCATGCGCACCGCAATCCTTTCAGGCACTCAAGAAACGCTCGCTTGCGCTGAATCCAATGGACTCGGAGGACCTGGCAGACGACATGGGTGTCCGCGTGGCCTTCAACGCCCTGCGGTATATCACAGGCGCCTCCGAGAGAGGGGGCACTCGCAAAGTGGCCGGCTTCTCCGAGCTTCAGCTCTTCTTCCTCGGCCACTGCGCCAAGATGTGCGATCCCAGAGTGCCCCCACGCGAACGGGACAGCTCCAAGCCGTACGCACCCAACTGGGCCCGTTGCGTGGTTCCGCTGATGAACATGCCAGAGTTCGCGGACGCCTTCCAGTGCGCGAGTGGCACCCTAATGAACCCTGAGCGTAAATGCCAGTTTTGGTAGCAAGCTGGCGCACTGCACAGGGTGCTATCATTATCTTTGCGAATTCGTGATCGCTTTTTATTCATTGCTTCATGACGCGCGCTCGACGTTAGTTTGTGCGGCCCATAATATACGTAAGTTTGTTATTCTTCCTTTCGACACACTTGTTTTTCTTTATCGCGGACTTGTAGATATCTTATTTTTTACGACGCATTGCTCAAGTTCACGCCCGCTAAGTTCTCACTTAAAGAGGCCCTGCAACGCTTTTCCGGAAATTCGTCCAAATACTTTATCAAAGGACTTCATTGCTTCATGATTCCACCACAAAACGTTTTTCTAGAATCTGTCAAGTACGAGCGGACTCAGCGGAGTTAGTAGTAGAAGTATTTATTGTAGAAATGACGATCAATTCTGCAGCCCCAGAGAGCTATAGAAATTCGTGACGCGTTGTAATTGCTTTTTTTTTCTCACCTCTCCTCCCGACGGGTTCGCTGGATGCTAAGCAGAGAGATGTGGTGCGACAGAAGGACGTTACGCCATGCGCGTGTCATGAATTAAAGCGCTCTTTTTTTTTCTCCGAGCGCGTGACTTACTTTTAGAGCAATGGCGCGCCTGCGTACGTGCACGTGGCGGCCTCCCATGGCGGCCGCAGTAACTCTGCGGCTCACAGTGCTCAAATCAGCCAATTGGCGTAAAACTACGATATATGGCATAGTCATTTGAATATATGGCAATATTTAGACGAAACAGAGAATGATTTCAAACTAACTTTGATAACTAATGGTAAACCTTTGGCTACGTGCTGTGCTATCCTGTTGGCTCACGTGTTCTTATGAGCCTCGGCTATTGATCGGCCACTTTTTTTTTTGCCATGTCGAAAAAGTGTTGCACGGCCCCTTTATTTCGTGATTCAAGCCAATGCATTGTGAATGTTTTCACCACCTCGGCCCGTCTACTTAGCTATCTACATCGTGGGTATCTTGTGATCACTACCTGCATAAGCACCAGTGATTCCCTGACAACACCTCATTGTATGACGAACATCAGAGAAAAATTATCACGCGAGTACTATGATACGCATGTCGTCTACTTTCAATTTCACTTTTATTCTTTAAAGAGCCAACTAGGGGGTATTACATAAGGGGTGGGTTACGATACATACAACAGGTTGAACTCTTTATTATATGGTATATTGTGATGCGATCGCTTCAACGAAGTAACATAAAGGACAAATATGTCGTCACATGCAATAGATAATGTTTCATCAACTTCATTTCTATGCTACATTCTACACCACATGACGTGATGATGCGTGTCTTTGATAACATACCTGAAAGACAAGTCGCGACATTTATGGTACGCGCGTTTTGTGTTGGATTCATTTCATTGTCTTTCACTTGGGTCACTTGCATCAGAGTCAAAGGTTCAACTACCACGCAACCGGTGAGTGGCTTATCACGTGGTATGGAGTACCTTCAAAAACTTAACGCGCGCGAGCTAGCGCAATAGGTATGCCTTACGCGCTTTTCCCTTCGCTGATGGCTTCCTTACGAAGTTATTTGGACAAGCCAGGACGTTTTCAGTTCACTAAAAATGTTATACGATTCCGTCGATCTCCGGGTCTTGAATGGGGAGAGGGACTGTGGATCTGTGGCACAAACTGCTTTTGCGAAAGGTCGGGCACCGTCACGCCCTATCGTGACAATGATCAACAGATAGCTAATGCTATACTACGCGTGCTGTGTATTCTATGGAGTCTTCCCTACAAGTGGTAGCGAAGGCTCCATCGAAACCCATACGTTCAGATAATAACGGCTGATCAGCTACTCATGGTGCTTAGCTCCATCTCTGTGAGGAGGGAATGCCTCCAGTGGAACAAAGATGACGCGGATGTGACGCAATGACTGGTAAACAAGTGACGTCATTTTGTGTGCACTAGCGCGAAATTCGATCTCAAATGACCCTTTATAGGCCCTTGATCGCTAAGGGCTCGAAGTAAGGTGATCGCCGTTGAGACCTCCATGAGTGCGCTTCATGTCAACGCCAGCAAATCTAATACCGACTCATGATCAGACAGTAAGGTTTAAGTGTACTGCCGTTCACTTTGCCTCGGTTTTACAAGAAAGCTTATTCTTCGAACTCTCATCCTGCGTTCGTGGCATCTTCCGCGCAGATGCATTCAATTGAAACCAACAGTGTATGCCTGTCGTATCTTCAGCTTTGCTTATTTGCTCCACACATACTGTTGTGCCACAGACATGTTCCTCGTTCGGGAGCACGTCTGACGAGATCGAGCCCTGTTCCGACGAACTGTCTTCCCCCCTCCCAGCGCCGCCTTGCAGAAGAACCGTGCAGTTTCGGGGATAACGTCGCTTCCTCCACCGAACCACCTTGCAGTTCCGGGTATGGCTACGTCTCCCCCTCTGAGCCCGAGAACTGGTCTGAGAGAATAGACCAAAGACGCTATTTAAGGCCGAGCCGGCCCCATGTTAGGAGATTTTGCCCCAGCCGACGTTGTCGTGCTGGCCGGCTGTGTACAAACGACAACCTGCTACAGTAAACGCTACTTTTGTTGCTGTTTTCCAAACGGATTGCCTCCCTGTTTCACCTTCGGGCTAAGGCTTCAGCGAAGTCCGCTCGACGGCTCACCGCTCTTCGCCACCGCTACCATCGCGACAGAGGAAAAATCCTAACAGTGGTTAGCAGCTTCGGGATACGGTATCCTACGTTTGGCACGCCGGATCAGACCCCTGGATGCACGAGGACGACCACCGTGATAACGTTTGGCTACGCTGCGACACGCTACCCCTGTTCTCATCGTTCGGCAAGCTGGGACAAGCAACCCCGGATCTCAACATTGGCAAGTTGGACCGGATTCCTGAAGGCCTGATACTGTTCGACGGCAGCCACGAGTTGGACCATCGTCGGGGTCTTAGGTTGGGTGAGTGCCCAACGTTTACTGTTCATTTCGCCAGACCTCTCTAGCACAGGCAGATGTTAGGAGAGTGTTTTGTGTTTTTTATTGGTTATTATTCAATATTCACGTACTTTAAACCACGAGATTAGTTTTGGAGTACGGTGAATATCAGTAGTAGAGCATCACGAGGGACGATATCGCGATGAAGCAGTACCTGGGGCAGGACCTCCTTGAAATTTGTAAAGCCATGGTGATTTCCGCCGGGTCCACTGAAACAAAGGAAGCGATTCTCGAGGTGATGCGGGCAGAAAATGTGACTGCCGATGAGGCTGACGAGTTTTGGGAGCTCATTTGTGAGCAAAAGCAGAAGGCCGAGAAAAGCCGTGAAGAACTCGAAGCTCAAAGGCACGAACAATGGAAGGCCGAGGAGTGCCGAAAAAGGAGAGAGCATGCTCTCAGAATGAAAGAGCTTGACCTTAGAATTCAAGCACTTAAGTAGGAGCGAGCGAAACAGCAGCTCCACAACTTTCAGACAGGCGAAAACATCGCGCATTTTCTGGAGGATTTTGAAGTTGTTTGCAGTAATGTTGGTGTTAGCCGCGACCTTTGGGTGGAGAAGCTAGCCACGTTGTTGCCGCGCAAGATTGCGCATGTTTTGAATTTTTTACCCTACCAGGAAGCAGGAGATTTTAGCCAGGCTAGATACAATTTGATAAGATATTTTTTTCTTTCAAATCCTGCTGAAAGTCGAGGTGATAAAGACAGCGCCGAAGCACGCCGTAAGGCGCCAGAAGTAGACGCTTGCCGAAGAGAGCGAGAGGATGAATCGCGTCAAAGAGAGCAGGAGGCCGACTACGAAGGCCTGCGAACACGGGTTATCCTGGAAAGAGAGAGAGAACCCTTACAAACAAGAGAGACACCTTCAGGCGAGTTGATTGGCTTTAAAGGCGTCGGAAATCCCGTTCTGTCGCAAGCGGAGAAAGCTAGCAACGGGCCCGAGGAAAAGCTAGCAAACCTATCTGGAGCTTTGACTCCACAAACTGAACGCAGCGTACTTGCGAATAAGAATGCCAGTGCTGCGAGCACGGTGATCAGTTCTGTTGAGAAGAGTTGCCGGCGAGAACATAAGGCAAAGTTGAAGAACGCCAAACGCGTGAAAGTGGCTAAACGCCATGGCTCTCGAGGTGCCATGTTCAATGTCAGGGCTGAGGTCGGGACAAAGCTCAATAAAAGAAAGTTGAAGTTCAGGCCGCTGCTGAGATCTAGATCCAACGCGAAGAAAGGAACTTCAATAAAATTCCGAAGCCGAAATCTCCGTTTCCTCTCATCTCCAGAGCAGACACCTAACAATGACCACAAAGATAAGTTGGTCCAGCCGCATAGAGTTTTGCCAGAACCTGTCGAAGGCAGCGCACTTGTTAATAAGTGTGTCGGGGCTTGCAGCGTTCCTAGCCATTCGAAAAGGAAAAGGCCTCGGCAAAAACGTAGCGTGGAAGAGACGAGAAGTGTCAAACATGTTAAAGCAGTTAAGTGCCGTGACGTCTTCATTCGAGACGCCAGGTTCAGGGCTACGCGTAGGATCGCGAAAGGGCCCTCTAGAAAATGTTTGAGGCTCATACCATCACTGAGATCGAAATTAGGCGGGAAGCGCATTAACAAAGACCAAATTTCAAGGAAATTGGAAAGCCGAAATCACCGCCTGGTCTCATCCTTTTCTCTGCCGCGTAGATGCAAGCAAGTGGGGAAACGTTGCGAGCGCTTGAGCTGTAACACAAGCGGTTGTCCCCCACCGTGGCGAAAGGGTCACTGGTCGAACGGGCGGCGTAAACGATGCAGTGCAGATTCTTGGAGTTCAGCGGCTGCGGGCCAAAAGTCGCTGCTACTGAGTTCGGCGAACAGGTTGATTCGTCGTCCTTTTGTCCAGACCGCAACCCTCAGAAGCTGTGGAATGCGCGATTCCCCAGAGTTCGCTTGAGAGAGTGCCGCCTCGCTAATATGAAGAGTGTATTTTTTGTATTTAATATTGAGAATAACCTTTTCTAATTTTGTCGCCCTCCTATGAGCTAGGAATGCATCTGAATTTTTGTAAGTTTTCCTTTCCTTCCGATTGGAGAAGCAGACATTGCTATGTTTGTTTCATTATTTTGTTTTCATAAAATTTAAAAAGGTAACAGTCAGTGTGTTTTATTTATAATTTATTTATAAAAACCCCTGTTTAAAGTACCTTCTGTGTTTTGCATTACGTGTTAGTATGTACGTAAATGTAGGTCAACTTTTCACTTTGTTTTGTGTAACGCGCACAAGTTTAAATTTTAGTGTTACTTGCTTACCTTTTCAAGCGTGCATTCTCTCGTTTTGATGATCATTGGCGGAGTTCATTGCAGTGAGAGCTTGTAGGATGACGAACTTTGTTATGTTTAACAGTCTGACGCTTGCAAGCGACGCCAATGCGCGTGATTCATAATTGCTCGGCGTACTAAATTGTAGTTTCAGTGCTAAATTGAGTTAACCTCGGCAGCTTCGATCGTCCCTAATCTGCCCGGGTCACAATCGAGAATCGCTCACGAAAAAAAAAATTCTGTTTGGTTTAGCAGTGTCATGCACTGTAAGGGAGTGTCCACATTATGTATTGCTCCTCAGATACATTGCTCGTGATGCTATTTTTTTAGCTCAGTTAAATCTCGAGGAAATATTTTCGTTTCTGCTGGTCTGGCGATTTGATCAGCATTTGGAGGGTGCTTGCTTTGGTCAGAGTGGTTCGGCTTTGTGTTCGACTCCGTGGTTCCAGTGAACCACTGTAGGCCTATGGAAGTCTCAACGGGCGGAGAGAGCGGAACGGCTACCGACGGTCAACCAGCATCCCTCCTTCCGAGCCGCGCTGACGGCTCAAAACTCCGGATGCATTGTCTGGCGGCGGGGGCACTGTTGTGCCACAGACATGTTCCTCGTTCGGGAGCACGTCTGACGAGATCGAGCCCTGTTCCGACGAACTGTCTTCCCCCCTCCCAGCGCCGCCTTCCGTGCAGAAGAACCGTGCAGTTCCGGGGATAACGTCGCTTCCTCCGCCGAACCACCTTGCAGTTCCGGGTATGGCTACGTCCCCCCCTCTGAGCCCGAGAACTGGTCTGAGAGAATGGACCAAAGACGCTATTTAAGGCCGAGCCGGCCCCATGTTAGGAGATTTTGCACCAGCCGACGTTGTCGTGCTGGCCGGCTCTGTACAAACGACAACCTGCTACAGTAAACGCTACTTTTGTTGCTGTTTTCCAAACGGATTGCCTCCCTGTTTCACCTTCGGGCTAAGGCTTCAGCGAAGTCCGCTCGACGGCTCGCCGCTCTTCGCCACCGCTACCATCGCGACAGAACAAAATTCTTAACAATACGCAGGTTTTTTAGCATGCACAATGCTTGTTTTCGTCATATTTAGGACAGAACGACGCCTATAGTCACCCCAAAGGTATGACATTTCTGTTTTATTCAATGGCCATAAGAACTCAAATTTATTACACTGCACACAATGAAAATAGGCACAAAAAAGTCTGCGGACACTGCTTCCGCCAAGTTTTTTGAAATATGCTACCGATATGTTACCGATATGTTACCGAAATATGCTACCGATAAGTTACCGCTACATACGACAATGCAGACAGGCAAATTGTAGCATGATAGGTAACTTGGTGATCAGCCCCCCGATAACGTCAAGAGTAGGCACTGCCTACTCTTCGCGCACTTCTTGAGTAGGCACTGCCTGCTCAAGAAGGACACCGGGCTACAGGAATAATGAATGAATGAAACTGAGCGAGCACTGTATTCTAACACAGTGCCCTTGTTTCTTACCTAGAAGATATGGGTCCCCAGGCATACGTTTTTTCTTACCTCTCCTTGCAACACGCCTGTTGCCGAGGCGGGGTCTCTCACTGGGGATTCTATTCTCGATAGCCACTGCCATCGCGAAGTGCCAAAAACCGCTCTCGAAATAGATGCCGATGAGCATGGCGTTCAATGAATGAATAAATGAATGATTTAGTGAATGAAAAAATTAAATCAGAAAATTTAGATAAAGAGAGGACTGGGCAGATTCCTATTCCGGGACTCCATTTTACTGCGCTGCAATTCGCGCTCGCTTCACGAGTTTCCGCCGTACCCGATCTTTAGCACAATGGTATCAGCAATAGTAGGCAACCGAAATATTGATGATGGTATAATGCCATTAATGAAAAGGTTCGTGTCTTTTACGTGTAATTTCCAATCGAAAATTCCCCTCAAAACAGCTGCTTGTGCTGAAGACTGACAGACCACCGGCGTCACTTCAGAGATTGCTATCGCGTTGACAGACCCACTTAAGCTTATATGTACCCTTCAATAGCAGACTCAGAGCTGCTACAAAATTTCCCGGACTTCAACATTTTCCGACGTGACCGCACTAACAAACGTGGAGGTGGAGTGCTGATAGGCAGCCATAAAAGCCTTCGATGTACAGAAATTCGTGTGTCCTCATGCTTAGAAATCATGTTCATTCTCTGCAATGCTTCTTATCCCCCCACGATAATTGGAGTTTGTTACCGCCCTCCCGGTCTTGACCCCCTTTTTGTACCGAATTTTCACGCGGCTATTCACTGTGTAACTAAAACTTTCCGTCATTATCCGATACTTCTCTTCGGTGATTTTAGTTTTCCAGCAATTTCGTGGAATAATCTGGCAAGCACAGCCGCCAAACACGGTCCTGAAAGCGATTTCGTCAACTCATGCCTAACATTTGGACTAACGCAACTCGTCACTGAACCCACACGTAAAAATTCTACCTCCTCCAACACTCTAGATCTTATGCTCACTTCTGAGCCTGACAAGGTTTCCAAGATGACGTTCTTGCCTGGCTTAAGTGACCTTTCAGTGATTCATTGTACCTACCTCTGCCAACTAACACGCTCGTCTAAATTAACAAAAACGATAACATTGTATAACAAAGGAAACTATTCCGCCCTAAACAATGAATTTGCAGAATTCTCTACTTGCCTGCTAGCCGATTTTTGGCAGCGCTCTGTCGTGACTAATTGGTTGCTCTTCAAAAATAAAATCCATGACCTGTTCATAAAATACGTGCCCACCATTACCGTCACCGAAAAAAAGACGTCCCCATGGTTCACAGCTACACTGGAAACGACTCAATAATAAAAAGAAAAAACTTTTTATATCAGCAAAACGATCTAATAACATTTCTGCATGGAACAGCTACTACGCTGCGGAAAAAGCATTCAGCACGCGTGCTATGAAAGAAAAACGTTCTTTTTACTCACAGACTTTGCCGGCCATGCTGACCAATAACCCGAAAAAATTTTGGAGCGTTATCATTCCTTAAAATTCCCAACCACTGGCACTGTTTGATAATCATAACCTTCCGATCCCCGACGATGAAGCTGCCGAACAACTTAATCATTTTTTCTCTTCCGTGTTCACTATCGAACCTAACGGCAACTTATCTTCATTCCATCCTCGTGATTACGACATGATGCCGGACATCACGTTTTCTCAACAGGGCATTGCTAAATTAATCGACTCATTAAAGCTTACATCTTCTTGTGGCGCCGATGGCATCAACGCTAAAATGTTAAAAAACACACAACCCATTGTCAGTCTGATATTATGCCATATTTTTCAGCAATCAATGTCTTCAGGAGTGGTGCCGGAAGACTGGAAGGTGGGTAACATTGTACCAGTCCCTAAAAACGGCCCTCCATCCCAGCCTAGCAGCTATCGTCCCATCTCGCTCACTAGCATTTGCTCTAAACTAATGGAACATCTGATCTACTCTAACACCGTCAAGTTCTTAAACCGCCACAACTTCTTTCATCATAGTCAACATGGGGTTCGCTCAGGATTATCCTGCGACACACAACTTGCTTCATTCTACAATGACATCAGTTCTAGCGTTGACCTAAATATACCCACCGATGCCCTCTTTTGAGACTTTGAAAAAGGATTTGACAAAGTTCTGCATCAACGGCTACTCCTCAAGCTTTCTTGCTTAAACATTAATACATCGACGTTCAAGTGGATTCGTAGTTTTCTGACTAATCGGCAACAATTTGTGTACGCTAACAACCATTCATCTAACCATCTTCCCGTAATCTCTGGCGTCCCACAGGGCACAGTACTCGGACCCCTACTTTTCTTAATTTATATAAATGACCTCCCAGCTAACATTTCATCAAATATTCGCCTGTTTGCAGATGATTGCGTCGTGTACCGTCCAATAAAAAACCCTACCGGTATTGCTATACTTCAAAACAACCTTAACCTTATTGAATCCTGGTGTAACGACTGGCTAATGTCTTTAAACGTAAATAAGACATCGCTAATATCATTTCACCGTAAGCAACATCACCAGCAAGCGACCTACACCATTTCGGGCTCTACAATCTTAACAGCAGAATCCTATAAATACCTCGGCGTAACATTCTCAAGCAACCTCACCTGGTCCACTCACGTTAACAACGTAGCATGCTCCGCTAATCGTGCGCTGGGTTTTCTTCGTAGGAATCTAAAACTTGCTCCCTCATCAGTGATGTTGTTAGCTTACACCACATTTGTTCGCCCTAAATTGGAGTACGCATGCTCGGTTTGGGACCCTCATCAATCTAATCTATCTAACCTTCTCGAATCTGTACAAAATCGCGCAGCCCGGTTCATCTACTCCGTGTACTCTTATCATTCCAGTGTTTCCGAACTTAAAACTCGTGGCCACCTCAACAACCTAGAACCACGTCGTCATATATCTCGCCTCTGTCTTTTTCATAAATTTTATTACGCTCCTTTCAACGTTCCAGCCATCTTGCCTGCTCATCGATTATCCAGCCGTACAAACCATCCCCGAGCCGTTCATCCACCGCCAGCACAAACTACTGCCCACCTTCGCTCCTATTTTGTTGCAACCGCCCGGGACTGCAACAACTTGCCTGCCTTCGCCATACACCACTCCGACCCACATGTATTCAAGACCGTGCTTGAATCGTTAATATGTTGCTAATTATGCCCATCCCTCATGTAATACCCCGACTGGGGCCTTCGAGGTATACTAAATAAATAAATAAATACATAAATAAATATTATCACTCACACATGGCTTCTTTCTCGTTGATTGCAGAAGAAGGAGACAAAATATTCGACGACACACCACTGTCTTCGTTTCTATCAGATCGATGAGTAAAGATCTCCGAACGACCACGCGCTCATGCTCTCTCACAAGTCTCGACGTGTACTTGCTGCAACCGAGCACGGCGCCATAGTTGTTTACAGGGGAAAGTGAAAAGCGAAACGACACCAAATAACTAGAAACAGCAAAAAAAGATACTGCATGGAATAAGCTTTTTTATAACAACTCGATCAATCTTCAGCATAATTTTTATATATTTTGTCTTTATATTTTCTTTATACAACTTAATATATAAAGGTTAGCGTTCTCCCGCTATATGCAGAAGCGTAGTGAAAATGCGCGTGCACAGGCTTCGTAGCCTATGCTGCGCCGCCACAAAGTTGTCGAGAGGTATATAGCTTTCTCTGTGCAATTTCTTTACGCATCTATATTGCTAGGTGGACGATTAGACCTGCACCATAGTGTGGCACCATAGTTCTGCCATTGCCACGGGTTCCGTTATGCTATTTTGCTTCTAGGGGCGAAGCTCTGGAAGCCGTGGGTCTGTCCGTGCATGTCTTTTTGTGACCGGTTCGTAACCACCTAGTGGTACGACTCACGCAGAAAGTGGCGCTAATGTGGGTGGCAGACAGACAGACAGACAGAAAGACAAACGGATGGATGGACGGACGGATGAATGAATGAACGAACGCTTCGACCCACTCATCATCATCCACTCTATGGATATGGTGTGATTTTTTTCTTGTTAACTGCAGAAAAGCTGAAAATTTCAGCTGAAAAGCTGAAATTGATATTCAAGTAAAATACTTCATAAATGGCATTTTTAGTGAACCGCTTTCGTGCGGTTTAAAGCTAATGTAATTAATCACGTTCACTTCTTGGTTTCTTTTGAGTGTGTGTGGTTTTTAACACCGGAAAGTATATCGCCGAAAAGTAGCTCATGTGTCTACATCTCATTCTACACCGGAAAGTGCCTCATGTGTACCATTGGCAATATTAATGGACGAGTGGGTGAACCTAAGCGTTCGTCCATGAAGTCAAGGAAGAGCTTCATTAATGCAGTGCTTAACAATGCGTTAATTAGTGTCATTCTCGGTCGGCTAAGAATGTCTGGACACATAGATTGGAACAAGCTTGGTTGGGCTAGTCTAACATCAAGAGATGCTCATTAGCCTCAATAAAGAATATACTCATATAAAAGAGCGTTATCTCGTTATAGCCTGCCACTTAGGACGTGAAACGTATGTTTAAATAAGTCAACAATGGCTATAAAATCTCTAAGAAAGCTTTTCTTTCTTAGAGATCACACAGTTGTTCGCGTATCTTAATATTGTAGCTTCCATTCAAGTGTACCTTCAAATATTTTTTCGTTACTGCAAGCTACAAAGCTTTTACTGACCATGAAGCGCTCCCACTAATCTTTCTTCTTAAGCTGATAACAATAATTCGTGATGTCTTACGTTCCAAAGCCACCATTTTTTTTATTAGACACGTCGCAGTAGAGGGCTGTAGAAGTTGAGATCTTCTGTTGTTCTTTACTTGCCAAGACAATGCATAGTACACAGGCCTTTAGTATTACGCTGTAATTGAAATAAGACTGCTGCGGACAAAATCCAACCCCTGACTTTTCGGTTAGCGATAGGGTTTCTTCGAAGCTGACCTGCGTCATAAGCAAAGTGGGAACTGGGAAAATCGAAGAGACATCACGCTGCGATTTTGCATCTTTCGGCAATATTCAGTTCGTCAATCTAACGACAGACACATTCTTTACAGACAGCCTGGTTAGAAGAAAATTGTTTGCAATTAGGTTATTTTTGCGAATATTTTATAAACTGTGCCTTCTCTTTATTCACTACAGATAGAGGTGTCTTGATTGACCCTTGTGAAACATGCGTTGAGCACCGGGTTTCGAACAAACATCAAATGATGTATACTGTTCTCGGAAGTGGAAATAGCTTTCTGCATGCTTATAACGCTTTTACTGGGAGTGCAAAGTTAAGTTATGTAGTTTTCCTTGACGTAAGCACTAAGAAGAACATGAAAAGCACCTTTGCAATTTACTTATATACCCAGGGGAAACGGGTCTTGGTCTATAACGCTTATATTGGGTGTACAAAGTTATTCAAGGAAACAAAAATTGAAACAACAGAACTTATCGCTGTCAGCCACCCGATAAACAATGGTTTACTTCTCAATTCCTTTTATTGAGATCACAATTATATAGACCATTTTGGCTGGTTTTCATCACCGCCGTCATTCACGGGTGTGTAAATATATATATATATATATATATATATATATATATATATATATATATATATATATATATATATATATATATATAATTAAAAAATAAAGGAGCACACTTACGAACATTTGATAGTTCTTTGCTCTACGTTTCGGCCGTGGCACGGCCTTCGTCAGGATTAACAGAAATACGAATATGTGGTCGCTTTTATGGGCAGGCATGAACACGTCAGTACAAAACACGTGCGATCAGCATGTGAGTGTCACAAAAATTCTTTGAAACAGCCGTGACTACACTAAAAAACCATTAAACATGTAATACAATAGACACGATTGTGGGCATGTTAAAAGGCATTTTTAACATTCACCACTGACGACGAGGAACACGCAAGAAAAATAAATATAAAAAATAAAAAATATGTGATAATTTTAGGAAGTATAGAATACGTTAGGGATGCTTCTTTGAATATTTCGCAAAAATGCGGACGTCAGGGCATCGTAGAAAGGTATGACAATGACACTTTGCCAACGCATTCATTAATGCTGGATAAAAAACTATTGAACTTGTGAATCAAGAACGATTCTCAAATTTCGCTATCATGGTGCGATTTAAAGCCTGATTCTAATAGTTTAACCACAATCTTGTCAAACGAATGACCTGGTAGATGAAAATGCTTGGACGATGGAAGATGTGGCAAACTGTTTACGTGTGATTTGTGGTTGTTGAAACGGATGTGAAAAGATGTCTCGGTTTGACCGATATATTGCATGTGGCAGATTCAGCATTCAAGTAAGTAAATGATGTTGCTGCTATCGCAGTTTATGTCCCCTTTAATTCTAAGTGAAAAGTTAGATGCCGTGCTTTTAGCAACAGTCGCAGTGGTCATGTGCGCACAAGCCTTACATCGCGTTTTTTTACAGGGGTGACAACCAACAGGAGCAATAATCTAGTCTTGGAAGAAGTTACCATGTCGCGCAAGTTCCTTGATCTCCGATATACAACCCATGGTGATTCAGTGAACATGTCCTTAAGCCGATCACTCTGTGTCAGTAAGTTGTAATGCCTTCTGGGTATATGCGACACGTTAAGAATAGATGCAGAATGTGTTAGAACGAGGTTGGTTCGGGAAGGTGGCGCTAATCGCTTGTCTTTACTGATGAGCTCTTTCCGATCGAGACATTTGGCCAGCTGGAGAGCATCGTCAATTATTTGTGAAGGATATTGTTGTTCGGTTAAGGCTTTACGGCGCTCGTCACAGTTGCGAGTAAATTCCCTGTTGTCCGAACAAATTCTTTTAAAACGGATAGCTTGGCTATAGGGGATACTTGTTTTGCAATGTTTGACATGGCTACTTTTAAAATGAACATATCTTTGTCGGTCAGTGGGCTTCCTGTATAGGTTTACCATTGCTTAAAGCTACATTTAAGTCAAGGAAGTTTATGGTGACTGGTGAATAGGAGTGGGAAAAGAAGATGGATGGTTCTACTTTGTGGAAGTCTGCAATGAAAGAATGTAATGCCGCTGCACCATGGTGCCAAATTAAGAAAATGTCATCAATGAAGCGTTTGTAATAAAGTGGTTTAAGGTCACGAGGGGCGAGAAAGTTATTTTCTAGAATGCCCATGAAGATGTTCGCATAATTGGGACCTATTTTTGTGCCCATCGAGGCGCCGCTGGTTTGAACATTATGTTCACTGTTCATTTCAAAGTTGTTAAGCTCGAGTATCAGTGCTAAAATAGTGCCCAATGTGGAACCGTCGATGGGTTTGTCATTTACCGAGTCATTGTATGCTTGGAGTACAGAACGAATCCCGTCCGCATGGGGTATATTTGTGTACAGTGACACTACATCTAGTGTGACCAGAAGAGCCTCACTCGGAACACGCATATTTACAATGTCACTCAGAAAGTTATTAGTGTCCTTGACACATGAAGAAAAGTTAGGAGGAACGGAACTAATTAAGCTGTCTGCATATCGAGACAGGCTTTTCGTGATGGTTCCTATTCCTGAAATTATTGGCCGGCCTGGATTGTTTTGTTTATGAATCTTAGGAAGCAGATAAAATCTACCAGCTATCGGACTCAGGGGGACTAAGCATTTAAGCGCAGCTTCTGGAATTTTTGTTTTTTCTTACAAGCTCTTTTAAAGTTTCTTTTACTTTGGTCTTGAATTCCTCGGTTGGGTCGTAGCTCAAATGTCTGTTAACTCTGACGAAGGCCGTGCCACGGCCGAAACGTATAGTAAACAACTATCAAATTTCCGTAAGTATGCTACTTTATTTATTAATTACATTTGCACCGGACCCACAGAATTTTTAATCATATATATATATATATATATATATATATATATATATATATATATATATATATATATATATATATATATATACTCGGCGATCGATGCTCTAGCCCCCTCTCTGCGGAGCGGGAGTGAACAAGGGCAGACACGCTTATGGCAGCCACGCTATCGCGGCTCTTGCCCCTACTAAAGCTCCTACAGCAGGTGGGAGCTTCTATGGTCTGGGCTCTCAACACGAAAAAAAATGGTGCCAGAAGTGTACCTGTAGCGGCCGTCCACATATAGCTGCGTTCAGCACATAACAAACTGCCACCAGTAGCAACACACAACGTATAGTCCTTAGTACCAGCATGCACTGCCCACGGGAGGCACTTTTCATCAACGCCGAGTTACGGCTTGGTGGCGCTAGCCACCGCCCGATCTAAAGGATACAGCCATATCCATCCATCCATCCATCCATCCGTCCCTACGCACGAGCCTTGTTATCACCTGCTCTGGCCACGCCGCAGGAAATTTGGTTACTTAGCACGCGCGTGTTTGCTACAAATAATATTGCTCGTAAGAATGCTAGTCTGGCTTCGTAAAGCATCCGAGTATGTTCCCTATTGCAGTGATTGACTCGCCCTGTTGGCGACACTGTGACTTTTTAGTGACTGTCGCAAGCAAGCATTTCTGTATTGATAGGTTCAAGCAGTCGCGTTTATAGACACCTTCACTTGAAATAACTCTTTTAGCATTTCTGTGTTCTGAGGTATCCTACTACAATATTTAATTGTGGTTTTCATTGGGACGCATGCCAGGCAGCCAGAATCAGCCCATTGTTATTCTCCAATGTGACGAACGGTCACTGTTTGCTATCCCAAGCCGGTCGATAAAGGACAGCCGTCATTATCTTGCCTGTGCCTTCAACCCATTGTCAGATCAAACGAAGAACGCAACTGCCACGGCACATCAGTGAAGGGCCTTGCGCTGGTGCTGGCTGTCTTTCATGCGCGATCATGCAAACCACAATTAAACTTTGCAACGGGATGTCTTGGGGTCCCAACATGCTAGAAAAATTCTACCAAGTGTATTTGTGTAAACTACGACTGCCTCAAAATTTTCTATACAAACATGCCCGCTTGTTTCTCGAAGTGAGTGAGTAAGTGAAATAACTTTATTAGGTCCACAATAAACGCGAGTTAACTCAATGCCACCTGGCTAGGCCCACTGGGGGACGATCAGCTTAAACCTGACCCCTCTCGCGTGGGCCCTCTGGATGGCCAGAATTTGAGAGGTGAGGTCCTGGGCCTTAATCAGCTTGTTCATTTCCTATTTTTGGAAAGGAGGACAGGGAAAGGCACAGCCCCACAGGAAATGCCCGAAGTCCGCATAACCACCACACAAGGGGCAATCAACACTTGAGAACCGTTCGGGGTATATTGCGTGGAGTGCCGCAGGGCTCGGGTAGGAGCTTGTTTGGAACAGCATGGGCCCTGCACAGCGAGGAGAGGGAAAAGTAAACTGTTTAATCTTAGTTGATTCAGTGGTGGACTGTGATAGTTATCATCTCGCTTTTGTGTCCCCCTGGATATATAAAGTTATAATGAAAGGTGGTTTTGACGTGTGTCACAAACGAGCGCTCCGAAAAAGTGCACGCCGCCGAGCTTTGGCGACAGTGACGGTTCCGGGTGCAAGAGGGGCGCCTCGGGGTCAGCGCTATACAAGAAAAAAAAACAAGCATCCAGACTCCCCGGGCGCGCCGTCTCCCCCCTCGGAAGCGTAATTTCGCCGACCAACCTCCTCCCATCGGTGGCCGAGCAAGCCCTGGAAAGATCCCGAAGAAAAGGGGCGTGGTGATGCAGAGCCACGTCACATGTCGCAGACGACTCTCGAAATGTCTTGCCCTTTCCCCAGCCTTGGCTGTGCATCGCGCCGATGAAACGATTAGAATTTTCTGGAATCTAGCGCGAAAGGTACTTGAGCGAGCAGTCGAGAAGGAAGATCAGGAGAAGAAGATAGTTTGAGTCTGTGTGCGTAGGGTGTTTCCGCCGTGTCAGCGAAGGTTTTGTCCTCAGTGACAAAGCAGGAGAAAAAGGAAGTTTACGCCCATGTGCGTAGGCAGGATATTAAGAAAGATTTGCGCAAGTGTGCGTAGGGTCATTCCGTCGTGTGGGTGAAGGCTTTTGTCGTCAGTGACAAAGCAGGTAATGAAAAGGAGTTCCGCTTGATGGGTGAAGGCTGGTGCTACCAGCAGCAGAAGAAGAGTGTGTCTACCGCCAGAGAGTGAAGATGCATTCTGCATTCGCGACGCGTGGGAAGCTGACGTGTTACCGGCGAAGAAGTTTGATCGTTGGAGAGCGGCCAAGTGAAGACGCGAGGTTTCCTGGGGAGACACTTCGGGGGCAGTGGATTGACAACAGTGCTGGACTTTAAGTGAGTGATTCTTGGGAAAGTATGATTCAGACTTTGTTCCAAGGACTTGGGAATGAATAAGTCTTCGAAATCTTCAATCTTTAAGTGTCTTAGCTGTTCGATGCATGCGATTGCATTGTAGCACGTACTGTTGTTTGGGTTTATTGCTTCGAGTGTAGCTGATTGTATTCGGTAGTCAATTGTTTGATTGGTGAAATATTGTACTCAACTATTGCCGAGTGTACATGTTTAAGTATTGTTTGATCTGCCATAATTGAGAATATAATTTCCTTTTGTTTACAAACTCTCGGCTCTGACTCGTTCTTTGGACCACAGCTGGCGTCCGCTGGAGTGCCAAGTAGGACCTTTTCTGAATTGTTCACGCTTTCGTGGTGCGGTTGGGAGGGCCGATACTTCGGCCCTTGGAATTAGCCCGGAGATTGCCTCCCTAATTAACGGGACAGGTGACAATGTGCCTTGAGGGGCTTAATTTTAAGAAAACTGTGAAGCTTTATTGTCAAAAACTTCTATATCACGTCGTAAAACATTCGCCTTTATAATTATTTCGTGTTCAAAACACGGTCGCTAAGTTTTTGAAAACGTTAAAGAAGGAAATAACCTGACAGGACATAACCTTTCATCCTTCGCCTTATATTATTATTATTAACATAATCACAAATGGACAGTTTAATCAGATACGTTCTTTTTTGTGTGTGCACATGTATGAGTACAAAGTTCGATTATCTATGCCCTTTTCTACAATGTGCGTCTGTGTAAAATGCCGAACATCTGCTACTCTTTCATTTTTACTTTGTATTTCTTTTGATGGGATTCGTGACTTTCTGTGCCTATCACAGGCGTTGCCATTTGGAAAGTCATAGAAAAGCGGCTGACATAACTGTCACGAATGTGCACTTTTTAAAACGAAATGTTCTGAAGTAGTGTATACGTAGCCCACACTAGATTAGCTTAGTTGTCGACCGATGTCTAGCGTAGCTTAGGGCGCACTTCACTCTTAGGTGTATGTGGGGAAAAGGCCAGTGCCACCAAACCACAATCGTACTCAGCACTGATCCCCACCGGGTGCCTACAGCGTGCAACTTGTCTCTGCTTCGAACATTCCCGCATTATAAAGTGCATTCTACACCGAAAATCCCGGCGACGTTCTGCGCGGTTCTCGGAGAGACTGACGATGAAAGTAACACTTCTCGCACTACTTCTCCTTTCGACGATCGGTAAGAATTTCACTTAGTTCTCCTATTGTGCAATTTTCGTTGTCATCGCTGATCACATAGTTTTGAATACACTGCTTCTGTGACGGGTCATCCACACTGCTGATTGGCAGAGGCGCGGCAATCGATTCTCATCAATACCAACAAAAAAATGAAAGTACTTGATTGCCACACCAAGTGCGACAACTCAGTCGCCCCTTCGGCAAACCTCGCGATTACTGCTTTCATGTCAGCTTGCATCACCGTGGCCATGCAAATTGACCAGGCGAATTTTTGCTCAGTATCCGAACAATTTCTTCCCGTAGTAACAACGTGCGCGTGATAGTTTATATGACTTTCGCGCGTAATTTCAAAGTGAATGTTTCCTTCGATTCAAGAAAGAAAAAAAAACGCTGATGTCTGTCACTGTACAGGGTGTATTTCTTATGCGATACAGATTTTTTTAAAGACCTTTAACCGTTCGGAACTTAACGTGTCAGTAGACGATTTCTAGGATGAGGCGAAAATACTTTACCTCTAATTTTATCACTTAGAAATGATGAATTAACAAAATAATTTCTATTAACTTTTTTTATATCAATCTTAGGGCGGTTGTTTGTCAGGCGAAGTTGTTCTACGTCACAAATTACGACGAGCCTAGTTTTTGATAAACGGAAATATTGGGCGTAGTTTCGGAGAACCATCGTTGAATTTCTGGACCACTACGCCATAGAAACATAAACTGAACGCACCAGATGTACCGAGAGTCCCTGTGCTGCGTCATGCACGAACTTCTTACGTAATTCGATTGATGGCGCGTCGCGCGAGAACATCGCCTCGTGAGAAGCGTTGTGTCGTCCTAGCATAGCGTTCTGACGAATGACTCTTCACACGTGATGTGCGGTGGTCATCTGATTATTTCTAATTTCAACTTTTGAACGATGCAGGACTTCAATATTAAGGCGAGAGCCTTTTTGGTCTTATACTCGCGATGGCTGGTGTCCTGTCCCCTGGCATGGTACCAGCTGTGGGTCCACCCCTCACGCGAAGGCATGGATGAGATTTATGAGTGCTGGAACTCGAAAAGGCTTCTGTGCGATGCGCAAAATGCGAGATTATGAACGCGTGCGACAAGGAGGCAGACGTGCGTAAAGGGAAGTTCGCGCGACACGCAGCGCAAGCGGTGCCGTTCCGGTGCACCTGCAGCGTTCAGTAGTGGTTCCTCCCGCATCGCTGTCGGGAGATTCAACGATGGATCTCTGACACTACGCACAATATTTTCGATTTTCAAAAACTAGGCTAGTTGTAACTTGTGGCCTAGAAGGGCTTCACTAAATAAACAATCACCCTGAAATAATGATAAAAAGTTATTCGGAATGTTTGTTCAATAATCATGTATGAGTAATCTAATTAGTTTCAAAATCTTTTCGCCTAGGCCAGAAACTTGTGTGCGAAGTTGGCAAGTTGGTAACTAATTCAGGTTTTTAAAGGAAAAAATTGTATTGCCTAAATTACTAGCCTGATAATAATTCACGGTTTTTCTATTCTTACTGGGATCCAGTCACTCGTTCTGATCGGTTTCCAGTTCCCTTATTATGGTCTCCTACTGCAGCTGTTTTCGGTCTGTGGCAATGATATGATGAGCAGTAATTGGAAAGAGTCGCCTGTACAAAGTGCCAAAATATGCCCAAAGTTCACAAGAGCGTTCTCGCAAGTCAATTGTCAAGCAATGAGCGACTGACATGAAACATTGTTTGCTCAAAGTCTATCATTACATGCATTTAAAATCGGTATCTTGCCAACAAGCTGGTTTCGAAACAGCTCCGAGTCGATTGTGCGAATTGCCGTTAAATGGCGCCCAATCAAACGAGCGCCCACGGCGCTTGCATGGTCGCTGCAATGCAACTATGACATATGCAGCGCGTGCCAAGTCAACAGAAGTCAGTAGACAGGATAACTTCTGGTTAGCCTCTAGTTAGCTTTTAGTTAGCCGAGATGGCGTCTGCGTGATTTGAATCTCTCATAGGGTAAGTTAATTAGGGTTTTCTAGTGCGCAGGCATGGTAAATGTTTTCTCTAATCGTTTAAACTTGTAAATGTTGCCCTACTGCCGGTCGTCAATATGTAGAAGGCACATTATTATAAATAGAGGAATGTGAATATTCGAAGTTTTGAATGTTTTTCGATATATTAGATTCAATTCGCACAGGAATTTTTACTATTCGAACTTCCGAAAGACAAATGCAGTCAACGTCCCATTGGAAGTGACCTTTTCAAACCTGAAGTATGCTTCTTATCACCACATTTCCGTGCTGCGGCAAAGCTCTCTTTCAAAATTCGCTACAGTCGCAAGTTCATTGAATAAAGAAAACGCTTTTTCTAACATGGAGATGATTGGTGTGGTAGAGGTGGGGGCTCATTGCTGTTCTGTACCTCAAGTTTGGGCAGAAAGTACGAAAAATTCTAAGCTGAAGATTTTTACCCATCAAAATTTCAAATTCTTGTTTGTTGACATACACGAGGCAGATTGCCAACTCCTTACTCGATCGGAACACATTTTTGTCTGCCACATCAGTTTTGCTTCAGCAGAAGTTGGTAGAAGAGAGGCTAAGCAAATAGAATTTTAGCCTTTCACGTGTAGTGTTGTCGGCAACACTTTGGTTGCACGAAATAATTTGCTAATACAATGCGCGTATGTATTGCCTCAAGTTTGAGAAAACAACAATGAAATACCACTCACCATCGCTTCATCAAATTGGCAAAAAGACGCACTTTACCGTTGCTATACTTTATGAAAATATGCTTAGAAAGCCTCTACAACTTTTTTATCAGTTTCGCATGGAACTTCGAAACATATTCTTGAAATATTCAAAAAAATATTTGATTTGATTAGCCATCACATTTCAATAATCGAAATCACCTCACACTCAAATGTTTGCTATTTGCACAGCTCTTGGTATAAATTGCACATATGTGGCAGATAAATAGTTCCCGCTTACTAAAACATGACCCGTGTATCGCATCATGCAACGCAGAAGAATTGTGCTCAAGTAAGCTTGTTATGAAAGGTTAAACGACAGTGGTTTAAAAAATAGAAGCTGTACTGGCATCAGGCAGCCGATCTGGTGCGAACGCGTTACAAGTGACAGACGTGCTGGGCTGGTTGCATGTGGTTGAGCTCGGTCGGCTGTGTATAAATATGGGATTGACCATGAACTATAGCGGCCTAATAAGGGAAGGTAAAATGTTTGGCGATGTGAGCTATTAAATGTGAAGCATTTTTAGTACAAGAACTTTTAGCATCTTTCTACGTATATCTATCTATCTATCTATCTATCTATCTATCTATCTATCTATCTATCTATCTATCTATGTAGCTGCTTACGTCTGCGTGCTCTCGTGATCACCCCCTTGCCGTGAATCTAAACTATATTGGGAGTGTAAGATGGTTTGACGAATATGACGCGCTAGTGAAGACATGAAGAATGTCACCATCACAGCACGTAACGTCGTCAAACACATCGCACCAAACAGTGGCACATACCTTCTTGTGGGTATATGCCACCGGTAAGCGAGTATGTGTCAAAAGTGACTGACACATGTGTTTAAATTACCGATGTGTGTTCTCGTCATTCCTGCGTAGATACTGTCAATCACCTTCGGCACATACCCGCATACGAGGAAGATTGATGCGTGGAAGGGTACGCTATTATTCATTATTTTGTACACTAGTACTGCGATTTCGAATCGCCTAACCATATTAAAAGGCATCATATTGAGGTTTCTGAAAAGTTCAGCCGATGGTACATTCTTAGATGCTGACGCAATTGTTCGTACAGCTCAAAGCGATAATCAAACTAAAATCTTCAGGGAGATGCCCCAAAGTCAAAGTAGGCCTAACTAAAACGACCGCAATATTATAGCGATATTTCAAGCTTACAACAACAATGTATAACTAGAGCTAACGCAATGAGCTATCACAAAAACTACTGACAACAACGAAAGCAAATATTCTGTTTAAACATTTGTCCCCTCCACAGGCTAGTGTTCTTTTTTTACATTCAACGCGTCAGCTGGATGAGAATGTATCTCTGATGATGATCTCAAAGCATTGCCTTTTAAGCTTCTCGTCACTGATCACCCTCAATGTTTTCTTCTCTGCCTGATGAGACTTCATCAAGCTGTCAGCTTCTTTGAGCTATCATATCATAAAATGTCAAGCATCCTGTGCTTCAGCAGAGGTCTTGAAGGGAAGCTGCGGGAGCAGAGTTTTGATACGCACTGTTTTATGGCTAGTTGTCACCACAACTGCCTCTTGTCTGGTGTTTTTAGATTTGTGTCATCGTTGCCCAGCTCCGCGGATCTATTGTGACAATTTCAGTGCACTTCACACATGGGGGGGGGGCAGAGTTAGGATGCACATGGACATTGTCTATAAAGTTCTCTTGATAAGCTACACCTATGGGTTGCAAATGATGGCAATGTAACCTTCTTTATACCCTCAGGGTGTACACGTAATATTGATCTAATTTGGCAACCAAATAAAGATGAACTCACGTGTTGTACAGCTCCATACACAATGGGAAGTGATCATTTTCCTGTATTTATTTAATGATGTGGCTAACTACCATGTGGTGGCATCTAAGTGCAGCAAGGTAACTGATTGGAATCGTTACCGCGAGTGTTAACATCACTGATCAGGAAACAAATTTAACGATACGCTAGCGAACAAAACATCTGCAGCCGCCATACTTAATCTACCTGCGTGCACATTTTTCAGCCACGGACCTAAACCTTATGATTTGTGGGTTTTTAGAAGAAGCACAAAGAAAAGCTCATGCGAAAGAGTGGTAAACCAATGTTCAAGGCTCTGTTCAACAGACTTAACGCAGCAATATGGAGACACAACAATATAGCGACGCAACATAGAAGTTCGGAGAAAACGATTAGCAGCGTTTTGAGAGAGTTTAAGTGTATTTGCTTCTCTGTCAGGGCTCTAGCAACTATTGAATATTGTCAAAAACACGCCCCAGCCTTTAAGACCATTTATTGCCCTCACGATATTCAAGGATATATTAATACGATATCTGACCGAATAAGTTCCTGTTGTTTATGTAACTGGAAGAGAAAATGAACAACCGTGTACACTTCCGCTTCATTCTGCGTCTATCTTTCCTGCTACGTCTGCGTCTATCAACATTCTGCCCGCTACATTCTGCGTCTATCTTTCCCGCTGCCTCGACAACCTCATCCCGGACCTTGGGTGCCTGCAAACCCTAGTCACAACAGCAAGTATTATTTCTCTACTCTCACTCCATCTTTCCTAGCAAGAGCTGTGGATACGCGCACTTTTTGTCGCCCCCTAGCAACCGGAGCATGTGGTGCGAAAGTGTAGGAAAGCGTAGGTGCAGTGCTTCACCGCTCCTTGTTTCACCGGTAGCTCTCTCTTCTACAAGTGCCTCACTCTCCTGTACGCTCGCGCCTCACTCTCAACAAATCACTGGCTGGGTGCCTCTCAAAAACATTCAGAAATATGGGCTCGAGACGCCACTGTGCCGAGAACGAACCGAGAACGTTGGCACTACACTCTCCCATCCACTCACTCCTAACTCTCGACCGTTCACTGGCTGGGTGCCTCTCAAGAACAAGGCGGTGGTAAAAGTCGGTGAAGGCGAATGACTGACGGCCATGGTACTCTCTCTCTCTCTCTCGGCGCAAGAAATGCATTCGCGTTTTCTCACGATTCCCTTCAGAAATGTGGGGGCATTTTTATTGTATGATGTCGCCCGTGAAGACAAAATTGTGGATTACTACACTGTTATTGATAATATTTAATGTGGCTTCTGTCAGTGAAGCTTTTTGCATAGTCCTGCATTCTGCGGAGTGGGTAGCGACCACGAACAATTATGCACGTGAAAAATTTTTCAATTTGCCGTGCACCCATGGCGTGGTCTTAAGGGCCATATAACGTGTGTGACTTTTATAATGTATGGCTGAATTTCACCCATAATGTCGTCATTGTAATCACATGCTCTGAACCCCCAGGGCCATGTCCGCTTATAAGAAGCAACATTGCTGCAATATTATATGTTGTATGGTGAAGCCTGCATACAGGGCGCCTGTGCTTCTAAAGCACGAGCTATTATTATCACGGCATTTTCAAACAGAGGCACTTATTTTCACTTACTTTCAAGCTGACGAGTGGCTGTGTTGTATAACACCAGCCTTCCACCCATACGGTATGGTTTCGATCCTCACTCGTACTCCAAAAGTTTGGGTAATATTTTATTTGCATATTTCTATGCTTTTCGGCCATACACAAGATAATTTTTGTCCACAACTGGCGACACTGACACTCACATCGAAATTTCAGCAAAATGAGCTTTCAAACACTAGCGCATTAGAAAAGGAAACAAATTTTCTTGAACTTTAGTGGACACCTACCATGATACACAATGTGGATGCAAGGCACAACTAAAATAAATCTACCTTAAACATGATACCTATATGTTGAAAACGTAGGTTTGTTGCACGCCTCTGTTGCGGGAAATCGGCCAACAGCCATAAGACTCAGTCAATTGATAAAGCTCTCTGTGTGATAGAAAGCTTGCGATGCTCCGAGAGGCCACGCTCATGGGCATACGCTTGACATTCGTATAGATGCGTTTCATTCTTTCTTTTTTGAGTGTTTTTCTGTGGCGTGTATTTTTATCGGCCCGGTTTTTCGTCCAAGACGTTATTATACAATGAATGTTTATAAAGTAAAACACGAGCATGTGTTCCCGTTCAGTGGATGAGGGGGATCGCATGTTCTCGCACCGCCCCACACCCGGCATATTGAGGCATTATATGCGGCAGGCTTTGCGCCCCTCTGACCTCTTCCTCTCCCCCCGTCTATTCACACACGTATGGTTAAGGAAACCGTGTACAACTGCCATACGCGTTTCATAATTCCACTTTTGTGATTTTTTTTCAGGACTTATTAGAGGCTCAGCAACAGACAGTGACTCTTCTTGGTCAAAATGCACGGACAAAGAACGTAAATGCCGAAGTAATAGAGGTAGTGGCCATCGACCTGTCTGGATGGCGAATTATAGTGACAACTCCTGCTACAATATTTCAGTCATAGGGTGCGATGGTGTTGGTTTTCCCACGCTGCCGGAGTGTTTCATCTTTTGCCTTGCTGAATAGGGCAGGAGTTCTGCAAGATTAATTTTCCGCTAATAAAGAGTGACATGCTGTGCTGTAAATATTTTTGAAACTGAGAGAGTTTTATGGCAGCTGATCTGCATGAGTGAGTGCGTGTGAACTTTATTGCTGGTCTGCCTAAACATTTCCGCTTTACCATGCTTTTTTCTTTGGGCATACTTTGTCCATTCACTTGTTGTTGTTTTTTTCCATTCGGAATGAACACATACTTTTTGTAAAACTGACGTTAGGTTTTCAACATCTACTTTTTCTGTCATTTCAGTTGCTTTCCTGCTTTAAATTACGCGGATTTTATTGATAATCGACCAAGAGTTCGTTGCACTATGCCTACTTTTTTTTCTAACTTTCTAACATTTTTTGCATTTCTAACTAATACAGAATAGCAGTGAAGCTTCGTTTAAGTTGACTCACGCACTTTTTCATCGGCAACAAGTATGACAATCCTGAAAAGCTCCAGTTTTTATCCTTTCGCCCACCAAATGTTGCTACACCATCCATAATAAACTAGATACTGACAGTGAATGCTACGGTAAGATAATATTATTAAATACCAGTAAATATATAGGCAATGGTAATCAATTTCGATAAATAGGTGATCACGAGTAGTAGTTTACTAAAATTTCATGCAGCATTCTGTAGTTAACGCCAATTTTAGACGGATAAGCAAAGAAAAATGCTATAAAATTAGGCTTTTTAAACTGCCAGTTTACCGAAACGTTATTCTGGTGTACAGGAAAAGCATGTGAAAGATGTCATGTTCTCAGGTACACAGGAGAATGAATGACTCACTCTAAAATGATGAAATTCACTGTAAGTGAAGCAGCGTAAGAAGTAGTAATACCAGTACAATGAGTACAACTGGCTGATAAATAGACATGAGAAATAAATACACAAGAATAGCGCCTTCTGCCAATTGTGCCTTGCTCGTCCTCGTCACTAGTTCAGAAAGAAGCAACTAGCCAGAGGCGAGAAACGTGAGCCATCTCAGAGGCTCTTTGCATTACGGCAGCATTAAACCTATTACATTTTCCAAATAAAATAACCGTACAAAATCAAACATTACTACAACCAAATTCATACAAAACCAGTCACTAAACTTCAACCACAATCTTAAGTATGTAAAAATTGTATGGACTGGCAAACTGTGCTATGATCGAAGTACTACACCATCAAACAGCGAGATACGAGCAATACCTTAAGGCATGAAGCGGGTCGTTCGCCTTACCAAAGTCTAACCACAAGGGAGCAATTGGGTGAACCACACTTCGTATGTAAAATCATGCGATCACATTAAATACAAATAAATAGCAACATCACGAATACACGAACACAAGAAACTACAATGGCTAGTGTAGGCATAAGAAAAGTCATGCATTTTTGTGAAGTGCACCTTCTTTCAGTCTAATTGCTGAAACAACACGAAAAAAAAAGGTGACCAAGAACGAGCCCACAGTAGAAATTGCGCTGATTTTCGACTGTTCATTGCTTGCTGCTGTTACGAATAAACACTCGGAAACCACCAGCATGAAACTGAAAACAATAATCAGGGCCACTGACAAACATCCATGTTGTTGAAAGCTCCAGTCATATAACGCTCACGCACCTAATCAGGAACATATCACTTCTAAAAGCAACTAAAGTTTCCTGTCCTCAACATCGCCTTTCCATGTTGAAGAGATGGCATAAACCTGGGTTAAGAATACCATAGCCATTATTCGTACCTGTTATTCATGGCTGTTATTTTTCGCTTCCAATCACCACTAAACTAGCCTTTCGGATCTTTCGGCCATGGCTCTGCCTGCTACGGTGTTAGGGCCCCTATATATTACAGTAAAACTGTTACGACGTCACAAAAGGAGTCGATTTCGGTGCCGTAGTTATACGCCATCACTGGTGTCCATAACCACTATCCCGATAAATTAAAAAAATGTGTTGCAGCTTCGCCAGAAGGGAGAAGTGATGAAGGCACTAGCAACAAATTGTAAGGTCACATGATAAACAAAAAGTCGTTCGATACTTGTGGAGCGTTGCTCACTCGCAAAATACGCACGAAAAGAACACGTTCAGGGAGAGCCTGAACTGTCAACTGTCAAAGCTTGACCCACTCGCCATGCTGCTTAAGCACAAAGAAGGGCATTCGGAAAATAACGCAAAGGTATAAACAGTAAACTCTTCAATAAATGCGCTGCGACCATTGGCTACGCCAGCGCCTTCTTGTTGAACACTCTGCGCTGATTAGATTAATATGTGAGGTTTAACGTCCCAAAACGACTATGTGATTATGAGAGACGGAGTAGTGGCGGGCTCCGGAAATTTCGACCACCTGTGGTTCTTTAACGTGCACCCAAATCTGAGCACACGGGCCTACAACATTTCCGCCTCCATCGAAAATGCAGCCGCCGCAGCCGGAATTCGATCCCGTGACCTGTAGGTCAGCAGCCGTGTGTCTTAGCCACTAGACCACCGCGGCGAGGCTGAACACTCTGCAGTGTGTGGAGTGACTCCTCTGTGCCTCCTGTGACGTGTGGGGGCCAGTCACTGCTTGCCCGGCATTCCACATCGCGAATCAGTACAGAAATTTCAGTGCAAGTCTCAAGAGCAGTTGAAACAACATCAGGAGCATTGCTTGAAAGCACGCCCTGCGCACCATCGGTGAAGCGCCTGTATGATCTGCACACCGCCGGCGGTAAACGCACGCCATTAGCATTTCAATGACCGAGTGGCATGAAGCCGAGTGCTATAACGCATCAGTCTGCAGAAGGAGGTCGCAGGTATTTATGCGGGAGACCCGCTTCGAAATTTTTGTTGCCTGTTATTTTTCTGGCATTTATTTATATCAACATATAATATTATTCGGGGCATGACGACAATGGAGACAAAAATTCGCTGACAGATTACATATAATTGCTATAGCATTGAAATGAAATGGCAAAAATTCTTTAGGAATGCGGTGCATGGCGGTCGCAGTCTTTTATCACAGAGTGACGCTGCTGCTTGAAAATGCTTCTACACAAAGTCCCTACACAGGTGTTATGTCGGGAGAGGAATCGTGATATGATGGGATTAGCGTCGTAAAAGAGTAAAATAACAGCCTGGTGTCATACAATGCGAAATGTGAGTCGAGTGGATCACTGAATGCGCCTGTAGTGGACACATAGCGAAGAAGGATGCTGGTATATCGAATGAAAAAAACTAAATGCCTTTAGTTCGTGGCCCTCGTCACTGCCAATGTTGACATTGTCATCGTCACTGCGCCAGCAAGCCAACACGCCCCCCCCCCCGCTCTGTACATGGAGTTGTAGTTCAAATATTGTCACGAGCAAAACAAGACCTACAGCCAGGAGTTCACCTGAACCAGAGACACGAAAATGTTCGCTTTTTCTTCGCAACCCAAAACAAGTCATGAGCCACAGCGGCTCGTTCATCAATGGTGGCAATACCCCCTCTCCCAAGAAGCATCTTCTCGGTGCTGTACATGAAGGCAAAAAAATGAGACGAAAATTACCATGCAAGCAAAATGAATGGCGTAAGGCTGAATAACGTAGTTGGTTGTGGAGTCAACAGAGAAATAAGAAAAATAGGAAACAATGTGAGGAAAATATGGAACAAAAATAAAGACGCAAAGTTACCAATAAAGTCAGCCCCTCACTGGTGATTCACAGCGCGAAAGGTATGGTTTGAGCAGTGAAACGTGAATGACTTCAGTTTGCGGGGTGAAACGGGAACGTCTCGAAGCACCTTCTTGGAGAACCTCGTAAGTGAGGTCGCTGAGACGTCGTACGACTTTGTAAGGGCCGAAGTAGCGGCGAAGAAGTTTCTCTTAACGGCCACGCTGTCGGGTAGGGGTCCACATTTAGACTTCATCACCAGGCTTGAAAAGAACTTCACGGTGACGAAGATTGTAGCGGCGCGTGTCGGCTGCTTGGTGATGTTGAATACCATGACGAGCAAGTTGACGGGCCTCTTCTGCGCACTTAGCGAATCTGGCGGCATCCGTGTGTTATATTCCTTAGTGTCGAGCAGGATGTCCCGTTAATTAGGGAGGCGATCGCCGGGCTAATTCCAAGGGCCGAAGTATCGGCCCCCCGGACCGCACCACGAAAGCGTGGACAATTTAGAAGTGGTCCTTTTTGGCGCGCCAGCGGACGCCGGCTGTGCCCAAAGAACAAGTCAGAGCCGAGAGTTGATAAACAAATTATAGTCTCAATAATGGCAGATCGAAAACAATACACAAAAATGCACACTCCACAATAGTTGCATACAATATGTCACCAATCAAACCAATCAATCAACGTACTACACAATACAATCAGCCACACTTGAAACAACGGACTCGGACAACAATAGGCACTACAATGCAGTCGCATGCATTGAACAACGAAGACTCTTAAAGACTAAAGAGATAGAAAACCTACTCAGTCCAAAGTTCTTGGAACCAAAGTCTAGATGATACTCTTCCGAGAATCACTCACTCAAAGTCTAGCGTTGTTGTCGTTCCGCTGTCCCGAAGTTTCTCTTCCAGGAAACCTCCCGTCTTCAATTGGCCACTCTTCAAACTTCAACTTCTTCGCCGGAAACACGTCGGCCTCACACACGCAGCTGTTGCCACGCGTCCTCGCTCAATAGCGGTAAACACACGCTCTTTCCTGTAGCTCCAGCCTTCACCCACAGGTGGAAATCCTCTTCATCTCCGGCTTCGTCCCTACGGACCAAAACCTTCGCCGACTACACGGCGGAATCCCTACGCACTCTGGCGCTCACTTCCGTCTCCTCCTGCTTTCTCGTCTCGGCCGCTCGAATAAATACCTTCCGCGCCACCTTCCAGAGAGTTCTCGTCATTTCGTCGGCGCGATACGCAGCGAAGGCTGGGGGGAAAGCGAGACGGTTGGAATGCCCTCCCCGGAGAATGATTCAACTCGGTATGACCACGCCCCGTTCCTTCTAGAAAAATCGCGGGCTTGCTGGGCCACCGATGTGGGGTGAGGAGGTTCATCTGCGAAGCCACGCTTCCGCGGGGAGAGCGCGCGCCCGGGGAGCCTTGGATGTTTGTTTTTTTTTTCTTTTGACCTCGCGGCGTTTCTCCCGCTCGTTATCGCAAGAATTTCGCGTCGCGCCCATTTTTAGCGCTCGTTCTGTGACACTGCCCCCCATTTTAAGAATATTATCTCATAATATTCAAAACCACACAAACGAGCGCGAGCAGTCACCACACACTCTTACAGACTGTAACATCATCCGTCGCTCATGACACTTCACCTTCACAATAGATCACTTAATACAATTGTACATGGTAATTCAATTACACAACACGTGAAAACACAACCACAAGCACATGAGTACAACACTGCACCACACATTCCCAATAATACAAATGTACAAAGTTCTCTCATTACAACAATGGTCCAATACTATACATCACATCACAGCACAACACTTCGACACTTGTGACACAGGATAACACAACATTAACACAACATATGGCACTCAGTACTGCCAAACACATTCTGATTCGACTTCAGCACTTATCCTGGGTATTTCGAGCTGCGCTTGCGTCCTTTCTTGCGGTGCTCGCTCGATTTCTTCTGGTTTTTTCCTGTTCTTTTTCGGCGAGTCTTTTCCAACGACGGTATCTGAGGCGGCGTCTCAGCCATCGTTGTCACTTCTGACACAGTTATCGGGTTATAACGTTCAACGGGTCCTGTCGGTTTATTTACCAGCCTGTTCATGTCTCGACATTTGGCCCGGCTGGCCGACTCCGTCACCTTTACACTGTCGGTCGGTTGAGGTCGTGCCGACTTAAGTCCGGTTGCTCGGCCCGTGAACTTATTCGACACGATCGTCTTCTCCTTCGCTGTCTCTTGCGCCGCAGCTTCACCTTGGGCTCTAGTGAGATCCGTCACGGGATGCTCCTCCACTGTATCTCGCGGCCGCTGTGTTGGCGAGGGCTCTATCTTCGGGTCTTCTCCAAAACATTCTGGATCACTTGGCCCTCGCGCCCCGTCGATGTTTCCGATGACAAGGTCATACAGGGGGGTCGTCATGCATAAAGCAGTAACCTTCCCGCTGAAGTACGGGGTTTCAACCTCAATTTCTGCTTCGGGAAGCATCCGAACCGTACGGTCAATTAGGCAAACCGGTTTTGTTTTGCCTGTTAGCTCACTTTCCCGTACCAAATTTCTCCGCACGATAACAGTGGAGCTACCGGTATCTCTTAACACCGTAATCTTTTTGTCCGCAACTTTTCCAGGCAGCGTTAGCATTCCTTTCGTAACACCGGTTGGCTGTTTTGACATTACAGCACCAACAATAGGAATTTTCTCCCCATTTTTCAATTCTACGAATCCGTCGGTGACGGCATTATTATCGGATTTCGGTGCCACTTGCACACAGGATACCTGGTGAGTTTGACTCACTCCGTTCCGACAAGCGTCTGCTTTGTGCCCAGTCTGACCACACTTGAAACATTTTACTGCCGTAGGGCTCGTAAAGATCGTTCGACAGTTTTTCGCGCGATGACCCACTCAGTTGCACAGAAAACATCGCGGAATGCTCTCCGGTGCACGCTTCTTTTCTTCGGGAGCCAATTTCTTCGAATCATCGGGACAATCCTTCATGACCTTGGCCAAATTAGTGCCACCTTGCGCTTCCAAGAATTGATCAGCCAATTCAAGCATGTCTTCAAGTGAGTCAGCCTTCCTCTTTTTCAAGTACAGTGACAGACTTGGGTGGCAACTAGTAAGAAATTGTTCTCTAATTAGGAGCTCTCTAAGCTCATCGTACTCCTGTGCTGTCCCTGAAAGTTCAATCCATCTGTCGAAATAATGGCAAAGTCGGGCAGCATACTGCGTAGCCGTCTCACCATCAGCTGGTTTTCCTGTCCGAAATCTGTCCCGGAATCCTTCTACAGTAAATCTAAATCGCTCCAGCAAAGCAGGTTTCACCTTTGCATAGTTGGCTGCATCGGTCGGCGTCAGCCTACCGTACACACTGAGTGCTTCACCACTCAAGCAAGTACTCAAAGCAGTTGCCCATTGCTGTTCCGGCCAATTCTGGCTCCTCGCAATCGTCTCAAATCTGTGGAGGTACGCGTCTAGGTCGTCCTTCCTTTCATCAAACGCTACGAGCAGCTTACTTGGGTTCAAGCGGAAGCCGTGATCTTCCCGTTCGCTGCTTTCAACTCTAGCTTGGACGGGAGTTTCACTTCACTGTTGCAAACGGAGCCGCTCGAGTTCCATCTCGTGCTGCCGCTGCCGCTCCCTTTCCTCTCTTTCTTCTTTCAGCTGTCGCTCCTTTGCCTCTCTTTCTTCCTTCAGCTGTCGCTCCCTCGCTTCTCTTTCTTCTCTCGCCCTTTCGGCTGCCAACTTCTCTCTCTCCAGCTCCAACTTCAATTGCTGCTCTCTTTCTTCCTTCAGCTGTCGCTCCTTTGCCTCTCTTTCTTCTTTCACCCTTTCAGCTGCCAACCTCTCTCGTTCCAACTCAGCTGCTTTTTCTTAATTGGCCCTCTCTGCTGCCAACCTCTCTCTCTCCAACTCAGCTTCTTTTTCCGCTTTGGCTCTTTCGACCGCCAACCTCTCTCGTTCCAACTCAGCTGTTTTTTCTTCCTTGGCTCTCTCAGCTGCCAACCTTTCTCTCTCCACCGCCTCTTTCTCCTTCTGGCTTACCCATTTCCGTAGTTCGGCGCCGGAAAGACCCATCTTCTCACCAAGCGCAACTAACTTTTCGAGATCCATTGTGTCTCGCAACTCGCAAATAAAACCTTGCCGCGTGCAAAAAGTATCTGCCTAAATCAGTCTATCGGAACACTCTCCTGCACTCGTTAACGAGAACACTGAGCAACACACAAAATCGTTCCGATAGCAGTATCACCAACTCGAGGCTCTTTCTCACTACTTTGGACACACTGTGCACCAAAAGGTCCTGTCGCGGACGCCAGTTTAATTGTCACACATGTCCCGTTAATTAGAGAGGCGATCGCCGGGCTAATTCCAAGGGCCGCAGTATCGGCCCCCCGAACCGCACCACGAAAGCGTGGACAATTTAGAAGTGGTCCTTTTTGGCGCGCCAGCGGACGCCGGCTGTGGCCCAAAGAACAAGTCAGAGCCGAGAGTTGATAAACAAACAAATTATATTCTCAATAATGGCAGATCGAAAACAATACACAAAAATGCACACTCCACAATAGTTGCATACAATATGTCACCAATCAAACCAATCAATCAACGTACTACACAATACAATCAGCCACACTTGAAACAATGGACTCGGACAACAATAGGCACTACAATGCAGTCACATGCATTGAACAACCAAGACTCTTAAAGAATAAAGAGATAGAAAACCTATTCAGTCCAAAGTTCTTGGAACCAAAGTCTAGATGATACTCTTCCGAGAATCACTCACTCAAAGTCCAGCGTTGTTGTCGTTCCGCTGTCCCGAAGTTTCTCTTCCAGGAAACCTCCCGTCTTCAATTGGCCACTCTTCAAACTTCAACTTCTTCGCCGGAAACACGTCGGCCTCACACACGCAGCTGTTGCCACGCGTCCTCGCTCAATAGCGGTAAACACACGCTCTTGCCTGTAGCTCGAGCCTTCACCCCTCAGGTGGAAATCCTCTTCATCTCCGGCTTCGTCCCTACGGACCAAAACCTTCGCCGACTACACGGCGGAATCCCTACGCGCTCTGGCGCTCACTTCCGTCTCTTCCTGCTTTCTCGTCTCGGCCGCTCGATTAAATACCTTCCGCGCCACCTTCCAGAGAGTTATCGTCATTTCGTCGGCGCGATACGCAGCGAAGGCTGGGGGGAGAGCGAGACGGTTGGAATGCCCTCCCCGGAGGATGATTCAACTCGGTATGACCACGCCCCATTCCTTCTAGAAAAATCGCGGGCTTGCTGGGCCGCCGATGTGGAGTGAGGAGGTTCGTCTGCGAATCCACGCTTCCGCGGGGAGAGCGCGCGCCCGGGGAGCCTTGGATGTTTGTTTTTTTTTTTCTTTTGACCTCGCGGCGTTTCTCCCGCCAGTTATCGCAAGAATTTGGCGTCGCGCCCATTTTTAGCGCTCGTTCTGTGACACAGGAGCATGGCGTCAAGCATCGTCGTGGCCTCGCGACCGTGGACTAAGCGAAAAGGTGCGAAACCGGTACTTTCTTGAAGAGCAGTGTTATACGCAAAAGTTACATAGGGAAGTATGGCATTCTAGTTCTTGTGATTGATGTCCACATACATTTACAGCATGTCTGCAATTGTCTTATTGAGTTTTACAGTTAGCACGTTTGCCTGCGGGTGGTAAGCCGTTGTTTTACGATGTTTCGTGCCACTTAATCGCAAGACTTCCTGTAGCATCTCTGCGGTGAAATCTGTCCCACGATCAGTTATGACGACAGCTGGAGCACCGTGACGTAAGACGGCGCTGTTAACAAAAAATTGGATGACGTCTGCTGCGGTGGCTTTTGGAAGTGCCTTTTTTCACAGTAGCGTGTTAAGTAGTCGGTAGTGACCACAATCCACCGGTTTCCAGACAAAGACGTGGGAAATGACCCCAGGAAGTCCATGCCAATCTGATGAAAGGGCGCCTTTGGTGGGCCTATTGGTTGCTGTAATTCCGCTGGTCGTAATGTTGGAATCTTACGTCGCTGACAGTCGCGACATGTGCGAACGTAGTGCTTCACAGTCTTTGCGAGATGTGGCCAGTTGTAGGAGCCTTGAATCCGTTGCAGCGTGTGCGTATAGCCGAGGTGCCCGGACGATGGCTCATCATGACACGCACGTAAAAGGTCACCACGAAGCGTAGTTGGCGCCACAAGCAGACACATAGCTTGTGTAAAATGAAAGTTCTTTTTATAAATCACACCATCGCGCAAACAAAAGGATAGTGAGCGTGCAAAGCTTCGAGGAGGGTGGAAATCGCGTCCTTCCAGGTAGTCAATGAGCGGAATGAGCTTCGAGTCATGACGCTGTTGCTCAGCCAAGCGGGTTGCTGATACGACAGAAAGAAGTGTCGTCGTCTTCAAGGTCAGAGTTGGCATTTTTGACCGATGCACGTGAGAGACAGTCGGCGTCGGTGTGTTTCCGCCCAGATTTGTGGACGATGCTGTCATAGAAATCTTGTAGCCGAAGGCTCCATCATGCTAGATGACCTTAGGGATCTTTGAGATTTGCGAGCCAAGAAAGGGAATGGTGGTTGCTAACAACCCTGCATGGGCGGCCATACAAGTATAGGCGGAACTTTGTTATGGCCGAGACAACAGCGAGGCATTCCTTTTCGGTTGCAGAATAGTTTTTCTCTGCTGGGGATAATGTTCTTCTCGCATAAGCGATCACGCGCTCTACGCCATTATGCCACTGAACTAACACCGCTCCTATTCCAACGTTGCTGGCGTCAGTGTGTGATTCCGTGTCGGCGCTTTCGTCAAAACGACCCAATACAGGCGGAGCCTGGAGGAGGTTTCGGAGGGTGTCGAATGCATGGCACTGATTGGGACCCCAAACAAACGAGACGCCGTTTTTGTAAGCTTGTTAAGGGGTTCAGCAATCTTCGAAAAGATTTTGACAAAGCGCCTGTAGTACGCACAGAGCCCCAGAAATCGGCGTAGGTCGCGCTTAGTTGGGGGCACGGGAAGGGCGGCAACGGCGCGGGTTTTTTCTGGATCTGGGCGGATGACGGCATGGCTCCTAACGTGACCAAGGAACTTCAGTTCTTCATGTCCTAAATGGCATTTCTAGGGTTTGAAAGAAAGCCCTGCTGCTCTGATTGCCTGAAGAACTGCCTGAAGGCGTTGGACGTGTTGTTCAAACGCGTCTGCAAAGACCACGCCGTCATCAAGGTAAACAAGACATGATCGCCACTTGAGCCCCGTGAGAACCATATCCATCATTCTTTAGAAAGTAGCTGGCGCTGAGCATAGACCGAAAGGAAACACTTTAAACTGGTACAGGCCGTCGGGGTAATGAACGCCGTCCTTTCGCAGTCGCGCTCATCCACTGCGATTTGCCAGTAGCCGCCACGCAAATTCATGGAGGGAAAATATTTAGCGTTGCGTATACGGTGCAATGACTCATCTATCCGGGGTAGAGGATAAACGTCCTTTTTGGTGACCTTGTTCAGATCACATTAATTAACACAAAAACGCAACGTACCGCCCTTCTTTACTAGCGCAACTGGCGAAGCCCAGGGACTGGTCGATGGCTGGATGAAACATCCTGAAGCATCTGCTGGACTTCGTCACGTATAGCGTCTTGCTCTTTTTGCGACACCTTCTGGCATGTTGTCGGATGGGTGTCTTGGTAGGTTCCATGATGATACGATGCTGAGCAAGTGGTGTCTGTTTAACCTTTGGCGTAGTGGCAAAGCAGTCTTGAAATGAGCCAAGTATACGCAATAGGCTTTCTCGTTGAGCCGATGGTAGTCTCTCGTTTACGTCGAGAGTGCTCGCGAAGGCCTCTTCCCTGTGGCCATTTGATGAAAATGAAGCTAACGTGGACGAACCATCGTCTTCAGCAAGTTCTTCACAATATGCAATGGCAGTGTGTCTCGTTAGGTGTCGATATTCGTCGCTGAAGTTCGTGACCAGCAGGTGAACATGCATGTTGCTAGGCTGATTGATTCCTCGTGCAACGCAGATCTGTCATGAAATAAGGAGAGACAAAGTGGCCTCGGCAATTACCCCATCAGACACGTCCTGTCCCAATTCTACTTTGACAAAGAGGCTGCTTCGAGGTGGTAGAGTCAGAGAATCGTCGGTAACACGGAGCGCTCTTTTCCGGAATTGTGTACTGTCAGTTGCAGCGCTAAAAAAAATCCTCGAACGACACAAATCATTCAGTGTGGTCGATGATGGTGCCATATTCACGAAGGAAGTCCATTCCTCGAGTGACTGGCCGAGAGCACACGCGCAATACGATGAAAGAGCCCGCAAATGTCGACGTACGTATTCGAATGCGTGCCGTGCACATACCAGTAGACATCACCAGGTGGCCGCCTGCTGTGCGCAACTGGGATCCTTGCCACGGTGTGGTAACCTTCCTTCGTTCAGATGCCAGTGCGGCACTCAATACGGAATAGTCGGTGCTGGTGTCAACGAGGGCGTTGACAGCATGATTGTCGACGAAGACGGTGATTTCCGCAGAAACAATCTTTCTGCTGTCGGAGAACACTGCTAAACCGGAATCATCCTCGTCTGGTCGTTGCGTAGAAGGAGGGTGTTTTACAGTTCACCGAACCGTGACTTCACCCCCAGAAGTCGAAGTTCCTAGTTTCCCCTGCAGGGACTTGGTGACCGGCTCCTGAAAGGAGCGGAAGACGATGAGGACAAACTGGGTGACGTAGACCGGCGAAGCGATGGTGATCTCGACTGGTGGTGCTGAATCGTCGAAGGAGTTCGCTGGCCCATGAGATAGGCTTTGATTTTGCGGGGGCGCTCACCGTAGCACGGGCATCGAGCATCAGTGTGGAAGCCCCTGAGACCTAGTTGCTGGTATTGACAGTTCTGGTATACATGATCCGCTTTGCCGCAGTGATAGCAGAGCAGACGGTTATCCGAGGTGCGCCACGTGCTTGCCTTGCTACCACTTTGTCGTGAGGCAGACGGCAGATAGGGGGGTGTGCTCGGAAACCTTGAGCCGAGAGGCACGCTTGAAGCAGCGTCGTGGAATGGCTGCATAGCCTGGCACCTTGGCCTAATAACAGGATCTGTAGCCAGTGGCCCAGCGAATCGCAATGCCGCTGTGTATGTCAGGACTGGCGCCTCGGTAATCGGTGGTGCAATTGGGGCCAGGGGTGTGACGGCCTGCCGGACGTGTTGCCTGATTACATCCGCGAGGGCTTACGCAGGTGGATGTCATCCCACTGCGTGAAGCTGTCGCAATTCGTCCCGAACGATACTTCGAATGAAGTCTGCGAGGGCCTGTCTCTCGCTGTCAGAGCCGATAGAGCATGCGGTGGCTGGTATCTGGCGTTCATATTGTGACGACCGCTGCTGCAGAGTACGTTCCATCGTGGTCGCCTCACTGATGAACCGGGCGACTGTCGTCGGTGGATTAAGCACGAGCCGAGCGAAAAGCTGTTCTTTTACTCCGCGCATCGAAGGCCACACCTTCTTTTCCTCCGGCATGGTAGGGTTCGCGCGCTTGAAGAGCCGAAGCATGTCCTCGACAAACATGGATACTCGTTCGTTTGGCCGCTGATTTCTGCAGGATGTGGCTTGTTCAGCCCTCACTTTCCGGCCGGTGTTGCGATAGGCGTCACGGAGCTGTCGGCTAAACTGCTGCCAGGTTGCAAAGAAGCCCTCGTGGTTCTCGTACCACGTCTACGCAGAATCATTCAAGTACAACTAAACTCGGCGCAGCTTGCGAACATCGTTTCATTTGTTGATACTGGCAACCCAATCAAAGTGGTCGAGCCATTCATCAACATCCTTGAAGATGTCTCTATGGAACGGCTTTGGTGTCTGTGGCGCATGAAAAACATGCGCTAAAAGAGAACCATGGGCATCGCTGGTTTGGACCACCTGGCTTGTCATCGGAGTTGCCATCTTCCTGGCTGTCGATGCCAAGGAACTGATTTCCGGGGGTAACCCACTCAGGCGGCGGCTGCTTCTTGCTCTGAGAAATGTAGCTGTCTCCAAGATTGCCGACACAGCCGAAGTACACGTACCCAGCGTCTCAACCAGTAATGCACGAGCAAAATAAGACCTACAGCCAGGAGTTCAACTTAACCAGAGCAACGAAAATGTTCTCTTCTTCTACGCAGCCCAAAACGAGTATGAGCCACAGCGGCTCGTTCACCAATGGTGACAATATGTTCATTTGATGGTCCCAGGCGATAGAAGGTGGAGTGGCGACAGGGTGCTCAACTTTCTTCAGGAGGTCAAGGCTGTGAGTGGTGCAGAGGGCGTACAGACATCATTGATCAACGCGAGCAGCGCGCGAGGTGCTGTTACTAAGACGGCGATGCCAACACGGTCCCGAAGGCGTCACTACTCCGAATTCCGCCGACACTGCCACCATCCGTTTGGTAGCGTGTGTTACTCAGCTTGCGACTGCTTCTGCGCAGAGCTGATAGACAAGTGGACGAGACGACGGTGAGTTAATGCAAAGTTTACGTAGAGCAAAAAAAATAGAGGCGTTACGAATTCGGCACTGGGGCCGACAGTTTAGGGACTCGAAGAGCCGAGATGTTTTCTCTCGAACGCTGTTACGAGGCGCACCGCCGATGAGGTTACGATGGGTCGATCTCGAACCAGTGTGCTCGAGGTGCAGGGAAAGAATTGCTCCCCCTCCCCGAAGGTAATGGTGAGAAAACCTGAATGCATTTCTTATACCGAGAGTACATGGCATATTAACTTTAATGTGGTAAATTAATGATGAGGTGAGGATTTGTACTGTAACCGTTTATTTACACAATAAATCAGCGAGAGAGCGGTCTAGAGTGAGGCACGCGCTTCCCTCCATTTATAATATGTACGAGCCAACAGCCCCACGCGGTGGTCTAGTGGCTAAGGTACTCGGCTGCTGACCCGCAGGTCGCGGGATCTAATCCCGGCTGCGGCGACTGCATTTTACAATGAAGGCAAAAATGATGTAGGCCCATGTGCTCAGATTTGGATGCACGTTAAAGAACCTAAGGTGGTCGATATTTCTGGAGCCCTTCACTATGGCGTCTCTTATATTCATATGAGAGACGCCGTCTCATAATTATATGGGTTCTGGTAGGGTTCTTCCTGTACGACGCTACCGGTAGAATTCACGCATTAGCTTGCTTTGCAGTCGACAAAAACAAAATTGTGGAATCCATTTGAGAAAAGCCTTTGACATTGTTACGCATAGTTTCTTGGTTACTAAACTGTGACACTACAAGCTTGCTGTGAAGGTTATTGAGTGTATATCTGAGTATCTTCAATTCAGACAGATGTGTGGCTCTGAACAATTGTTCCTCTAAATATCTTTCTGTAACCTCTGTTGTACACAGGGGTCATTTTAGGACTCATTTTGTTTTTGTCATTTATGAATGGCATCACTTTTGGTGTCACATCGCCATTTGGAATATTTGCCGATAGTTGTTTGGCATATAAGGTCCTCAATCGGGATTCACCCTCTCTGCTGTAATGTTCCTTGGCTACAATGTATTGAATAAATGAATGAATAAAACATACATAAAAATAGGAGATGTCCGCGGATAAAGTGAGTCACAGTAAGAGTGCGATGATACGTACAGCCCAATGGCGAACGAATACCAGAGACAACGGAGACATAGTTGTTGTTGTTGTTGTTGTTGTTGTTGTTGTTGTTGTTGTTGTTGTTGTTGTTGTTGTTTTCAGTACTTTGTAATCGATTGCGCTGTGCAGAGCACTACCGATTACCAGCATGCTGGTTACAAAGCCTATTACGTAGAAAAATAGACATGTACAATACAGACAGAAGACGTATCTGATTTCCTGTACTTTAAAACGTTCCTTTTATAGCTGGTGGTGCCCTTCAGTATGCCAGTGGCGAGGTATCACGTAAATTTGGTTTCTCTGGACGACAGAAGTAGCATGCACAGAAGCTATATTACGTGCTTTAAATTGATTTCAGTGAGCTGAGCATAGCAATCATTCCTAATTCAACCGTGGCAGGCCTATGTTAAAGGTTTTCATTCACATGCAGCCGTGATCAACGCGTTTTGTGACACCGCTTTGTGTATCATATAGATTGGATCTACAGCCATATTAAGTGCAATTTGCTGGTGTTTACGGTGTGCTGGCATTATGCTTATTATATTTGCAGACACTGTTATCTGTATCTTCACTGCAACTTAATGCATAACAATACACTACACTGTTTAGTGTACTGTTTTATTTTGCACAGGTATCATTTTTTTTATTATGCCCTCTTCACGTTCACCTAATGTGTACATGCATCGTGAGCGCAGCCTAACGATCATTCTTTCAGGAGAAGCCAGAACTGACAACATATTGCATCTGTTCAGCCAATTGGTTGATTTGAAAAGTCACTGCTTCACCCATATTGTGGCGCGTTGTCATGCTGACCATAAGTCCAAACAGGAATAATAAAACGGATGATACCAGAATAATGAATCACAACCAAGATGTACGTGAACGTTATTCGGGTAACTAGCAGTGAACGACGTACAAAATGATATGATTAGCCACGTGTTGAAGATAAAACTGCGTGATAGCGATAAACTAAATGTTTGAAAAGTTGTTAATGTGTTTAAAGCTACAACGAGCATAGAATATCAATAAAAGGTTAAGGCGCAAGGGCTGGCAGCACTGAGAATATATTGTCACTAGGTGAAAATAACAATACAGGACGACGGTGCGACCAGGAAAAACGAGGTCTGTATTAACAGAACGAAAGAGCAGCCGCCTCGACTTCTTCTTCCTCGGAGGAACCGTGGGTGCTGCCCATGCTCATCACTTCGACGTCCTCTTGCCCGGCCTTTAGACGCGCCATTAGCCTCCCATTCAAGAAAGCATCGTCCCGATGCTTTATAATCAAAGTGGTTTGTACTCGTTGGAAACGCATGAGTTCATTCGGAGAAATAAGGCTTCATGCGTACCACGTGCACAACTTCTGGAGCATACCTTCAACGCCTTGAAGAGTGCGCAGTATCAGGAACAACCTCATAATAATGTCACTGAGACGTCGCAGAACTTTATATGGATCGAAGTACCGTCTTAACAGTTTTTCTGAGAGGCCATGGCGCCGAATAGGTGTCCATAACCAAACTTTCTCTCCTGGCTCGTAGGAGACTGGACGGTGACGAAGGTTGTACCGTCTTGGATTGCAATCCTGCTGGCGAATAATACGTAGGCGTGCAAGTTGTCGGGCTTCTTCGGCAACCTGAGTGATATAATCAGCATCTATTTCAGCGTCTTCGCACTCGTGTGGCAGCAGAGCATCCAGCATAGTGTTGACTTCACGACCATGAAGAAGGCGGAATGGCATTGTTCTCGTTGTTTCTTGATGAGCCGTGTTATAGGCGAACGTGACATACGGCAAGATCTCGTCCCAGTTTTTATGCTCCACATCGACGTACATGCAGAGCATATCCGCAAGTGTCTTGTTGAGACGCTCCGTAAGACCATTCGCTTGCGGATGATACGCCGTTGTTCGCCGGTGGGATGTGCCACTAAGTCTTAAAACTGTCTGTAATAGTTTGGCTGCGAATGCAGTTCCCCGGTCAGTTATTACCACTGATGGAGCGCCATGCCTCAGCACCACATTCTCTACGAAAAATCGGGCTGATTCACTTGCCGTGTCCCTCTCCAAAGCCTTGGTCTCGGCGTAACGAGTGAGGTAGTCGGTGGCTACTATAATCCATCTGTGACCTGCTGATGAGGTTGGAAATGGGCCCAAAAGATCCATTCCGACTTGAGCGAATGGAGTAACAGGCACGCCAATAGGATGGAGTAGGCCTGCTGGTTTGACGGGTGTAAGTTTTCTGCGCTGGCAATCAAGGCACGTCCGAACATAGTGTTGAACGGTCGCCGTCAGTCTTATCCAGTAGTATTTCTGCCTCACTCTGCACAACGTACGCGTGTAACCCAGGTGGCCGGATGTTGGTTCATCGTGGCATGCCTGTAATACTTCGCTCCTTAAAGATGTTGGGATGACGAGTAAGTAGTCGTTGCCGCGTGACGTGAAGTTCATCTTATACAGGACGTTGTTGCGCAAGCAAAATGACAAAAGCCCTCTCGCAAACAGTCTAGGTACAGCCGAAGCGCGACCCTCTAAAAAACGTATTATGGTTTCTACTTCGGGGTCGTCTCGTTGCAGCTGTGCGACAGTTGCCGTGTTTACAACTCCGACAAAAGCTGTATCATCATCTTCTGCCGTCGCAGGTTCTTATGACGCACGAGAAAGGCAATCAGCGTCTGAATGTCGCTTCCCCGATCTGTAGACCACCGTCATGTCAAATTCTTGAAGCTTCAGGCTCCAGCGCGCCAACCGTCCTAAAGGGTCTCTTAATTTCTTCAGCCAGCAGAGGGAGTGATGGTCAAAGACAACATTATAAGGACGACCATACAGGTATGGGCGTAATTTTATAACCGCCCACACCACCGCAAGGCACTCTTTTTCCGTGGTGGAATAATTTTCTTCCGCACGTGAAAGAGTTCTGCTCGCGTAAGCAATTACTCGTTCGGCGCCATCCTGCCACTGCACGAGTACAGCTCCTAAGCCAACATTGCTAGCGTCGGTGTGCACTGTTGTCGGTGCGTCATCATCAAAGTGTGCGAGGACTGGTGGCTTCTGAAGGCGTTGCCGCAGCTCGTCGAATGATTTTTGCTGCTCTTCATTTCATATGAATGCGACGTCTTCTCTGGTAAGGCGGGTCAACGGCGAGGCAATGCGCGAGAAGTTCTCAATGAAGCGTCGGTAGTAAGCACACATTCCAAAAAACCGTCTGACTGCCTTTTTGTCAGTGGGTACTGGAAAATGTGTAACGGCAGCTATTTTTTCAGGGTCAGGCCACACACTTTCACTACTGACAAGATGCCCCAGGAACAGAAGCTCTTCGAAGCCGAAATGGCATTTTTCTGGCTTAAGTGTTAGTCCGGCAAAAACGGATAGCTTGAAATACTGAGTGCAGTCGCCTGACGTGTTCGTCGAATGTGGCAGAGAATACGATGACGTCATCTAAATACACTAAGCACGTCTGCCACTTGAGGCCTGATAGTACGGTGTCCATTAGCCGCTGAAACGTTGCCGTTGCTGAGCACAAGCCAAATGAAAGTACCTTAAATTCAAAAAGGCCATCAGGTGTCACGAAAGCTGTTTTCTCCCGGTCTCTTTCATCGACTTCTATCTGCCAATACCCACTCCTTAGATCCATCGAAGAGAAATAACGCACGTGCCGTAGTCGATCGAGTGAATCGTCGATACGTGGAAGTGGGTAGACGTCTTTTTTTTGACACCTGATTCAGCTTGCGGTAATCCACGCAGAAACGTAAGGTGCCGTCTTTTTTCTTCACTATTACAACTGGCGAAGCCCAGGGGCTTTTCGACGGCTGAATAACGTCGTCTTCAAGCATCTGTCGCACCTGCTTTTCGATGGCTTCACGTTCTCACGGAGCTACCCGGTACGGGTTTTGCCTGATGGGTCTGGTCATGTCATCCGTTATAATTCGATGTTTCATCAGCGGTATTTGACGGACCCTGGAAATCGAAAAGAAACAATCTTCAAACTTGTTAATAAGCTGCATGATACTTTGCTTCTGCGCCGGCAGCAAACTTGGGTCAATATCAACAGATAGAGGTGCGAGGGTCAGAGCAGTTGAATTATCTTTTTCAAGAGTTAGGCAGCCTGTCATCTCGGCGAGCTCTTCTACGTACGCGACTGCCATGCCCCTCGTTAGATGTCGGCGTTCAGAGCTGAAGTTCGTAACAAGGACGTGAATGTGTCCACATTTTATGCTTACGACGCCTCTTGCGATAGATAAACCATGGCTGAATAGCAGTGTTGGAATTTGCTCGGCGATGTTTTCAGAATCGCTCGGCGAGTCACATGTCACAGCCACGAGTGCACTCGATCGCGGTGGGATGGTCACGTCGTCTTCGAAGACGCGCAAAGGCTGACGTCGCTGGTCTGTACAGAGCCCATCCGAAACTTGATCTGGGGCCGTCCAAAACGTAACCGATCTCTCAGTAATGTTGATAATGGCGCCGTATTCCCGCAAGAAGTCCATGCCCAAGATCAGGTCTTTGCAGCACTGCGGTGAAATTACGAAAGTAGTGACGAAATCTGAAATGCCGATATTAATTCGAGCTGTACATTTGCCCGTCGGCGTCACCAATTGACTCCCTGCGGTTCTTATGTTTGGGCCCGTCCATATTGTTCTTACTTTCTTTAGGCAGTCGGCTAGTTTACGGCTGATAATGGAGAAGTCCGCACCAGTATCTACCAGTGCTGTTACTGGGCGTCCGTCTATACAAATGTCTAGATTGGCGCTTACAATTTACGTTGATGTCGGTGACGTCGTATCGTCCTTGGTATCGTGCGCCGTACGATCCGTGGTATCATTCGTCGTATCGCGTCGTAGAGAAGATGTTGGGGGTGTGATGGCATCTCGACGGGCGGCAACCTTCCCCCAAAGGTCGCAGCTGTTAGCTTTCCCGACGAGGGCTAGGAGATCTGCCCCGGACCACCTCGGAGTAACTGCGCTGCGATGGCGAGTTCGGTCCAGGTGAAGGAGAGCGGGGTCGACAATACGGCACTTCGGGTTGCTGTGCTTGCGGGCCTGCACTGCTGTCACGGCGGTTATCGAAATAAGCACGAGGGGTGGTTTGTAGAAAGTTATGATGTCTACGGTCACGGTACGGGCAATTGCGGAAAATATGGCCGGCTTCTCCGCAATGAAAGCAAAGTGGTCGACGGTCTACGGTGCGCCACAAGTACGTCTTACGGTTGAATGGTCCACTGGCGGGCATACCTTGCGACCAAGATGCAGATGTCGGCGGAGTGTACATCGGCGCCGTTTGCATAGGCACGTTAGACTGTGGGTACGGCTGCGGCGGATTGGGAGCTGGGCCCCACGGCTCGTTGTAAGGCCCTTGGCTGACGTCACGATAAGCCAGTGGTGACGAGTTGTACGACACTGGAGTGGGTAGACGGACAGCTGATGCGTAGCTTACAAACCGCTGGTCTGAGAGCGATTCGGGCAATGAAAATGCCTGGCGGAATGCTTGCCGCACAACTTCTGCAACGCAAGCAATGGTATTTTCTTGCGGAGTCACAAGGAGGTTTCGGATCTCCTCCCTAACGACCTCACAAATGAGTTCGCGCAGAGAACACTCACTACCGGCACTCAAAGCAGAGAGGCTGGAAGATGTCTTGTTTGGTTGGTCATGGTATCGGCGCCGTTGCTGCAGTGCTCGCTCGATTGTTGTAGCCTCTTTGATGAATTCCGCTACGCTTGTTGGCGGGTTGCGTAGGAGACCGGCAAACAGCTCTTCCTTGACGCCCCTCATCAAATGTCGGAGTTTTTTACCTTCAGGCATCTCGGTGTCAGCCCGCTGAAATAGGCGGGCCATGTCTTCCGCAAACATGGCGACGCTCTCGTTTGGTTTCTGTATGCGTGCCTCGATGAGCTGCAGAGAAGAATCATGGCGGTCGGTGTTTGCGAATGTCCCGAGAATTCGCTGCCGAAATTCTTCCCTCGAAGGCAGCGTTGACACGTGGTTCTCGTACCACGTACGAGCGCTGTCTGCCAAAGCAAAGTAGACACGCGAAAGGTTTTGTTCAGTGGACCAGCGGTTGGCTTTGGCGACTCGCTCATACTGGTCTAACCAGTCCTCGACGTCTTCATAAACCTCACCGTGGAAGGTCTCAGGAATCAGAGGCTGATCAACAGTAAGCTGTGGAGGCCCTCCGGTAGCCATTTCTCTCAGCACGGTGTGTTTCTTGAGAAGTTCGAGCGGGATTGCCTCGGGACTAAGGCCTCGCTGTCGGCGACTGTAGCGGTGGACAGGCGTATCCACTGCAGGAACGTATTGCGGTGGCGGACTCGATGTGCTAGGGCGCGAAGGTGTTCCAAGCATCAGTTGGAGAAGTCCAACACCTCCACCAATGTCACTAGGTGAAAATAACATTACAGGACGACGGTGCGACCAGGAAAAACGAGGTCTGTATTAACAGAACGAAAGAGCAGCCGCTTCGACTTCTTCTTCCTCGGAGGAACCGTGGGTGCTGTCCACGCTCATCACTTCGTCGTCCTCTGTCTTCTTGCCCGGCCTTTAGCCGCGACAATATATATTTGTGCGGGTATATATATATATATATATATATATATATATATATATATATATATAAATATATATATATATCTTCATGGACAATAATAAAATAGTGTTGCAGCTAGGCCTAAGCGTACTCACTGCAGGAAAAAGTGGCCTTTTCTTCTCTTCGTTATCTCGCTAGAGGATGTGGCAACATCTAAAAACAGTTCTGTATTATAGAGCATCATGACTGCTAAGAAGCCTAATATTTTTGGTCTCCGGATCTAGCACCATGCACAGCAGCCCTTTTACACGGAACTCACCACAAGTGACGAGTTTCTGTTTCCCCATGCTGCTTGCACACGTAACCATCCATACATGGCTCATTTGATACTGGCCAACTCCTATGATGTCCGCTGTGCTCACCACTTAAAGCTACTCGTCACGGAAGTCTGGGGCACGTTAGGGCCTACCGCTCAAGTCGGCATGAAGGAAAACGGAATTCAAAACGTCGTTACTGGTAGGAAGACGTGGCAGAACGACTTTATAGCTTGAGTCTTCATCATGAAACGGAGTCGATGAAGAATCCTCTACTGATTAGCGTCCTGCTAATCTACACCATATATATATTAGCATCGCCTGTGACGCTACAGCTATTTTTCACAGATTGTTTGAGTGGTTGCAGGATACGGGTTTCGGTTAAAGTTGGACTGTTAGTCCTGGTAACATGCACTGTTTTACAGCTGTTGTGACATCACATCAAATTTTTATGGTGTAGACATCGACTGCCGTCTGCGCTATGTGCCACATGCAATAAATGTAACGCAATTGCTTATTGGGAGCATAGTGGCACATCTTTTATTCACACTCTTTCATCTTTAGCACTGTTTATTATTATATCAGTTTGTAGTACACAAAAAGAAAGTACTAACAAGAAGAAATTTTAACCATGTGTTGTAAACTCAATACCAATTTCTTTAAGGGCGAAGCTCCTCATAGCGTGGCTCGTGCGTCCCCCTTTGTCGTTGAGTGTAACCACCGGTGGCACATACTCGAGTAATATATACCCAAGCACATACCACAGAGGACACACAGGGGTGGTACATACACGAGCACTTATTACAGGGGATGACAAGCATGGGTCACAGGGGAAGGAAAGAAACGATCGCGCGACTACGATCGTGATGAAAAGGTGCGAGATGACGGCACTTGGAGTATTCACTAGATGGACGGATGAATGGACTCACGGATGGACAGACAGACAATAAGACAGCCGGATGAACGAACGCGCGAACGGACGGATGCATGGATAGACGCATGGAGAGACGGATGGACGCATGTATGGGCGCATGGACGGACGGAAGCAAAAACGAACGGATTGACGGATGCGCGGACGGACTGGTGGACGCTTTGCCCCAGTCGTCGTCATTCACTCCGTGGATATGCTGTGATTTTTTTGCAGCGAATTCAGTTTCCTTGTATTGGCCGTATAGAAAAACAATGCAATAGGGGGACTACACTTGAAAAAAATTTTCCCTGCTAAAACAAAAATTACTTCGACTGAACTTTATGTGAAGAAATTGTGATGATTCTCAATCGAATGCACTTTTCTTCAGATTTTTTCTTGGACTACCTTAGGGTGCTACCAACGTCTCAACTTATACCAGTGTGCTGTTTTTTTTCTCTCTCTGTTCTCCCATCCAGGTAAAACAACTGGAAGCTAAGCAAAGAGGGGTGGCATGCAAGGAGGCGCCTTGAGTGTTACATTTATTTATTTATTATTTATTTACGTTTCTTTGGGCATTCGGCTTTTAGTGCAATCGCGCGGACAAGTTGTGGCCTTGTGCGGTGGCCACAGCTGACGCCGTCGTTTTTGACAAATATCGTCGTCTATTGAGCGAAAAGAAAGTAATTTTCAGCTGATTGGCAATTCTTTATAAATTCTAAGCCGAGTGCTGCGTCTTAATGTATAGCTCGCTGCTTCATGGGAGCCTCGACCACGAATCAGCAGTGTTTTGTGACCACGCTGAAAAGTGTGAGCCAAGGCTACACAATGCAATACGACTATCCAGGTACGAAGCCTTCAAGTCTGCTACCTGCAACTAACAGAGTAAATTCATTATATATATCAAATGCGACCTTACTTATATCGAGCCCCGTGTAGCACCTCACGATGACAACCCATATGTCTGCTTGACAGTTAAACGTAGAGACCTCAATTTCACGCTTGTAGGCGCATATATATCACCTTCAAACAGTTTTGAACCTGAAAGACTATGTGCACTGTTAACGGCCACACCTGGACCATGGATCATCACCGAAGATTTAAACGCTCACCACCCACTATGGGGAAGTCAGAAGACAGACAGTCGCGGAAGGCAAGTATTCCCCTTTACTCTGGAGCAGCAGCTGCTTTGTGTAAACGACGGAAGGCCAACCTTTCTACGGGGAACGACATACAGCAGCTGCCTTGACTTGACATTTGTGTCCCGAAGCCTAAATGGAAAGGTCAAGTGGTTCGCAGAGTATGAAACTCATGGAAGCGAACACATACCAACATATTTGAAGATCAAGGGCCTGGAAAAATCGCCAAAACTACACTTCGACTCGCATCGACTGGACAAAGTTCAGGTCACTGACGGAAAACAGGTGTCAAGAAAATAAAGTGCCTCCTCTTGACACCCTCGAGGATATGATTAGAGGTGCTACTCAAGAAGTGACCTATCATACTCAACATACTTCAGAATATTGTCAACATCAAGCGGAATTGGAACGGCTCAGAGCGATCCGTCATCGCGCAGAAAGAAGATATAGGCGCACTAAGTCCATTCACGACATGAGGGAGGCAAGGCCCTTACAGAAAAAAATTCAGCGGCGAAGTATTTCACTTCAGTTCTTTCGCTGGAACTATCTTTGCGAATCTTTGAATCCACACAAGCCTTTGACGCAGACGTGGAGAATTGTTCGTGGCCTACGAACATCGCCACATCAACATCGCCCCTTCAAGTGTCTTTCTCTCCACCAAGGCCGCACCGAAATTGAAGTATCAGAAGATTTCTGCATGAAAGTTGCCTATCAGGCGTCCGCGTGCACCACGCGCCACCTAGAAAACGCTCCAGTTTCCAGGGATTCAGGAATGGACACCTTTTTCTCTCTAGAGGAACTACAAGTGGCCTTGACGGCATGCAAACGATCTTCATCGCCTGGTCCGGATGGGATCACGTACATGGCTCTTTGCAACCTCGAAGAAGAAGCTCGACGGGCCCTTCTATCCGTGTACAACGACTCGTGGAGCAGCGGATTTATCCCTCATTCATGGAAATCCAGCCGCCTCGTCCCTGTGCTTAAACCAGGTAAATCTCCCCTGCACTTGACCTCTTATCGCCCCATCGTGCTTACCAGCTGTTTCGGGAAAGTGATAGAGAGGATGATTTTGACTCGCCTAGAGTGGTACCTGAAGCACCACGAGGTATACACTCATGCTATGACGGGCTTTCAGCGTGGGTGGTCCGCAATTGATAACGCTATAGACCTGGTCTCATCTGTTCAGCATCAAAAAAGACTGAAACGTTTATCTGCGGCGTTGTTCTTGGACGTGAAAGGTGCATACAATAACGTAACACATGAAGCCATTCTGGATGTCATGGAAAATGTTGGATTAGGGGGTCGGGTTTACCAATGGATCCACAGCTATCTGAAAGGCAGAACTTTCTTTGTACAGACGGAGAATGGCACAACAACGCACCATTGCAACCGTCGTGGTGTGCCTTAAGGCGGGGTTCTTAGCCCCATACTTTTCAATCTAGCGCTACTCGGCCTGGTTGACGCACTTCCAGAATCTGTCCATCTATCAATATATGCAGATGACATCTGCATCTGTGCGTCAGGCGCAAGACGCCTTCGTTTGCGTGCCCGGCTTCAGAGAGCGGCTACAATAGCGACAAAGTACCTGGAAGAACGGGGACTAGAGCTGTCATCAGAGAAATCCTCGCTTATAGCATTCACGCATAAGGCGATGAGCCCATATGTTATTAAAATCAACGGACACACGATCAACTACGTGAAGACCCACCGATTTCTCGGAGTCATAGTTGATCGCGACCTCTCCTGGAGCCCCCACATCGCCCACATGAAAACTAAACTCACCATGATCACCCACGTACTGAGGTTTCTTGCTGGAAAAACGTGGGGTGCATCGGTACGAGCAATGCTCCAACTATACACTGTTCTGTTCCTCGGTTATATGCGATACAGCTTACCCGTGCTCTGCGGGATCCGAAGAACAAGCTTGCGCGTCCTCCAGTCGATCCAAGCTCAAGCACTGAGAATATGCCTTGGTATCCCGAGATGCGCGTCTACAGCAGCGACAGTCATCATTGCGCGTGATTATCCAGTCAGCGCATACATCCGCGTAGACGCTTTGAGAATGCACATAAGACATTTCGCTCGGCTTCCATCTCATCACCTTGCCTCACTTCGAACTTCCAGGCCCCACTCAGCGTTCAGCGCAACTGTAGTTCAGCATTGCGCAGTGGTTCCATTGCACTTCACGTATGCAGCACAGCCGCCGATGCCATTATGGTGCCTACACCCACTCAAAGCCCTTCTTACAATTCCTGGATTCAAAAATAAAAAGTCGTCGCATCTAGCCCTGAAACAGGCCACATTACTCTTCCTGCAAGAGAAGCACAACGAACGCCTTCACATTTACACGGATGGCTCGGTGTCTTCAGTAAGCTCTGCAGGGGTGGTGGTTATTCCCGCGAGGCACATCACAATTAAATTCATGACATCCCATTTGACGCCGTCGACAGCTGCACAACTCGCCGCCATACGTGCAGCTCTGGAGTTTATAGTGAAAGAACCTTCGGGAATTTGGTCTATCTTTTCAGACTCGAAGGCATCTCTTTGTCACAGGTCCCGTTCATTAGGGAGGCGATTGCTGGGCTAATTCCAAGGGCCGAAGTATCGGCCCCCCGAGCTGCATCACGAAAGCGTAGACAATTTAGAAGTGGTCCTATTTGGCGCGCCAGCGGACGCTGGCTGTGGCCCAAAAAACAAGTCAGAGCCGAAAGTTGATAAACAAAACAAAATTATATTCTCAGTTACGGCATATCAAAACGATACACAAGTATGCTCACTCGACATTAGTGAATACAATATGTCACCAATCAAACAATGTGCTACACAGTACAATCAGCCACACTCGAAACAACGGACACAGACAACAATACGCACTACAATGCAGTCGCACGCATCGAACAACCAAACACTTAAAGACTAAAGAGTTAGGAAACTTATTCAGCCCAAAGTCCTTGGAACAAAAGTCTGAATGATACTCTTCCGAGAATCACTCAAAGTCCACCATTGTTGTCGTTCCACTGCCCCCGAAGTTTCTCTTCCAGGAAACCTCGCGTCTTCACTTGGCCACTCTCCAAGCTTCAAACTTCTTCGCCGGAAACACGTCGGCTTCCCACACGCAGCTGTTGCCACGCGTCTTCGCTCGATAGCGGTAGACACACACTCTTGCCTGTAGCTCGAGTCTTCATCCCTCAGGTGGAAATCCTCTTCTTCTCCACTTCCTTCTCCTCTTTTGTCACGGAAAAAAAAGGCTTCGCTCACAAGGCGGAACTCTCTACGCACTCTGGCGCATACTTTCTCCTTCTCCTGCTTTGTCACTAAGGACGAAACCTTCACGAACAGACGCGGCGGGATACCCTACGCACTCTGGCGCTATCTTCCTTTTTCTCTTGATCTTCCATTTCGGCTGCTCGATTAAATACCTTCTGCGCGAGATTCCAGAAAATTCTCATTATTTAGTCGGCGCGATGCGCAGCGAAGCCTGGGGGAAATGGCGAGACGGTACGAGGGCCGTCCGCGAAAGATGACGCAACCCTGCATCACCACGCCCCTTTCCATCGAGAACTCTCTAGGGCTTGCTCGGCCGCCGATACGAGGAGGTTCGTTGGCGAACCTACGCTTCCGAGGGGAGAGGGACGCGCGCTCGGGGAGTCTTTGGATGCTTGTTTTCTTTTTTTTTATCATTGATCTCTCGGCGCTTTGTCGCGAGAATTTGGCGGCGCGCCCTTTTTTGAGCGCTCGTTTTGTGACACTGCCCCCCACATCAAGAATATTATCTTATAATATTCAAAACCACAAAAATGAGCGCGAACAGTCCCCACACTTTCAAAGACTGTAACATTATCCGCCGCTCAAGACACTTCACATTCACAATAGATCACTCAATATAATTGTACATTGCAATTCAATCTCACAAGACATAGAATATAGCCACAGGTGCATGAATACAACGCTCCATCACATACTTCAAGCAATACAAATGTACAAAGGTCTGCCATTACAACAATTGTACAATACTATACATCACATCACCGTAACAAACATTTTGATTTGCTCGACATACAGTTGTGACACAGGATAACAAAACACAACGCATTGAGGCTCAACACAGCCAAACGCATTCTGATTTGACCTTAGCACCTATCCCGTGTACTTTGGGCGGCACTTGTGCCCTTTCTTGCGGTGCTCGCTCGACCTCTTCTTGTTTTTCCTCGTTCTATACCGGCGAGCCCTTACCAGCGACGGTATCTGAGGCGGCGTCTCAGCCATCGTTGTCCCTTTCGACACCGTTAACGGTTCATAACGTTCAACCGATCCAGTCACCCGCTTGCTTATGTCACGACATTGGGCCTGGCTGGCCGACTTCGTCACCTTTACACTGTCGGTCGGTTAAGGTCGTGCCGACGTAAGTCCAGCTACCCAGCACGTGAACTCATTCAACACGATCATCTTCTCATTCACTGTCTCTTGCACCGCGGCTTCACCTTGGGTTCGAGTGAGATCCGTCACGGGAGGCTCCGCCACTGTATCTCGCGGTCGCTGGGTTGGCCAGCGCTCTATCTTAGGGTCTTCTCCCGGTCGTTCTGGATCATTCGGTCCTCACGCCCCGTCGATGTTTCCGATGACGAGGTCGTACAGGGAGGTCGTCATGCATAGAGCAGTAACCTTCCCGCTGAAGTACGGGGTTTCGACCTCAATTTCTGCTTCGGGAAGCAGCCTAACCGTACTATCAATCAGGCAAACTGGTTTCGTTTTGCCTGTTAACTCATTTTCTCGTACCAAATTTCTCCGCACGATAACGGTGGAGCTACAGGTGTCTCTTAACACTGTAATCTTCTTGCCCACAACTTTTCCAGGCAACATTGGCGTTTCGCTCGTAACACCGGTCGGCTGTTTTTTCTTACAGCACCCACAATAGGAAGTTTCTCCCCAGTTTTTAACTCTACGAATCCGTCGGTGACGGCATTATCATCGGATTTTGGTGCTGCTAGCACACAGGATACCTGGTGATTTCGACGCGCTCCGCTACGACATGCATCTGCTTTGTGCCCAGTCTGAACACACTTGAAACATTTTATGACTGTAGGACTCGTAAAGTTAGTTCGACAGTTGCTTGCGCGATTACCCACTCGGTTACACAGAAAACATCGCGGAACACTCTCCGGTGCACGCGCTTCTTTTGTTCGGGTGCCGAATTTTTAGAATCTTCGAGACACTTTTTCTTGACCTTGGCCAAATTAGTTCCACCTTGCGCTTCCAAGAATCGATCAGCTAATTCAAGCATGTCTTCAAGTGACTCAGCCTTCCTCTCTTTCAAGTACAGTGACAGACTTGGGTGGCAACTGGTGAGAAATTGCTCTCTAATAAGGAGCTCTCTAAGCTCATCGTACTCCTGTGCTGTCCCTGAAAGTTCAATCCATCTGTCGAAATAATGGCTAAGTCGGGCGGCGTACTGCGTAACCGTCTCACCATCAGCTGGCTTTCCTGTCCGAAATCTGTCCCGGAATCCTTCCACAGTAAATCTAAATCGCTTCAGTAAAGCAGTTTTCACCTTTGCATAGTTGGCTGCATCTGTCGGCGTCAGCCTACCGTACACACTGAGTGCTTCACCACTCAAGCAAGTACTCAAAGCAGTTGCCCATTGATGTTCCGGCCAATTCTGGCTCCTCGAAATTGTCTCAAATCTGTGAAGGTACGCGTCAAGGTCGTCCTTCCTTTCATCAAACGCTACGAGCAGCTTGCTTGGGTTCAAGCGGAAGCCACGTTCCTCCCGTTCACTGCTTTCAACTCTAGCTTGGACTGGAGTTTCACTTCGCCGTTGCTAACGGAGCCGCTCGAGTTCGATTTCGTGCTGCCGCTGCCGTTCCCTTTCAGCCATCTCCGCTTCTCTTTCTTCTCTCGCCCTTTCGGCTGCCAACTTTTCTCTCTCCAGCTCCAACTTCAATTGCTGCTCTCTTTCTTCTCTCAGCTGTCGCTCCTTTGCCTCTGTTTCTTCTTTCGCCATGTCAGCTGCCAACCTCTCTCGTTCCAACTCAGCTGCTTTTTCTTTCTTGGCTCTCTCAGCTGCCAACCTCTCTCTCCACCACCTCTTTCTTGTTCTGGCTTAGCCACTTCCGTAGCTCGGTGCCAGAAAGACCCATCTTCTCACCAAGAGCTACTAACTTTTCGAGATCCATGCTGTCTCGCAAATAAAGTCTTGCCATGTGCAAAAAGCATCTGCCTAAATCAGTCTATCGGAACACTCCCCTGCACTCGTTAACGAGAACACTGAGCAACACACAAAATTGTTCCGATAGCACTATGCACAACTCGAGGCTCTTTTTCACTACTTTGGACACACTGTGCACCAAAAGGTCCTGTCGCGGACACCAGGTTAACTGTCACAGTTCCCGTTAATTAGGGAGGCGATCGCCGGGCAAATTCCAAGGGCCGAAGTATCGGCCCCCGGAACCGCACCACGAAAGCGTGGACAATTTAGAAGTGGTCCTATTTGGCGCGCCAGCGGACGCCGGCTGTGGCCCAAAGAACAAGTCAGAGCCGAGAGTTGATAAACAAAACAAAATTATATTCTCAGTTATGGCAGATCAAAACGATACACAAGTATGCACACTCGACATTAGTGAATACATTATGTCACCAATCAAACAATGTACTACACAGTACTATCAGCTACACTCGAAACAACGGACACAGACAACAATACGCACTACAATGCAGTCACATGCATTGAACAACCAAGACACTTAAAGACTAAAGAGTTAGGAAACTTATTCAGCCCAAAGTCCTTGGAACAAAAGTCTGATGATACTTTTCCGAGAGTCACTCACTCAAAGTCCAGCGTTGTTGTCGTTCTGCTGCCCCTGAAGTTTCTCTTCCAGGAAACCTCGCGTCTTCACTTGGCCGCTCTTCAAGCTTCAAACTTCTTCGCCGGAAACACGTCGGCTTCCCACACGCAGCTGTTGCCACGCGTCTTCGCTCGATAGCGGTAGACACACACTCTTGCCTGTAGCTCGAGTCTTCACCCCTCAGGTGGAAATCCTCTTCTTCTCCACTTTCTTCTCCTCCTTTGTCACGGAAGACAAAAGGCTTCGCCCACAAGGCGGAACACCCTACGCACTCTGGCGCATACTTTCTTCTTCTCCTGCTTTGTCACTAAGGACAAAACCTTCACCGACAGACACGGTGGGATACCCTACGCACTCTGGGGCTAACTTCCTTCTTCTCCTGATCTCCCATCTCGGCTGTTCGATTAAATACCTTCTTTGCGAGATTCCAGAAAATTCTTATCATTTCGTCGGTGCGATGCGCAGCGAAGGCTGGGGGAAAGGGCGAGACGGTACGAGGGCCGTCTGCGAAAGATGACGCAACCCTGCATCACCACGCCCCTTTCCATCGAGAACTCTCTAGAGCTTGCTCGGCCACCGATGTGAGGAGGTTCGTTGGCGAGCCTACGCTTCCGAGGGGAGAGAGACGCGCGCCCGGGGAGTCTTTGGATGCTTGTTTTCTTTTTTTTATCGTTGACCTTTCGGCGCTTCGTCGCGAGAATTTGGCGGCGCGCCCTTTTTTGAGCGCTCGTTTTGTGACACTCTTCAACGTCTTATGTCACCCTTTCGCTATGGACCTAGTGAACAGTTAGTAGCTGAAATAAGGCTTCTTCATCACGAATCAATTGAAAAACAGCACAGCATAGTGTATCAGTGGATACCAGGTCATTGCGGTATATATGGTCATTACCGCGCAGATGAGGCCGCTAGATCTGCACACGATGGTACCCAATACACAGCCATCCCGTTCTCAAGAACCGACGCAGTTACAAGACTTCGTTCGCTTGCACGTGACCTCACACTGGTAGAGTGGAACTCAACAGACTTCACAAAGCGCGCCTGCAAAACTTGGACCCTGATCTGCAGCTTCGTCTTCTCCCAAGGATATCTCGAGCTGAGGAGACCCTTGTATGCCGTTTGTGACTTGGAGTGGCCTTCACGAACGCATATTCTTATCTCATTGGGATGGCCAGCTCTCCTACATGCACTTACTGCAGTGGCGAAGAAACCATCGCGCACCTTCTGTGTGAGTGCACCCATTTCACGCGCAAAGACAAGAACTCACTGCAGCTCTGGATAGACTAGACAATCGGCCTTTGTCGGAACAAAAGATTCGGGGTCATTGGCCGAGCCCATCCTTAGCCCAGAAGCCTTCGAAAGCTTTGCTGCGCTTTTTGCGGACAACTGACCTCAGTGACAGACTTTAGTGTCTTATACGCTTTGATGTTGCCTTTCCTCTGTCGCAATTTTTTTGTAATTTCTCTCTTTCTTCGCAACATTTCTTTTAGATGCGGAAGCATCTTATACTCGCGCCTTGTAGTGCGCCGTCCGCGCCGTCCGCACCGCTTCTCGAACATTCGACAGCTGACGCGCGCGCATGCGCCGTCGCGCCGTCGCCCACCATCTGTGCCGCGCGCGCTTCTCCGTCGAGAACATTCGACAGCTGACAGCGCATGCGCCGTCGCGCCGTCGCCGTCTGGGCCGCGCGCGCGCTTCTCCTTCGAGAACATTCGACAGCTGACAGCGCATGCGCCGTCGCGCTGTATATATACTCAAGGTCGGCGCTCGCTCGCTCAGTTGCCGCTCGTCGGTTGGTTTGTACGGCGCGTCGACGTCCAAGGTCGCGGTGAAATGAATTCCAACGAATCCACAAACACAATGATCGACGTCCCTTCGACCAGCGCCGCCCTTTCGCATACGTGTGTACGTGTTCACTCATTTAACACCCCCTCCTACAACCATACAACCACGTTAACCAATTTAGCCATCGACCCAAGTAAGTCGCAATTTAACACCCCATTTCACAACCACGTTAACCAATTTAGCCATCGACCCAAGTAAGTCGCACTTTAACACCCCGTTAACCAATTATATGCTCCGCATCCTCCTCAGTGTTCCCCCGAGGGAAGCTGCGGGCAATTTTTTTAACATCTTTCATTCCCCTCATCCCTTTCCCCAGCACAGTGTAGCCAGCCGGTCTAAGAACTGGCTAACCTCCCTGTCTTTCCACTTAAACTTTCTTCCTCCTCTTCCTCCTCCTGAAAAGTGTGGCAGGAACCCTTTAAGCAACATTTTTAGCCACTAGGTAACGAAAACAATCGTACAGTGAAAGCGAGCGATTTGTTTTTTTGGGCACCGCAAAACTAGGGATATACATGGACAGAGGTTTCCATAGAAGGCTTTATGAATTCTATGGGAACTTGGCAAATGCTACTAATGGTTTTTGTGTTTGTTTTATCACAAATCTGGCGCATAATGCAAGGTGGCCATATGCTTAGATCAGAAGCAAAGGAAAAGCACATTTATGGTTGTGCCATTTTTAAACGTAATAATTACTCTTGCAAAACTGATTCGTAAAAACTCCAATCGCTATGACGTTGGCGGAAATGAAGTCGTTTCTCTTAAGTATCTACTTCGCATAATATGGCAGGAGCACAATAAGATTTCAATTCGGTCGTCGCTCACTGAGCTTTTTCAAGGGTGTTGCAGGTTGCTAAACTTCGACACAAGGTCATATTGTTTTTTTCTGACCTTTACAAGCATACTCTTATAATGTTTTACGTAATGGAATGAAGAACGAAATCTACACCGAATCTTGTTGTTTTTCAAGTGCTTCATGATTGTTGTTTTGTTATTCTAGTTTACATTCGTTAATATTTTGCAAGAGTGATTGGGCAGTGGGCTTTAAGTTGTCAAGGCCCAGATTGGTATTGAAGCATTCAAGTAAATACATATTTAGGCGGAACTTCTCTGTCACACATTTCGGAGGTGACGGCGGTGGCCTAATTAACGCGTACTCTTTAACTCTGCACTTAATGTTCTCTCTGACCAATCTCTCAATAAGGCGGCTAATATTCACATAGGTTCGCATGGCTCAACTTTTTGCTTGCATGCTTGTTTACAAGTCGTGTGCCCCATATATGCTCCATGTTATTGCGCAATAACTCGCCTATTTGTTTCTTTTTTTTTTATTTGTTTAGTTTACTTGATAAACCATAACCTCTTAGGTAGTTTGTCTTTGAAGAGATGGAAAGCCTTTATCTACCACCGTATCAGGCCTTGCGCCTGAAAGATATGCATGCTAAAGTTGCGAGGTAACAAGTGTTCGCGTTCTGTATATATCATCCCTAAGCCTGAGTCGGAAGAAGAGAAAAATGCCAACCCGTAACTGTCCCTCCTTACGAACAATCCTCAACAGGTCTGCACCGAGATAGGGTATGGGGAATAATAGGTATACGAAGAAAAGGATAAGATCGGGAAAGAAAAAAAGTGGGAAGGTCCCGCAACGGGCGCACAAGCGCCCGCGTGCCCCGAACATAGTTCGTTCATATACCATCAGCTCACATATCCTTCCACTTTGTTATCAAGAAAGGCTTTATTCTCTCTCTCTCTCTCTCTCTCTCTCTCTCTCTACATGCGATCTGACCTGGCGGAACAGGGGCACGTGCCTTCGTTGCCCTTGGCATATGTAGCCATTCTATCCGCGACAGTCAACAGAACAAGTGAGCAACCCTTATAAAACCGGTGTTCAAAGGATGACAAGCCGCCTTTCACAAACATAGGTCTACCCATTGAAACATCCTCCAGCCTGATTAGAGCACTTTATTTTTCTTCATACAACACTCAGCACAAATTATTTTATCCAGCATTCAACCCTGTGTTAACTTAATTTTTGTGCTGGCCTTTCCCTTGCTGTTAGTATCCAAGAAGCTAGGTAGCAACACAGCTAAATTTTGTGCTTAGCGGAGTTGAAAACAGTGAGCAGGCATCCACAATAGTAAGAAATTGCACATGCAATACGCTGTTCGTGTTGCACAGTGAGATAGCTAAGCCAAGTAGCACAGCTACAAATGAGGCAGGAGGTTCGAATCTAAGTTGTAAAAATAGGTGGTTGGCCGATTTGGGAATTCGTGTTCCTTGAAACGCGAGGGCGTAATTTAAACAGGCGCTTAAGAAGACTTAGAAGCTAGTCCTCATCATCATGAGTCTTTCTCTAAGTGACACGCTCCCATGTGAAGTATTTATTCTAAATCACAGATATTAATTTTATGCGTAAGCTATATGCAATATCAGTCATGCATGTTAGGCTGATTCATAGTGTAAATATTTTTTTATACCTGATGATAAAGAATGACAGAAGGTCACTCTTGTTTTTTTTGAAAAAAGGAGGCCTTGTAGTGATACAGCAGTCACGGTCACTAATATCTCAAAGTTAAATTTCACATGGTGTTCACATCGAATATATTCATGTTGTTTGTCTGCGGTCCTAATACAGATGCGTGTAATAACGAGCAGGGGTTGTGTAGCAGTGACTTGTAGTTTACAAGTTATATAGCAAATAAATTATTGTACATTGCGTGCGTGTACGAGAAAAAGAGCACGGTGAAGAAAAAGTACGAGTTTTGCCAAAGAACATTTCCGGTTGTCTACCCTGTATTTTGGAAAGAAAAAAATGTAGCCAATGAATGAAAGAATGAACTGACAACAGATGTTGACAGGTCGTGACATGATGTAGGAACTGCAACGAGATATTGCCTCCTTATTCAAAAAGCAAAAATTTAATAAAGAATTTTTTTCTTCAAACACAAAGTTTGTCGTTTTGGGAGCAGAAAATAGAATGGTTCAAGCCTGTCGCACGAACCTTTTAATGAAAATGGTGGTAAAACCACACTTTCGGTACTAGACAATAGTCCGTATCCACTTCGTGGTTAATTTCACTTATTTCACTACTGTGTGGGCACATGTGTACACATATCCGGTACATGTTTTATTTGTCCTTATCGTAAGTACTTCTACAAGTTCTTTCCCAATCAAAAAATGCGCGCTACCGAAAACACCGTGTCATTTACACTCGCGCCCACGAGAGGGCGTCAGCTGCACTCAATGGCAGTTTATCCAATCAGGTGTTGTTTGACTTATTTTCGCATTATCAATCAGAAGAAGCTAGTGTAATCATATAAACTAGAATACACACCTCTCTGTTAAAGGCCTTCGTTAATGTTTTAGTGGTGGCGTCATGTATTGTAAAAATCAGCATTCACAAAAACGACGAAGAAATAAATAAATGCGATGTGAAATCAGAATTCGCCGTTTCTCTCTCTCCATTGCGCTAAGCGCTTTTCTTGTTCAGTTGCATTATCGTAAAAGGACAGCCGTTGCGCCATTCACCTGCGTGCAGATGCGTCTACTACTTATTGCGAAGAAACTGCATATTATTGCGCATTGGAAGGTCGAACAGGCCAAAGTAAAGCCGTGTGTTGCACATTATTTTATTGCCTGATAAATTAGAAGAAATTCGCTAAATCATTGCTTAACTGTATATAAAAAATCAGGTTCCATGTGGTTCGATTCTCGCTCTAACCGAATGCGTTTATCATTTGTTTCATTTGCATCTTTCTCGATTTTTCGGTCACGGACAAGGCTGATTTCGCGCTCCAAACCAAACACCGACGTCAACACCGATACCGGAACATCTGCTAAATGAGTTCTTTGACGCCATAGCGTTATTATTGCCTACGTATTTGGTTTGTGCTTGGTAGCAACCTTGCGCCCAATTGGCTTTCTTTTTTACCTCGTTTGGCTACAAAAACTTCCAGTTGGTGCCATGGCTTCACTATGGTTACTTTTAAACTTCTGTGTCAGCACAACAAGTTTCCCCTTTTTCAAGCCTCGCACAGAAAAATGCATTGTTTTTAAGGTTTGCGTCATGTTCAATATCTGCGACAGGTATGAATATTCCGCAACGTATGAGTATTGCTACATGTATGAATGTGCGCGTAATGCGTACTTGCTCTAATGATCGTAGATCTTGCAGCAAAAACATTCCACTCAAACCCTTCAAATTTCTTAACATTAAGCGAAACAGCGATGAATTTCGAAAATTGTCGTTTTGGTTCATATTAAAACCAAATTTACGCCACGTGGTGCCCTAATTGAAAATTAGCTTTTATAAAGCAATATCAAAGAGACAGTTTTTTTTTCTTATGGGACAAGTTTTATTGCTAAAATTTGGGTTTTTACAGGGAAAATATTTTTGGTGTTCTCCATTAATGGCATTAAGGAATTTCAATCTGAAACCACTGCATAACCAACGGCAAGACAGCGTGGATTCAATTGCATGTAAACGTGGATTAAAATAATGATTTTTCTCGGGTTCATTATTTTTCCCTCAGTAAGACCAACTTCAGTGGTGTGATAATATCTTGAAGTGAAACATACCTTGCGCTGCGTGAGTATTGATTACTCAGATATTTATGCCAAGAGCCTTATTACAAGAGGAAAATTGCAGACAAAAAATTAGGCAGGAACTTTGGAGGTGCATACAGCTAAAAATCCATCAATATTACAAAGCTTGGGGCAGCTTGAACACAGGATTTCGCCTAATATCTCAAGCGAAGTTGGTATTGAAACAAAAAACGGCATTCTCAAATAACGAAAGGTCACTGAGACGAAATTCTGCAAAATTGAGAAGGCTCTCGAGTGAACGAAATTTTTTTTCAATGTTTTACTCTTTTCAATACAGTTGAACAGCCCGATTTTTCTTTCGTATGTATTTGCGATAATCGCCAAAAATGGCTGGTTGATGTAGACGAAGTTTTTTAACGAAGGCTTTAATGCGCGTTTTTCTTTACACGAGAATACACCACACGTTGTTAGGGTTGAATCGCGAATCGTGAACTTGTGCCAAACAGATTCTGCGGTCAATAACAGGCAGCGTGACATTATTGAAGCGTATGCTTCAGTAAATATCCCTGAAAACTAGTCTTTCAGTTAAAATAATAAAACGATTCCAGAGTGAGTACAGAACAAAGGAGGGAGTACTACCCCTCATGTAAAGTTCTATGCGGGATCTTTGAGGATGCAATAAATAAATAAATAAATAAATAGGTGAATATATGTGTAAACAAATAAATAAATAAATAAAAAGTGGAAGGTTCTGCACCAACACGATATGAAGTGAGTTTATTTTTCTTTTATTTTCGAAGTAACTGCCCTTTCAAAAACAGATGTAATTGTTATCAATCCCTTATATACTACAAACAATTTATTGAAGGAAGGAAGAGACATGATACAGTGTTAACGTGAAAAAATAAAATAGGTAACGAGCCCCCTGTGTAAAAACAAGCAAGCAGAAAGCAAGATACGTACATTTTATTCCATTCGCTCTAAAGTTTATGACATGTATACACAACAAATACTAATACAAATTCTCCCGAAATAAATCCCTAGGCGACCATCAAGCTTACACATCACAATAATATTGCTTCAGATGGTTGGTGCCTTCACAGGGAGTCATTATCAAGTGCATTTCTACACTGCAAACTTTCAATGGGTTTAAACAGGACCCACTTTTTAGGACCCAATGTATGAGAATTTCCGATAGCATGAGAAGCAAGGCGTTTGAATAAAATAATACCCTATTTTGTGAGAGGATATGACGAACTATTTCTCAAATAGCTCTTCAATGTTTACTGTTAAAGGAACACTAAAGGCTAACAATAGGTCTATGTTGATTGCTGATATAGTGGTACAGAAACTTCGTAGGTCTACTTTGGTGCCAAGGAAGTGCTTATTTTGATATAAAATTACGTTTTAGGAGTCCATTGCGTTAGCACACTTCAATATACACGCCTCGAAGTGTAAATTTTCACGTCCTTGTTGCCATGCACAACGTTCTCCGGCAGTAACAACTTGTGAAAACGATAGATACTTGAGCCGAGGCGAATGAATTAAATTGCCGGAAATAAAGTATCAAATTGTAATGACGCAGTTTCTTACATAGACTGAGAGACATAAGCCCAAACTGTATGCATAACTAAATTTCATGGATAAATTGAGTAGGTAGCCCATATGTCACACAATCCCAATCTCTCAGCCTCATTTAGGCGTTTATGGAGCGTTACACAGGTGTAAAATTCTCAAAGCTCACTTAGGCTGTAAGACAAGGGACCAATATGAAAACAAAAAGTGCGTACTAAACACGAACAGCTGCCATGCAGTGGTAACAGGTGAGTCGCACATGGCCTATGCGAAGCCTTCGATTTCATGATTAGGCCATAAGTAATGCCTCAAAGCACGCAACCTAACTGAATGAATGAAAACGTTACCCCAATGCTACTCCTTGTATAGAAAATGTCGGCACTTAGTTCGCACCACTTCAAAGATATGGCTCACTAAAAAGTCCGCACTATTCTTCGAAGACTCATAATGATCTGTCTGCCACGCCTTTGTCGTGTGGTGTAGCATTGAAAGACACTTGAAGCCTTTCACGACACAAATAAAGCCCGTGCACCAAGCAGCACACGCAGTAAGACTGCTTGACCTTACGTGGCAAGTTGGCAAGTACTGCGAATATGTGGTGCAGTCCTGAACTCATATGTCTAGAGCGACAAGTCAGCCTCTTTAAGCCGCCCATTTTTTCAACAGTAAAGTGTTTTTTGCCGGGGTCCACCAAAGATCCGCTGACGTATTTCCGTCATGGATATGACGTTGTAAAATAACGGATTGGTCAGGAACAAAAAACCAGAAGGAAAGCATTTGACGTGAGGCGTCGAACTGGCGAACTTTCGCTCGCACCGGGGCGCTGACCAATAGGCCACAGTGTCTTCGTGGTGACTACTGCTAACGGCAAGCTATTATATACACCATATATCCCGAGAGCTCAGCACCTTCAGTGATTTTTTGTCATCATAAACGAGATGGCACGAAGGGCTTGCGTTGGGCGTGATTTCAAAGTCGTCACTTCTCACTTTTCTATGAACGCGGGCCTCTCCAGACATGGTCTCTCTTGCGAGCGCGCCTATATACTAGACTGGCAATTCGGGAGAGTACGAAGGTCACTTCGCTCGCTGATTTTTGATGCAGCTTATTTTTCAACTGAACAAAAGCATTTAACGTCCCAATAAATAGCGCTTTGGTCACAGCCATGATCAGACTAACAGTGCGCGCTTCCTTGCACTTGGATATTGCAGGTTCCATCAGCGCGATCAAGAGAGAGAGAGAGAGTGAAGGAATGTAGGAAAGGTAGGGAGGTTAACTAGACTATGCATCCAGTTTGCTACCCTACACATGGGGAGGGGGAGAGGGGAGTAAAAGAGAGAGAGAGAAGGATCGACACATGTCACATCACACACACAATGCCGAGTTTCACAGGCGGTCCTTCAGTGAAGTTGCTGTCAAGTATCTCAGGAAGGCTCGTGTGGCTTTCTGTGCTGATGTGCTGCACGACCAGGCTCCTAAGATCTTTGCTTCATTAAATGGCCGGTCATCGAGTCTATTTAAGGCACACTGGAGAGTCCGGCAATCTTCATCAAATTGGGCACAGTGGCACAAGAGATGTTCAATAGTCTCTATACAGTTGCAGCTTTCACACATGGATGAATCCGCCATGCCAATGCGATGGCTGAATGACTTAGTAAACGCTACCCCAGTCCACAGCCGGCACAGCATTGTAGCGTCACGTCGAGAAATCTTGGATGGCAGTTGTTTCTGGAGTATTGACTTAAGATTCTTAGGGCGATGATTGGAGTTAGGTGGAGAACTCCAGTGCGCAAGTGTGGCATTAAGCGCGATATGACGAAGCTTCTCTCGCTGCGTCTACTCTTGACAAGGGTATAAACAGTGTGGGCGCTCCATCGTGGGCACATCGGGCAGCGTCGTCAGCGAGGTGGTTACCACTGATGCCACAGTGGCCCGGCAACCATTGTAAAACAATGTCGTGTCCTTGATCAGCAGCGCGATGACAAATTTCATTAATACGATACACCATCTGGTGGTAGTTTCCACGTCGTAGACTTCGCACACATTGAAGGGCTGCCTTAGAGTCGCAGAAAATGGCCCATCTACTAGGGTATTCTTGCGTAACAAACTCTACAGCGGCTCGAAGAGCGGCGAGCTTGGTTCCCGTAGATGTCGTGACGTGTGATGTCTTGAATTTTACGGTGATTCATCGAAATGGTATGACAAAGGCACCTGTCGAACTTCCCGAGACCGAACCGTCCATGTAAACATGAATTCGGTTAGCATACGACAGATGCAAAAGGTCCAGTGAGCTCTGCTTGAGGGCTGCAGATGACAGGCTTGCCTTTTTAGATATCCCCGGCACTTCAAGGTGCACAGTCGGTCTTTTCATGCACCACTCTGGAGATAGTGGTATAGTTGCGGGCGAGAATCTCCACAAGATGGAATTCTGGTTAGCCGCAACAACTTTGGAAAACGCTGCCTTTGGTCTTTCTAGTGGCAAGCTAGCAAGGTGGTGGTTAGGCACTCTGTGTATGTAACGGATATGTGTCTGGAGTGTGTCGACAGTTATATATGTCGTGATCGGATGATCTTTAGCAATACCAATCATTGCTAACGTATTAGCGCACCGAGGTTGCCCCAAGCATGTGCGGAGGACTTGGCCTTGAATGCTGTGCAGGACCCTGATGTTAGTTTTTCCGGCGTTGGAAAACACGGGCGTGCTATACCGCAAATCTCCCAAGAAGAGCGCTCTGTAGAGCTGAAGCATAGATGACACTGATGTGCCCCACGTTTTACCAGCGAGAAATCTCATCACGTGTGTGATAGAGCTGAGCCTCTTTTTCAAATGCGATATGTGAGCACTCCACGAGAGATCTCTGTCGATAATGATGCCCAGGAATCGGTGACGTCTCGTATACGAAAGGTTCACGTTGTCGATAGAAACAGGATAACAGATCATGGGCTTGCGGGTAAAAGGGACTAAAGTGCACTCCTCGGTGAAAATTGTGAGGCCTCGAGCATGGAGGTACGTCGACCTTATTCTCGCTGCTTTTTGGAGCCGTGCGCGTACCTGGAGTCGTGTCATTGCTGAAGCCCAGATACTTATATCGTCAGCGTATGTAGAGATATTGACTGATTAAGGTAGACTTTGTACAAGGCCAATGACTGTGACGTTAAACAGCGTAGGGCTGAGAACCCCGCCTTGTGGAACGCCGCGAGCGGTGTAATGATCAACGGTGCGGCCTTCCGCAGTGAGCACGAAGAAGGATCTCTTCTGTAGGTAGCTCCGAATCTATTGAAACATTTCTCCACCGATTCCAATGTTCGCCAAGGCATCTAGGATGGCATCGTGCGTTACGTTGTCGTATGTATCTTTCACATTGAGGAACATTGCAACCGACATGCGCTTGAGGTCTTTCTGTTGTTGCACAGAGGTTACGAGGTCAATGACATTATCAATAGTAGAGCGGCCTCTTCGAAAACCAGCCATGGCCCCTGGGTATATATTATAGCGTTCAAGGTACCACTCGAGGCGTGTCAGAACCATTCTTTTCATTATTTTCCCCACACAGCTGGATAGCGCAATGGGTCGATATGATGCCATATCAAGCGGCGACTTTCCAGGTTTGAGGATTGGTACCAAGCGGCTGGATTTCCACCTTTCTGGAACGACGCTATCGTTCCATGACTGGTTGTAGCATTTTAGTAGCTGGCCTTGGCCGCGTCTTCCAAGATGGCAAAAAGCAGCGTATGTAATACCGTCCGGCCCAGGTGACGATGAAGGTCTGCAGGTCGCTAGAGCGGCATCCAGTTCCTCGAGTGAGAAAAGCATATTCAGTTCGGAAACTCGTGCTACAGGAACATCCCCGAGAACTTCGTCACTCATGGTAACCACATTGCCCGCAATCCTCACGCAGAAATCTTCAGCAACGTGAACCTGCAGGCGGCCTTGATTGAGAGCCAATGTGCTGAATGGACGTTGGTGTGGAGTCGAGCCAAGGCCACACACCGTCCTTCATATATGTGACATAGGCTTGCGAGGATCGAGTGATTCACAAAATTTCTTCCACCGTTGGTCCTCCAGCTTCTCCATTCGACGTTGGATTTTCTTTTGTAGACGTCGAGCGTCTCTGAGGTCATGAATCGAACTAGTGCGCCTGTACCTCCTCTCCGCCCGCCTACGAATCGTTCGTAGTCGTTCAAGTTCTATATCAAATTCTGTACGCTTTGATGTGTATTTAAAGGCGCACGTAACCTCTTCCATCACATTTTTCATTACCTCCTCGAGGCCGCACGCGATATCATCGCATGCCTCTTCCACCTTTGCCTTGTACATTTTCCAATTAACTTTTCTGTTAGTGGATGAGGAGGAAGTTGCAAAACCTGTGACCTTCAGATACGTTGGAATACGATCTTTGCCATGAGTCTCAATATTAGTGAACCACCGCACTTGTTGGGTGAATTGCCGTGGCACCAATGCAAGATCCAAGCAACAGCTTTATCTCGAACCACGCAAATACGTTGGACTGCCATCATTCATAACGTTAAGTTCGTGTCGTGAGGCGAATCCAGCAAGTTTCCGGCCTCTGGAATCAATCTTTATGCTTCCCCAAAGTAAGTGATGAGCATTGAAATCACCAATCACAATCCAAAGTCCAGGTGTAGTGGTCAAGATGTCATGTAGTCTTTCACCATCGAACTGACCAGATGGTTAGATGTATGCGCCGATAAGCGTGAAGGCTACCTTTTTCTTTGCAACGCGGAGGCATACGTATTGATATCCGTTATGGGGTTGCACCAAATGCGGAATGTAGGTTAAATCTGTGCGGATATATATAATTACTTTGCTGGGCTCACCACAAGTCGATGAAGTGAAGGTTTTGTAGCCAGAAAGCTTTATTGCTTTTGACATATTAGGTTCACATATTACTAATATAGGAAATCTGTTGTGGAAAACATAATGTCGAAAACATGAGATGATTTAAGTCCTCTGACATTCCACTGTAAAACTGTCGCACTACGTACTTCGTCTCGGAATAAAGGCAGTGAAGGAGCCACTTTGCTTATGCGAAGTTGGCAAGCACTGGACTCAGGGCATCCAATACTTGCACTGCGCATCGTGCTGTAGGCGTGTTCGTGTTGCCTATAAGCGTGCGAATGGCATTGATGAGAGACTTGATCATCGTCAAAATTTCTCGGTCACGCTCTGTCACCTCATCTTGGCGAGACGCAGAACGTGGTGCTACCGGTGCACGTTCCAGTTTTTCTGCGGGGGTTATCCTTGGAAGGGATGGCCATGCTTCTTCCAGAGCCTCCTTTTCAGGGTCAGCATTCTCAGTGCACGTGTTCCTTCTGTCCGGCGGTGGTGGCGAAGCCGATTCAACGAAAGGATATAGGCTTTACAGAAGACTTGATACTGTGGGCAGGCTTTCTAGATGAGCGTCTGCGACGAGAACGATGTCGCCTGACGACCGCAACCGCTTCTCGGTGAGTGGAACGGTCCCTCACCATTTTCTTCAGAACCGAAATCTCCTGCCTTATTTTCGGACACTCTTTTGATGTGGCGTCGTGGGGCCCTTGGCAATTCGGGCAATTATAGGAATTAGCCTTACAATTGTCGGCAGAGTGTGGTGCACCGCAACGAGAACATGTTGCAGGATTTCCAAAGACGGCGCTCACATGACCTAATTTCTGACATTTTCGGCACTGAAGCGGCTTAAGGACAAATGGCCGCACAGCATGTCGGAAATGACCCACCTTAACCTGTGTCGGCAGGCAATCACTCTTAAAGTCTATCTTCACACATCTCGACTTTCCTAAATGGCACACCTGTAGTATTTGGGGCCCATCAATATCAGGCTTAATAAGAATCGGCAGATCTTCGTTCGAGATGGCTACATCGATGTCATATATGACGCCTGTAGTTGCCTGATTTCCTAGCGGAATGATAGTGTGAACAATCATGCCACCAAGGACGGTAACTTTGCTCAGTGAATCTTACGCTGACGCTTGAGCGACGTCCACTGTTACAACATTTTTCCGGGGATTCACTCTGATATACTTAATACTGTTCGGCAACAGTGCCTCGAGCTGTGAAGATACAGCTTGCCTGTTCAGTAGTCTCATGTTGATGGACGGTTGCGTAGGCAAGAATAGGACGCTGTAGCTCGGTGGGCTTTGCGGGGCCCTCCCAGCAGATGCGCCCACGAATGCCTTGAGCATCCTGCGCTTTGCTTTCTGGCTCATGACGGTCACGTATTCGTTGTCGGAGCTGTCGACGCTCTCGGCAGTGTCAATGAGGGTAGCCTCGCTGTCACTGGAAAGGCAGTTTCGCTTCCTTAAGGCTGCCGGCGCTGTCGCCGGCAACTCGGGTGGGCGTGCAGGTGAGTCCACTTCCATCACCGACGAAAAGGGAACTATGTTCCCCGTATAACTGCGAAAATAAGTGAAAAGTCTGAAGATGAACGGCAAACACTGAGTTACAGCAACACTTCGTCAAAAGAAGGATATCAACACACGTGCACTTTTCGCAACATCAGCATTGCGAAACTTTGTCGAACAACAACTTCATTCGGACGGCACCGGTGAAGTGCAGGAGAAGTTAGCGTGAACAGAAGTCGTAACTGCATATTTTATTGCTCTAACTATTTCACTTCGCTGGTCGAGCTCGAACGTGTTGGCGGCTTGCGGCGCTTTGTAATATCCAATGTAATTGGGATACATTCAATGAACAGCAAAAAGTATGTTTTTATTTTGAGCTCACTGAAATATATTATACAATAAATACAATCAAACTGTCTTACGAGCTTGAGAAATCATTAACGCACGACGGGACGTGAAGTGCAACTCTCTGCATGTGAGCTAGCAGCTGATCGTTCAACGTCGCTGTCACTCTCAGCGCGTTGACAACCATCTATGTCCAGTGAAAAATCCTCAACGTCACTACGGTTTTTTGAACATCACTGCTGGAAGTAATCTGGAGAATTCTCTTCGCTGTTGCGATCGGCGAGCCTGCCTTTGCCGCGGGCGCCGAGGCCGAAGAAAGGCGTGTCCTTCATGTCCTTCTTGTCTCTGTGTCGTCGTTTTGTTCTCGTGCTGTAACTATCGTCATCGAAGAAAGCCAGTCGCCGATAAAGAGGAACGCGATGACTGCCGACTGTTCTTCAAGTATTGGGAAATGCGTGGTTGTAAGTACTCCACGAAGCACTGCTGTTGCTTGTGCCGGCGCGGGAATGCGACACGTGGCGCCTTTGTACAAGGAGGCCACGATGCCCAGTTTCCGCCGCAGACGGACCTCGGACCACCACGCTGTGCGTCTCTGGCTGAGAGGTCACCGACGCTCAAATCAACGCCAGTTCACCAAGCACGTGTCATTGAAGTTGCCTGGCCTGCGACCACCACTCGACAGTGTGGGTGGTCAGCCCGAGGAGCGACACGATGAACTCATTGCATCCCGTTTTCTGGCTGCATGATTCCCCGAATGCGTCAGCGTTGCCGGAACCCTACCTGTTTTGGTGTGTGTGTGTGTGTGTGTGTGTGTGTGTGTGTGTGTGTGTGTGTGTGTGTGTGTGTGTGTGTGTGTGTGTGTGTGTGTGTGGTGTGTGTGTGTGTGTGTGTGTGTGTGTGTGTGTGTGTGTGTGTGTGTGTGTGTGTGTGTGTGTGTGTGTGTGTGTGTGTGTGTGTGTGTGTGTTGGGGGTGGTGCCGGCCAAATGACTATCAACAGTGGTGACCTGATTGGGTGGAAACGTCTTCCCTGCGAAAGGACGAAAACGGCAGGCGACTGCCTGAGTCAATTCCTGTTTCGAATTATCTGTCTGTAAATGTGCAAATAAAGCACTCGTACTCTTCTTTGGCTCTTCAGTCTGGTTCCTTCCAACAGCAGCCCTTCGTGAAGGTGAGGTTTGTGACAGCCTGCCTGGCCGCGAGAAGACCTGGGCAGTCGGCAAGACCTCGACTTCAACAACTGGTGACAGCGGTAGAATCGTCAGAACTTCTACCCTAATACCACCAAACGACTTCGATAGCATCAACAACACGTCATTCAACACGCACAACACCCATACGGCGTCACTCACCACGTTTATCTGAAGGGGCGGAGCTCATTTCACTCCGATACCCGGCAAAAAAGGAATCGTTTGTAGTGTGCTGCCATGTATCAACGAGTGTAAAAAAACAAAAGAAACAAACAAGGCCAAGGTTTAGAAACGCTAATCGCGAACCTGCGCTACTTTCAGCGTACAATGAATATTATGGGACTCATGCACTACAAAAACACCTACGAACGCTATACGTGCGTAAAGAAGACGAGTTTTAACTGGAATGGTCCAACGACCAACTTTGACTATTCAAAGTGGCTGCAGAAAGCTCGCGAAGGTGATATGTGTAATATGTTGCCTATAATCGAAAGCGCGAGTTGCCACGTATTTTCACGAAAAGTTCGTGTCTCACAAGAACGAATCAGATTTATCGTGTCACGGGCGGTCCGGTTTATTCACTGAATCACTAAACATACAAAGTTGTTTGTCTTCGTTTCTTGCTAACGCGTTAACACTGAATCGAACAAGGGATCATTAGGAGCGTCTGCCTACTGATCATCTTTAAAAGGATGCTCCTAAATTCCGCTAGGTGGCGCGACAGCCTATAAACATTGCTAATAGAGTGTCCGCGTTTTAGCGTAGCGCCGCTGCGCCCAGTGGGCGTGTGCGTCAACGTTACGTCAGAGTACATTGAGCCCTTCATAATGTGATCGCGGCCGTTTTCCAAGCTCTACATACCACACTTGGTGTTACGTGACTTCACTGCATGACAAAGGTATATGACTGGGGCAAACATAATAATCATGGGACGCTTGTCATGTAAGAACATGACAACATACCACACTCATGATGCGCTTTCAGCCGTTTCGCAAGCTCCACATATACTACTTGTGGTATCACGTGGCGTGAATAGACGGAGAAGGAAACTGACACGTCGAAACATGATAATCATGACAGGGAAGTCTTGTAGAGCATAATTTACCTCAACCTCGTAACGTTGTGCTCATTTTAAAGTGATGTATCAACCTTCCTCAATCGTGCTTCGCATACCATCGATTCCTATTCCTACTGTACGTGGGATCTGCCTAAATTTTTTTTCAATTGAACCAAGCACGAGGAATCAGAAACTATGTGGGTGCAAAGAGAACAAAGGCTCTATACACATATTACTGGAAATCTCTTGATATTAAGTGGGACATTATGATTTCCCGTATGGACCATGTTATTACCGACCGTCGGAAAATTTTTATTTCTATGTTTGGTGTTTCCGGCCTTTCCTCTTCTAGGTAAAGCCATTGCACTATGATCTGAGAATTTTTAAACACAATTCAGCCTTTTTGTGGCATTGGCCCGGCCTTTTCAAAGACTAGTGAAGAAGGCCTTGCCGAACCTATAGGGAAGATGCAAATTATGACCAGTCGTACACTCACAGAAACTATGGGAATATTTAGAAACAATGCATGGTTCTTATTGATCTTTCCGGAAATTTTGGAGATGATAGGCTTGAAGCAGGGCAGTCCTTTCGGAGCATCACTTACTCAACTTTGGTGGAAATCAGTGGAGTTCATGTTTCGGGCGTAAATGTTTTGCTGCCATTATTAGATGTTTGTACGGGCTAAATGTTCTATTACTCGAACTCTCTTTTCTGTTATCCTTCTTTTTTATTGACTTGAACAATGTATAATAATAATAATAATAATAATAATAATAATAATAATAATAATAATAATAATAATATAATAATAATAATAATAATAATAATAATAATAATAATAATAATAATAATAATAATAATAATAATAATAATAATAATATTAATATAATAATAATAAGGTATTATTATTATTATTATTATTATTTCTTGTTTTTCTTCTTTTTCTTCTTCTTCTGATAGTGGGCACAGAATTATTTATTGTTCTTTGTGACTTCATTTTGCCTCGAATTGACTTAAGCTTGCTTACCTTTTCTCCCTAGGATAATTTCATTGAGTGGAAGTGCAGCCTGTTCTTGGGTTTTCTGACGTTTAATTACCTACTTCAACATTACACAGTCGCCAATTGCAGAGGCAGCGTCTCAGACCTCTGTCTGTCAAACGACCAATCCTTCGAAGTTTCATGCTACCACATCTCTCTTGTTATTCATGACAAATTGCGCCCACCACTCAATGTAAGATTATCCGCATGCGCTCGGAGAACGAGTTACAGCAGCCACTTCAACCACTGTTAAAAAGTTGCTTTCAAAAAAATGTGACTACATTGGCTTGTATAATTGTGAGTTATTGATTGGTCACAGGTTACTGACAAACCACATGTGAAAGTCAGAGTTCAGAAGTTCACGCAACTTCTATTAGTGTAGGGTGGGGTAAACCAGACACGGAGAAAAACGCGACATTTTGACTTTGCTGACTTCTGTAGAGAAAAAAGTACTTTTTTGTTTCCCTATTTCAGCCGCAAGTGCCAGTAGTTGTCTACCTTGTTATGTATAAACGTTTGTCATTGCTCATAACGTTCGCGTAGGAAAAATTGCGCGGCTGGTGTCGGTGTATTCATGAGCCGTCAAAAAGGGGTGAAATTCTGTTCGGCCAAGTATTCGGATCCATGCACAAAGCCACTCCGACGTCAGTAAAAAAACTTGCATACTCACTTTGTTACTTTGTACTACATACCATTACTTTGTACTTACATACCATCAGAAGTTTCGTTCAATCGGTACACGGCGCCAAAGTGATATTTTTTTTAATTCTTGCATGTCGGAGGGATGGAATGCGACAAAAAGGCATGCACATGTCTTAGAGGGTGTCTTATTAAATGAGCAATTTACTCATGCTAATTATATGCTATAACGTTTCCTTAGTAGGGTTCGGACGTACAAAAATAGTCATATAGAGTTTCATGGGTAGAAAATAACATAAAAATTGCCGACTTCTATTGAGGACCAGACTTACTACATTCGCGCTACACCGAGGCTGTTCCGCGTTCCAAAAGATGCTCAAAAGAAGCATATGAAAAAATTGAAAATATCTTCTAGTCATGTCCTTCACAAACACGTCTTGGAATGAAGATCTGAAAAGAATTTTTCATACCGAGCTTTGAAGAAATTGCAAGTCATAGAAAATCTAAAAATTATCGACTCACGAAGCTCAGCTGACGGAGTTGACAGCCACAACATTGCTGCGCAATTCAGCTTCAAAATGACAAAAAGAGGCGAAAAAGGGGCGCCAAAACACATCCAGCCTTCAATCATTGAATAATCTAATGAAGCCGAAGCATTCAGCAAAATGCCCCGTTAACACATGAAAATACTAGGGTGCTTGATCTGCTAGGAGTTTTGGAGCAACACAGCGCCAGGTTGTGTCTGGATTCATTGTGTGGAGTGCAAGGAGTGGGCACATGAAGACTGCGTGGGGACCCCAAGGAGGGAATTCTGCTGCAAATTCTGAAGGAGTGAAATTTTGTCAGACTGTCTTGACTGATATTTTCGGTTTAACGTAACTAACACGAATATGAGAAATTCCGTAGTGGGTGGCTTCGGAAATTTCAACCACCTGGGCTTCTTTAACCTGCACCCAAATGTGAGACCACAGGCCTAAAGAATTATCGCCTGCATCGTTTTCAGAATGTCCCCTTTCGTCTCGCGCTGTGTATCGTGTTGCCCCACGGATGGATGGATGGATGGATGGATGGATGGATGGATGGATGGATGGATGGATGGATGGATGGATGGATGGATGGATGGATGGATGGATGGATGGATGGATGGATGGATGGATGGATGGATGGATGGATGGATGGATGGATGGATGGATGGATGGATGGATGGATGGATGGATGGATGGATGGATGGATGGATGGATGGATGGATGGATGGATGGATGGATGGATGGATGGATGTGGCTGTACCCTTTAGATCGGGCGGTGGCTAGCGCCACCAAGCCATAATACTTACTGAACCAAAAACTAGATTTATTTTTTTTTCTTAAAGCAGTGAGGTTGAGGATTCGTACTTTGCAGTAAAGGTTTTAATTTTCACTCGTGCCTTGACTTTAGTCACCAATCAGATAACCTCCTTTTAGTTAATTCTACCCGCTTAAGGTCTGTTTTGCCCTCCCTGTCTCTAAACCCCAGTGCTTTGAAAAAATGGCGTGAAGCCCTTTACAGAACATTATCAAGTGTTCGGCAGTTTCTTCTTTCTCTCCACACGCACTGCATACCGTGTCTACCCCTTCGTATTTGGCCCGATATATTTTGGTTCGCAATACTCCCGTTCTAGCCCCAAACAGTAGAGAACTACCCCGAGTATTATCATTGATCCTTTTTTTAGCGATTTCCTGCTTAAAAGTTCGATAGATCTCTAGTGCGGACTTCTTAATCATGCCAATTCTCCACATAACGGTCTCAGCTTCTTTCACCTTGTTCTTAACCGATGATTCTTTTTGGTTTGGCCACCTCCTGTTTTCTAAGTATTTACCAGTCAATTTTCTGGTTCGCTTCCTCCATTTTGTATCGACACTCTTCATGTACAAGTAGCTGAATGCCTTGCTAGCCCAACGCTCCTCCCCTATTTCTCTCAATCACTTCTCAAATTTTATCTCGCTGCTACATTCTCTGCCCTCAAATGATGTCCATTCCATATCATCTTGTACTCTCTGATTTGGTGTATTCCCTTGAGCTCCTAAGGCAAGCCTACCTATTCCACGTTGCTTAATTTCCAATATTGCTTGAACTTCTGATATCATGCACAAGACCGCATCTCCGAACGTCAGACCAGGAACCATCACCCCTTTCCATATTCCTCTCACAACATCATACCTATTGTAATTCCACAGTGCCCTGTTTTTCATTACCGCTGCATTCCTGTTACCTGTAGTCGTCACGTATGTTTTGTGTTCCCTTAGGTACTCGGCCCCATTGCTTATCCATACGCCCAGATATTTGTATTTATCTGTTATCTCTAGCGTGACCTCCTGTATTCTAAGCTCACTACCTTCATTGTCATTAAAAATCATGACTGCACATTTTTCCTTACTGAATCTGAAATCTAACCTGTCTCCCTCATTACCGCAGATGTCCACCAATCTCTGCAAATCTTCCTTGATGTCGGCCATTAGCACTATATCATCTGCGTACATCAATGCTGGTAGTGCCAGTTCCTTCTTTGACGAAACAGAGGTTGAAGCTCAGACCACTTTCCTCGAATTTGGCCTCTAATCCTTGTAGGTACATCATGAAAAATAAGGGTGACAGGGGACATCCCTGCCTAAGCCCGTTTTACCTCTGCAGGCTTGGATACCTGTTTTTCCCACTTTATAACTACCTTGTTACCTTTATAGATATCCTTTAAAAGATTAGTGACTACATCTTCCACGCCTGGTGTGTCCAGTATTCCCCACAATTCCTCTTGAAACACGCTATCGTACGTTCCCTTGATATCCAAAATTGATATATAAAATTGCGGTGTAAAAACACTTCTTTGTTGAATTTATTCTGTCACCCTTGTTCTTATGTATTCAATAGCTTCGTCCCCTTCTAGCCTAGCACCTTGAGCTGTAGTTATGAACCTCTGCTCTAGGCTCGTCTCATTTATTAGAGAGTTTAGATGGTTCCAAAATTTCGCAGCTGCCTTTCTATCTTTTTCATGTACTTCTGCCAGCCACTGAGTTCCCTTTCTTCTAATCTTTTCATTGATCAGAAGGGATGCATCCCTTCTACAGCTTAGAAAGATTTCCCATTTTCTTTCAACATCATCTGTCGGTTCACCCCGCTGCTCAGCATGTCTAAGTTCCCTAAAGGCTTCCTGACGTTTTGCTATGGTTCTCTTAACTTCCTCATCCCACCAACTTTTGGGTTTGTGTCTTCTTTTCTGGGGTGACTTGTCACGTGCCTTAGCAAGCTCTAGCTCAAACAGTCTAATTAGATTCGTGTATGTCCACACTGTTTTATTATCCTCAGTGATTACTTTCTCAATTTGTTTAGTGGCTATTTCAATTTGCCTTTATGAATAAAAATTTTCCTGTAGTTGCTCATCTAGTCTCCTTCTCGCTCTCACTGCTCTTCCAAAACTTAGCTTGATAGGTTTGTGATTATTACCCAGACTTCTGGAGCCACCTTCATTTATGTGCATTCCCCTGCGTTTATCATACATTCTTTGTGACATCAGTGCGTAACCTATCGTCGACTGCAGTTTTCCTACCTCTTATGATATTTGCCCTCACACTTCTCGGTACTGTTGCAAATGATCAAATCGAGCCTTTCACACATATCCATGATCATTTTGCCTGTCGGGTCGGTATACCCATCTATATCTTCAATGTGTGCATTCATATCTCCCAGTATAATTATCTCGCACTCTCCTCCTAACTCTTGAATGCCCTTTGATATACACTCTACCATTGCCTGGTTTTCCTCTCTGGCCTTTGCTCCCATCCACAAGTACACGAAACCAAGGAGTGTATTTGCCCTGCCACTTTCCCTTTTAGCCATAGATGTTCCTTGCACTCCTGCTTGACCCTTTGCCAGTCTGTACTTTTATGAATGTATGCCCCAATACCACCCCCCTTTCTGCTGCCTTCTGTTCTATTACAATATTGTGACCGCCCCTTCCACAGCGTTTTCTTCCATTTTAAAGGAGTATGTGCTCACATAACGATATTGTATGCTGTGATTTAGGTGTTTTTGATTTGTTTTTTTGAGCGCCGTGCAATTGTACGTGTCCCCACTGATTTAAATGTACTTTGAATTTGTAAACCGCCCTACAACAATGCCCCCAGAGGGCGCTGTAGGTATCTGTATAAATAAATAAATTAATGTATTGTAGCATTGATATTTGGCACAGGCCGGAACGCCAGCTGAAGAAGAGAAGGAAGAGTGTTGTTGCTGCTCGCGCTCGCTCCGCTTGACAGCTGGTCGGTTCTACCGCTACGTTTTCCACAAAGTAAACGTCTCTTCTGCTCACCACTAAAGGCGTACTATCAAGTGGTGGAGGGTGCTGGGTACCTTTTTCCATCCTGGAACTCCGCAACCGAACTCTACCTTCGCCATCAACAATGTCCATCGACGCTGCACAGCAGACGGCTCCTACATCTCCACCTGTCCACTGTCCCGGCGTCCCGAGAGAGCGAGATCCAGACATCTTCAACGGCACCGATGAGCAGGACGTCGAGGACTGGCTCTCTTCGTTCGAACGAGTAAGCGTCAACGACAGGTGGGACGAAAACGACAAACTGGGCCGCGTCCACTTTTACCTCAGAGGAGTAGCAGAGCTCTGGCTCAACAACCACGAAGCCGAGCTTACCGACTGGGCCACTTTCAAGACCACCTTCGCGGACGTGTTTGGCCGACCGACAGTGCGCAAGCTCCGTGCAGAACAGCGCTTGCGGGATCGCGCCCAACTGTCGGGAGAGGGTTTCACGTCCTACATTGAGGACGTCGTAGGCCTCTGCCGTCGCTTTGATCCTGGCATGTCGGAAACCGCCAAGGTAAAACACATTATGAAGGGCATCGAGGACGATGCCTTCCACATGCTGGTGGCTAAAGACCCGCAAACAGTTTCGGAAGTCATCCAACACTGCCAAAGTTTCGATGAGTTGCGAAAACAGCGCATTTCAACGCGACGGCCTACTTTCGACATGACCAGCACGCCAGCATTGACCGTTGGTGCAATATCTCCAGAACAGACTGTATTGACCCCGCAAATCCAGCAATTTATCCGAGAGGAAGTGGCACGCCAGTTGTCCCTTGCCCCCTTGCTTCCCAGCAATACGCATGGGCTGACCTCGTCACTGCGCCAAACCATCGAAGAGCAAGTCTGCGAGGCACTTCCCCCCACGTACCAGCCACCACCTGTGTCCGCTCCCCTGACTTACGCTGACGTCGCGCGAAGGCAGGTACATGCGCCGTCAAACGTCGTCGACCCTGCCCACCAAACGAACGCCTTATACGCAACACGCGTACCGGCAGGCTCGCATGTTCCCATTTACCGCCGTCCTTCAACGCTTCCCAACAACCCTTGGCGTACATCGGATAACAGACCTATCTGTTATTACTGTCGTCAGCCTGGCCATGTTGAGCGGTTTTGTCGCCGGCGCGTCCCTCACTCAGGCATTATTGATGGCACCTACGGCTACGCCCCCACAGAACCACCACAGACGCTGCCGTTCCATGCAGCTTCGGACACTTCTCCGCCGAGCCGCCGCGCCTTCAACCCACGCCGATCGCCTTCCCCGCGCCGACGTTCGCCTTCACCAATGCTTCGGCGTGCACCACCTGCCCAAACGGAAAACTGACCATCGCAGTTCCGGAGGCAAGAACTGCGCCACCGTCGAACTCTACAAGGCCTCGTTCTCTACCGAATAATGAAATAACTGTCTTGATTGAAGGTATCGCCGTTCAAGCATTAATAGATACCGGAGCTGCCGTGTCTGTATTGAGTGAAGCATTGTGTCGCAAGTTAAGAAAAGTTACGATTCCGCTTTCTGGTCTCTCCCTTCGTACGGCAACAGCGCATCACGTGAACCCTTCTATGACGTGCACGGCTCGGTTAATCATCCAGGGCGTTCTGTACGTGGTTGAATTTATCGTGTTTCCACACTGCTCACACGACGTCATATTAGGCTGGGACTTCCTTTCCACACATCATGCCGTTGTTGATTGTGCCCGGGCCGAACTAGAATTGTCATCGCTCTCCGACGACGATTATAATAAGCCTTCTATTTCTCGTGTTGTCGTCGCCGCGGAGACTGATATTCCACCTATGTCTTCTGTTATTGTGCCGATCTCGTGCGACCATGCCGCTTTTTCGGACGTCATGTTCACGCCGTCAGAAGACTTCACTTTTCGAAAAAACGTTCTTCTGCCTTTTGCTCTTCTGACGGTCGAAGCCACTTGCGCAAACATTTATGCCACGAATCTCCTTTCTGTACCAGTCACCCTATTCCGTGGCGAATGCATCGGCCGCCTTGAGGACATCGATTGTGTTTGCACCAGTCAACTGCCCTATCAAGCAAAAAGCCTTGAGATCGCCAGTGTTACTTCCGCTCTCACATCCGCCACCTCTTCCCTCGACGTCTTCCTTCCATCGATTGATCCTGACCTTCCTGTTGACCAACGAACTCAACTCTTGACACTTCTCGACCATTTCCGCTCATCGTTCGACTTCAAACAAACCAGTCTGGGCCGAACATCTGCCATTGTCCATCGTATTGACACTGGCACCCACGCACCATTGCGTCAGCGTCCATACCGGGTCTCCCACGCCGAACGCCAAGTTATAGACGATCAAGTGTCTGATATGCTCAATCGTGGCGTTATACAGCCGTCTAACAGTCCGTGGGCCTCCCCGGTGGTACTGGTCAAAAAGAAGGACGGGAGCATCCGATTCTGTGTGGATTACAGGCGCCTTAACAAGATCACGCGCAAAGATGTTTATCCGCTCCCCAGAATTGACGACGCTCTCGACTGTTTGCAAGGTGCAGAATTCTTTTCTTCGCTGGATCTTCGATCGGGATACTGGCAGGTACCCATGGATGAAGCTGACCGCGCCAAGACTGCGTTTGTAACTCCGGACGGCTTGTACGAGTTTAACGTGATGCCGTTCGGCCTTTGTAACGCCCCAGCCACCTTCGAGCGTCTGATGGACAACATACTTCGAGGCCTTAAATGGCAGACGTGTCTTTGCTATTTGGACGACGTCGTCGTTTTTTCAAAAGACTTCGATACCCATCTTCTGCGCCTCGCAAGTGTCCTGCATTGCCTTACACATGCTGGGCTCCAACTAAATTTGAAAAAGTGCCATTTTGCCGCCCGGAAGCTCACCATCTTAGGGCATGTTGTCAGCAAGGACGGCGTTCTACCTGATCCTGGAAAACTCCGTGCTGTCGCCCAGTTTCCGAAGCCATCGACACTTAAGGAACTCCGGAGCTTTATCGGCTTATGTTCATACTTTCGTCGATTTGTCCGTAATTTTGCATCTGTCATGGCCCCTTTAACACGGCTACTTTCTGACACCGAGGGCATTTCGGCGTGGTCTTCCAATTGCGATAAGGCATTCGCGAAACTACGTCAATTGCTGACATCTCCACCGATTCTCCGTCACTTTGATCCTGATGCCCCTACAGAAATACACACCGACGCAAGTGGAGTCGGACTTGGCGCTATTCTTGCTCAACGCAAGTCTGGATACGACGAGTACGTCGTTTCTTATGCCAGTCGCACTCTTACTAGGGCTGAACAGAATTATTCAGTCACAGAAAAAGAATGTCTAGCCATCGTCTGGGCAATCACAAAATTTCGACCCTACGTCTATGGCCGTCCATTTGACGTCGTGACTGATCACCACGCCCTCTGCTGGTTATCGTCACTAAAAGACCCATCTGGCCGTCTCGCTCGTTGGGCGTTACGCCTCCAAGACTATGATATCCGTGTCGTCTACAGGTCAGGCCGCAAACATTCAGATGCCGACGCTCTCTCCCGCTCTCCACTTCCCCATGAACACGGAAGTACTTCTGTATCCAGCCTCGATGCTGTGGCACTTTCGTACGAGGACATGCCCTATGAACAGCGCCAAGACGCTTGGATAGCCTCTATGATAGAATTACTGTCTCAGCCGTCCCAAGTTACGCCCAATCGTTCACTGCAGCGCACAGCTCGACACTTTACCATCCGCGATGGACTCCTGTACCGTCGCAACTACCTTTCTGACGGCCGCAAGTGGTTGCTTGTGATTCCTCGCCACCTACGTGCCGACATTTGCGACTCTTTTCACGCGGATCCTCAATGCGGCCACGCCGGTGTGATAAAAACGTATGCACGTCTCCGGCTGCGGTACTATTGGCGCGGAATGTACCGCTTTGTCCGACAGTACGTGCGTTCGTGCTCCAAATGTCAACGCCGAAAAAGCCCACCACACATAGCCAATGGACAACTGCAGCCGTTGCCTTGCCCCTCCCGCCCTTTCGACCGCATCGGAATTGACTTGTACGGTCCCCTTCCCTATACGCCTAACGGGAACCGCTGGGTGATTGTCGCCATTGATCACTTGACACGCTATGCTGAAACTGCTGCGCTGCCAGAGGCCACATCACGTGAAGTTGGCTTATTTATCCTTCACAATCTCATTCTACGCCATGGCGCGCCTCGTGAGCTACTCAGTGACCGCGGCCGTACGTTCCTCTCCGAAGCCGTACAAGCCCTTCTTCGCGAATGCAACGTTGTGCATCGGACAACCAGCGCATACCATCCGCAAACGAATGGAATGACCGAACGGTTTAACCGCTCACTGGGCGACATGCTATCCATGTACGTGTCCGCTGATCACACCAACTGGGACCGCATACTGCCCTTTGTAACTTACGCTTACAACAGCGCCACTCAGTCTACGACAGGATTCTCTCCGTTCTTCCTCCTTTACGGGCGCGAACCTTCCTCATTCATGGACACCATTCTCTTGTATCATCCAGACGCTTCGGAATCCACAACTCTATCTGAAGTCGCCACCTATGCAGAAGAATGCAGGCAACTCGCGCGTTCCTTAACCGCACAAGATCAAGCGTACCAGAAGAACCGTCACGACGAAAACCTGTCTTCGCAGTCATACTCGCCTGGCGCCTTGGTATGGCTTCGGGTTCCCTCATCTGTTCCTGGTCTTTCCACCAAGCTACTGCCGAAGTACGAAGGCCCCTACCGAGTCCTACGTCAGGCCTCACCGGTTAACTATATTGTTGAGCCGGTTCAACCATTAACAGACCGACGGCATCGAGGCCGCGAGACTGTTCACGTAGATCGATTGAAGCCGCACTACGACCCACCCGTCGTACCCGTTCCATAGGTCGCCAGGATGGCTCCTTTTCTGAGGGGGGGGAGTGATTTGTAGCATTGATATTTGGCACAGGCCGGAACGCCAGCTGAAGAAGAGAAGGAAGAGTGTTGTTGCTGCTCGCGCTCGCTCCGCTTGACAGCTGGTCGGTTCTACCGCTACGTTTTCCACAAAGTAAACGTCTCTTCTGCTCACCACTAAAGGCGTACTATCAGTATGAATAAATATTTGCACGCGTAGTCCGGAATGTTAGGAGGTTGTTCCGTGTCCCTGCGATGTGTTTCTATAAGACCGTATACCATCGGCCTCTCCTCCCTTAGCTGTTCTTCTATCTCTTCCCACTTCAGCGTGTTCCTCACACCCTGCATGTTTATATGCCCTATGTCTGAATTGGCTCGGTGCTCGTGGCTACGTCTATTTCTCCCCGGACTCTACCTATCTTAGATACTGGTGCCACTTTAGAATCATATCTGTCCATACCACCTGTCAAAGATTCTCCATGATTGTTTTCCTCGTTACTAGCTATCCTGCACCCCGAAGGGCCCGCTTGCCCCCCAAAAAAGCTACTGCGCGTCCTGCAAGTCACCAACCCACCTTATGACCTAGCCGCCCACCGAAGTGAATTCTGTCTCGTTGAAAACCACCCCACCAATGCACCTCTCTGTTTATTTCCTCCACCTCAAAGCTTTTCTCTCGTCTCATGCGCCATATCTCTTGATTTGCGTTGACCACCGCTCTTTGCAGGTTGCTATCACGCACCGGCACCTCCGGTACTGTACCTGAGGAGAAGTGGCGCGCATGTCATCGACGCCTTTCGCCAGTGTGGTTGCTAGTCCTGCTGTATCTTCATTTAAGACATCGTTTAAACCACCTGAAACTATCACGAGGTTTCGTCTATAAGCTGTAGTTGAGTTTTGCGCTCGCTTGCCTCATGACTGCTTCCAGCTTGCGTCCTGGGAACACCCCTACTGCAACCCTCTTGTCACCTCTTACCCTCTCTTTGATGGCTTCTGTGCATCGATTTAAATTCGAGTCCCCGGCGATTATCACATGCTGTGACTTTTCAACTGGAGCGTCGTGCACCTTGGGATTACTCGCACCTGTGACGCCGGCTGCTTTGTCCCCGCCCAGCCCCACCACCACTGCGCTGAAGCTGGGCCTTGCGACAATTGAACTGGCCGAACCTGTTTATTCCAAACTTGCTTGCTCTTTCTTCTCCGCTGTTCTGGTTGCCAGTCCCCTACTGTTCTTTCTGTGGGCCGCTCCTCTGTTCACCTTGGCTAGTGCATCCTCGGCGGACTTCAGCCTTTCTCCCATTGTCCTCGTTTATTCTTGCTTTGTCACCAACGCAATCTCGAGCTCGGTGATTCTCATCAGCAGTTCACTCTGGGCAACCATTATTTTCTCCATTTTTTCCTCGACCTCACATTGCCTACACTTCGCGTCAGCCTCTTGTCTATCCGCTTCTGGTCTTAGGTCCACTTTCAAACCCACCCCGCATCCTGAATACTTTACAGTCTTTTAATTATGTATTTCTGACACCAATTGTTCCTATGACTTGTCTCACTCGATAATTACAAAACTCGAGCCCTGCCCCACGAAAAAGAGAAAGTCTAAGCTCTACTACAAAAATTTGCGTGTTCCATGTACGTGCACCTCCCCCATTGGGTGACAAAAGAAAAAACAAAAAAAACAAAAAATCAAACACACATACGCACGCACAAACTAATAAATACCTGGTGACTGATCCCTGAAAACGCCATACAATAAAATAAGTGCTACAAAGATTTTAACTGCTCCCTTATAATTATAAAGACAAGCTCAAAACATGCAAAACCACTTATCTGCGCAGTCGATCGGGAGCACACGACAAACACGTCCATCCACCATGACAGTCCGAACCGAACAGGTTCGGACTGTCACAGTTTCTGTCCACAGCAGGGACAGAAAGAGGCATCTGGCGCAACTTTTTATTCTTTTTTATAACACACCTTTAAACTGTGTCAACATGGTCATATTCATGCAGCGCATTCTTCCTTCTACCCGAAAAAAAGTTTCTGCATTGTCATTCAGATAAAAAGTGAAAGAAAAGTAATATAGCCTATAAAGCGGACGGGAGGATGACCATTCGCCGTAACTCAGATGGTAGAGCATCGGACGTGTAGTTTGAAGGTCGCAAGTTGATTTTCTGTCCACAAAAAAGTTATTTGTCCGACCAGGTTTTTTTTCACATTTGCATTACACTTACTTCTCGTAACACCCCTTATCCTTTCCTAGGCATGATTATCTGTTATATCCTAATAATTTTGTATCTAACACAAAAACAAGCTCCTAAATGCACACTTCTTTCCTTCATTCGTAGCGAGGGTCTCATTCTGGCCAATTTGGTGTCTTCAAGTAGTATACGAGGCATTATTGGTCAGCTGCCAGCTCGTAATAAGCTCACGTGCGACGTAACGCCAAGCAGGCCGTTAAATATTGTTCCACACTCACCGTCATGACTTGTGGTGGTGCAGACTGATGCTCACGTTTAATGCACATGTATATAAAGTGGGCGGTAATAGCCACCGTTGTAGCCCAGTTGGTAAAGCGTCGGTCTAGTTAGTCGAAGGTTACAGGTTCGGTCCCTACCCACGGCACGTTATCTTTTCGTCCACTTTTCTTTCTTCTACATTACAATTAGTTATAGTAACATTCCCTATGCTTTCCTTGGAATAATTGCCAGTTACATCTCATAAACACTAAAGAGCAAAAGTCACGCGTACAGGAAAGGCTATATGTTCTCCATTCAGCAAGCAAGTGGAAGGAAAATGTCGGCTTTTCCCGATTTCTCTCTATAAGCTCCTATTTCAAGGGGATCGAAGTTCATGCATTGATTTATTAGATAAAAAAACGCTTCTGAAAGGCCAGCTGAGTTGTGTAACTATGTCTGCAAACGTTTTAGCAAAAATGGGTAGTCCTTCAGGCTACTGAACTCCGATGATGTTGAAGTGCGTACCGTCGCTGTCTGTTTTGCCGAACGTTTTTCATCAGTTAATATAGCCGAAGACTCTAGCACTTAGATCCGACAACAGCCCAAGGTAGTTAGAACATCTATCTAGTGGTCTTTCGCTGAATGGAAAGCTAATCCACTAACGCATTGGCGAATAAAACCGTCCTTATCGTGTGGCCCAGATGACATTCCTTCCACCATACGAAAACTTTATGGAAGTATATTTACCCCAGTACTTACTACAACATTTAATAACTGCCTGAACACTTTCACGCTCTCCAAATGTTGGAAAACTGCATGCGTTTCTCCAATATTTTAGTCGGACTCCAACACTTTCATTTCTAATTTCTCTTTTGAGTGCCACATCGTAGATCTTTGAGCCGGCTCCGCAGAACATAATGTATTTTTGCACGCAAAAATTGTTGATTTCTAATCACCACTGTTTTTTCGCTGGTCTCTAAACTATCACATATCTTGCTGGTTTCATCACGGAAATCTCCCGATCTATTTCTTAGAGAGGACAAGTTGACATTGTCTACTGTGACCTGAGAAAGGCTTGTAATGTAGTCAGCCGCTCGCTAATTCTGGTAAAACTCGCACACTTTGATGTTGACTCGTCTGCTGGGGACCTCCTGCATGGAGGTTCACAGGAGACGAGTCATCAGCCTAATTATCGGCAGACGAGTCATCAGCTACATCAGCTTAAACATAATGTTATGTTGTCGTAAATAGCCAGGCGTATATCTTCTACAAAGTACCTATTGGTGTTCTTTAAGGGCCAATACTAGGTACAGTTTTATTTATAATTTACGCTAACGATGTTTCGTTTGCGATTTGTTATTTATCTTTTTCTTTCTTGTGTGCTGATGACATCAAGAAATTCGAAGTAATTTATTCAGTTATTGACTGTCCCTTGCTTCAGTCATATTGGGCTTCTTTCTCTGAATGGAAACAACAATACCCTTTCTCTGATTACCCCAAAGGTCAAAAAAGTTAGTGTACTTCGCAAAACATCTATCGTGTTATTTGCATACTGCGTCAATACCGTAATTTTATGGAAGGGTTATGATATCGGTGATCTTGGTGTTATCTTTTATGGCATGCTAAATTTTTCAGCTCACGCTAAACGTGCTGCCATGCGAGGGCTTCGTTCTCTCGGCGGTGTTTGCAGAATCTCTCGAGAATTCAGTTCTCCTACAGTCTTCCAGAAATTGTACACAACAATATGTCCTCCTCAACCTGAGTGTTCATCTGTAATCTGCAATGGCATTGCTTAATCTAACAGTGATGCCAATGAGCAAGTCCAGAAAAAAAATATCATTTACGAGCATAGTTTCGCAAGAAATGATTCTGAGGAACAATTTAACATTCCTAGATTATTATCATTGCCACCACTTCACTGCCGGTGAAATCACACTAACATTTTACTTATGTACAAGCTAGTTCACGGTATGATATCCTGTCCTTTACTTCTCAGTTGTATTAATTTTCTAATTCCTCGTAACTTAACCAGAAAGAATAAACCATTTCATGTAGCTGCCAGCTTATTCCAATACTCTACTTTTCACGAAATACAAAGTCTCTACAGTGACGACCTTATTGAACTTGATGTTTTTACAGTTCACAGTCAATATTTTATCTGAGCTTTGCACTTTCTTAACATTTTTTTTGCACAATCTACAGATTCTTTCATATCTCGCCTTTCAAGAAGCCTTCCGCATAATTCTACGTATTTAAATTGATTTTTCAATCCAAGTTCACGATTCTCGTTTTCTACTTTTCTTCTTCCAATTTCGCATTGATTTATTTTTCTCTGCATTGTCGCTCTTTTTGTTTTTTTTCTAAAGCCTGTATCTGTTGTATTTTTTATTTTTTTATTTTTGTGTGCACCAGCACAACGACCTTAGGATTGTTCCGATGCACGTTAGCTCATTCATTGATTGCTTGATTGACTGGTTGATTGATTTATTATTTATTCTCATTGTTTCTGTTTCAAGACATCACGTAGTCATCATTGTAGCTGTCACTTTACTTTCTTATACAGTGCTACTAGAATTTGCATTTGTGATTTTCTGCAGTTGCTAAATGCATACAATGTAGAGTAAACGAACATAAGAACCTCTTTCGTAATGTACCACACTGAACTACGGCCAGAATGTAGCACCTAGAAGTATAACAATAAGGGAATGCCAATGGCACCAATCTGACAAAATGAGTAATAATGCGAATGATAGCCATACAAACATCTACAGCCACGTTTATTTCTACTCATATTGCGTTCGTAGCAGTATAATGACGGCAATTAATGTAATAAATGTTTTTGGTTGTTAAAAATTGGATTGGTTGCATAAAAAGGTTCATGAAAAGAACTCCTGTCATTTCAGTCATTTTAGCCAACGCCTCCTCTAAACAATGTCTGGGGACAGGCTCGCGCTCCCAGCGGAGTGGGCCTGCCTTCAGTTTTGAGCAAGCGCCGCGCGGTGGCGCTCGCGACCGAGACTATTATTAACCACCAAAACTGCAGAATGGGTTTCGGAAACACAGGAGGTTGGAAGACAATTTGTTCTCACTGACGCAGTGCATCGAAATAGAAGAAAAGGAACACAGGCCCCTGTGGCTAGCACTTTTGGATATCAAGGGAGCGTACGATAGCGTGGTTCAAGAGGAATTATGGGCAGTACTGGACATACTAGGCGTGGAACATGTAGTCACTAATCTTTTAAAGGATATCTATAAAGGTAACAAGGTAGTTATAAAGTGGGAAAAACAGGTATCCAAGCCTGCAGAGGTAAAACGGGGGCTTAGGCAGGGGTGTCCCCTGTCACCCTTATTATTCATGATGTACCTACAAGGATTAGAGGCAAAATTAGAGGGAAGTGGACTGGGCTTCAACCTCTCTTTAGTCAAACAAGGAAAACTTATTGATCAGGCACTACCAGCATTAATGTACGCAGGTGATATAGTGCTAATGGCCAACAACAAGGAAGATTTGCAGAGATTGATGGACTTCTGCGGTAATGAGGGAGATAGGTTAGATTTTAGATTCAGTAAGAAAAAATCGGCAGTCATGATTTTCAATGACAACGAAGGTAGTGAGCTTAGAATACAGGAGGTCACGCTAGAGATAACAGATAAATACAAATATCTGGGCGTATGGATAAGCAATGGGACCGAGTATCTGAGGGAACACGAAATAAACCTGACGACTAAAGGTAACAGGAATGCAGCAGTCATGAAAAATAGGGCACTGTGGAATTACAATAGGTATGATGTTCTGAGAGGAATATGGAAAGGGGTCATGGTTCCTGGGCTGACGTTCGGAAATGTGGTCTTGTGCATGAGATCAGAAGTTCAAGCAAGATTAGAAATTAAGCAACGTGGAATAGGTAGGCTTGCTTTAGGAGCTCACGGGAATACACAAAATCAGGGAGTACAAGGTGATATGGGATGGACATCATTTGAGGGCAGGGAAGCTAGCAGCAAGATAAAATTTGAGAAGCCGTTGAGATAAATGGGGGAAGAGCGTTGGGCTAGGAAGGTTTTCAGCTACTTGTACATGAAGAATGTCGATACAAAATGGAGGAATCAGGAAGTTGACTGGTAAATACTTAGAAAACAGCAGGTGGCCGAACCAAAAAGAACTATCGGTTAAGAAGAAAGAGAAGGAAACGGAGACTGACATGTGGAGAATGGGCATGATTAAGAAGTCCGCACTAGAGATCTATGGAACTTTTAAGCAGGAAATTGCCAAGGAAAGTATCTATGATAATACTCGGGGTAGTTCTCTACTGTTTGAGGCCAGGACGGGAGTACTGCGAACCAAGACATATCGGGCCAAATACGAAGGGGTAGACACAGTATGCAGTGCGTGTGGAGAGGAAGAAGAAACTGCCGAACACTTGATAATGTTCTGTAAAGGGCTTCACCCTATAGTTCAGGATGATGGCACGGAGTTTTTCAAAGCACTGGGGTTTAGGGACCGGGAGGGCAAAATAAACTTTAAGCGGGTAGACTTAACTAGAAGGAGGTTATCTGATTGGTGGTTAAAGTCAAGGCACGAGTGAAAATTAAACTCTTCACGGCAAAGTACGAATCCTCAAACTCACTCTTTAAGGGAAAAAATAAATATAGTTTTTGGTTCATTGGGTATTACGGCTTGGTGGCGCTAGCCACCGCCCGATCTAAAGGGTACAGTCATATCCATCCATCCATCCATTATCACGGCAGCGGGCGGTACCAGCTAAGCGTTTTTCATCTGCGGCCCATAGAGCGCGTCAGTCGAGAGTTGTTCAAGACCTGCAACTGTACACCGCTATTTCGGAGGCTATGCAAAGTGTTGCGTTGTTGCACCGTCCGTTACAGGTGACGCTAGCGACCGAGAACATTCTAAAATAAACGAGGGAAAGGGTGTGGCAGCCGTTTTTCTTCTCATGCAGCAGGCATCTTCTAGAGGAGGCGTTGTTTTAGCAAAGCTTAAGCAGGCATGTCAGCTCATGTAGAACGTCGTGTGTGCTAAAAAGCATGTTTTTCTAGGTAACCACACGAGTGTCAAATATGAGACGCCGTATTTCATCACCAACATATTAGTCAAACTACCACTACTACTTTTCTTTATATTTATTAAAGCACTACCAAAAGTTTATCGCAGTACTTTAAGCTTCAAGCTCACTAAATGGGGGAAGTAAGTGTATAGAGTATTTTCTGCGAGATGCAATTCTTATCGGTAAAAGACTGCTACACATTCCACGTAAGTGAGACAAACGTCATTTCCAGAATTATTCATGGCTATGATAACAACACGCCGTCCTCGTACCCATAACGTTCATTGTATACTCATAAAACCGTCAAGAGACCAGCATGGTGCAGTAGAGGTGGTTTACTATGCTGACAGAGAATTTTAGCCTCTATTATTCAAACATTTGGTGGCTTTTCGATTTTCCATTGTAAGCATGAGAGTTCCAACGCTCTTTCAACCTAATGCATATCTGAAGATTTGCATGGAAATGCGAATGTTTATATTGCTACATGCATGCATATTGATATTCTAGGGGGCGACGTGCGTGTGTGCCTGACGAAGAAGACGAAGGGTTGGTTGTCTCCGCTCGATCACTGGTGAATCGGTCACGCCATTACCGCTGGTTTTAAATACATCTAATCCCCAGCCTCGTCGATACGGTGTCTCTTCTTTTACGTAGCAATACATTTGCAATATTTCTCGCAACATTTTTTTTAGCTATAGGTGATGGCAGGCTTGGTTTCCTGGTCTCTACGAAGACTGGACTGAGCCACATTTGTTACTCAGTCACGTTCCACAGGGCCCAATAAAGTTGTTTTTTATTCCATTTCGTAAGATCATATTACAAAAATTCGTTGTTTTATTTCTAGCTTGTCTTTACACGCTAAAATGAAACAGCGAATGCCGGCGAAAAAAGTGTTGTCAAAAATGTATTTACCATTCAGCTTCCACATAGAAGCTGACTTCCCTTTGTGTATATTCGACACTTTTCTTGATGTTGCGGCAAATGCTAAAGGCCCATGTACTTAGATTCAAGTCCACGTTAATTAAAGAAGCCCAGATGCTTGAAACTTTCGTAGCCTTTTACTGGGGCGTCTCTCATAATCATATCGCGTTTCTGGAACAATAAATTCCAGAAAATATTACTATTATTATTGCAACACCCTTTCTGACACCATTCATTGTTCCCATTTCTACCATGTCAGTACATCTTGACCTGGCGAGATTTCATCTGATTCTCAATGTCGAAAAAGGGACGCATTTGTACACGAACATGCATGAAAGAACCGCAGCGACGTGTGCGTCCACAGCGTGTTGAGTCATCTCCCGTTCTACAAGGCTGCTACCGGCATTTCAATTATTTATATTATCAAAAACAGTTGTAACCTGTTGTTAAAACATTTCTTGTGGGAAAAAAAAAGAGCTTGGATTCTATAGGAGTGGGTTCATCGGAGCTAATGGACAGATCATTTAGAGTGGGTACGAATGTTGAGTATTGCATTTTCCTTTGGATTACGGACAATAATTGCGCCTAGTGATTCCTGCAGCAAGTTCTCCGCACAAGGCGGCTCATTTCATGGTCTCTTTTTTTTATTTTTATTCCGCATTTATGACTTTCATTTTTAATTTTTATGTCATGCAGCAACCTGTTTGTTTTTATTATATACACCTCTAACGTATTAGATATTTTCTAGAGGTAACCCGAGATTCGTGACGAGAAATTAGAATTTTTCTTCGTAAGTGAGATTACTAAAAATACGCTATATGTGAAATGTCTATTATAGCAGCCCCCCCCCCCCTTCTCTAATTACCGCCGTAAAATTACAAGACGTCCGGTGAGCGCAGCAACGATGAAGTTGTGCAAATCGTGGGCTGCCTTTCTGATAAAAGAATCAAGGATTTAACCGAAGAGAGGAATCAAGCGACTGCATGAATATCTACACTGCACTGAAGTTTAATTGTGAATACAAAAATTCTAGCCCTCACTTAAAAGGCCAGGTATCCTACTTCGCGTATAACCTCGTGATCTTCCTTTAGAATAGATTTGAAAAAAATCCCTGCGTGTGATTTGAAGTGTCATATTTAATTATTTCACCATCCTTGGTTAGCGTATTATCGCTTATTCCTTGAACGCGACCTTTATGGCCCGTGAAAATCTTGGCTTTTACCCTCGGTAGTTTTAGTTTCAAGTGCGTAGTAGGCTATGGCTACGGTCACACGTACGACAGACGGGTGGTGGTAGGATCGGCTGTTTCATGTGCAAAGAACGATTCTTTCGTGGTTCCACATAGTCATAATATACAAAAGATAATTTAATGGCATTTTTGAGGAGGTTCTAATTTAATGTTTTAATTAGTGCTGAACACATATTCCACAATTTTTTCTCTGTAGCTCTAAAGGCAAGGGGGAAAAATGGAAGAGAAGTTGTAGGGATGTTAACCAGCTCAGCATAACCGTTTTCCTCTCCTACACTTGGGAACGGGACAGCCCTATACCTCTGTATAAAAAACTGTGAAAATGTCAACAATATATGGGAGCCTAAGTCTCTTAGAAAACGGTACCTGATAAGGAGGCCTTGATTTTAGAATCGGCACAACTGAGGCTTGATAAGTAGAAAGTTACGACTCCACATATACATGTGTGAAGAAGGAAGGCACACACTTGGTTAATGAGTGAACGAGCCCGGCCGCTCAACGAAAAACCACGTGTTTTTATCGAGCGGCCGCGGTACGAGACATCGTTGGCGGAAGTAAACTACGGTGTACGCTGAATACCAGAAACTGACAGAATAATAAAACCAAGAGTGTCGAAAATAATGGCAGAACAATAAAAAAAGATAATAATGTCATGGGCTGAGTAGATACCTGAGAATGACGACTACGAAGTGCTGAGGGGTACGTGCACGGACTGCAGCAGCGTTGTACGCATTTGCTTGCCAATATATTCATCGCGTATACTTTATTCCCGATAACAATATGTTGTGTTATAAATCACAATTACTGCAAAAACAGATTGAATACTTGGAGAATATCGAATGATTCTAATGATTGATTGTTACTGATTACAAAACCAAACATTAGGTAGCTGATTTTGAACAACAGCGAATTGTGTTCGAAATCACAATTGTGATTTCGAACAAAGTGAACGCCTGCGTCAACCTAAGCGTTCATATTCAGGACCTGGTTAAAGTTTACCAAGCAAGACTGAAAGTTAGACTAGTTGGTGATACATTATGAGCAGAAACAGCGCACAAATTCACGGGACGAAGAGAAGAGACACAAACAAGCGCTGACTCTCAACTGAAGAATTTATTGAAATATACAAGTTATCTGAACACATAAGATAAAAAAGCACAGAACTTGCGCAGAGGGCCGGCGAATGATCGTGTCGAGGTCGTTAACAATTTCGTGCTACCGGTAGCTGCGCAGGCCCGACATATTCCATTCAAACAATCATGCTACTGATTAAAATTTCTTTTTTTTTCACGTAAAGATATTGATGTCTGACTGACACATGACTTCCCTTCTTTTTTGATGAAGAGAGCTTCCACTAGTTCTCTTGTGATCTGATCGCTATGTTTGAAGAGCACTGTCGTTTCATTGAACAAGGGCCTGCATCCACACGTGTGGCAGTGCGAAGGTAAATTCGCGTACGTGCTGGTCTTGAAGGTTCCGGAGTGTTCTTTTAATCGTACATAGAGACAACGCCCTGTTTGCCCAATATAAACCCTTCCGCATGTTAAGGGAATTCTGTACACCACCCCTAGTGCACAGAGTAGTGAGGCGTCTCTGTGTTTACCAACGCATTTATATTGGCTAGAGCTCTTTTTATCATGCTTTTTTTCACCATAGGGCACAATTTTCCTAGTTTTCTTTTTGCTAAGAATAGAACCTGTACATTGTATCGTGATGCCACATTTTTTTGTCTATGGGCTAATCTATGCTTGGCATGGTGGCACATTTCTTTGACCTCTTTTGTTTATTAACCCTTCTTTCACCCTTCTTGATCTGACGTATCAGACCTTCGCAAACAGAAGTGATAACGGACGTCGGGAAGCCGGCTACCTGAAGGCGACACACCTGTTCGTGGAAGCTTTGCTCCGCCTGGTGCCAACACGAATTCAGGATCACAGCCCGGAGGCTAGACGTAGCGATGCCCTTCTTCACTAATTTTGACTGACCGAACTTGTAATTAAGCAAAGGTTTCACAGATCTTGGGTTATACGCCCAACAAGGGTGGTGGTTGACAAAAGTGATCTTTATGTCTAGGAACTGTAAGGCATGCTGTGAAGGCACTTCGCTGGTGAATTTCAGCCCCATCCCTGTTTCTTGAAAGATCTGCAAAACCTTTTCAACACTCTTGCGCTCCTCCTTTTTGGGCACTGCTATTAAGTAATCATCCACGTAACGGGCGACACGAACAACCTTCCCTTCCAACTTCTTTTCTAGTCTGGAATCAACTTTCCCGAGAAAGATGTCGCTGAGAACTGGGGCCACCTTAACCCCAATACAGACCCCCGCTTTTTCAACCATCGTTTTCCCTTCCCAAAGAATGAAGGTTGATTGCAAATATAACATCAATAACTCAAGAAAGGTTTCCACTTTCAAACCGCATTCGTTTTGGAAATTTTGCTCGTCGTTGTCCTCCGTAATGCATTCTTTCACACATTTCATTAGCTCCCGCTGTTGAAGGGAATAATATAGATCCACTACGTCTACAATGATTGCCATGCATCCGTCAAACTTAGCACAACGCAATTCTTCAACGATTACTTGCGAGTTCTTTATAATGAATGGATCCTTCACATTTAGTTTTTCCAGTTGCTTCTGCAGAACGATGTGACGATGTGATAGTCTTTTCATCTACTTTCGATAGCCACCTGATTCGTCTCGCTGCAATTCTCGCAGTCTTCATAACAGCCGGGCTACATCTCAACTCCAAGCAATGTCAATTTGACCACCGTCAGATTACCGTTCTGGGCCATCTTGTAAACGCCGATGGGGTCCAACCACATCCCGAAAAGATCCGCGCCGACCGTAGCTTTCCGGTGCCCCGCTCTACATCCGACGTCAGGAGCTTCTTCGGCTTATGTTCGTACTTTCGTCGTTTTGTGAAAAACTTCGGCAACGTTGCCAAGCCACTCACGGATTTGCTGAAGGATACCACGTTCTCATGGGGCCCTGAGGAGATTCAAGCGTCTATCGCTCTCATCGACTACTTAACTACGCCAGTGGCCACGGTATTGGCGCAGTTCTCGCTCAGCGGCACCAAGGCAGACAGTGCGTGATAGCTTACGCCAGTCGCCTGCTTTCTCCCCCTGAGAGGAATTATTCCATCGCCGAGAGATAGTGTTTAGCTACAGTTTGGGCCGTCGCCAAAATCCAGCCATATTTATATGGGAGCGTGTTCTCCGTCGTTATGGACCACCACGCGCACTGCTGGCTGACTTCTCTGAAGGACCCGACTGGACGTCTGGGTCCCTGGGCTCTGAGGCTCCAGAAATTTTCTTTAGCGTCAGCTACAAGTCTGGCCGTTTGCACCAGGACGCAGACTGTTTTTATCGTCACCCGGGGGATCCTCTTGATCCCGTTGCGACTGACCTGGAGAGCAGCGTAATAATGTTTACTGACGCCGGCGATATGCGTATTGAACAACGACGAGATGAGTCAGTGCGCACTATCATCGACACCATCCAGTCTGACAGCCTTGACGCTAAATCACGTATGTTCGTGTTGCATGACGGCATCCTCTGCCGCCGCAACGTCAGCTCTGAAGGCCCTGAGCTACTGCTTGTCATTCCTCGTCCTCTACGGCCTGCCATACTTGAACAACTTCATGACACACCAACAGTGGGACACCTCGGTGTTTCCCGCACATATGACCGCGTGCGACGTCGGTTATTATGACCAGGACTGTACCGCAGCATGCGTCGATATGTCGCCACTTGCGACCTCTGCCAGTGCCGGAAAAGACCTTCTTTGCTGCTAGCTGGATATCTTCACCCAATCGAAGTCCCCTCTGAACCATTTCATCGCGTGGGACTCAACCTTCTTGGCCCTTCTCCGACGATGACACTAGGAAATAAATGGATCGCCGTCGCCACATATTATGTGACCCGTTACGCGATAACAAAAGCCATGCCAACTAGTTGCGCCACTGACGTCACGGATTTTCTTCTCCATCTGACATCTTACACCACGGTGCACTCCGACAGCTGCTTACGGACCACAACCACTCTTTCTTGTCCAAAGTTGTCGACGACCTCCTTCGATCGTGTGCTACAGCGCATAAGCTATCTACTGCCAACCACCCACAAACTAACGGCCTAACTGAACGTTTTAACCGCACGCTCAAAGAGATGCTTTCGATGTACGTCTCCGAAGATCGTCGTGACTGGGACACCACGTTGACCTCTTATGACTTTCGCATATAATTCCTCTGGACATGACACCACGAGATTCCCACATTTTTATCTTTTGTATGGTCGCAACCTTATATTGCCATTTCAAACCACCTTACCTCTCAAGCTATCTGCTTCCGAGTATGCTAGCGAAGCCATTGATCGGGCTCACATGGCTCGTCAAGCTGCCCATTCTCGTCTCACCAGGTCACAGGATATGCAAAAGGCCCGCTATGACCACCGGAGTTGTAATATAACGTTTGTCCCAGGTGACCGCGTGCTCCTCTGGTCACAGTGTCACCGTGTAGGTCTCTCCGAAAAACTTTTGTGCCGATTCGCTGGACCCTATACCTAGTCTTACGTCAAGTTAGCGACGTCAACTACGAGATAGCGCCATTGCCCTCCAATACGTCACCAAGTTCGTCACTTGTTGACATTGTCCATGTTTCGCGCAAGAAACCCTACTTCTGTCGCACTTCTCTGGACTCGCGCCGAGACGGCGTTCCAGCGCCCGGGGGTCCTGTTACAGAGATGAAGTAAAGAAAGAGGAAGGACACAACCAGCTGACAGGCCCGCGAGTGTGCCAATCAGCTATTGTGACTCTTGCCTGTGGTTTTTCCTCTGTAAATGCATTTTGTACCGATGTCACCGGCCCCGTAACAATATCTTAACGTTTGCCGACGTCAACGTTCTGGTTTGGGCTAACTTTAACCACAGCCAGCGTGTTGTAACTCAGGCAGAGTGTGACTGTGCACAGATTGGAAGGACACGAAAGTGCTCAGCAAGGTGGTGTGAAAAGATGCCGCCACTTCCCAACTGATTTCACCAACTACCCCAGCTATCAGCCAAATATATTCAATACAACTTGCCTCCAGACAATCTTAACGTTCAATTGAACTGTGTCTGAGCATTATTTGGACGGCATCGCAAAAGAGCCGAAGATCTTTGGAGCAGATGAGACCCAATTTAATCTATATGGAACATTACAGAACGCATACAAACCTTGTCCGCCCTTACGGGACTTGTTTCAACCATTGTCGAACCTTATAAAAACGTTACTCAACTATACAAAACCTCACCAAATTTTCCGCTTATGTGCAGTTGTCTGCAAGCTCCGAGCTTGCAGACACGAATGCTCTCGCGCCTCCCGTCGGACTACTTTGACTGACGCCAGCCCCGAAGTGTTGGGTGCTGTTACTGACATAATACATCGGTATTCTCAGATAGTATGTCGGCATGCACGGGTAACATCTTAGCTCCAGAACCAAAAGCTACGCGGCGCTAGTGTCAATAAAACTGTTTCAGGACACCGTGCGGAGAGAACGTGTTGACCTTGCTGCGACAGTACATCACCTGAACACTTAGCGGTCAATTAAGAGGCCTTTATTTATGAATAACATTAACACTCCGCAATTAGGAGAACCATGTAAAATTTACTAAAATTTCATTTTTTTTCTTTTTCTCGACTAATTTTAAATTATCTCAGTAACGACTGCTCGTTTCAATGTCTTGCCGACCTCGTCAACCTTTCCGAATGCATTTCACCACACCATTTGTTTCTGTTGTCTTCATTACTGCCTAATTACCGAATAGTTATTTGTACTATGATGTTAAATGTTGATTCGCAAGCTTTCATTAGTTATTTATTTATTATTTATTTGGTTTTAGTACATAGAAAACACGAAGACAGAGGAAATAGGCAGAGAACAGGCTGGCAACTGCCACCTATAGGGGCACAAAGCCTGTCTGCTCCTTTGGGAAGGGGAGGCATGGAGGAAATAAAGGAAGAAAGAAGGAGAGAGAAGATGAAAGTTGAAAGAGGGGGGAGAACACGCACACGGAAAAAAAATATCAAAACTAGGGATTCAGTCATTACTTATTAATCAATCTTGATTGATGCTCCAATTTTCGCATCATATTTTCTACTTATCATCATCACATCCTCACCATATACTTCCTGCTCCATTGTTCTTTTGGATATCCGTGTTCTTTAGTTTTCAAGCATGACGCGTTATACGGACATGTCATCCTATCTAATTTTTCAGGGAAAGTAGCGAACAGAGTGGTTACGCTCATTAAAAATTGAACAGTTTTATGCAAGGCTCTTGTGGTGCACTATATAGTTCTAGTCTACCCTGACGACGTTGCAATAGCTCGTGGACTTCACACAGGTGTGTGATCTTCGCTACCCCCTTCAGAAAGCATTGATACAACTTTTATAATAGGCTCTGCCTGGTAGTGGTGAAAGTCACACCATAATCCAGCGTCTACATCGCACGAAATCTCTGCGTCTGATGTCTCTTTACCATAAAATATTGCACTCTACTATGCTTTTCATCGGCAGATTTCTTTGAACACCAAGGAAGCTCTTGCTCAGTGATCTGATCGAGATAATGTATATGTTCTCTCTTTTTTCAGGTTTACTTTTGCTAGGAATCAAAAAGGGATGACACGAACCATGTCCCAAACTTACTGCGGGGTCTGTCAGAAGACACTTAACTGTACCATAAGCCACCGACATGACGAATTCGAACATGACAGCGTACAAAAGTCTTACGCATTAAATTCATGTGCTAAAACAGTACAAAGCTGTTTTAGTACATGAATTAACAACGAGCCTTATACAGATCCTTGGGTGATTTTATATTTGTTAGTGTAGACGTCTGTGAACACAATGCTCCAAAAAATATATGTTGCATGATAGCTCGGCGGTTAGGTTACTTGGTTTTCAAATGAGTATTGTTTCAATAAGACAGACGTGTTTGTGATAACGACGTGTTATGCTGACGGAAACCATGCTCTTGTCTATTTTGTAACGATCGCCGGTGGCGTTACGTAATGAATGTAGCGGATCAAACGACAATATAAGCTTAATATATTACTCAATTCCTTTCGCAATAACATACCTATTTCTGCAAGTGAGAATAACCCCAATCTGTTGTAGGTCCAGTTGTGATAATCAATTGACTTGAATCCAACTGTACGTTGACATTATAGCCATTGTCGATGTACATTGCCAGTGTAGTATTATTCAAGTGAGTACTAATATGCATGCAAATGCAGCAAAAATTGAAGATGGAATGTTTTGAATGCGGTGGTATACTAATTGGAATCATTCTAAGCAAAGGTAGGTGCAGTGCATATGTCGATTTAAATTTCTTAGTTGAATGCGCCTTATGAGGCAATAACATGGAAGTCGGTTAGCATAACTAATTGCGATTATTGGAAGTGAATATCTATATATATGCCAACGCAGCAGAATTAAAAGGTTGCATATATTGAATGCGGTGGTAGTGTTTGGAATTAGGCAAAGCAAAAGGGGTGACAGACATACCTTGATTTCAATCTCGTAATTACATCTGCCTTACCAGACGATAATACGAAAACAAATGAACATATTGCAAGATTATCACTCAAGTTTCTCTTTTTGCCATTGACTGTCTCTAGAGTTAATGAACGCTAGAAGCGTGAACGGCAGGGGCCAACTGATAAGACAGTTCATAAAGCAAAATGATCAGCATCAAAAGGATCATCTGGAATGAATACACGTGAAGGAGTTGCTCTCTCTAGAACATAAGACCCAGCACCAATAACATTTTATTACGGACAGGTGAATATATGCATGCCATCGTAATGAAGCATCTGCGCTAAATGCGTATTTATAGCGCAGCTGCCTTGCAGTTTTATGCAGCACACATGTAATTAAGTATTCATAATAACTGATCAGATGACCTACATGATTGCATATACTTCACAATACGCAAAACAATGCAAAAAATGAATCCTCATGTATATTTCCATTAGAGGTGGTGACCGATGATCCAACGCAAGGAATTTCAAAGCAGAAAGTTACATAGATAGATAGATAGATAGATAGATAGATAGATAGATAGATAGATAGATAGATAGATAGATAGATAGATAGATAGATAGATAGATAGATAGATAGATAGACAGACGCCAAAAGTACTTGATACACGCAAAAATAAATTTTAATCATTATCATCATCATCAGCCTAATTTCGCCCCCTGCAGGGAAAAGATTTCTCCCAAGATCCGCCAATCAACGTGGTCGTGTGCTTTTTGCTGCCACGTTATACCTGCGAACTTTTAAATCTCATCGTCCTCCCTAACTTCCTGTCTACCCTTCGTGTGTTTGCCTTCTCTGGGAATCCAGTCAGTTACCCCTAATGACCAGTGGTTATTGCCTACGTGCTATACGTGGCCGGACCATGTTCATTTCTTATTCTTCTTGATTTCAACTTTCATATCTTTAACCCTGGTCTGTTCCCTCATCCACTCTGCTCTCTTTTTGTCTCTTAAGGTTACATCTATCATTTTCCTTTCCATCACTCGCTGTGTCGTCCTCAATTTAAGCTGAACCCTCTTTGTAAGCCTCCAAGTTTCTGCTCCGCAGGTAAGTACCGGAAAAACGCAGCTGCTGTATACCTTCCTTGTAACAGGACAGAAAGGTGGTCTAGTTGGTAAATCATAATCGATCAGCGAACTGGGAGCGCGGGAGGAACTCACATACGAAGCAAAGAGGAGGCAAACAGCTCGTGCTGTGCATGCACTTTCTCATTGCTTCGTGTGTGTGTTCCTCCCGCGCTCCCAGTTCGCTGATGAATATACCTTCCTCTTGAAGGTTAGTGGGAGATTACCATTCATTATTTGAGAGTGTTTGCCGAATGTGATCCACCACATCCTTATTCTTATTTCACTCTCATGGTTAGGCTCTGTGGTTACTACCTGTCCGAACTAGACATATTCCTTTACATATTCCAGCGTATCTCATCCTATCAAAAAATGATATTTCGTACCGAGACTGTTGTACATTACTTTAGTTTTGTGCATAATAATTTTCAGATCTACTCTCCTGCTTTCCCTTTCTAGTTCAATAATCATGCGCTGTATTTCGTCCCCTGTATTACTAATCAAGGAAATGTCATCAGCCAATCACAGGTTACTATAAGATACTGTCCATTAACTCTGATCCATAACTCTTCCCAATCTGTGGCCCTGAAAACTTCCCGTAACACGTGCTGAATAGCATTGGAGAGATCCTGTCTCCCTGCCTTACACTTTTTTTTTTGTCGCTTTCTATATGGAGAACTATGATGGCTGTGGATCCACTGTAGATTTCTTCTAGTATGATTATGTAGGGTTCGTTTATGGCCTGATATCGTAGTGCCTGCATTACAGCTGATGCCTCGACTGACTCAAAAGCCTTCTCGTAATCTATGAAAGTTAAGTATACAGGTTGGCTGTACTTCGCGTATTTCTGTATTACATGATTGATAGTAGATGAATATGATCTATTGTGAAGTAGCTTGTACGAAATCCTGCTAGGTTTTTGGTTTAGTGAACTGTAATGCCACCCTAATTCCATTAGCTATTAATTTTGAAAATAGTTTGTAGAAAATGGACAGTAAGCTGATCAGCCTGTAATGCTTCAAGTGCTTGACGTCTGCTTTCTTTTGGGTTAAGATGATGTTGGCGTTCTTCCAAGACTTTGGTACTCTTCCCGTCAAGAGACAGTTCGTATATAAGGTGGCCAGTTTTTCTAACACAATTTCTCCACCATCTTTCAGCAGGTCCGTTGGTACCATGTCCTCGCCGGTGGCTTTGCCTCCTTGCATTCCTTCTAGGGCTTTCCTTGCTTCCCAGTCGTCACTGGCAGGATGCCAAACTCCACTGGGCTTTTATTGCTTCCTTAAGATATTATCCTGGTTGTTTCGGGTTCCACCACCTCAGTATTCTACTCCTCACTTCCACTACCTCAGTATCCTGTACATATTTGTTATGATATTCACTTCCTTGTCCCTTAATGCAAACATCTGCTTTTGGCCTATGCACAAGTTTGCCTTCGCTGCTTTTCTTGTTGTTGCCCCGCCACGGTGGTCTAGTGGCTAATGTACTCGGCTGCTGACCCGCAGGTCGTGGGATCAAATCCCGGCTGTGGCGGCTGCATTTCCGATGGAGGCGGAAATGTTGTAGGCCCGTGTACTCAGATTTGTGTGCACGTTAAAGAACCCCAGGTGGTCGAAATTTCCGGAACCCTCCACTACGGCGTCTCTCATAATCATATGGTGGTTTTGGGACGTTAAACCCCACAAAATCAATCAAAAAGCTTTTTCTTGTTTTGCTTTAGACGTATATTAAACTTGAACTGTATTAGAATAAATCATTTAAGTATATTCATGGCCGAATCACTGTACCTTAAATGTGGACTATTAAAAAGCAGTAGAAAGCTTGTAACCAAGAGCGAAGAGTTAGTAATAGGAGCTGTTACTGACTTTCATGGGCGCTTATGAACTTCTGGCATATTTTTACTACGTAAGCTTGCGGACACTTAAAGGTTGCAACTGTTCTTTTTCGCACTGTTACTAACTTTCTGCCATGCACCTGTTTAACGAATTTGTCAAGCAAATCTTAGAGGCCGTTATTACGAGGGTCTAACAAGCTATCACGAGCACGGGGTCCCATTCAGGTTCGTTGAGGCGGAAAAAAATGCTTCGCATTTAATACGGGGAGGTAGGCAACATTACAGTCGGCTATGCCAGTATCATGGTAGTAATGTACAATATGCTCACATGATTCATAAGCAAAAGATGCACACATAAATTTCACACAGAATTTGAATGTACACCCACATTATCATTGCAACCTAAAAAAATATACGTCACGACTATGCGTACCCCTATAAATATCAACACAGGCTAATTGTATGTTCGCACCCCACCTATATATCCATTAGTTAAATATTGCGGCGGCATTATGAACTGTTGAGGTATAAAAGAAAAACAAAAGGGCTAAGTGTAGCATGCACGCAATGTGTAAATTTATTTAAGTATTCGTTTATTCATACTGCACCATAAGCGAGGCCACTCCAGGAAAGAGTTTAACAAACATGCAAAAATCTGCGAGCTAGTTTGCGCTAATTGCTTCATTAGTAGTGAACGAATATTTTCAGATAGTCAACCGCAGACTACAATATTTGATATCATCATAACGTTATCGGCTTCTGTCAATAGAATGTTTTCACATAGAGAACCGTAGACTACAATATTTCATATCGTCATTACGTTCTCGGCTTCTGCCAATAGTCTGTGTGTTAGTAATCGACGTGCTCCAGCCCACCCACACACCCACTTCCTTTTTCCCAAACTACAACCAGCCGGCATTTAGCATGTGCTCATGTCCTGCCAATTTTTTTTCCTTTTCATCTCTTTTGATGAACGCAATGACACTATAGAATCAACTACCACACCAAATGACCGAAGTGGGACCTTTATATTATTATTAATAAAAATAACGACTCGTACAATCGAAATTATTTAATTGGGGCGAACTTGTGCCCGTAAACTCAAAACTAAATGGTCGGCCAAAAAATTACAAGATCCCAAGTACAGTGGGAATCGATGATATGCGGAGCACGAATGAGAAATGTTGATATGTCACTTTAATATCAGCACAACGTTACGATGTGGAGGTAAATGATGCCGTACATGACTTCCGTATCATGATTATCATGTTTGGATGTGTCATTTACCTTCGTCATCTATTCACGTCACGTGATAACAAATAGAGTATTTGTGAAGCTAGCGAAACAGCCGCGAGCACGCTAGGAGCATGGTATGTTGTCATGCTCATACATGACACACGTACTAGGATTATCATGTTTGCGCCAGTCATATATTTTGTCATCCATTGACGTCACGTAACACCACATTTTGTATATGTGGAGCTAGCAAAACGGCCGTGAGAGCATCATGAAGGGCCCAATATACTTCAATGTAGCGTTGACGCGCGCACGCTGGGCACAGCGATGCTACGTTAGCAAAACGCGAGCACTCTATAGTATGACGCCAGGCACGACCAGGGTCCGTCGGCGTGGCCCGATGGCAAGCGGCGCGAAATGCAACATGCTGAATTTCGCGCCGATGCGTTACCCAGACAATACTGCTTCTCCCTCTTTTCGTGAAGAATGGATGCCGAACGCGCTGAAACACGCATGCGTCAAAGCAACGCAGCGCAGCGCGCGCCTGCGAGTATATGGCAGGACCGGTGTCTGGCGTGGCAACGCCGGCGTGACGCCACAAAATGAACGCCGGCGAGCACGCGCACCGCGTCGCGTGGAAATGTATTGGCGCTTTGACTGTGGCATGTCATGTTCTCGTGATTATAATGTTTGCACCAGTCACATATCTTCGTCATTCATTGGCATCACGTAATACCAATTTTGGCATATGTGAAGCTAGCGAAACGGCCGCGAGCGCGTCATCAGTGTGGCATGTAGTCATGTGGCTACATGACACGCATGTCGTGATTATTGTGATTGCACCAGTCACATATCTTCGTCATCCGCTCACTTACTGTAATACCTAATTTAATATGTGTGATGCTAGCGAAACGGCCGCGAGCGCATCATGAGCGTGGCATGTAGTGATGTTGTTACATGACACGCATGTCATGATTTTCATGTTAGGGTCTGTCGCTTGTGTTCGCTATGCAATCATGCCATACCATACCAATTTTCCAACATGCCATCTGAAGAAAAAACCCACCGCAAGAGCTACAGGACCATGAAATCTAAATCATGACATTCATGACATACATGTCGCGATTTTCATTTTATGACAAGTCAAATATGTCCTTCATGCAGTCATGTTATGGCATACCAAGTTTGGTATCGATACCATCATCGAAACGGCCAGGAGAGCTAAATGTTGTAGATAGATAGATAGATAGATAGATAGATAGATAGATAGATAGATAGATAGATAGATAGATAGATAGATAGATAGATAGATAGATAGATAGATAGATAGATAGATATGCTCAAAGTAGCCGAAGTTTGCCAAGAAATGCTTCGCATTGAAAATGTCCCTTGCTCGCTGTCTCGAACTTCGTCGGTCTCGTCTTCTTCACCCACCGACTCTCGTGCCGGTCCCGTGGCATAGCATCGTGGCACGCTCGGGACGGCGTTCTAAAGCGCGGTTCTGTTGCGACTTGTGTGGCGGCTTTTACGAACGCGAATTGTTGCACGCGTCTTCTGCAACTGTCGAACTGCGGCAATATAAAGCCAGCCAGTGAACACTTCGGGTTTTGGCGTCGTTAATCGCCTTACACATATGGGTTCTGCCACCACTTTCCTGTTTTACCATAAGGTTATACGATAAAGATTCGAATTAATGGATTACCACTAACTAAACCAAACCAACACTCTCGTTGATTTTATCTAATCCGAAATCAATGCCTATGAACTGCACTGTGAGTGCATCGTCAGCCAGAAAGTCTTGTCTGAAAAAGCTGTGGACGAGTTTGCCACCGACATTACTGCCCTAAGATGAAGTTTGTTAGTGGTTTCACTAAACTGCTTCACAAAACCTCAGTTGTTGTGCTGGAGGCGGAAATGTTGTAGGCCCGTGTGCTCAGATTTGGGTACACGTTAAAGAACCCCTGGTGGTCTAAATTTCCGGAGCCCTCCACTACGGCGTCTCTCATATTCAAATAGTGGTTTTGGGATGTTAAACCCCACGTACCATCAGTTGTTGTGCTAAAATATTCTTGCAGATTTATTTTCTCATTGCATAAGGTACGCGGTGTTCAAAGTACAAACCCGAGAAATTCAGCCCATTTTACGCCGTGAAACTAGTCACACAGTGAAGTCGTAATGATGATGCTACTAACTATTGGTGCAAAAAAAGAAAAAAAAACGTCGTCATAGTTCGCAGCAGAAACATCATCATTGCTTAATTTATTTCTTTATTGACGCGTCCTCTCTGGTCACCAGTACTGTGTGACTGCTATACTACGACGACGTCAAAGGCAGACTATTACAACTTAGATGTAAAAAAAAAAATTGTAACAGACAGCACTACTACGTTGCTGTCCAGTCTCTCCTTTGTAGTTTGCTTAGACCACCTTAGCTGAGGCGTAGCTCGTGTCTTTCACTGAAAATCGCAGTGCGCTACAGAAAGAAATAAGGGCATGGACAGTCGTCCCTCATATAAGACGACAACGTGGCAAGGCAATCACACTTTCTCTGCAGGCCTGTGTAATTGCCCAATCCCTCGCCCTTTTTTTTATTTACATCTCAGCGTTCCTCTTGAATTGTGAGCCACTCGCTCCGCTCCGACCCAGCACGCGCTGTTGCCTCTGTCCGGAGAGTCTGGGGCTCTCGGGAGCACGCGCGATGACATATGAAACCGGAAAATAAAAGCGCAGCAAGCCCCCCTCCCACCCACTCGTACAGGCGGAAGTAGACAGAGCTGGGAGAGGCGCACTCCTCCTTTTCCTCCGCAAGGCGTGATCGATCTGAGCAGAGCACCGAGAGCGAGGCCTGCGCGGCCCGCGCAGATTACAGTGGTCATTGCACTGGCTTTTCTTGCTTGCCTCGCGTTTCTCGTCTTCTTACCCTCCTCCTCACCGCAGCGTCAAAGCACTTGCCCCGCAAGAACAATGGAAAAACCGGGAAGGCCGAGGAGTGGTTGGCTAGCTCGATGGAAAGGGGACGCGGCGAAGAAAGTACCGAACGTTGCAGTGAGGGGAAGGTGGTGTGGAAGCGGTGCGGAAGGCAAGATAATAGTCGCCGGAGCATGCGGTTCAGAGAACAGGGTAGGGTGTCTTCTATCTTGCCAGTAGTTGCGGGGTCGCTTGGTTAGCCACCTCCCTGCGTTGTCTGGGATGTATGATTTTTTTGTTTCGTTCTGTTTCGTTTTGGTTTTTCGCGTTCGACGGCACAAGGGACGCTGAGACTGAATGGGCGTCAGCGGCGAAGACGGTGAAAAAGCGGGCGGGGTGGGACAGCAGCCTTTTTTCCTTCCCCATTGCAGAGCTCCAGCCTAACGTTCTGAACACATGCGGTGTCTAAAAAAAATAACAAAGAAAAGAAGGGGAAGGGAAGCAGCAAGAGAGCTCGGCGGCCAGTCCGGCGGCGTGTCACTGCGGTTTCCGTGAAGAAGGATCATCAGCCCGCCGGGTGTGGAGGGAAGGAGAGCACGGAGGGGAGGGGGTAGAAAGTCATCATTCCGCCGTGCCTCTGCTGGAGCGGATTGAAGGGGCCTCCCTCGCCGCCGACTGCTGCTGCCATGACCGCCTCTGCGAGGAGCAGCAGCACTGCGCTGTGGACGCACGCAGAACTCCAGCAGCGGCCTCCTCCTTATCGTCTAGTCGCGTCTGGTCGATAATAATAGTAATAAATAGAGAGCGAGGAGAAACCGGGCTTCCTTCTCTTTCTCTGCCGAGAGCGAGGGTAAAAAAGAGAGTGCGGCGCAGTGCCGCCTGCAGTGAAGGAGACAGAGAGCGCGCGCGGGAGAAGTGGCGTCGCCATGGCAACCATTGCCTTGAACGTCGTTAACGTGCGCGCAGGCGCACTGCATCCGCTCGTAATGATAATTAAACGGGGCTGTTGCGTGCGGCAGCAACCGTCGGAGCTGCGCCGCCGCTAGCTGCGACAGGGCGAAAGGAAGAGCCTCGGCGGACAGCGTCGCCTGCAGCGAGCGCGGCGGCGTACGAAGAGTGAAGCGGCGCGGCGGCAGCAGCAGCAAACGCCGGGCGCTGTCGTCGGAGGCGGCGTCGTTTGAGTGCGGCGCTCGCGCGGTCTCTCTTGCTGTTCGCGTGTGTGTGTGTTTGTGCGCGCGTGAGTGCGCCAATGGCCGCCGACGCTCCTGCATCTTGCCTGTGACTATCGCCGACGTCGTAGTGTGGTGGTGGCGTCGGAGGCGAGGCCAAGCGACTGCGGCGCCGCCCTGGTGCTCACTGTGGGCGACGTCGCCGAGCCGCCGCGGCGATCCAATATGGAGCTGGTGCGGCGGTCCAAGAATTTCAGCGTCGCCGAAAGCGATGCGCTCATCACGCTGTGGAGTGACCCAGAGACGCAGAAGAAGTTTGACTCGGCCTACCGGCACTCGGTCATCTGGGAGATGATTGCCAACAAGCTTCGCATGCACGGATACGAGCGCTCGTCCATCGACTGCAAGACGAAGATTAACAACCTCAAGGCGACGTACTTCAAGTTTCGTAGGATCTACAGCGCTGGTGAGTAGAGCGCTTCCGCTCAACCGTCCACGCCCACTCGGGGTTCTCTCCGGGCGCAGAACCCCGAGCCGCACAGACGCGCGCGCGCGTTGATGTTTCCCGCCCTGGCTCTTAATTTTTATCCATTGGGAGCTCAGTGAGAGAAGCGCGGTTTCCGGGTTAACCCTTCGGGTACGCGCCGAGCGCGCCTCGGGATTCAAGGAATAAAAAAAAAATAGGGAGAGAAGAAAGCGGATCGGTGAACGTGCGAAAAAAAAGAAAGGACAAGCAAAGCCAGGGTGTGAGGTGGGGAAAACGTCGTGTGGTGCGCGAGTGAGAGGGCACACACCACAACACGGAACGGCCTCGGTCGCTCGGTGTGTCTCCGTGCCGATCGATAGCACGCTGGCTGAAGTCAGCCAGGCGGCAATGTTTTGATTTGCAAAGGCGCCAGCCCGCGCTTTGCAGGGGGCGTCGGAGTGAACGCGGCGCCACCGGCGTCGTTCTCTGCCGTGCGCAGCCGGAAATCTTCCGGCTTCTACTCCGCCTTCCTTCCTCCCCGTTCGGGCTCGGGGTTCGCGCGCTGTGTTTGGGCGCTCCGGCCGTGTTTTCGATGCAGCGTTGGTGATTTCAGGCATCTGTCGTCCCCGTTAGCCGGCTTGTTATGTGCTATACGCGAGGTCATATTTTGATACTACATGTTACCGTGCGGGAATTCAATCTGAGCTTCTCTGAAATACGGAATTTAGTCGTGAAGCCGCCTGCCGATTTTTCGACAGTTCCCAACCGCACTATTATAACAGAACCGTGTGACACAATTGCAGTTTTCACCGCTTGTCGTTGGCCTGTCAAACGTTCTGGCACGATGCTAATTGAGCTGTCGCCATGCCTGATCGCGTGCTGTTGCTTCAGCCGAGTGTGACGCAAGCTTCTTTCGAACCACAGTTGTCGTCATTTTGCCCGTCATTCAGTCATATTCTTTCGCAAATAGATTTTGCACTGTGCGATATAACTGTATGCGCACACCTTTATTTACACTCACATTGCATGTGTTTCCGATACCAATTGTCATCCAGTGGTTATATTGCTCCATAGAAATTCATACGATTATACCTGGAGAGAAATCTGGCGCGGCGATCGTGTACCCTCATGAGATTTATGGGAAGTACTGGATTCGGATTGGATCGCGTTTTCCAGTGAACTGTCTACGGATCTTTTTCTACAGTTTCAGTATCGTTCTTCACGTAGAGTGGGTAGTGGGTTGGGTGCAAAGGACTGAAGCTGCGCCTTTGTTGTTCAAGGAAGCTGAAAACTGCTATGCCTCTCAATTTACTGCAACGCTGGAGCTGTATAAGTCGCGTTTGACAGTTTAAGCGACGCGTCGTCCACTCACCGCTGCGCATAGATGTAGCGTCCCAAACCAGTGCGGGATATTACATCGAGTTCACATTTGCTGTTTGTGCGTCTTGCCAAAACTCGTTGAAATCAACTGCAAAACGACGGCGGTGACGCGAAGTAGACGCACTTTCACGCTCTTCTGACTCGACTGCACAACAAAACGAGAGGTGCGTTGGGGGCAGACAACTTGAACACACGCATCTGGCATCGCAGCAGACGAAACTTTCAAGTGTTTCTCACTTAATGCTGTGCTGTTATTTCCATAAAGAGATATTGCGTACTTTCGAGGGCAAAACAAGAATATTTCTTTTAAAATGTTGTAAAGAATAATTCTTTACATCTTGATGTCAAATCTGGAACGCGATGGCAGAGCAATACATACGCTGGTGGTTAAATTTGTCCAGGTTTCTTCTACCCCATAGTCACAACAACATTTTGCACTAAAGTTTGCGTACAACAAAATTAAACAAGTTCCAACTCTCAGCAAACAAGCGTCGCGAATCTCAAGAACGTGATCCATCCGAAGCCTGTACTTCCCATCATTCCCATGGTGGTACAAGCGCCGCTGAAGGAGCCCGCGTAGACACTAGCGCCAGATTCCCCTCTAGGTATTATTGTGTGAAACTCTATGTATTGCTAAAACTGGGAACGCTTCGTTGTACCGCGTCGTCTGCAAACTACAGTGCGTCGCCTCACACTTCAATTAAGCGATGTTGTGGTTGTATCATGCATGCGGTCGTTCCGATAAAGTACGAAGAACATTATTCTGTTTACGCTTATGCTTCACTGATCTTATTGTGCGGCTGCAAAAGTTTTTCTAGGCACAATGTCCCAACCGTTGTAATTGATCTTGAATTTAGTACCATATATTGCGAACATTCTGTAATACTTGAATCGAGCCTTCGTGTTTTAACGGCGAAGCGCTTTGAGCCGCCGTGAAAGCATTCGTGTGTACGAAATGGCGTGTGCACGCAAGTATGTGCCACTGAAATTGGGCAAGTGCGACTGCTCACCGCTGGTCCACTAAAAATGAAGAAGGCAAGAGGTGGGCGGCAAACACAAATTAACATTTCTAGACGAACGCAACGAGCAATTTGAGAAGTTTTTAATTAACTCTCGGGATTAAGCCTGCTATGAATACCATGGCCGCACGTTTCAGCTTCGCCGAAGCATCTGTATGGCGTTCAGACGGAATGACACTTCTATAGAGCGCGGCCTCTTCAGCTGCCATTTTCTGCAGAAATATGCAAAGAACGACGCCCTAGTGATGTACCTCAGGTACCGTACTCTATGCTAAGTCCTTGGGCTATAAATCAAGAATGAACTGAAGCTTGTAGCTGACGTGAGGTATACCAGCTGCAGACAACAAAAGCGTCCGTTGCTAAGCGTGATTCCGTCTGTGCTTCTGCCGTCCCCACAGCAGAATACTTAGAAACGGGAAAAGCAAGGCTGCTGCCAGAACGACACGATGTGTTGGAAGTCCTACGTGAACGACTGGGCCCGTAGACCCATGGGACGTGCGAAGGCTCGGTTTCGGCGCGAGCTTCAGTCCCTGTACTTTGGAACTTTGTGTCGCGCTTGTGACTGTTTGTTGTTGAACATGAACTTCTCTGCGCTGAGAAGGTATATACCTTGAAACAACCCAGCATCACTGATAGCTAAAGATTGACAACAACCTAGCATCGCCTAGTTTAACCCTAGAATTAAACGATATTACGCTTCAAAACCGTTCAGCTTTGCTGTTTCGACTCTGTAGCTTGACTTAATGCAAGCCCTAACATTTGTGTATTGTATTTTTTTCCTGCATCTGAATATTACCGCGAACTTTCACCTATATTAGAAGAAATCATTTTTTAATTAGTTTTTTTGTCGTGCGCAAATGGGTATGAAGTAGTGTTGTAGCTCGTAAGCACAGCTGCTTCTTTTTCCAAGTGGGCTGTCCTCGTCTAAATGTTGGAAGCCATCGCGTGAATAAACGCACCTGTCATCGGTCCTCATATTGGTGTCCTTGCTTTAACTCTTTTTTCCTCGATGGTGTCACTGGTGGTGTCAAGCTCCTGACATAAGATATATAGATACGTGTTTTTAGATTAAAAAAAATTATTTGTGGGTGACCATGCCAGTTTGGTTGTCTTTTCTCACGTCAGTGTTTTTCGTAGCTGTTCAGAAGTCGAGAAATGCGCACATTTCTTATGTACCAAGGAACGTATGTATGTTTATAGCCAGAACACGACGCTTTTTCCTCTCTGTCTTTTTCTCGTATATGTTTACGTCATAGCGTTAGTATGACTCGAGTATCCTGTTTGTGGCTTGTCTACGTACAGCATAGATGCTTCACCGTTACCTATAGAAAGCATCTGACAATATTGGGATTTTCCGAGTGCTGTATTTTCGAAACGGAGATGCCTCTCACAATACTCTGTTGCCAGAACAGTGGTTCCGCAGACGGTGGCAGAAATTAAACACGTCAATGGGAGAAGCGAGATCGCTTCCTTTTGTGATAGGAGATAAAAATGTGACTGTTTATTCCAGGCACGGTGCGTGCTATTTGTTAATTTGGTGAATAATACACGGCGGATACTCGAATGCTTTGGGAGCTTATTGAAAGAGCAGCAACAATACATTGCATAGTTCATTCTGCTCCGTGCATAAGCGCCAGGAGATAGTGCGTGGGCTTGCGGTTGGGCTGCACTGGACAAGGTCAGAATTGGTGGTAGGTACTCGAATCTGGTCATGTCGGTATAATTTTACCGCGGAGGCAATAGTGCAAAACGGTACTTAAATCCAATCGACTTTTTCAATCGTATTTCTTCTCACTGTTCGCGGCATTTCTTTAAGCAGTCATTTTTCCATGATTAACAAAGATTCTCTCTCTCTCGCGCGCGCGCGCGTGTGTGTGTGTGTGTGTGTGTGTGTGTGTGTGTGTGTGTGTGTGTGTGAGAGAGAGAGAGAGAGAGAGAGAAAGAGAGTGGGATCTTTATGGGGCATGTCATAAGTTAAGGTTCCAGATCAATTGTCTGGTGTTCACCAATAAGCCGGTCTTTATTCGTGTGTGTGACCACTTTTATCCTTTAGTTGCCATCGAAATACGCTGCCCTGATTGACGGAAAGTGTGCACTCATAATCTAATATAGATGATGTCTTGCCATCAGGGGCGTAGGCAGAAATGCTTTTTTAGGGGGAGAGGGGTGGTTTCCTGGAAGTGGTGCTGTTTCACTGTGATGCCATGGCGAAAAATAAATTTCAGTGGGGGCGGGGAGCGCTGGCCCGGGCTGCCGCCCCCTTGTGGCACCACTGCGTGCGAATACTGGCCTATATGATTGATTTGTGGGGTTTAACGTCCCAAAACCACCATATGATTATGAGAGACGCCGTAGTGGAGGGCTCCGGAAATTTTGACCACCTGGGGTTCTTTAACCTGCACCCAAATCTGAGTACACGGGCCTACAACATTTCCGCCTCCATCGGAAATGCAGCCGCCGCAGCCGGGAATCGAACCCGCGACCTTCGGGTCAGCAGCCGAGTACCTTAGCCACTAGACCACCGCGGCGGGGTGAATATATACTGGCCTATAGGGGCAGCCTATAGAAGAGGGCCACATTTAAGGTTGTCGGATTGTTGTAGACTAGACTATAGGCAAATAGCACCGAAGTAATTTCTAAAAGTGAAATAAATTTCTAATGTTCAAGGAATTCCAACACAAGGAACATGAATGCTTAACGAAGAGCACTGCAAATATAAACACAGGGAGAAATACTGAGGCTTAAAGGTGGCGAGGTTTATGTCGTATGGGAACATCACCGACACTGCAAGTGGAAGTTCACGGGCTAAATCCGGCGGGGAAGGTAGCATTTCGAATGAGGCGTAATGATAATGGTCCGCGTGCTTGTAGGCTACGATGCATGAGGCCAGTGTGCGTTGTAAAACCACATAGGGTCGAAATCTTTGGACCACGACGGCGTGCCCTATCCGGGTGGTGGCAGGTAAAACTCCAGATAATAATAATAATAATAATAATAATAATAATAATAATAATAATAATAATAATAATTAGTAGTAGTAGTAGTAGTAGTAGTAATATTAGTAGAAGTGAACGTACTTTATGCAATTCGTGAACATCGAGAACTTATTCTCATACTAAATAGGATGCCACTGAATACTAACCGTGTGGGATCCCAAAGACACTTGTCTAGAAATCCGAGAGATTTTTCTATGAAAGAGTGTTCGTCGCCAAACTTACTACCAATCCAAAAATTAAACATGAACACCCACGCACACACAATAGAGCTTACCCCCCCCCCCCCCTATAAAAAGTACAAGACTCATTTTTAGCTAGATACGTTATATATAACTGTGGCTTGATTGAAAGCCTACGTCCGTCAGCCGGCGTATATTTTCAAGCGTTCCAAACGTGCGTGGGAAGTTCGCGAATTTTGTTTCGAAAGGACGCGATGGCACTTTTTTTTCCTGTTTTGTTTATGCCACAGCGACGGGTCAGGGCTGCGTGCTGTCTTTCGCTTTTTCTCTCTACTCAGATGCCCCCCCCCCCCCCGTCCCTTTTTTTTTGTTTTTCCTGGCTCAGCCAAGGTTTCTCAGCTAATGTTTTCTGCAGCGAGAACCATGCGCGTCGCGACCTTCCTCCAGATGACGCTAACGCGAAATGGTCTTCCTCGAGGTTATAAAGTATAATCTTGAGCGCCGCCGCCTGCGAACCACTTCCTGCATGGCGCACTCTGCGGTATAGTTGACAGGGTGTGGCTTTATTGAGCCTTGGTGGCAATAATAATAATAATAATAATAATAATAATAATAATAATAATAATAATAATAATAATAATAATAATAAATGCTTATGCGTGTGAGGGAAACACCGTGAAAATTGCTCTTTATATTTCATGTATACAGCTTGGCAAGCGAATTGCCTCGGGTGTGTCGTCAACACCGTGCAGTTGTTAGCGCGGGTTTTTGAGGCGTGTCAGCTAGAGGAAGCAGCCATATATGATCTCCAGGGTGTAGGATTGCCCGCCGCCTTGGTGTAGCGGCTACGGCCGGTGCTCGGCTGCTGCTGACCCGAAGGTACGTGGGTTCGATCCCTTTCGTGGCGGTCGCCATTTTGGTGGAGGCGAAGTTTTAGGTACCCCCTGTACGGCGCGCCGATGTTTGCAATTTCCGGAGCTCTCCACTACAGCGTCCCTTAACAATATCGCGGTTATGAGATGTAAAACGTATACACAAACTATTGAGGTCAGGCTTCTCACTCAAAGCTAAAACTTCGATAGATGGACGTGATGATCGCATCACTTAATGCTCAAAATAAAGAATAAGAAAAAAAAACTCCGTGCTCAGCTTGGTTTCTAGATTCGAGATTTAACGTGTCATTGCATGCCAGTGCATGATGCTTTAACAGGACAATACTGCTTCCAACTTCAACCCTTCGACCTACACTTGCATTTTGCTCTGGCTTCCTGAATTTGTCACAGTGAAACAAAGGACGGAGTCTGTCCTTGTCTCGACGTGGCGGCCTAGCGGCTAAGGTACTCGGCTGCCGAGTCGCAGGTTGCGGGATCGAATCCCTACTGCGGCGGCTGCATTTTCGATGGATGCGGAAAAGCTGTAAGCCCGTGTGCTCAGCTTTGGGTGCACACTGCACACAGGTGGGAAGAACTCCAGTAGAGAAGAGCGTAGATATTAACAGTAAACGGTAGTCAACGCATTTTATGCGCCGAGAATCGGCCCAAATCGCACGCGAGGAAGCGGCGCTGCGTGTATTAGTATACGTGCCGCCGACCGCCTATCCACACGTGCGCGGGGACGGTGCTGCCACCTTTAGTCCGATTTCGCCGCGAATACGCGGCCGCAGTACGTCGATGCGCCTGCAGTGTATACTCAAAAAATCAAGTTATGTTTCCCTAAAATGGCTTCGCTACCGTTCTGTGTGACGTACCGGGGTGTCTTAGGCTAAGCTCAAGGATGCATTCCGTTCCTGGCCACAGCAGCAGCATTTCGTTGGGGAAGAAATAAAAAAGAAAAGCAATCGTCCACTTCGATTTAGGGGCATGTTAAACTGCAGTTATTGTTGCGCTGCAGGAATTCGCTGGAGCCAAGAAGAAGAGGAGGGAGAAAAAGGCGCGAAAAAGCGAGCTGTTGTTAAACTTACCGTCCTGGCTCTTGCGCTGCACTAAGCATCTCGAACCTCTCTCATCTTGTAAATAAATCCAATGAATCGTTACAATATCAAAGTAGAAATCAAGAAGAGGAAATTAGTAGTGCATCTAGCGAATCGGCAAGACTGCCGCTGATCACTAAGAGTAACAAACTCGCTTTCAAGAGAAGGTAAGCACGCAAGGGGAAGACATAAATACAGAAAGCGGGCAGATGAGGTCAAGATCTTGATAGTTATAGCGCGAGAACAGAACGATGAGACAGGGACAAAAAGGACACGGACACGAGCGCTCGTGTCCTTCGTGTCCTCCTTGTCTCTGTGTCGTTGTTCTGTTCTCGCGCTATTACTGTCGTCATGTCATACCTACTAGCCCAGGCTGCCACACTTCTGAGGTCAAGATGTTTGTGGTTATAACGCTGCCGCCGTAAGCACGTGACCGGGTTAATTGAAGAGACATGTCAGAGGCGTTTGCCCTGCAGAGGGCGTAACGTAGTCAAGCTGCTGCTGCTGCTGCTGCTGATGATGATGATGATGACGACGACGACGACGACGACGAAGCACAGTACAAAGCAGTACGTGGGCTGTAAGAGTGCTTGTAGAGACGGCAATAAAGGCCGGGTGGCATACAAGACTGCTATGTTTGCAACTGTACATGTGGTGAGGAGAATCAACGTGGAGAGAGGGAGAGAGAGCGGAGCAAGGAAAGACAATGAATGACTCTTAAAAACACGTCTGGTTCACTATCCTGCACGTGGAGAAGGTATAAAGGGACTGTTGCGACCGGAGTTTGCAGGCACCGGAGATCCAGGATGTGTATGTTGAGGCACGATGAGGTTGAACTTAGTAGAGAGGGTTTACTTACATTATATACATGGCAAGAGCTCTCTGGCCCGAAGCACTACATTCGAAGCTCTACACTGAAAGGCTCTTCATTGAAGAAGCACCGTGAACAACCACTGAGCAGCTCGCGATGGCTGATTTTAAATAGTTTCATTTTCCCAGATACTCGGGGAATAGGTTCATACTACACTGTCCAATAAAAGGTCCAACAACACACACGAGGGTCATTATGCCGGCACCGCCTCCAACATACACACACAAACGAAATACGTGCATGGTCCTGGTGATGCTGCCTCCTCCGGCGAATCTTGCTTCCAGCGAGCGGGGTGTAATGAGTGTCATCTCGCCGCTCGGGCCGACCACCCATGCTTTATCGAACGGTGGTCGCGGCTAGGCGCCTCCTAGGGCGAATTCCTGGACGTCTTGTGCTGATCTGAGAGTGGGTGGCCCATCAGTCAAAGACGCACAGCGCGGTGGTCAGATGTCCATATTCGACGGAAACTCGGCAGTGTGGCGGCTTGGGCTAGTTGGTATGGCATGACGATAGATATAGCGCGAGAACAAAACGACGACACAGAGACAAGAAGGACACATGTCGCATCTCCGCGCCGACCTCAAGGACAGCAGTGCTTCGTCGAAGAATAGCAGCCATGCAGCGCCTAGCACATGCAAACAGCAGGGCGTCTTCGCGCTGCTCCTTATGTCCACAAAATGAGGCGACAGCCCTTCTTCCGTTCTGGCGGCCGTGGCCAAAGGGTGGCTCGTCAAACGCAACAGAACCTAAAGAGGGACAGGAAAGAAAAGGGAGACACGGCCATGGTAATGAGGATCGCTGTATGTGGAGGGGCTCCGCAAAATTTGACAATATGGTGTTCTTTAACGTGTTCTGACATCGCACAGTACGCAGGCCTCTATGATTTTGTCTCCGTCGAAATGCGACCGCTGCTGCGGCGATCGAACTCGCGACATTCGTGTCAACAGCCGAGCGCCGTATTTTTTACGCGACCGCTACGGACAGATGGGCAGAGTCACGCTCGTACTTCAAGCAGCAAGCTCATCCATTCTGCCGAAGGTGGCGTCGATATTTCTATGTCAAGTACTTTAGCGAGGCGCTTTTGCTTTCTTTTTCTCTTTTTTGGGTTCGGAACCCTCGAAGAGCACGTCCACGTTCCTAGAATCTTAGCGGCCTCAAATAGTCTTGAGCCCAATCCGCCTCTTTCGCCGACTCGCTCTCTGTATTTCGTGCCGACCGGTTGTTCCCCCGCAATCTCCGATGACAGCGCTGCTCTGGCCGACTGGCTCTCCCTACGCCATCTTCTGACGCCGACAAGAGCTCTCGCTGAGTGGTGCCCCGTATTCGGATTCCTGCGACCGTGTCCATCTTTCCTGTCTTCTTCTTACTTCTGGGTGTCGCAGTCCTTGCGCCGTGCTCTCTCCCTCTCTATATCTATACCTTTTAATCCTATCCTTTTAATCCCTCCTTACTCCCATCCCTTGTTAGCTATTATGATGCAGACAGTGGCGGGGCTCACTTTTCCCTTCTTTTCTCTCTTAAGAATCACATGAGAAGCCTCTTTCGATTCTCTGTACTGGCCTGCTCCGTTTCGGTAGAGGTTGCGTTAGCCGGTAGTGCCCGAGACAAAGCCTCCTAGATTAAAGGGTATTTCGCGACCTTCACGCCAGGGGATGGTCGCACGCACAGGGGCCCTATAGTGAGGATGGTAGTAGATTCATGCAGAGGCATCGGGAGTGGGTATCGCTGGGTGTCACAACGAGCAGAGCTGCACCGGAAGCGTTCAATTCTCTATTCGATCCAAAAATGTTCCCACGACTTTCACAGGTGGCTCGCGATTAACGTACTTGTTGGGAAAATATGCGCATAAAAGCGCTATCGCTCGACATTAAAGGCCGACCTGAGCTTCTTTTTGCGTTTTAGCAACACGACGTGGTACGCCGGGTCCACTTTGGAGTGTTATACAGGAATACGGATACCCGCGCTCGAACGTTTTCCTTCGTTTCGCGTTTCAGCGTGCCGCCACAAAAGGAAAGTCAGTGTTTCCTCAAACCTGACATAACCACGTGGAACAACCATTCTTCGCGGCACAATGGAGGCGGGGTCGTGTACGATAGCATCACAAAAGCAAACTAAATATACTAACGGGGTCCGGCTCGTTTCATGTTCTGTATGCATGTACAGGCGGATAAGCGAAACAACTTCTTAGCTACTCGGTTAACCTTACTTGCCAGTGTTGCTCAACTGTATTCGCCTTCAATGGGTGGGTTGATCGAAACCATAGGCAAACACAATTCAGATAAATGCTAAGTTGTGTCGCTTGTCTTCCGAAGTTGGCTCAGCAGTAAACAAAGCAAACAAAGAAATATGCAGACATACATACATACATACATACATACATACATACATACATACATACATACATACATACATACATACATACATACATACATACATACATACATACATACATACATACAACATACATACTGCATACATACATACATACATACATACATACATACTTGCATACATACATACATGCATACATGCATACATGCATACATGCATACATACATACATACATACATACATACATACATACATACATACATACATACATACATACATACATACATACATACATACATACGCGATGTGAGTGCACGTTAAAGAACGCCAGATGGTTGAAATTTTCGGAGCCCTCTACTACGGCGTCACTCGTAATGATATAAAGGTTTTTGGTTATTAAGCCCCAGATATTATTATTGTTATTATTATTATTATTATTATTATTATTAATGAGAGTATTACAATATGACAACTTCTGATGTCAGCGACGTCACACCGATATGGAACACTGCTTGCTTTCACTCACAGAAGTTGAAGGGAGTTAACGTGAGTGTAGTCGAGAAACACTTTCATGGAAGCGGTGCTGGTGTTACAGCATGCACACACATGCATTTTCGATTGAGGCGTAATGCTTGAGACGCATGTACCAAGATTGAGATTTACTTTAAAGAACACCAGATGGTCAAAATTTCCGGAGCCCACCACTACGGTGTTTCTCATAGCCATATCATGGTTTGTGAGTTTCGGAACCTTGAAGCCCAACATATATTACATGAAACTTGCGTATTATAGTAGAGCGAAGTACCACGTCACCATGATTGAACATTGAATCCTAATAATGTTGTGTTCCTGACGAATTAGTTGTTTCAGGGACGTCTCTACGAGAGATATAGCGTTGCTGCGGCCCTTGCTGCTGCTCTTTTTACCGCATTTGTTGGTCGAGATTTTCCCAGTATAATCATGACGCAAAGCGCGTAGCAGCTTGTAAAAGAGCACTTGCTGCTGATAGCTGACAGACGTTGGCGCTTCCTTTTCAAATTTGTCTTAATTGCGCATCACATAGAGAAACAGAGAAATCGTGCAGTGTGTTTAAGCTCGGTGTATACTCTGATTTTTATTTGAGACATATAGGCGAAATATCCCCCTTTAGTGCTTGCTTCGGAGTCTGAGTGAGTCCTGGTAAGCATCTTATTGATTTTAAGTCGGAGGGAGTCCTGTAGAGAGAGAGAAAAAATTAGTGAGTGAATTTGAGTGAATGATGAGCCCAAAATGAGCTTCTCGAGTGAGTATGCAAGATGTCCGCATTGTTTGTATTTTTACATTTTATTTATCTATTTATTACGTCTTTATTTTGCGGCCTATGCTTTGTACCACTTGACCTTACTTGGCGGTATGTTGAGACCTCCAAGGGAGCCCCTGGTTATTCAAAAAAAAAAGAACATAAATCATCACCGAGTATATCGGGGCACTATGTTTCGCGTATAGAATCGACGCATCTTCCGCGGAAACATTATGGTAAGTGCATTCATCGGAACCCTGAAAAGTGTAGCAAGGTTCACTCCCGGTCGAAGGCATACTGTACGTCAATTGTGACGTCTTCTTCCCTAAAAAAGCGTGACATTCTAGTGTCCTAGCGTGCATGAAAGAATGAATTACCATACGTCCCGTCCGTGGAAATTTTCAGTTCTGCAACAGCTAAATGAATGGCTAACAGTTAAAGATGTGGTGGGAGAGAAAGAGAGGTTCCAAAAGGTTCCAAAAGTTCGCGTTGTACGCCTGTTTTACGGGTTTGGGTCGCTGTATTCGTCACGTAGCATGCGCACTTGAGCGCGTTTCGTGTTCCCCCTATTGTTTCGCACACCTTTAGTGCGATTGTTGGCGCTTGTGTTCTGACTTTTCATTTCCTCGTGTTTTTCGTCTTTTCTGTATGCGCTTGGCTTTTTCGAACCGTAAATGCTAGTTAATGTTATCTAAAAAGGAAAAACGAGAATGCGAGGGTGCGTCTTGCACGTTTTTTTTTTCCTGTCTGGCCTTTTTCCGTTGGCATCGTCGCATTCGTTGTGTGTGTGTGGAGGGGGGAGGGCAGTTGGGGCGACTCTCTTGATATAAAGGGGAAAAAGTGCATCAATGGTTTTTAGAGCGGTAGATTACAGAGAGCATCAAAGCAGTTACCGTAAATTGATCATCATGTCAGGTTAACGTGACATGTGCTTTGCATCCGTTGCATGGAATTCTGAACATGCAAAAGCTCTCGTTGGGCTTCGAGAGAGCGAGAGAGAGTGAGATCGCTCTTTATGTTCAAAGCAGAGATTCGGTGTTTGCTAGGCCCGGATAATCGCACAAATGCCGCTCTATAAGCGACCGAAAGAGAGAAGTAAGAAAAGTGTTCAGTGTCTCTGGGCAAGAGATAAAGCAAATCAAATCATAGCAAGTCTTTCATATGCCCAACGATAACAAGGAATGCGGCCTTCCACTACCCGCCACAGTGCGAAGTCATAATAAACGTTCGGTCAAGTCTCCGTCTTCGTCATAGCTCGACAGTCAAGTCGTTGCGGTGGGGAGTGTGAGCTGAGCTAGCTGATTCCATACAAAACGTTTTCACGGGGCGGGGCAACGTACTAGATTTACTCCTTGCGGGGTGTACTTCGCTCTTTTGTGCGGTGGACTGGGTCCACGATGCTGTCTGTCATCGTCGCATGCTGTCGTAGGTTGGCGTAACGCATAAGTGTGTGAGTGCGTGCTCTCACCGAATCGGGCACTTTTTTTCTTTTTTCTTTTGTGTATCGAGCGCCTTGGTGGTGATAGAAATAATGAGCAAAAAAAAAACGAAAGATACTGCGAAAGAGCAATAAAAAGAAAGAAAAGAGAAAACCAAGCAGCAACAAAGAAGGCTGTGGGCTGCCTAGCACCTCGTTTCAGGCTTGGCCTGATATATATAGTATATATATATAACTAGAATTTGCGGGGAAAGACCAGGAACTCGTACGCCGTGGACATAATGTATAGTGTTGTGTACGGCTTGGACACAGCGTGAAGTACACCGTTGACGTTTCTTCGGGGGCTTCCGGGTTTTCTAGCCGGCCTCCTTCAGGGAAAAATGGCATGAAAACGATCGGCTCTGTATACTCTCAGGAGTAAGACAGTAGAGAATGCGTGGCGCGAGAGATAAAAAGGAAGGAACGGAAAGAAAACAAAAAGGGGGACGGGACGACGACGACGAGGCTTTTGCTATTCTGTACTGCGTGGCTCCGAGCCCAGTCACGATTCGCGCAGGTATCTCCTGCGACGCGAGCGTTCGTGCGTCCTTTCTCGGAACGACTGGTCTGGCGAAAGCTGATGGTGCGCCGACTCTTAACTGTTACGCGGGCTGAGCTTCGTTCACTAACGCAGCTGCGCCATGGAGGCCACCGTCTCTCTCTCTCTCTCTCTCTCTCTCTCTCTCTATCTATCTATCTCTCTATCTCTCTCTCTCTATCTCTCTCTCTCTTTCTCTTCTTTTTTTTCCCTCGCAGCCTGTTCCGCGCTTTCTTCTCTACTCGGTCAGAATAATAACGATAGCAATGACGATAATGGTGTTTGGTCGGCAGTGTCGTAACGTCCATCAGCGAAGAGAATCAAAGGATGCCTGTGCACTCCTTCCGTGCTGCGCATGCAGACTGCTTTCCTTCTCTCTCTCTTTCCTCCTCTCGTCTCACGACGACGGCTTGCTGTGCTACTCTCGCGTTATTATCCGTCATTACGGCCTCTTGGTTAACGTGCATGCCCACGGTCGCTAGCAGTCTGCTGCGCCAAGGGGGGCCTTTTGATTCGTGGCTCGGCGTATTTTTATTTTATGATGATAATCATTGTTATTATTGTTGTTCGGGCACGGCGTTTGCATGCAATGACATTCGGCCGGCTGTTGTGGCGTTTCGAATGCAGTTCCTTATTGTGCAGGTGCACGGCATAACTGCGTTTGTTTCGTGAGCCGACGCACTTGCGCGCCTTGCGTACACGCTGGGCGCGGCGAGTGCTGCGTTATGCTGGTGTGGCATAGCCAAGTCTAGGAACGTATAATGGAAGCGAGGTTGGATATACGATCTGCCCGATCTGTATTTTTGGGAAGCAGAGTAGACACTCCTCTCTCTCTATTTTTTTTTCTCTGTGTGCAGTGGTATCCTATATCCGGGACCAAGTCAAGGTTTTCTACGTGAAAATATTTTGAAAGCAGTCATATTCTAGCTGGACAACAGTCTCGACCTCCTCTGTTGCACTCTCATGTGCACATTTACGCGTCATCGTGGATTGATTTTCAGAGTGTAGTTTACTGCGTTAAGCAACCGGGGATCTTTGCCTGGCTAAGCACTGCTTAGCCATTGTACCGAGAACTTGTTATTGTCTTTATTATTTCACGAAGGTTGTCACGTTAGCGTTATTCGTCTAGAAAAGACCAGCTTTTATTGTAAAAGGCTGGTCCAATAACAATGCGACGGACGAGCAGGAGTGTCACCGCTGATTGTCGACGTAAGGTGTCAGGCAGCAAGGAAGCCACTGATAGATAATAAGCTCTAGGCGACGGTAACGAAGAGCTGGAACTCTGCTTGTGAGCTATCAGTGTTTATGAGTCGCCCCTCGCTAGTGACGTCTCGCGACTGTGCAAAGACCCGAAAAAAAGCCAGATACATCGCTTCATTTATGTTTTTAAAGCTGATAGCCTTTCTTGGGATACTTGAACGACAAAGTTTTGGTTCATGTTCGTCTGTCCTAACACGATTCCACCACCTGGCTAAATTTTAAGTACTTTCTGAACTCCCTGCAGCCATCTTGAACGGGTGGCTGCGTCTATATTTGTGAACATTGTCGATCGGACAACTGTCAAGGCGTTTATTAGCCGGCAACCAATGATCATACCCTATATGGCGACAGTTACGGCCAAGCACGGACTCGCAGCCCGAGCGGCGTCCTTCCAGGGTAGACCCACGAAAAGGCACTCGAGCGTTCGACCCATTTCAAAGTTCGGACGCTTCGCTACACAATAAATACAACGCATATCCGAGGTGCATCATTAGTACGTAAGTACTTGGCAGTGTATTCTCTTACTAGAAAATGCGTACATACGGAATTCTGTATAAGGCCCCAGTGTTTCTTTGGCTGCGCTGAAAATGTGGCGATTGCACGAAAGAAGGCCGGCGGAAGACGATCGTTTTCGACAACATTTTCAGGGAAGCACGCAAATACACACCCTTTTTTTTAAAAAAAAACAAGACCGATCACCACGTATTTGGGGGAGGCACTGTACGAATGAAGACGCTGGGGGGCCTTGCGGGACGATCGTTTGGTGTTGGAGGCCCGTGTGCTCAGATTTGGGTGCACGTTAAAGAACCCCAGGTGGTCGAAATTTCCGGAGCCCTCCACTACGGCGTCTCTCACAATCAAATGGTGGTTTTGGGACGTTAAACCCCACAAATCAATCAATCAACGATCGTTTGGCGCATTTCATTCAGTGAGTTGCGCCGACGCGCCGGTGCCTTTGTTTTTTCTTTTATTCCCATTCTAATAACCGTGCAACTAACTGCAAGTAGAATTGAGAGAATGAAGGAAGACGGGCAGGATAACGTCAGGACGTCACCGAGCAGTCGCTCGATTAACCCGCGCTGACTTCCCGTGCCAGCGCACTCGATGCGGACGCTGAACTTCCCGCAGCAATGCGTAGTAGAACACGCTAAATCAGAAATGAACGACAGAAGAGCGAAGCATGCGTGAGGGTCGGCGTACGCAAGACTTATGCGCACCTGCATGCGTGCCGATCGCGCTCTTACACCGATCGGCCGAGGCAGCGTGCGCCGTCCGCACGTTCACATTGTCGACGATCACGTAAGCGCATACGCACGTGCACGCGTATATGAAACGCGCACGCAGTGCCGCGACTGGCTTGCGCGCCCGCAAGCACATTGCACGCCGAGCCGATGGTTAGACCGTATTAGGCGGGTTCGTGTGATTAATTGGCTCGGTCGTGTCAAAAGCGAGCGAGCCTGCTGCCGTCCCGACCAGGAACAATGGCGGCACAAAGGGAGAGGCGGGAAGAAAAGAAAGAAATCCGCGCAGGTGTTGTACATGCGCGCCTTTGTATACTCTCGTTGCTGGCAGTTGTGGTTTTTATCTTTTCCTGTGTCGGTTTGAATGAGGGAACTGAAAGTTGTCTTGTCAAGAGAGCAGTTTGAGGGACCGCTTGTAGGCTCGGGGAAAAAGCGGAGAAAAAGAGTTCTTCGAAGAACCATGCTCTTTCTTCTTTCTTTTTTTTTTTGCTCTTCGCGTAAGCGAAGCATAAAAATGGCTCTTCAGAACTGTGGTAGACAGTTATCACACCTCCACCCCGTTCCCCACCCCCGAAAGTCGTACGATTTCTGTCTTCCGTTAAGTGAGGCAAAAAGAAGAAAAAGTGCGGTAGTGTTTCGGTGAAATGAACTAACAGCAACGACAAGTGCGTATATCACGCTGAAAAGGCCGGCGGCTGCGAACGTGATGGAACGGAAAAAAAAAAAATCAGTTCGCTGTAGCCCTAGGGGGCCGTTGTTCTACGGCGCGCACGTGGTAGAATTCTTATTGCGTCTATAACGAGTCTCCTTTCCAGCTGGTCTCGTCGTGCGCCGGCATCGCAGACGGCTGACCTTTTCTCTTTCTTGCCTCCTTGTGCTTGCGTGTGTGTGTACTTCTTCCGTCGCTTACGGTCGTAACCGACACGCTCGAAATTGCCCCCGCGTGTGCATTGCTTAGGGGATTGATTGATATGTGGGGTTTATCGTCCCAAACCCACCATATGATGAGAGATGCCGTAATGGATGGCTCCGGGAATTTCAACCACCAGGGGTTCTTTAACGTGCACCCAAATCTGAGCACACGGGCCTGCAACATTTCCGCCTCCACCGGAAATGCAGCCGCCGCAGCCGGGATGATAGCTTAGGGTAACCCATAGTGTAGGACTGCGTTGGGAGCATTGAAGGAATTGTAGAGCAAATTGATTTTGCGCGTATTAGGAAAGTACAAATGCACAATTCCGGAAACACCACTCTTACCGCCGCACGATGCTTGGTAAGCGCAAAAACGCGCGAAAAGAAAATGCGGGTGTAGACGCTGCCTTGAGATCCCCGCACCGAATGCCGTGACGTCATAGATTTCGACGGCATAGGACTAGGTCCTACGTAGCTTTTTATGGACATCGTCATTAAGTACATTGTTATATGTAGGTGCCATAGACATATCACACGAAGCTTAAGAAAATTTCATGGCGCCAATGTCGCAATAAATACGAAAAATACATTATGAAAACGAATACGTCACGCGCGGAGATTTCGGCGCGAAAATTTCAAAATTAAACTACAACCTTGATTTTTCCCTCCAATAATTAACTTATGACAATGAAACTTGTGGCATTGGCCTTTTTAGAGTGCAGTTTATCAATACAAATAGTCATTGTTTCTCTTTAGTGCCCCTTCAAGAAAACGATCCCCTTCAATTCGGGGAGTCCGCAATCCATTTGATTCGGTGACGTAATCACTACAAGAACTAAAGTAGGAAACGCGAAAACTGCCATATACCCAACATGTGAAGACAACAGTCGAACACTTCTACCAAAAAGAGCGCTGTCCGTTGCAGTCGCATACGCCACAGTCACATTTGAGATACACAACCGACTGCCCGTATCGAAACCTTGCGCCTTATCTCGTATGCCTGGCATGACCTGAAAGCGATCGCTATACGGTGTGGATAAGTTACTGTGCAATTTATATGTATGCCCAGCGTTCGCTAATTAACAGTCACTGGATGGCAGGGACTAATGTGTTTCATTATTTGTCTTCATTAGCCAACTTTCGCTGATTAACTCGACGTTTACTTAAAATGTGCTTTGATTACCGCTGTGTAATTAACATCCACTCAGTAACTTACTAGTTACGTTTGGTTCATATAATGTTAATTAGCTCTCGCTAATAACTTCCCTGCTTACTCAATATTTTTTGTTAATAATCGTATGCATATGTAGTCAAGCTTTCATTCAGAATTTCATGGCTTTAGCTCCCTCAGACGTCAGTGAGCTGAGTCACGTAAACAACGCTAATTCAGCTCTTTGAGCACCCGGTGCCACTCTTGAGAATCCTTCCAGGAGGTCTCCGGCGCCAGGGGACGGTCTTACCCTTCTTAAAGGGGAATGCTTTCCTTAATCGGGATATGTCAGGCATCTGGCGTTGTCCGCGGTGTCCGCGTGCCAACAGGTGTTATCTCTTTGCTTTCACTTCCTCTCCCTTAGCAACAGCTGCGGGCGCGCGTGCTTATCTTCGCCCCTAGCAACCGGAGCATGTGGTGTGCGAGTGTGTAGGTGAGGTTAAGTGCAGTGCTTCGCCGCTCCTTCTCTAATATAAACGGACATTCCGTGTTAGAGTGGGCACTGTGTTGTCCAGTACATTTGTTTAAGAAACAGAAGTGCCGCAAGGAGCTGTAGTGAATCGTACACTTTTTATAGTCAAAATGAACCCCTTGCGTCTAGATATCCCACGAGAAATGTTTTACTGTACATATGTTGACGACGTGCAGGTCGGTTTTAATCCTGTAACCTCTCAGTGTGTGAATGACAGGTTCGATAAGGTTTGAACAAGGTTTCTTAATGGGCAGATAAGAATCGTTTTAAACTAAACTCGCAAAAGAGTACCTGCATCTTGTTCTGTTGAAAGAGGGGCGTTCATCCCAATCGCGAGATTGACCTGCATGGTCAACGTCCGTCTTTGAATATTGAACATAAGTTTCTGGGCCTAATGTTAGACACAAAACTAATGTTCATTCCATACATCAACTATTTAAAAGACAGGTGTTTAAAAACCACGAATTATTTAAAGTGTTGTCACGAACTACGTGGAAATGTCTGATGGATTTATATAAAAGCATTCTACGCACGGACCTAGATTGCGGTGCTATAATCTATCAGTCTGCGACATCATCTGCCTTGAAGATTGTCCAAACTGTCCACCATCTAGGCATTCGCCTATCTACGGGTACTTTTAAAACTAGCCCCGTAGAGAGAGTGTAAGTAGAATCAAATGAATGGTCGCTCCACTAGCAGAGATGTGACCTGTCTTTTACATACTATTTCAAGGTTAACGCCGATGAGGAACTTCCCGCTCACTCCACAATTATAGATCAGTCCAATTGTACCTTGCTCAATAACCGTCCTTCGCTGAGACAGACAGCCGTATACGCACTTCGTGTCAGGAGGCCCGCTGAGGAGACAGCTGTGCCACTTTTAAAACAATGTTTGACGGCTCCAGCAGTATATCTGCCACCATAGAAGTGGCAAGTTATAGACTGCGATCTGTCTTTCGTTGAAGTCACTAAAGACGCTTCTTCTGTACATATCTGCACGCACTTCCTGGAACTACAACACAAGTACATTTGCCCAGAATTTTTCACAGACGCTTCAAAGTCCTCACACTGGTGTGTCCTATGCAGCTGTTGGCTCATCTTTCTCCAACTCTGGTATTCTGCACTTCGAAACAAGCATCTTCACAGCAGAGGCTCACGCGGTATCTGTGGCTGCCAATCATATTAAGAAACTGCAACGCGTGGTAATATACATATATTCGTGGAGCGTAGTAACGGCTATGAAAGCTCTGCGAAAACATAAAAATCCTGTCCTTGTGTCTTTGTATTCTCTGTTATGCACGACCTATGCTCTTAAACGACATTTTGTAGTCTGCTGGGTGCCAGGGCACCGCGAAATTGCTCGAAACGTGTTGGCGGATCAGCTAGCGGCATCTGCTCAAGACAACGCTGGTGCTAATACATCTGTAGCTGTCCCTGCGCTTGATATGAAACCATTTCTACGACGGGAGTTCAGGGTGGGCTGACAGCGCCTATGGTATAGGTAGATAGAAAACAAACTGCATGTTGTCAAATCGAGAATTGGAAATTGGCCAACAGTATCCAGATCACGCCACACACCAGTCACTCTTATAAGACTACAGATAGAACACACACACACACTCCGCACATCCATACTTTTTGTCTGGGGGCGAAGCACCATTGTCTGAAAGATGTGGAGAACCGCTCATGGTTCTCCACATTCTCGTCCAGTGCAGTGCTTCAGATTCTCTCAGGGGAAAAAAAAAAACACTTTTTATTGCCCTACCGACAACATGCCCTTGCACCCATGAATTTTCATCGGTGGAGAACTTCTTTTTCCACGGCGGCTGCATTTCCGATGGAGGCGGAAATGTTGTAGGCCCGTGTACTCAGATTTGGGTGCACGTTAAAGAACCCCAGGTGGTCAAAATTTCCGGAGCCCTCCACTACGGCGTCTCTCATAATCATATAGTGGTTTTGGGACGTTAAACCCCACAAATCAAATCAACTTCTTTTTCCACATAAATCATTGCTGGCGTTTTTAACAGATGCACGTACTTTCAACGTCATATACCCGGGCGCTCCGTATCACGATCTCTGAAGAGAGGTCACTGCCGTGGTGGCTGCGTCTCCGTCATTGTCCCACTATCACGACGTTTCGCCATTTACTATTATTGCCCACATTTCACGTCAATGTCATGATTTTAATGCTTCTATGTTTTTACCCGCTTTAGCGCGAGGAATTTTAAGGCCCCTTTACAGTCACCTATCATGACCATTGTTCGCATCACTTGTCGACTGACCTGGTGCTCTTTGTGTATCAAATGGCCCTTGCGCCATAAAACACCACACATCATCATCGTCGTCATCGTCATTATCGTCATCATCATCATCATCATCATCATCATGATCATCATCATCATCAGGGCCAGCATCTTCGCGAGCATCAGCGCTTCATATCAGCTTCTGGTGTTGCTAATACGCATGTTCCAGTTGACATCGTTGCGCAAGTGCAAACCACTGGATATAGAAATATCTGCAACTCTTCGACCTACGTTTGCGTGTGCAACACTTGAACATATATTTAGCGCCATTTTATGACGTGTCTCTCAATAAAAAAAATGCAAGATGGTCACCTTTTTTCGCATGCTTCGCATAACGTCGATTCCCAGGTACGTGGGATCTGCCGTATTTTTTATCACGATCAGCTTCTACCTTCTAGCTCATTGCTCAGCTGACTTGCACTCTCTTCCACCACTTCTTAATTCATCTTCTGAATACTTCGCAAATTACCACCACGCTGACAAAGAAATTAGGTGTTTATAACTGAAGCCGTGTTAAGGCCTCACTAATCAACACCCGCTAGTCCTATGATAATTACGACATCGCTATAACGTTGAACAAGACCATACTAGCTAATCGTTCACTTCAAGTAACGACATTGTACTGAGCAATACAGTTCTACACTCCGCATAGCTGAGCTTTGCAATTCCCAGCCAATGTTTTCAGCGGCTTGATCGAGTTTATAGAAGCCAAAACAAGCTTTGGCGGTCGACAGCTCCGCCTTTGGTCCAGCATTGCACCGCTAATGCAACGTGCAAACATCTTTTTTCTCTTCTGGGATATCATGAGTGAGAGAAACGATGGTCATTCCGCTAGCGGCCTTTTTGATCACAAAGACCGGATACATCGTCGTTGGTGTATGTATTGAAATCATAAAAAGTAACGCAATAGAATATACGAGGGTGATTTACGGAGAAGGATACGAAGGGATTACTTGTGAGCTCGTACTACTTTCGTTGATATTAAAACAGCTGCCAGGATAGCAAGTTGTGAACAGTCAGTGAAGTTCGCTGGCTGTAATACGGGCAGTGTGGCGCTTTCGCCGTCGCAGCAGAGATTCTAAGCAGCTACCTTGAAAACTAAACTCCTCGTTCACGTAATTTGACATAGAGAACGTTGGTTAAATGGTGTGATGGTCACATGTGTAAATACAGGACAACTTATTTATTTATTTATTTATTTATACATACTGTCAATCTCAGAGGGATTATAACAGGTGGACAATCTAAGGCAGTGTTTAAGTACAGTCAATAGAAGGGAAAAATAATAAGAAAAAATTAACAAAACAACAAAAAAGAAAACTTATAAACACAATTGTCAAAGCATAATCATATTGGCACTTTACTTAAATAACAAGAAAGATCACATAGCACCATGGTGTGTTTGCGAGGCTATCAAGTCGCTTTCTACTAGTTTTGTGAAGGTGGCTAAGGATGTGCTACTGGTAATGGAGGGCGACAGGTTATTCCATTCTCTGATCGCAAGCGGGAAGAACGAGAATTTGAAGGCTTATGGTATTGACAAAGGATGCGGAGACTAAATATACGATAACGATAAAGATATAGCTAAATGTGACGGTTTTATGGATATTTCGGCTCTCTCTGCAGTGAAGAATTGGCAGACAATGATTTAACTGACTTGTGGGTGTACAGCCCGAGAACGTGTGCGATTCCGTGAGTTGTTTTTGATGTTATTGGTTAGTTCAAACGAAAGAGCCGGCGATTGTACTTCTTCGCCTGTTTACATGCAGGTTTGTTTGACCTTTGTTCAGTATCAAGAGAGAGAGAGAGAGATAAAGATGCAAGGAAAGGCGGGGAGGTTAACCAGATGCACATCCGGTTTGCTACCCTGCACTGGGGAAGGGATAAAGGGGAGAAAAGAGGTTGCAGAAAGATGAGAAGGTACACACAATCACGAGCACATTCGGGGAGCACACACAGTCTACAGGTGGTCGCTCAGGTTTGTTGACTTTAGGTAAAGTAGCAGTGCTTTAAATGCTTTCTGCGCAACTGAGGCAGATGCCCAAGGTCCTAGTATCTTCTGCACACAAAATGGTCCGGGGTCAAGTTGATTCAAAACCATCCGGAGCTGGCATCGCTGTGTGTCGTAGCAAGCCAGCTGCACAGGGCGTGTTCGGTGGTCTCTTCAGCTCCGCAGTAGTCGCATGTACGAGTGTCTGCCAAACCAATGCGAAAGGAGTACACCTTTGTAAATGCAACACCCAACCAAAGGCGGCACAACAGTGTCGCATCGGAGCGGGAAAGTTGCAAAGGTAGCTTTAGGTTGAGCGAAGGATCCAGTTCATAAAATTGACACCTTTGGAAGCTGGTAGACGACCAGAACGTGCGTGTGAGACCTCGAGCCAGCAGGTAAAGTTGTCTTGCTGCATCATTCCTTGATAGAGGAATCGGGACTACACGGGTTTCTTCACGGGCAGTTCAGTATCAAATTCAATGGTAGACAGACACTGGTGGTCTCCGAGTATCATATTACCGAAGCCACGAGTAACGTCATTGTCGAAAGTGTCAGAATAAATTTTCTTGACCCCGCAGTACGAACCCGGCACGTTGCAAGAGTGCTTGCGCGTTGCTATGCTTTCAAATCGAAGTTTAGAAACTTACACTGCAACGTAGGGCTCGGCCGATAGAACCCGGCACAGAGCAAGTGACTCGGCACGGAAGAGCAAGACAGATTGCAGCACCGTCTTGCACTAAAAGCACCAAACAACTGACACTTCCTGACTGTCACTACATTAATTTCTTAGATATTGCTTTTACCATTGTTTCACATAAATTTGTATTAGTCTTACGAAAACAGTATAAAAATAAGTGGAGTGACATGCGTAACGTTTCAGTAAAGATAGTGGCTGAGTAGGTTTTTGTTGAAAGCCAGTCCATGATACAGAGATAGCTTGTATTACCTCGTTTGCAGGGCTCTTAGCCAGAATAAGTAACCTGTCTTATTTTCTATTCTGCTTTGGGAGCTAGGGACATTCCAAGACCAGTAGAGAGTACGCGAAAAGACATGAAGCATAAACACGCGACCACTCATTCTCGGTCACTATGACCGCAGCCTATCACGATAAAGGATGACGTCATCGGATTCTACCCCCTCAGAACCTGAGAGCTGGATTAATACGTTTTGTTTTAAAGCGCGAGAGGATGGTTAAATCGCCCTAGTTTGGCTTGAGCTGGTGGTATACCATTCTCGAGGGTTGTTCCGGCGCGGTGGTTACTGGCAGAAGAGATTTTCCAAGTAGAGCGTGCACCGCCTGTGTGCATGTGCGGCGTCACGTATGTGCGGGTCAGGCCTCCCGCCTCACCGCTAGGGGAGCTCGTGTTCGTACTGACGACTATAAATGATGATGACGTTCTAAATGATAATGACGATGCTGCTCGTAATGATGATGCTAAATGGTCGTGGTGATTCTCCAAATGATAGTGATTATGATGCTAAGTGATCATAATGATGGTGATTATAAAGGATGATGATCGCTAGCTAATGCCAGGCGCTCGCGTGATGGTAGCCTCGTGGTACGATGTTCTTCGTGACGCAAACACTGGCTGAATATTTCATTTTCATTTTTTTTCTTTCATCCATACGCCTAAAGGGTTCTCCGGGGTGGCTCAGTGGTTAACGCTTCGCTTTCATCAACCAATTCATACGCGTAGGGAAAGCAAAAAAATAAAAAGAAACTAATATGAAGTTATATGTTATAAGCATTCCGTTTGCATTATTACATGCCCGTATGCGCATGCGCATAGGCTATGAAGTTTTGTTTCGAGCCATTGAAGCTGGTCGCTTTGCTTTATTTGCCTTCATACGTATCCGTGAATGTTCACGCTTATGGCTTTATACGAGCCGCCGCATGAGAAGCGAGACGCGCTTTCCGCCAGCGTAAACATCCCGTTTTGCGGGCCTGCGTGCGCGTCCCCCGCATTAGCTCGCTGGGGGAGCAGCAAAAAATGGGCGCGAATAAAAGCGAGTGAAAGCGAAGTCCTGGCAGGAAGCAGGAAACGATCGACCCCGGACGACGCAGCCAGCCTTCGTCACCTTTCTCGCATCCACATTGAGGTCGCTTCACACGGCGAAGGTCGACGATCGGCGTTTTGATTCCAGCTGGCACTCTCGTGTGTCAGTAGCGGCGGATGTGTGGGCGCTGCGCAGAGGCGAAGGTGCATTTGCGGCACTGTGTGTGTAGAGTTACAGAGACGCTGCTTCGAGAATGTTTTATATATCGGCTTGCGAGGAATGCAGCAATCGCGCCTTCACCGAAGCGGCGAAGGCGAACGAGTGATAGATCGAGGCGCCAATACAAACCAGTGATGTCTTCGTAGAGATAGCCGCTTATTTTTCTTTTTTTTTGGCAGGGCCACTTGTTGCAGTGACATGTGTTTAAATTTTACTGTCCTCTTTGTAATTGTCGTGATCGTAGCTCAGGGGTGGATCTAGCAACTTATTTTAGGAGGTGGATCCGCGGTTTTTGGGGGGTGGAGCGGTTTTTCTAGGTTGTGACAACTTGTCCTAAGACGTAGCACATTATTATCACACTTCGTGATGGTACGCGTCCCGATTGGCACTCGCGTCGATTGTGTGCGACTGATCGAATATACGCCTTTCTGCAGGATTTTTTTTTTGCGTGTTTATTGCGCGCACGCGCTTAACCTCGCCTTCCTCATATGTGCTTTTCCTTTAGACTGCATATGTTTCACTGTGCTGGCCTTCGTGAGGAACGTCAGATATTGTTACCCAAAATATTGCTTCTACTCGGTAAAACCAGCGCTTGCGCTTAAGGGTGAGAAATACAGTCTTAATTTCGAAAATAACTTTCCGAAAACTTCCAGCGTCTATCTTGCAAAATTATGGCCTCAGCGACCAAATTCGAATGGGCGCTTTTTGACCCGGAGTCTCTAATGTTTGTTCTACGCTCCGGCTTTCGTCACAGAAATCGTGCAGTATCCTTTTTACGTCGTTAGAAGCCTGTAAACGGGTGCTGCAAACACTGTCACTATACTTCGTCTCTCGACGACCGCAGCATTTCGGGTGACAGCATAGGTGCGTGTCCATGAATGGCTACACCACGTGGCAACAATTATTCAGGGTAACGCCACACAATCAAGATATATTTATATTAGCAGGTTTTGTCGCAGTGTAAAAGCCTAGAATATATCCTTTCTTTTTCTAATTGGAGCATTTGGACGTAAATTGTCGAGACCTTTGAATCAGTTGAAAGCAGAATCAGTTGATCAGTCAATGACTCACACCCACATCTGCCTTGGCTCTCTGGACATTCTAGATTGCTTATGTTGATAATGTTAGAAGATTGACAAGTCTAGTTATTTGTGGACACCTGTGTCAAACGCAGGTGCGCATTAAATAGAGAAGAGGAGGGGGAAGCCGGGGGAGGTGGTGCGCCTCCAGTGTTTCTATTTGGTTGGGGGAGGGCCTTTATCTTCACTCCCCCCCCTCCCCCAACAACTCCCCGTCGCCCCATAGCAGCATATCTTAGCAGCTCGATACATAGCCAAGGAGGGCATATTTGGTAGGGGACGTGTCGTTAATGAACTTCTGGTATGAACCACGCGCGTCGACGACCGTAGCCGTGTTTCGTCGTCGCGTCTGCCCTTCAAGACTACAAGTCGTGACTCATTTTGCTCCGAAATTGGTTAGCCGTCTTAATTGTTCGAGCGCGGCGCGCAGTAAATGGCTCTCGCGGCTGCTGTATTACGTCGGTGGACCCGAAGAAGAAAGCGCGTATCGCAGCTGCAGCTGTTACGAAATGTCTGTCGGCCTCTCAAATCAGAAGCGTGCGTAAGTGTTCGTGCCACGTGCTGTAAGAACAATGTACAGAAGCAAAGCTCCGCATTCGGACGAAGACCGCCACGTGCGCGACAGAAACAGTGTTCCCGAATAAAATGTGGCATAATGCCTGGGCAGTTCTCATAAATCCAAGCGTGACATCACTTTCTCCTAAGTATAAATACTGGAAAGCGTGATTGTTCGATATGACAACGTTATGTCCCGGTGGATCTGGTCTCTAAAGCTAATGTAATTAACCAAATCATGGTTATGAGAGACGCCGTACTGGAGGGATACGGAAATTTTCACTATCCGGTGTTCTTTAACGGGCACTGATATCGCACAGTACGTGGGCCTCTATACTATTTCGCCTCCATGGAAACGCCACGGCCGCGGCCGGAATCGAACCCGTGACCTTCGGACCTGCAGCCGATCACCGTAACCACGCGCTCCACTGCGGCGCACTCTAACGTGAATGTATACGCTCCTGATCTGAGCGTTCGAGTCGTAAGTATGCGTACGCCCCGCTGCGGTGGTCTAGTGGCTAAGGTACTCGGCTGCTGACCCGCAGGTCGCGGTATTGAATCCCGGCTGCGGCGGCTGCATTTCCGATGGAGGCGGAAATGCTGTACGCCCATGTGCTCAGATTTGAGTGCACGTCAAAGAACCCCAGGTGGTCGAAATTTCCGGAGCCCTCCACTACGGCGTCTCTAATAATCATATTGTGGTTTTGGGACGACCACAAACCAATCAATCAAGTATACGTACGCTCAAATGGGCCAAACTAAAAATGATGGGAATGAAAGTATGCGCGCCGCTTGGTGTCAAATGGCCCTACTTCTATACGTGAGTACTGCATCTGCGCGATAAAGAAAATGGGGGCGGGGTGGGGGTGAGGGCAGCTTTGGGATCACGAAGCCACAGACAGGCATCGTGAGACTGTATTTAAGACCCATGGGGTGAATGGTTTCGCTACCTCTTTCTTTCGCTCTCCGTCTCTCTTGTTGCGCTTTTTTTTTCAACTGTTAAGAGCATGTCACTTTTACGTCTTATCCTTTCCTCGACCTCTGCTCCTCATCCTCTAAAATCAGCATGTTTACTCGCAGTCCGCGAATAGCTATATGTATAAGATATCAGGTGGCGAGATACGTCTCTACAGCACGTCGTACCGTGGCTGCAGATAACAAATGATATGATCGAGCAGTGGGGCTCCCCCGATTCTGCGTACCGGGGTCGCGCGGAAGGCGTATAAGCAACGATACGGACTTTTTTCCCAGAACTAGGATTCACAATTCCTTCAACTGTGAAAACGCCCACTTCCGTTCGGGAGATACTGTTAGTTCAGGCACATTGCCCTGATATTGCATTCGTTCATTCCTCGATAGACGTCATTTATCACTTAACTCATGTGCTGGAAGTCACAAAGGACGTAAAACGAAGTGCTTGTCTTTTTTCGATACTCTCACAGGGAATTAAGTCACGCACCTGATTTCATTTCAGGTCACGAAGTGCGGCATAACCGCAAAAGCTGGCTGCTTTGTCGAACGAAAATAACGAAATCGCGTTTGCAAGTAAGCGCGATTATATATAGGGGAAAACTAGTGGGGTAGTTAACTAACCCTCTCCCCCTTTTTGGATCCGCCGCTGTCTTAGTGAAGCAGCTTCCCGCAGAAGTTCTGCAGTAAAGCGCTGTGTGTGTTTCTTCTCAAAAAGTTCCGTCTTTTTTTCATTTTTTTGCACTGATAAATCTGTCTAAATGATCATGAACCAACTCGCCCAAGCAGCAGTTTTAGGGTAGTTGAAATCGTATTGAGAAATGGCGTACACAAAGTGATCGCTTGCAATGCATAGGATGCACTAGAAGTATGAGCGATCTCTTTGTTAACTAAAGCACCACTCCTCTGGCTGTCATTACGCTTATAGACTTCACTACCTTGTTTTCAACACTACAGAGGGTCACGGCCATTGCTAAGAGGTATTCTTAAGGCTAACAAATAGAGAGTCACACGGAGTGAGCAGTCCGCCTCGAAGTACAGGGGTGTGGTGCTCGGCTCTTGAACCGAAACATCACGGTTTCGATCCCGCAGCGGTAGCATTTCGACGGAGCCGAAATGCTGTAGGGGCTGCTCCTGTACTGAGCGACATCAGCGCAGGCTACACAGAACACCGGGTGGTCGAAATTTTTCGTAGCCCTCCGCGATGGCGTGCCTGGTAATCGTATTGCGATTTCGCCACGTAAACGCTCAGATTACTGTTATTGTACAGGGCAGACAGAAGCTGCCACGACTTCTACGGTTGACATCGCAAACCTCGCTGTAGAATTCATTGAACCACCGCACTACGACATTGCCATGCTAAGCAGCTGCCCTTGCAGGGCGTGCGAAGGAGGAGGAGGAGGAGGAGAAAGGCTTTATTGAACAGAGAAGCTCGGAGCACGCAGGCCCCCGGGTCCCCCCAGGAGCCCGTTGCGCTGAAACCTTCGTTTGGGGAGGCGGGTCCATGACGCTGGTAGCCCGGTCTGCAGTCATGATCCGCTCAACAGCGTCCTCTGAACGCAGAATAAGGTTTCCGAGTTCTCCCAGTTCTTTAGGGTCCTCGGGTAAGGATTCGCTGGCACTGTGAAATGATGTGTATTGCACAAGCTTACGAAATTCAAGGCTGAGAGTACAGGCTTGAGGTGAGGAAAAAATGGGGCGAGGGCGTTGAATTTTCCGGCTAGCTGCGAGCCCTTCTGACCAGAGACGCTTTCCTTGGGACTCTGACAACAGGGCGCCCATGTCTGTATCGCTCATCGTGAGGTGTGTGACAGGCCGCTTTGTCCGTTGTTCAGTGTTTTTGCCATTTTCACCGAGCTCGTTTGCGGCGCGTTCTCGCTAACCTTATCGTCAGCCCTCGTAACGTTTTGGTTTACGACGGTGCTCTTATCATGGCCGTGTTCTTTTGTCCGCACGTGCAAATGTCTGACCGTCGGCAGTGTTTACCGTTGCTCTAGTAGGGCCTCTCTTGCGACAGCCTTTATCGCTTTATTAGATTTCGTTCTTGGAGCGCTCACTTGAACTACGACGTTATACGCACTATGTGTGGCGTGATTCCCTCGGTGCCAGCCTGCAAGTCTTCGTTAGAAGGTGTCTAAGTATCCCATGGTTGTGTTGGTTTAGCTTAAAAAAAAATATGCAGTGCGGTTGCACCGCCACTTGAAAACCACAAGCTGCGAAAAGGCTCCCGTGGCCACTCTTTATATGGTATATTTCTCTATGCCGTCGCAGTTTCAAGGCGCAACACCGTCAGTTCAGAAGATGAGTGTGTTTAGAAAAAGTTGTTAATGATTTGTGTGTTAAGAAAAAGTGGGTAACGATTTAGAGTACTAGAGGTACTCTTAAGACTGAGCGCACGATGAAAGAGCCGGATGGTTTCAACAGTTAAACGAATGGAATACGTCACCGTTAACTTAATTTATGCAGAAAAGCCGCCAAGGTGATGCAGGGAGGGTACCAAATTAGATTATTGTATCTTTTTGGGCTTCAGGACAGCTTTGATATAAGCATTTGTGAATGCAGTTGCTTTGCCTTTTTTTATCGTTTAAAGTGCCGCCTATGAGCACAATATAATTATACGAGAAAAATTGCGTAACTTTTTCTAAAACGTTTGCTTCTCGAAGATGCCAAAAGCAGTAACGTGGACTTTCCGTGTCGTAGCAATGGACGAAATAAAATTTCGAAATAAAACGAAATAATTTCGAAATAAAACGAAATAAAACGAAAAACGTAGCAATGGACGAAATAAAATAAAATCCACGGAGTGAATTATTGGTGGGGCGAAGCTTCGGAGCATTTTATCGGTAAATCGTTAATCCTCCGTCCGTCCGTTTGTCTGTCTGTACGCCCGTCCCTACCTGCATTTGAGTTGCAGAACTAGATGGTCACGTACCAAGAGAGGCATGCAGGTAAAGTTCTACGGCTTAAGGAGCTTCGCCCCTTAAAGTGATTTGATTGATATGTGGGGTTTAACGTCCCAAAACCACTATATGATTATGAGAGACGCCGTAGTGGAGGGCTCCGGAAATTTAGACCACCTGGGGTTCTTTAACGTGCACCCAAATCTGAGCACACGGGCCTACAACATTTCCGCCTCCATCGGAAATGCAGCCCCTTAAAGTGGGTAAATAAAGAACACCAAGGACGCTGTCGAGTTCGAGCACGGGTCCCCTGCGTGCCAGCCCAGTATTCTACCACTGAGCTACGTCAGTGCTTGAAACTCGTTTGCAAGTTTGCCAAAGGCAGGGTCGAGAAATGAATCACGTTTATGTGAGTAATGAAGCGTTTTAGAACAGCAAAGGAACAACAAGACGCCACAGAATGCGAATTGCGTAACGAGTGAGTCGTTCAATGCTCCAACCCATTACAAAAGCTTGTTCTTGATCACCGAGTAACTGTGACGCATACCAAGTTCAGGCCTAATTCTTCATCGTCGTCAGCCACTGCATAAAAAAAATTGCACAAAATGCCTTGCAAGTGTGTAGCGGACATCACGCTTCTCCGAAGAATGACGAAAGATAACAGTGAATGCTCGCCTACTACACAAAAATTATGAATATTTATGGCGTATTGGGCACCCAGCAAGTGTGCCTGTAGCAGTTCCCCCAAAGAGTGTTTAAAAAAAGGCTTTGAAAAGCAGCTCTTCCAGCTTTCGCTGTGACGGTGTTGCGCGTTCCGAGGTTCCGAGTAAGCCTGTTGGCTTTTTTTTTTTCGTGTGTGTGTGTTGTGTGTGTGTGTGTCTGTGTGTGTGTTTGTGTAAACATGCATGATCTTTGTTGCCACTCGTTTTTTCGTTTACTTACCTGCTTTATTATGTCTTAAACTTTTGTTGTAGACGGTAAAGTAATTATTATTTGTGAATCACAAATATTGTAAGTGGAGAATGTGATGATCATGAAATTCGCTGTTAGTTTTGGTGTTTCCCACGTTACGTTAACAGCAACCTATCGGAAATTTCGTAATGCGTCACAACTTATCCCGCACATCGGGATGATGCGCAAACACCCGTAACACGTAATTTGGCGAAGCCTGTCGCGCCGTGATTACTGCGCGCTAATTCATGACATTTCCTTGTTAGGTTTTTGTTATTGTTGTCTTCACCGGTAGGCTCTTAATTCTTGCTTGCGCAATATCAGTAGAGCTTCTAAGTAAAAGTAAATAAAAAAGTGCTCCATTGCTTCCTTCGTGCTCTCATATTTTTTTCTGTAACACAACTTTTTCAACTTCAGGAGTGTGATATTCTCTACCGATACCAAAAATTCCTCCCACGATGTGAGATTTAAAGATTCACGGTCGCTCACTTTGGCATACCGCCAAATGTTAATTTACTGCATGCCGGCTTTTGTTCAAACTCAGCACTCGCTGCAAGGAAACCGTCAGAAGTGCAAGAAACTGAAATTGATAGGCTATTCGCAAAGAATCTAAACTATGTGAGGATCGACGATTATGAAAATGCGAAAAGGGGGAAGGTGAGCTGCCTCGCATTCTTCGCATGTACGTTCATCAGTCGTCGCATCATTCTTTCTTCTGGTTCATCCTTGCGTTCGTTATAGCGACTTCAAGATACGTCATCGAAACGAGCGTTACAGGTACAGCGGGACTCGTAAGCCGCTACGTGCGTAAGCCGCCATATGCGGTATACGTGAGCGTTAACGCGCCGGTGATACTATAGTTTCATAAATTTCACGCGCCATTGACGTCACCTGTGCTTTAGTCGGCGTTAAAAGACTCTGCTTGCGTCCGTCGCTACGCTGACGACTCGCGTTTGTAGAAATTCCAGCGTGTACGTTATGGCCAGACATCTATCTATTAAAAGTGATCGAGAATTGATGTTTATTCGTGGAATCCCATTCGTTCAGCGGGTCGCTTTGTTGTAGGGCTCAGTTTGGTGTCAACATCGCGCGCCGTGATGCTCACAATACAGATGGCACTTAATCAATAGTTTATTACGTTACGACAGATAACGTGCGTGGCTATAGTATGTTAACGCTTAGTTATTGCGCCTTCAGGTCTTCTTGTAGTACTTCTCGCCCTTTTCTGCCTTTCTTTTTTTTGAAATACAATATTATACATAGGGGGTATAGGTAGCCGTGCTTTTATAAAGAATCGCAAGAATATTAACAATTTACGTACAGACATGGTCTTTGCAAATTGTCAAACTGGTAACGGGATATCTTGCTGAAAGTGAGGATTTGCGGTGGCACGCGTTGTAAAACCAGTTGTAACCTGCCGGGCTTAGCTTATCCGATGACGCCGTACACGGTGCGTGAGAAACGCCCATACATAGGTCACGTATAGACACACGTCAGAGGGAAAGGTGCGAGGAACAAGGCTGAGATTTGATCTTACGCAAATGCGTCGCATGGGCAACATTTGTGACGGCTCGTTTGCGAAACGGCCACGTCGGCGCGTATGTGGAGCTGCGAGACTGTCATTTGTATAGCTGCAGTGCGCGCATGTAGATTTTGACGTACGCGTGCCATTCTGCATGTGTTGCGCCCGCGCGTCGCGCTCACGCTTTGCTCGTATACACGTTCACACAGTGCGCTCTCACGTGGCGTCGAGGGTGCTTGCTGGAAGCAGCTGCGTTGCTTAGTGTTCGTACGTCGTTTCTTCTTTTTTTGTGTGTGTGTGCATCTCGTGGCATTGATGCATTGCATGTTCTGCCGCAGCATCGCAGTTAACGTGTGTGTGTGCGTGGGGGGTGGGGGGTGCGTTTCAAGCGCGTCACTGTACTGAATTTTTTCGCTGTACTTCTGATTACAACATCGCGGCGTTGCCCCAGAAAAAGTCACTGTCTTTTGTTTGAGATCCGCCTTCTTGTATGCGTTCAAAGTTAGCTAGTTTATTTATGCAACTATTGGTTCGTTTAGGTCAGGGTGCTCAAACACACGGCCCGCACATGTCTTCATCCCACTTTTTCCTTCTTAGGCACGTTCGTGAGCTAGACAGGTATGGCTGGTTTAAAGGATTTCTGTCGTTTTCGTTTTCGCATGACTGGTTTAAAGGATCTTCTTGTACTCAAAACGTGTTTGAATATATAACCGTGAAACAAGAAAAACTATATTGCAGAATTGGTGTGTAGATTTTAGTCGCTTTGGTGATCAGTATCGGCATGTTGTTGGAATATAGGCGCTATATCTACTTCAGAAATATCTAGTACATGACATGCGAGAAGGATTGCTTTGAAATGGTACTGCACGCTTGCTATCAATATGTGCAAATTGCAGAGCGGAAATGAATTCATACACTTCGAGCGCCGTAGAAGGAGTAAAGGTGATATCTGATAAAGAGAAAGCAAGAGTGTTCGGACTGTATAGGGCGTGTGTCTATAGCTTGCAGCGCCTCTTCCGCATAACGGCAATCTTCATACTTACTGCATGAGCTTAGTGGCTCTGTAAGTTTCAAGTGCAGTACATAAATTTGTGAGGCGTTGGAGCCGCTATTATGTGCCGCGTAAAATCGATATAAAGTGTGTAGGAACAATCGCATACGTCTGCGTTTGCTCGGATATGACATATGTTCTACCCAAGTTGTAAAGCTCAGTACGTACAAGCATACACTGCACAAATCAAGTCCTCAATGCCAGGCACCCTGGTATCTGTTCAGCAAGGCGGCCATTCGAAAGTGTTGAAATGTCCAGTTCCGTAGAGGCGGTTAGGCTATAGCGTGTATATTAATCCGGTTGCAATGCCTTCAACCGTACTGCATGCCCCTAATAATAACTCTAATAAAAGAGCTTGTCAGTGCAGTTTTCTATACTTCATCAGTCATGATATTAGCAAACGTATGATATGCTAGCACCGCTATATACTAAGAATATTTCAACCTAAGGAGTATCTCAATTACAAATTTTCCCTAATCAGGATTGACAGAGAGCACTTTGAAGGCTCTCTCGTGATACTTTTTATCCTATGTGGCTCGATGCCCACTTGCTGATTCCCGTTTCCGTACTAAAACAAGCCTCTCTTTTCCATTAACTTATTTTCAACAGTCGCCGTGTGCGGCCGGTTGTCGCGCTAGATCGACCACTGATCCGAAGGTCGCGGGTTCGAATACCCGCTGCGGCGGTCGCATTTCGACTGAAGCGAAGTGCTATAGAGGCCCGTGTACTAAGAACGCCACGTATAGTCAAAATTTCCGGAGCTATACAACTGTATACGGCGTCTCGCATGAAGTCGTAATTTCGGGATGCTGAACCCTATTAATTATTTATGTATTCTCCCCATCCTATTGATGTGCCACTTAACCGCGCTCCACTTCGGAGCCGCGGAAGACGACCTCAGCTTTGTTTTTCTAACAAGTTACCACCTTACCACCATTCATATAGCATTCGCTTACTGATTCAAACTGTTTTTTTTTAATTACGGTCTGTGCCGGTTGAAATTGTTTTGAATTCATGCCGCCATGTTCAAGAAAACAGTGCGGGCGGTTGCGTACTTCGCCGTGCACCCTTGCATGCTTCGAAGCCGTGTCTGTGCGCTCTTTTTGCATTGGTAGAAACGCATTTCCCGACTGCGTTCTTTGTTTTCCACGCACCGCCAGTGGTTCAGTGGGCGTATTCCTTTTGGCTCCATGCTTCTTCTACGGCCTCGTGCGACTGTTTAACAGGAACCGGCTCCCCTTTTCTTGTGGTGTTGACCTAAGCACGAACGTCATTAGCGGGCAACCGCGATATTAATTGCGCATTATAGGCCTAACCGCAAAGCCATCCATTGGCGCCTCCCTGATGTGAACCGCCGGGCACGATTTCTGTGCGTGCACGAGGTTCATCTGCAAGTGCCATCTGTGTGTGTGTGTGTTTTTGTGCGTCCTTTCGCGCCACGGGTGGTCCGTAATAGGCGGATTCGGTTGGCACAAGGTACATTGGAATCGGCTTATTATATTATCTTCCACATTGGAGCTCCTGCGCGGATCGTTGTCTTTTTTTCTTGGATGCAGTTCTATGTTGAAGCGGTGTTGCGTTCTGGCTGCCGTTTGGTCGGTGGCGAAATGCAAAAGGCACTCGTGTACATAGATCTGGGTGTAAATTAAAAAAAAAACACGAGGTAGTTATAAACGATCCCAGATCTCTTGTGCCGAATCGTGCTTTGTAATGGTTCCGGCACGTAAAACCCCAAAAATTAATTACCAGTCCTTAACGCTCCAGCGTGCTCACCTCCGAAGGGCTCTCACGATCAGGGCATTGCGGATACTTAATTCGGCTAAACCGCCTCGCCCACCTTTGCGCGGTATTATTGAGCATGGTGTTTTCATTTAGGCTTTTTATTTCAGACTTACGGGCAGTTAGATGCTACTCGATGAATTTTCAGTTAGCCCAAACAGTCTCACCTTTCGTGAATGTGAGCTTTCTAAAGCTCTTGAAAATTGAATAATACGCAACGGAATATTAGTTAGCATAATGCGTCATTTCAATGTGTACCATTTGAATGTTTGAGAAAGTTGAAGCGGCTTCGTGACTGTCTTATGTTTTCCTTTGCCACAAAGGGCTGTCCTTTAAATCCAGCTCATTCGTTGCCTTCGGAACACGTGTTAGTATTCAGGCTCTCATCTAGCGACGTACAGTTTTCAAGACAGACGCACGTAAGCGAGCTCCATGGAAGAACAGAACGTTTTAGCTCTACAGTGACGCTATATACAAAAACAAGAAGAACAAAGGCGGCGATAAACTGCCTTCACACAAAGTGCTCGTAGAGACGATCTGATTTGCATAATCCACCGATTTATGGATTATGCATATCCGTCTGTCTTCTTCTATCTAGTTTTGATCGTAAGGTTCCTATACCAGCCACAGAGCTTGCGCTGCCAGTGCTAGAGGTAGCCAACGTCTATGTGTCGTGCGGGCGATAGCCTCAGGAGCCGCTTTCACAATGCGCCGTAGGACTGACGCAATAATTTGAGGCGATGTCGGGCGTCTGCATGCGATAAGAAGTTACGATAAGATGCGGTAGTTTGCTGGTGTAAAAGCAGACAGTGACGTATACGCTGCTCAGACAGATGACAGGTGGAAAGAAAGTGCGCCGCAGATGCCTACTCCAACGAGAAACCTTCGACGACCTGGCACGTTACGTGTTGCTGTTGCTAAGTTTTCCTTTTTTTTTTGATTTCGTAAGTTTGCCCTATAGGCCATCAATACATGATATGTGGGGTTCAAACGTCCCAAAACCACCGTGGGATCATGAGAGACGCCGTAGTGGAGGGCTCCGGAAATTCTGACCACCCGGGGTTCTTTAAGGTGCACCCAAATCCGAGCACACGAGCGTACAGCATTTTGGCCTCCATCGAAAATGCAGCCGCCGCAGCCGAAATTCGATCCCGCGACTTGCGGGTCAACTGGCGACCACCACCGCGGCGGGGCACGGTATCAATACATATTAAACGAAATGGTGCAGTTGCGTTGCCTCCATGAAGTCGAGGAGGGACCTGTGGTTTGGACCATAATTCCATTGCTGCAAGACGGGCGTATACTGGTGTGCTGGAGTGCCGCACGCCGCAGATGGCGTCGACGAGCCGCTTAAAGCCCAGGGCATGTCCATACAATGTGGTTCAGGTCCGCTTCGCGCACCGGTGCGGGACAATATTGCCGTGGTGCTGGTGCTGCGGTGCTCTAGATCTGATCCTAGACAAAGCGGCTGAATTCCAATAAAGACATCGTGCAGAAACCGTGGTGTGTGTGTGGGTGCACGTTAAAGAACCCCAGGGAGTTAATATGTAGCACTTAACATTTATGCTTACTCTTCAGCCGTTAATCTGGAGCACAGAGGGACGCGGTGCCTCGCGATCAGTGTTCTCGCATAAAACCCAGAAATTGGTCAGCTCAGTCAGTATCGGTTGAATGATAACATATTCGACGACACATTATCACATTGAACGTTCACCTTCTAGGAGCGCAGGGGTGCAAAGCAGGTGATGGAATCGTTATCTAGTTAGCATTCGAGATAAGCAAGCGACATCTCGGCGCCGTTGAATGGGGTGTGAAGCGGGGTGGTGTTGGCTGGACATTGTAAGAGGAGGACAGTCATATATATAAAACGCACTGTTGATGACTCCCCCCCTCTCCCCTTCCACTAAAGTGCGCTCGTTAAGTGCAGTCGGGGAGTCCCGCAGCGGAAGGCTTAAAAACAATTTGAAATAAAAGATTGCATGAACAGCTGTGGCTCAAGTGAAATTATACTTGGCAAGAAATGTCATGTCTGGAGAGCCTCTGAAACACATCTGACGATTAAAGCAACCGCGGCGGTCTTTTCTGTACTTTGTAGAACATTTAATCGCCCCCCCCCTCCTCCCGATACTCTAATGAATGACGTCACTCATTTAAATGCTGCCGATTGGTCCGCATGTAGGAAGTAATATAGGAGCATGCTCGGAGCACGCCGTTGAGCGCCCCCTCCGTCTCTTCTCCTACCTTTCCTCGCGCGCGCAGTTAACCGATTTTATTTCCTGTAACGTGCTCTGCATGGTACATGAGCACATGGAAGAAAAAAATTGGAAAAAGAGGTTCTCGATTGCGTGCACCAGTAAGACCGTTTCGTGTACTGTACATTCGAACGCACGTGCTTTACAGGTTTCGCGAACACTCTAGCCATCGGTGACTTCAGTGTTAACTCGACATGCCTGCAGTGGCATGCAGCCAACATCTAACAACGAGCACCAGAAGGCTGATAACAGCGTCGTGGACAGTCGTCAAAAAAAGAGGGCAGGCAGTGTCGGACGTGTTTAGAGACTTAGTTGTCTTGATGTTCCGTATAGGTGCTAAACGTTATTCGCATGCGTCTTCTCGCTGTCTTAAATAACGCAAAGCATGCCGGTCACGACGCATGTAGTGTTATGAGAATCCATATGAAGCTGTCAGTCATCTTTTTTCCCCAAGTATACTATATCTTTATTACAAGCGTAGTCAACGCCATGAGTGACCAGTAGAGACGAAGGTACGCTGCGAAGTTTTAAAGTACGCTTACACCATTTGCGACTTCTTTCGTTGTAAAGAAAACGTGCCATACTTATCAACGCGCTGGCTTTCAAAAATGGAAGAGCTAGAACACCTTTTACGCGAAAGCGTGGTCCTCAGCTAACCATACATGTTGCAGCACTGCTGAATGAGCACTGGAGGTATAGCGCTTTCGAAGCAACTGTGTATATATATATATGTATGTATGTATGTATGTATGTATGTATGTATGTATGTATGTATGTATGTATGTATGTATGTATATAATATATATATATATATATATATATATATATATATATATATATATATATATATATATATATATATATATATATATATATATATATATATATATATATATATATATATGGGCGCGCTGGATAGCCCAGAATGTAGCGGCGAAAACGCAAAGTCACTGCTTATGTTGTAGTCTGCGGAAAATGACGCTAATTTCTCGCGAAAAATAACCCAAGCAGGCTAACAGAGGTGGCACGAAGTCCCTTTATGGAAGGGGTGTTTGCTCCGTCTGAAAACGCTGTCAGTGCTTACTATAGACATTCTCGGTAGAACCGGCATTCTCAAAGCGCCTCAAGCGCCTGAGTATAGGCTTGCTTGCAGGGCACTCATAAAAGTTTTCTATCCCGCCTAACGAGCCATGCCCCGGTCGTGCGATGCAAAACGACTTCGATGAGGTGTTGCTGCAAGTATATCGTTATCGACTTCAAAAATAAATCCAAGAAATTCAGTGGCTTCCCAAGTGCTTGGAGAAAAGTTCGTGAAAAAACTAATCTGAAAATAATCTCAAGGATATTGCTTCCCTAAACCGGCACGGTATGATTATGAGAGACGCCGTACAGGAGGGTTCCGGAAATGTCGACCAATCAGGTGTTCTCTACGCACACTGGCATCACACAGTGTACGCGGGTCTCCAACGTAACGCCTCCACCGCAATGCGACTGCCGTGGCCGGGATCGAACCCGCGACCTCCGGGTTGGCAGACGAGTGCCATAATCACTAATACACCGTGGTGGACTGAAAGGCAATTTGACTGATGTATTACTTTCTGTACCTGTGAGTGTATTCCTAAATGGCTTGCACAATAAGGTGAAAAAAGCGTCCGTGCCGTATATAGTGGTTAGAGCGTCGCGTTTGGGCACTAGAGGCCAGTGTTCAAATCCCGCCATTGGAATGTTAACATTTTTGTGTATAAGGTAGGCCTTTTGATAAGGTAGGCCGTTTGGCACATGTATGTCCAATTTTGCTGATGTTGCGTCGTTATGCGCAGATTCTGTTTTCCTATATATTGCAGTGGGATTTCAATAAACTTTGCTTTGTTAGTTCAGCGCTCTGTTATCGTCTCTTCTATCCCCACCTGTCGTTTGCGCTGTTAAGCACTTTCTTCGTCTACCATGCAGCACCAACCAGCCCAATCAAGCACCTTGTTAAAGTTGTGTGTGCTTTGTTGTAGTGGAATTGCAGGGAGGCAAAAAACTTTCTTTAAAGGACGAAGACAGAGGGTCGAGACGTCTTTTCAGTACGAACACATAACGAAGACTGGTTCATTGTATAGTATGTACACCACTCTCGTAGAGAGGGAAAGGGAAAGTAAGAAAAAAACACGCAGAGAAAGAAAAGTACACATATAGTCAAAAACCTCTTGTAACACCCCTTGACTGGGGCCCTTGAGGTATTTTAAATAAATAAATAAATAAATAAATAAAAAGAGTTTTTCTCTTCACGTGCAACGTTTTCCAGCAACTCAGGTAGCTAGCACAGTCGGTCCCTGCGGCCTTAAGCCTTTTATTCCACGGTAGTCGTGTAGCTCGTAAAGGCGCGCCGACGTCGAGGACGCGCTCCCCTCTTTCTGGACCACTTGTCTCCTTTGAAGAGTGCCGCTGTTGCCCGGAAACGCGTCTTCTCCAAGTTGCCCCTTTTGTGCTCAGAAGCGGCGGTTCGGTTCCTCAGAAGCGGCGGTTCCGTTTCCATTTTGCGACACGTACAACATGCCTGTTCGGTTTAACTGCGCTGACATTACTTGTTTGTTTTTATGCGGGTGAGTGGCGTCACTACGGGAAGTTGAAAAGCGTGCACCCATCCGGAATCGTTCGTCGTATAGCCAAAGCGATATTGTTCGCACTTAAAGGAAAGTGTGTGGTGCAGCTCGTGAAGAGTGGTGCCTATGGACATTCCCTTTTCGGTTTACTTTCTCAATAATAATTGGCAACACTGCGTCTGAGATCTGCCAGTTGCATTCGAATGTCGCCATTACGAAAAAAAAACAAAAAAAACAAGATATCCACGGAGTGAACGATGATCAGTGGGGAGAAGCTTCGGAGTGTTTTATCGGTAAACCGTACATCGCCCGTTCGTCCGTCCGTCCGTCCGTCCGTCCGTCCGTCCGTCCGTCCGTCTATCTATCTATCTATCTATCTATCTATCTATCTATCTATCTATCTATCTATCTATCTATCTATCTATCTATCTATCTATCTATCTATCTATCTGTCTGTCTGTCTGTCTGTCTGTCTGTCTGTCTGTCTGTCTGTCTATCTATCTATCTATCTATCTATCTATCTATCTATCTATCTATCTATCTATCTATCTATCTATCTATCTATCTATCTATCTATCTGTCTGTCTGTCTGTCTGTCTGTCTGTCTGTCTGTCTGTCTGTCTGTCTGTCTGTCTGTCTGTCTGTCTGTCTGTCTGTCTGTCTGTCCGTCCGTCCGTCCGCACCTGACTAGGCGGTCCGTACCACGACGAGCTGGGATGGACAGACCCGTGGCTTTAGGAGCTTCGTTCCTAAAAATAAAGAAAAAGAGATTTCACGACGCGTTGTTTACACGCGAATCACTTCCTGCATCCAACGCCTCAGATCTCTCTTTCTCCCACCTTCCGACATACGCTGCGTAAGATCGCGCTTCGACTATCGATCGGCTGCATTGCACACCTTTGCTCAGACGCGGAGGTGCACACGCGCGCTATTCACGAGCTTACAATAAAATGAAGGGAAGACAAGGAAACACACACACTAAAAGAGGAAACGTTGAACACACGGCTTCGTTTGACGTCAGCAGAGGCGGCTCGTGTAACACCCGATTACTCAACCGACCACAGCAGCAGGCGTGTGGCTTTCCATTCATCGGTCGTGAATGAAAAGGAAGGGAGCAAGAGAAAAGAAAAAAAAAATCGAACGGCGCGTGCGGTTCGGGTTCTCTGATGGCGGAAGCCGTGCGGTGAAGCGAGCCGACAAGGTGGAGGAGGAGGAGGAGGTGTGCTCGCTGCGTGGGCCGAGGGCGCGAACCCGGAAGGGGGGTCCGCAAAGAAACAAGAGCGCAGTCCACGCTACGCGGGCTGAGGACATGGACTAAAGCCCAGGGCTGGAAGAGCGCGAATCGGGGGATCCTCGCGGAGGCGGTTGTAAGGGAAGAGGAGGAGAAGCGTCTTACGAAATTCCTGCGGGCATGCCGGTCGATAGTGAGCGCCTCCCGGCGACCCCTAGCGGCATCCGCAGTGTCTTCCCTGGGGAGGGCTCGCGCCGAGGTTTGTTCTTTCTTCTCTGCATGCAACATCGGCGTTTGTTTTCGGGTGTCTTTTTTTTTTCCAAGGAGTTGGTGGCTTGCACGTGCTGCCTTGTTTTTCTTTTCTTTTTTCCCCTTCTGTTTTAATTGCTTCGTCTCCCCCTGCCCTTGCCGCTGCGTTTCTTTTTTTTTTTGGGAGGGGGGGGGGGACTGCTATGAACCGTGGCGTCGAACTGGGAAGAGCGCGCTTCCCTTAGTTTTTTTTTTCTCTCTCCCCTTCCACCTGAGCCCGGCGTTGTCGCTCCATTGAGCGATTTGATTTTGCCAGAGCGCTCCACACCCCGTGTGCTAGCATGCTGAGGGCTGCCCATATAAAGCGGCACAGCTGACACAAATGAGCCATAGAAACAACAGAAGGGCAGTTCGACGGCCTTAAGCTCCTCTCCCCTCCCTCCTCTTTTTTATAATTTCCACCTCGAACGAAGGTCGACGCTTTTGCTCTTCAGCGGAAGCGGATGCCCTGTGGGTAAAGGAAGTAACATGAACAAAATATGAGATAAAAAGACCGGGCCGGAGAACACACACGCACATAAAATAATAATATGTCACGACGGCAAAGAATCCCGCTCGGTTTATTCCGCGAATGGTTTTGGTTTCCGACGATGCGATTGGCTGTATAAGCGCAGATGCTGTAGCCAGAGATAGATTCGTTTCGGTTGCTCCGCTTCCAGGATGCGCGATATTGACCTCCGCCTAGTTTGAGTCTCCGTGTACTCTGTACTTGATCCGTACAATACTCTCGTCCCTACTCTATAGCCTTATCTGCCTTGAAGCAGGTGGCAACATGCCAGTACAAGAAATGTACCAAGGCTGTCTTCTTCGTCGCAAATAAGGCGTAATAGAAATGATGAGGAAAAAAAATGTGCAAATGATTATTACGCTTGCTAGCAATTGCCCGAACGTGTTGCGATGAAAATAGCAGTATACCAACCGTAGGTCGGCAAAAAGCTCTCTCTGCCTCGCTCGTGAAATATATTTGGCACCTTGGGCTCACCTAAACTCACTCGGCAAAATTTTTCTTAGCCGGACTCACTCGAACTCAGATTCACAAAAATATTTCTCACCGTGGTTGACTGGCTCAGACTCAGACTCATGGCTCGTGAAATATATTTGGCACCTTGGGCTCACCTAAACTCACTCGGCAAAATTTTTCTTAGCCGGACTCACTCGAACTCAGATTCACAAAAATATTACTCACCGTGATTGACTGGCTCAGACTCAGACTCATGGCTCGTGAAATATATTTGGCACCTTGGGCTCACCTAAACTCACTCGGCAAAATTTTTCTTAGCCGGACTCACTCGAACTCAGATTCACAAAAATATTACTCACCGTGATTGACTGGCTCAGACTCAGACTCATGGCTCGTGAAATATATTTGGCACCTTGGGCTCACCTAAACTCACTCGGCAAAATTTTTCTTAGCCGGACTCACTCGAACTCAGATTCACAAAAATATTTCTCACCGTGATTGACTGGCTCAGACTCAGACTCATGGCTCGTGAAATATATTTGGCACCTTGGGCTCACCTAAACTCACTCGGCAAAATTTTTCTTAGCCGGACTCACTCGAACTCAGATTCACGAAAATATTACCGTGATTGACTGGCTGGCTCAGACTCAGACTCATGGCTTGATCTGAGCTGATTTAACTCAGGAGTGAACTTGCTGACCTACGGTGCCAACATACAGTCACGTGAGTATAAAAGGGAATGTTGGCCTACTCGAGACAGAAAGAAGCAACAAATACAACTGAAACGAAAGTCTGTGTTTTTCTTTTTTTTTCTTGCAGCAGAGAAAAGATGATAGACAACAGAACCAACAGTGCTGTCTTTTATTTCTTTTTTGTTTTGTTTTGTTTTGTTTTGCCATTTGGCACGTTTTTACTTGAGAACGCAGGCCTTTGTTAGTTGATGGTCAGTTCTTCTGCGTGATTAGTAATGTCAAAGAATATTGCAAATCAAAAAAGGAAGAATATAGCAATGTCCTTGAGTAACTATGGCACGCGGCAAGGTGCATTGTCCGATCTTTCTGCGGTTTGGGCCGTACATCGTTCTCATGGAAGAACCTAAGTTGTTTACTTGCTTGCTTTGTTCATTTGTCATGACACTTTGCGACGTACTATACCGTTCTTTGACTCTACTTAGCGCTCTGTCAACAACGTCAAGGACCTTTTAGCGTTCGCTGACATTTCTTGCTGCGAAGTGACCGAGAAATACTCAGCGAATGACAAAAATAAAAAAATAAAATGAAGCAGTGCCTGCTGTATACAGTGGCGGCAACTGTTAATGCTTCGTAGCAAAACTAAATGCATATATTGTGGACCCGCCTCAATGCACACGACTATGTCGTTTCCATTTTGTCTCTCACTCCGTGCCTGAACCGTGCAGGGCCCGAACCGGGCACGGGATCTGTTGAAACGCAGGAGCCACTATGAATCCCTGTACTGCCGAGCTGATGTTTATTCGAAATTTTGAATGAGCCGAGAGCTTTCTAGCTAGAACCGATGCACGAGACGGCTGATGCCGTCCCTGATTGATTGATTGATTTGTGGGGCTTAACGTCCCAAAACCACCATTTGATTATGAGAGACGCCGTAGTGGAGGGCTCCGGAAATTTCGACCACCTGGAGTTCTTTAACGTGCACCCAAGTCTGAGTACACGGGCCTACAACATTTCCGCCTCCATCGGAAATGCAGCCGCCGCAGCCGGGAATCGAACCCGCGACCTGCGGGTCAGCAGCCGAGTACCTTAGCCACTAGACCACCGCGGCGGGGGATGCCGTCCCTGCGATACTGGACAATATAAATCTTGGTCCCAGACTGAAGGTGCCATATGTATGTATACTGAACGACATCACAAGTCACATATGCGCGCAGTGCACGCCATGTAGTTGTTATCTACAGTCAAACGTGCACTAAATGGTCACTGTATATATCGTCAATACATGACCACGTATGGCACTATATGGACCATATATGGTCAAATGCGCGTTGTGTATGTCACATGTGCACTGTGGTTGGTACGCGAACTATATGCACACATTTCGAGGGCCATTCATTGAACCGATACCTGGAAACGTTGCTTGCGCTTAGGCGTTAAAAAGCCGCCGTGGTCTACACCTTCGCGGCTTTGTGCGTGACTGCTGACTGAAGGTCGCGGGATCGAATTCTGGTCGCGACGGCTGCATCTAGACGTACACAAAAGGCCAGAGCTGCGTGTATTCAGGCGAACAAGGAATAACTCTAGGGGTACGAGTTTCCTCAGCCCTCGACTACAAGGCGTCTCCATCAAGCCGTGGTGTTAGGGACGTAAAATCCCAAAAAATAAATTGTTATTATTAATATTTGTAAGGGTCTTGCGTCACGTGCAAGATTTGTGAAGATTGAACATTAAGTTGCTCGTTAATAAACGCCATCAGTCACATCATGTTCTGACGTTGCGGTTGTTTTCTGTGTCTAGCGGTCGTACATTCCACTCCAGTGAAATTCGCGGCAGCATTTTACGGACTTCATCCGACGCAACAGACAATCTCACAAATATTACACAGTGTCGGGTATTAATGTGAGATTGTTGTCGACAGACGTTGCCTTTAGACATTGCAAAAAAGAAATACATCAACATGGTCACCGCTGTTACTAATTTCGTTGCCCCCCCCCCCCCCCTCTCTGCCTTTCCGCCCTCTGCACGTGTCTGGTACTTCTAAAAAACTTTACGCCCTTCAATAATAGAAAACCTCGCAGGCATCCAATTTATTTTAAAAACGGGGGGTGGAGGCGACTCCTTTATGTGAATGCAATCTAAAGCTGCATCCTAATCGCACTGTCGGCTTTTGAAGCGGCGCATCAAGCCCGCAACTTTATGGTCAACCAGAGAACGCCACAATCTGTAGAACCTCAGTGACAGGTTGCATTTTAGTGCAACGCAAGTTTGTAGTGTGGCGATTTGTCAACGCAGAACACTTCGTTCATTTCTCTGATATGCGCAACGTAGTCTTGAATGCGAGGACCCGAATGTAAATCATTATCTCTCACTGGTATCGTTTGTTAACGCGCATACTTCAGTTGCTACGCACCGCGCAAAGCGTCTGGCATGAGCGTTTATAATAAGAACATAGGTCATTCGTGAAACACGCTCAGTAACTGAAGTCTATTGCCACTACTTTGTATCATCGCTTAGAATTTCTGCACCGTTTGTCTAAGAAAACAAGTTTCATCACGTTTTTTTTTTCATGACGTCTACGGTGTGTGGGAAAAGCCATAATTTATCTTGTTGTTGTTGCTTTCGAGAACAAGTGTTTACTTAATCGTGAGTTCCTCAAATATAATGTGGTTGGGCAGGGCTCTTGGTAGCAGGCCTCCACCATCAGTTGCTTCCGAGAAATAGCACGTGCGACTTGAATATAGCGCCGTTGTCATTGGGCTTTTTTAGTGCGTCTTGTTTGTTTGTCTTCTTTTTTTGTACTATAGGTGCGACTCCGACGACTAAGGTTGTTGTAACAAAGGATATGGAGGCAATGAGAGCATCAAGAGCGGCAATCAACATCCGCCAAGCACCGGCACGGTGCACACGCCGAAAGAGTGTGGAAGGAGCGCTCATGACGACACTTAGGACCATCCGAATGACATTAAGGCCACGCGAAAGGCGATGCGAAGGAAAGTGCTGAAGACATCAACTCCTAGCTCGCTGAGAACGGTGCACGAGTGGAATTTCTAGATCCGCGGCCTCTCCGCTACATTGACGTGCTGCGAAAGAGAAGTAATATTCGAGCTGAGACCTTAATAATCGCGCCCTCGCCATCGCTACTGCACGTAGCTCGTTGATGGAGGTTGCAACGAAGTCGCACACGAAACCCGCGATCGCATTCAAACTTCAAACCTATAGTCGACGGAGGCACGCTCCTGTCAGCCTACATGAAAATGTCAGTGAACGTTGCCATGAGACGACGACGTTTACACCTGCATGCAGCGTATACTGTCGCCAGGGGCGTGCCGAAAGAGTGCGGCGCGGTATTTTCCGGATAAAGTGATGCGCTTATACCGTGACCGGCTTCGAGTTGAATGTGTGTTCAATATCCGCGTTAAAGAGAGTGGCGAGAAGAAAGGACCCGCTTTAGTTATCAGCTATCCAAAGCTATAATCACTCATTTATCTGAGCAGTGTGATTATTTTTGCAGAAAAGGTGATGCGTCTTCAAAGGTTTGCAGCCTTGATTGTAATGTACTCAATTAGCAATTACTAGACCACGTAATCGAGTGTTAGCTGATATATGGCGAGCAATTTCGAAACAAGAGAAAAAGCGTAGTGTTCAATTCCTTGATTGATTTATATGTGGGGATCAAGGTCCCAAACCCACCATATGATATGATAGACGCCGTAGTGGAGGGCTCCGGAAATTTCGACCACACGCACACGCACACACACACACACACACACACACACACACACACACACACACACACACACACACACACACACACACACACACACACACACACACACACACACACACACACCTCTTCTGCATTGCTGCATGTTTCGCGACTCATGCGTAATTCACGTTTGTCGTCGTGGGCTCTTAGGAAGGTGGAGGTCCCTTTTGAAACAAGCGATGACAAAACCTGTACCAGTAATGGGGCTCGGTTTCCTGATCGATGCCGCCGCTGCAGTACGCTACAATTTAAATGCGAGGGATGCACCATGCTGCATTTTCCACACTTTTCGTGGTTGCTTCAGCGTTTCAATTAGGATCCTGCTTCCAACGCGCTTTCTCTACAGCTACTTTTTGCGCATTCTTCTTGTTAGTCGTATTAACGGGAGGAGGGTTTGCAGTCGAATGCATCAATATATAATAATAAGGATCCTGGGAGAGGGACAACCTGCGTCGTCAGTGCGTTCGTTTTGCTGGCAGCCTTTTTCACGGTAGGCAGAGCAAATAGCCGAGGCAAGCACTATACACATGCCGTACATCTTCAATCAAGTCCTGGTTGAATGCTGACAATATCCAGGAACTACGCGAAAAGTGTCATATTTACTGGCTCAAGTCAGCACTCAGTGCTAGATATGATTAGGAGTGAATCGTCGCTCTCGATCGACTCGCGATGGGTTACATACCGGCTTGAGTACAGCGATGACGGGGAGGTGAGTTTAACATCGGCTGTTTGAGCGTTTGTAGACTCTTTCCCGTATAGTCTGAACGTACGGGCCTAACTAACAAAACGTTCTTGCCCGTTGAACGAGCCAATCAGCATGGGCCGCCGAATGTTGCAGTAAGACATAACGCTGCAGTTGCGGCGGCGGCAGCCGCCGTCTTTCGCGGTTGTGGCGGCGCGCCCTACACAAGGAAGAAGCTGGCCGCGCCTTTCCTTCGAATGTGCGAGCCCCCGTCGTGCACGGTGCCCGGCGAGCCGTAAATCAAGCGAGATTTACGCTCGCCAGACGACGGCGGCTCCCTTGAAGGGCCGCTTGTTTAAGGCGGCGGCGGCAACCAGCGCGAGTGGCCGTTTCTCTTTAAACACTCCGGCGCCCGGTGATGGTTAACATTGGCTTCACAGCACTTCCTGCGTGCCCTGTTCCGACTTTTGCGTCGACTGACTGGGGCTGTGTTCCAATACTCACCGTAGACGGCTAAATGGACGGCGGCCATCTTAAGTCCCGTTCCAATTCTCACGTAGCCGGCAAAGTAGACAGCTCCGAGAAGACCTCATCGTAGACAAATACGATGCAGGCTACTTTGCTGTCCTAACAAGATGGCGGCTCAGCGAATCGCTCAGATAGATCGAATCTCGCGGCAATCGTCGTCTGCACGCAAACAGATGCCTTTCCCAGACGCTCGATGGGAGTAAAGTTTTTGTTTTCGATTTCAACGCGAAATAAGCCAGAAAATACAACTGTTACGTTTGCTTATTTTAGCTTTTCCTTCTCGACGCGAGGTGGCGCATTGTCGCGTAAAGGCAGTCTAAATGTGTTCCATTTCTCGGACAGCATGGGCTCGAAGCTGTCTTCTAAGCAGTCTTCGTCTACGTGTTGTTTAAGAATCGGAACACAGCCTGGGCTGCGACTCGCGCTCGCACCTCGAGCGTGTGTGGACGCGAGTATATCATATATACTGCAGTCGTAATCTCATATTCCTCCGTTTGGAGTCGAACCTTTGTGACAATTAGTCGTGTTGATTCGTTACCCGCTCCGCTTTCTTGAGTTTGATATTCGAAATTTTTTTTCGTTGTATTGAACTATGAATGGATGCTGTTTCTGCTTGTGGGTATTGCAACGCGATGTCCAACGAAAAATTTGAATTTTCGTTTTTCTTTTTTTTCCCTATGCACACGGGCTAGCGTGTGAATTTTTATGTCACGTTTTATGAGTTTCTGGTCACTGTGTGATTTTGCTGTCGCAAGGCTTTGTCACGCCTTCATGATAACAGCGTTTACGGCAAGTCCCCATTCTTCAATTATGTGCGTTATTTAAAAGAATTTTATTATTATTATTATTATTATTATTATTATTATTATTATTATTATTATTATTATTATTATTATTATTATTATCTGCTTTCGTCGGCTCAGGGCACCGCCATTGCCGATTTTCGCATCGTTGCCGCGCGCTTTGACAGTGTCAGTAATAGCACAGCTTCCCATCGCCTGTTGAAAAGTTGGGGTATATGTGTGGCCAGCAGGAAGAAGCCTTCTCCGTGACTCTATATCGGAGTCACAACTAACGTATTTATGTGCGATCGATGAAGGGGTTGTGGAGATGATGTAGGGTAGAAGGAATGTAAATAGACCGACTAGAAAATCCAAGTCATCACTGTAAGCATCCGCTGCGCGTCGCAACGATGCCCATGTCGCTAACACACGGGAACTGCGTCGAGCAAAAGTCTTTCGCAGTAATTCCACTCATATTGAGGGAAGCAAGAGGACCCCTTTCCACAAAGCATTTTTGACATTTTTTTGGTCGGCGTCCTGTCTTTTTTCTTTCTACAATGCCATTACATCCCGACCAAACGAGATTTCGTCCAATTGTCGACTTCATAAATAGATTACCTTCCTTAAAGTCTCCCGTTTGTTTGGCGTAGGCGACAGGGAATTGTTTGAAGCCGATATATAATAGTGCAGCAAGGAAAGTAAAGCAAATGAATAAATACCTGATCTGTCATTGAGGCCTATATTTAGCATCTCTACCTGGATATGACTGCATAATTGTCCCCGCTCTGCGATCGATGAGGTCCATTGTTTTTATTTTTTTTTAGTGATAGCTAGTTGAACAAATGCAAGATGCAGCCAAAGTCTGTCTGAGTAATGCATACAGCTGCCACCACATGTTCACCCGAACAACTGGGTAACGTCTGAAACGGCTCAATCAAGTACCCTGAGGAGCATCGAAGATTTTGCGAGGGAAATGTATTTAGTTGTAGCGCATTCAGGGCAACCGAACGATGAAGTTTCACATCAAGCGCAAGTTTATAAGCATCCGCCGTGCTCAGGTTAAATGCGATGTTGACTACTTTTCCAACTAGTAAAAGAGTGTTCGTCATTATAAGGAAGCAAGCCTGACCGTCACCATTAATGCGCTGGTTATAATAATCTTGACCACTTCGGGTTCTTTATCGTGCCCGTACGTCTCATTACAGGTGTATTTTTGCGTAATAAAAACACAGACTAACGTACACATTTGCCCATGGCAACGGGCACTCCGGAGGATTGATGGACATTTCTCAGTAAATACCGAAGCAGAAGGCGTTACACAAGAAAGTGACGCACTTTGCGCTGAAAAATCATGCGTTTTATGCAAGAAAGCGCGTATAGACAACCGTTGATTGGATATGCGTCGCCGTGCTGAGGAAAAAGCGTGCAAGAACAATCTAACCGCTCAGATGATGCGGGAGGAATATTTCGTCTTAGTCTTCCGCGCTGAATACGATCTCGCCTTTTAGACACGTGTTTCCCGTTGCCAGCGTGCGTGCATGCATGTGCATGTGAGAAATCGCTCATTATTCGTCTCTCTTGTAGCCATGCCCAAGCGAAGATGCAAAGCAACGCCGATGAACACTGATGCAAAAAGCGTGTGCTCGAGACATGTAGAGTATATTTGGTGGGCTGTGCGTTTCGAACAGTGTGTGCAAAGAGAAACACCGAACGTTTACGAAAAGTCAGGAGTTGAGACAAACATAAAATAACCAACTATCGCCAATTCTACTCAACTTTCAACGTTACTGAGCATAATACGAGTCGGGTGCAGTGCATGTTGTTCTCATAGTTAGTAATTGTTAGAGTTTAAGGTCCCAAATCTAACCATATATGATTAGGAGAGACGTCGCAGTGAAGGGCTCCGCGAATTTCGACCACCTGGGGTTCTTTAAAGTGCACCTAAATCTACGAGCACGGGCCGGAAGCATTTTCGCCTCCATCGAAAACGTGGCCTCCGTGAACTGCGGGCAGCAGGAGTTCCTTAGCTACGAGACCACCGTGGCAGTTCGCTCGCTCTTCGTATAGTTCGTCATATGACCAACATAGGCGCGTGCTCCAGCAGTGAAATTTTCTGATCGATGTTGTAGTTTATTTCTAGATGCATTGTGAAGCTGCCGGAGTAAAATGCGTGTATCTATACACGCCTGACGATAGCTATTGACACCACTATAATATGACAACCTCAAGGAAGAAAAAAAAAAAGGAAATGCATACTCACACAGGTCTATTTACACAATATGGGCACATACATAAATGAAAATTAAAATTGTACTGTTAGTTCAGTACAATACAATCGAATACGGAAATTGTTAGCAGAAAGCAACCAGGACCGTGAAAAGGACTATTCGCTCACGAGAAGTTAGCTTAATCTGCCCAGTGATGTGCCGCAAAGAATAACGAAACGATCCTTTGACGATGCGCGCTACGTGGCTTCGTTCGCGCTTTGTTGATCGCCGTAGCCGGCGCTACGCTTGCTGGTGCTCCTTTACCGCAAGTTCGTGCAGCGTCAAGCTGCATTGTAGTAATATTCTTAAGCAACAGGTCCCGGTGGAAACACCGCTAGCCGGACATCCTGCAAAATAACATAAGCACAATACAACATGAATTCGACTAGTAACAACACAAATCGTCAGATAAGGTATAGAAAGTACATAAATGATAAAGTACGCAGGCGAAAGATAGATCGCAAGAAACCTATACGCATTACCCGAATGTGATATGTATGGAGGGAGAATTATGGAATAAATAACATGTCGAAAAATGAACGTGTGGCTCTGATTACTTAAAGGTAGAACAATTTTATTTGTCTGTGCAATGTAAGAATTCTTTTCCTTTCATTATATTCCTTTGTTAAGCCACACCTCCCTCGAACAGCCGATCACCGCGATAACCTGGGCGAGGTGCCGCGCCTATCGATGACGTAACGCGCGAAACGTAAGAATCGGGAATGCGTACTATCGCTGCATTATCTGCATTCCGAAAGAACATCGTCTCACGAAAATCAGTGGTGCAGCGGGTACCCAGTCCCCGCGCATGTCGAGTCGCACGCTGCCGTCTCCGAAAGAGACGGCCCGGTTTCTCGCTCAGCTGGCTTGCATGCGGCAATGGCCGCTCCCTAGACGGCGGAGGACGACCTTCTGTTGTGACTGGGCGGGAGAGCGTGTTGCGAGACAAGCGGCGAGGAGGCCTAGTGCCTTATCGCGACGCGAGCTAAAGACAAAAATAAAACGCGACGAGGCGACGTCGGCCACCTGCCTAGAGACAAGCGTTCCCCCCCGCCAACCTCCTTTCTAGCTGGTCTGGCCTGGCCTCGCGCCGCCGCCGACGACGATGCAGCTGGGCATCTCCCGAGCCAGCCGTCGCCGCCCCGTTCCTTCTAAATCCGTGCAGCGCCGGGAAAGATGCGCGACCGCAGACGGGGCATTACACCACGCTCTAGAACGTAACGCGTGGAATTGTCGACGTTGATTACAGACGATTTTGTTCTCGATGCGTGGCCGGCGCCATCTTGAACTCTTAGTAGTAATAAGGAAAGCCGTTAGTTTCCTAAGGAGAGACGGCCGTGCGTGGCATTTGACGGGTCCGCCTTTGCGTCAATCCGTAATGTCATGTCCCACGGTCACGCAGGTGTCAATACACAGGCCGGAAACAAGTCTAGCAGGGCTCGAAACATGGGAAAAAATGAACTAGGTCTACAATGATACAAACTACACAAGTAACGTTATGGAACACACGGCTCACGCAACGACGACCACGACACACAGCGGGAACTCGCGGTGGGTCATTCTGTGTACTGGTTTTTACGTTGCGTTGTGTGTTTCACAATGCTTCACCCACAAGACCAAGTTCGCACTACCGAAGTAAACGAGAGAATATGAATTATTTATCTGAAATTACGGAAAACGCTTCTGAAACATCCGGCAGGTACCCGCTCCGCAGGTTGCCACCGCCTCGGCGAGCTGGGTTGCCCGTGCTACGAGTTTCCTCAGGCTTCACGTCAGTAGAGTTGCATTGAGCGCAAGATTTAGAAGCACACAAATACCCGCGCAAGTGCAATATTATTATTATTATTATTATTATTATTATTATTATTATTATTATTATTATTATTATTATTATTATTATTATTATTATTATTTGCGAGGAGCTCTTCGTTTAGTATCATTATGCTGCGACTGACGTTTGCTCATTGGAATCGAGCCAAATGACTCCGCACACGAATATACTGCATATATTTACTGTTACGAGCAAGCTTATTCGCCGATTTGTCTGCGAAGGTGGCCTCATTCCCACTGCCTCGTAACATCGTTATTCGTGATGCCTGTGACAACAGTATGCTGCACTTTGTTAGGAGGGGTACTCTCAAAGAAGGTAGTGGCACTGTGACGTCAGTGAAGTGCAGCTGTTCTTTGTTGATTACTCCGCAATCCCAGCTCCGGTGTATTCACGAGTGTCGAAACAACGCCGATAATACCGTGGACGAGGCGCGCGACGCCTATACCTTAAGTATACGCCCGTTAAAATGGCGTGCGAACGTTCAAGTATACTACGTATGGGCACGTTCGTAACCACTCACGAAGGCACCTGTGCGCCATGTGAAGTTTCCTGTAGCGGCGAGGGTGCGTGTGCCGCGAAGGAAAGCCGACGCCTTCGTGTGTTGTCGCTGATCCAATTGTTGACAATGGGGAGCTGCGATACCGGCATTCTGGAATTTGGACACCAACCATGATTGACGAAGGCTTTTGACGCATGCGCGGCCGGCGTTACAGTCTAAGCTACCGAAGCTTAAGCCATCTTGAGGTATACGTGTTCCTTTCCCATTGAAGATACCTGTGCTGCGGCACGCGGGTACATGTGTGCCATGACATTTGCAGCGCCAATGCCAGACGTGGCTCGGACGGTTGTCATCTGGTCGTTGACTGTTGTCCCTGCTAAACTAAAGCTTTACACTAGTTACACCTATTGCTCTTGGTGCGCAATTTACGTGCAAGCGACGCTTCCGCAAGACTTCTCAGTTTTTGTCAGTCGGTAGCGTTTCTCAAGAGGTATGTACCTAGACAAGCGCTGAGATGTAATTTGCAGGTACCCACTGGTTAAATAAAACACTGCCAACTGGTGTCCCTGATGCGTAGTTCCGAAGAAGAGCTATGCATTCCATTACGCTGCACCGTTTTATTAGGACGACGCGCACGGCTGGGGTCATGGTGAGGCAGTGCCACACGCTGGCCGACTGGACGGGTCGCCGCCATTCGTGCCCGGCCACTCGCACCACTGTGTTTACCCAGCCGCTTCTTCTCTGCCCTCTCTCGCGGTTGCGGCGGCCTTTGTCACTGCGCCATCCATTGTGAAGCGACGGTGACGACCGCGTGCACTGTGGTTCGGCCCTCTCCTGCTCTTCCTCGGCTCGCTCTATCTGCCTATCGGTGTCTCCTCTCTGCGCTGTTGCCACGCCGCCGCCTTGTGCGAGGTCGCCTCGAGAGTCTCCATGGCGCTCGAGAGTGCGCTGTCGTCTCTGCCCTCTCCTCCCTCCCTTCCGTCTTTCGTGCACTGCCGCCCAACGGCTTTGTCGAGTCTGCCGCGCGTTGCCGCCGGGCATTCCCATACCTTCGGACGTGGCCCACATTTCACTCGTTAACTTACGTAGTTGGTTACTATGCGTGCTTAGAATCCCTGACGCCGCGTGTACGGCCACGTTGGTCCGAGATTCGGGCTGTGACTAGCGCTTTCAAGTCTGGAGATATGAAGTGCTTCCCTGGCGACGACTACATGCATTCAAAGCGCCACTGATTAATTGTAGTCGTTACGTTTAGTATAGGCGACCGTGCGAGAGCTTTAACACTGGGCTCCTAGCTATTGCGGAATCGAAGGAGATGAAATGGCTGATGAGTTCGCAAAAGTGGCTGATCGCTATTCCCCAAATCTGTCTGTTTTCTAGCCGAAATCTGACATACGCCGCATCTTACGGGGAGCGTGAACTATGTTTGGCCACCTTGTTCACGTACACGAAGTGATCAATCTCGATTGATGTGTGGGGTTTAACGTCTTAAAAAGCCGTAGTGGAGTGTAATGGAGGCGCCATATTGGGGGACTCCGGAAATTTCGACCACCTGGGGGTTCTTTATCGTCAAATCTGAGCATGCGGCGGGCTAACAGCATTTTCGCTTCCATCAAAAATGCAGTCGCTGCAGCCGGGATTCGATCCCGCGACTAGTGGGTCAGCAGCCGAGTACGTTAACCCGTAGACCACCGTGGTGGGGCGGAACAATGAATCTTATGCGAAGCCGATTGTCAAAGCACCCAGCTCATACGATATATCGACACCTACTGGGGCTCGGCCATGGTTACTTTTCCTGCCTTTATTTCATCATTATTCTCTCTCTCGTTGTCATGCATTGCCTACGAATCGCAACTGCATACGAAGAGCCCTCTTTTATTTGGAAGTCAGCATTCGCCATCTTCAACTTGTTTATGCTGCCATGACGAAGAACATGTGCGTCATCCGTTGGTCGACTGTGCCAAGGCCGAACAGGAAGACGAGTTGGTGAACTCGTAGTTACAATTTTAATTACTAAAGTATTAAGCCCACAGCCATCAGAGATGAATGGCTGTGTAGTCAAAGGGCTTCTACGAAGACACTGGTATTTGTGAGTTTCCCTGAGTGAATTCAATCGAAAACGGGCATCGCGGGCTTGTGTGTAGACGTTGCTAAAATGAGAACTTTCGGACCCGCTAAGTGTGAGCCTGCTTGTACACATAATTTTTTTTCTGCGAAATTTCATTTTGACAGCGATGTTATTAAGGCTATCGGTGACTTGTGCTCTGTCGCGCGAAACCCGACAGGTCTGATTGGGTAAACCTGTTGAGCGGGCGTTGAATGAAAACTCTGCTCGGTGAGATGGACCACTTGTGAATCATTTGAAGGAGAGACAGTGAAAATTGGGCAGGAAAAGGGAAATAAAACGATAGAATGAGAAAGAGTAAAATAGACAGAAATTTTGGAAAGAAAGGCATAAGAAGATGGAATAGCAAAAAAGAAAGACACGCGAAAAAACGAAAAAAAAAACACAGTCGCAGGCAGAAACAGAGAGACATAAAAAGCAAGCAAGCAAGAAGGAAGCTAGTAGAAAAAAAAAGGTAAGGAATAGGATGATGAACAAAAAAGAAAGAACGAGAAACAGAAAGAAGCAGAAAGAGAGGGAAAGAGAAGGAAGCAATAAATAAATTCACAAATAAATACATAGAGTAAATAAAAAAAGATAAACAAAAACAAGGCAGGCCACCCAGCTCTGCTACCCCTTCATGGTTGCCACCATTACAGTGAAGCTGTCTTTCCTTTTATTTATGATTTAACAACCTTGTGGAAAATTTGCAGCTGCAGTCAAGAAACGGTGAAAAGAACTGCTTCATTTATTCTTTATTGCAAGAGATAAATAAATAAGAAAAAAAAGAATAAATAAAATGACATTCAGTGGATCTGTTCACATATTGCTGAATGTCTGTGCTGTCTGTGCATGGCCCAACCATACCGTCTAGTCTACCGCGCCAGCTGCGCCAAATTTGCGGTCTGTCGTGTCTGGCTCAGTGAAAGGCCAAAGAAGTTATATCCGTCCACTCGAAGGTTAGGGTGTCTGTCAGACGGACGCTGTTGCGTCTCCGCTCGTGACGCGAGGTCTGTCGAACGCGTATTCACCGAATGAAAGAGGCAACTGCGTCTGGGTGGGATGCTGTAGGTGTCTGCGAAGGGCAATCTATAGTGTATACAGACGCGTGGTAAATTGAACTCTTGGAATACGAACCTGCGGTTTGCTCGAGGAAGCATAAAATGGCGGTTTGTCTGCTGCACTTTCGTGGTGTTTTGGAGCTTCTAAATGCGAACTAGGTCACTTGTGCGGAATAAAAAAAAGGCAGACATTGCCGACTGGGCGACCTTTCATGAAGGTAGTTTCAATAAGGGCAAGGTATTTCGAACTAGTTATATTTGCCGTTCCTCAGTTGGCATTACGAGGTGGCGAACCAGGGATACGCGATAGATTTACACTTCCGTAAACATGTGACACGAAGCTGGCTAGGGTGGGCGCCATTATTACACCAGCTATCAATAGAGAAACAAAACAGTCTCACTTCACGGATGATGACTTAGATGAAGCATTCGTTCCACGTTGTGATTATGGGGCGTTTAGCTGACTAGCGAAACATCTTTTTCCCGAAGCAAAAAAAAAAAAAAACTTAGACAACCTGCTTTTATTTTGCTTAAACTGTTGTTCTGGCAACTTCGTAGAACAGGTACGCCAATCAGACGTCGCATACTTCACCATTGTAAATATCTTCACGTTTGCAGCTTATTCTTTATAAAGTGTCTTGGAAAGCCCATGCACTCGGCCTTCGCTTCCTTCAGAAAGCAGCAAAATCATCGCTTCTTGAAGAACCTCCAGCAAGCCCATATAGATACTGCATGCCCCAAATGTCACGCATCACCAAAAAAAGAGGAGTCTCGTTACTCTAAGCACACATTGTGCATATTGTTTTCAGTATACTGTAGTAGCCTTCACTATTCTTTTCCTTAAAGATATTTATTTAATAAGCTATTATTGTCTCTAACTCCAGGAATATTCACCTAATTATTAAAATGTCAATGAGGCATAAGCACGTTAAAATGACATGTAACTGCGCTACTTTCAGGAACGTACAAATGGCGTGCTCACTTCTTTTGTTGTTTTTTGCTAATTGACAAAGCCCGCGAAATCTGAAAAAACGACACGTCAGCAAACTGCAGCGCTCATGGGAAGCAGCGCCCTCAAACAAGATCGCTGTGAGGTAGGAAGTCGAAGCGGCATTCATTCACACCTCTTGCGGGTGGGGGCGTGTAGTCGCGTGTTATTTTTCGTATTCCGCGAGCTGCTGCCTTTATCAGCTGGGAAACGTGAGCGCGTATTTAACACGTTGCTGAAAACAGCGAAGTCAGATGTCATTTGAGCGAACAGGCATTTGCCCCATTGACCTTTTAATGATTAGGTGAGTACTTGTCGAAAGAAACGCAATTAGGACTCAATAACGAGCTCTACTATTGAAAACATGCTAGTTGCGACTGTACGTTTTACTAGTGAACAATAAGTAATATACTGAAAACAATATGCACTAGGGGTGCCCCACGCGACGACATTCCTGTTTCCTGTTCTGAAACAGTGCTGCGTGGTATCTGACACACACACACACACACACACACACACACACACACACACACGCACACGCACACGCACACGCACACACACACACACACAGGGAGAGATGATTGCGCACGTATGTGAGTCGTACATGCCTACTCTGGCCATTCTCTGGGTAATGTAGATTTTCTATCATCTATTCAAAGCCCTCATTTCAATGGCTCTAAGGTTAGTGAAGAATGGAGAAAATCTCTGGCAAGTTTATGCTTTACAAATCACCATGTTTTATTGTTGCATTGTGGCAGCTGATTAACACGACTCACGGAACACTTTCGTTTGCTTCCCCATACAGAAGCAGGATTGAACTATAGCCATATTTATCGCGGCTCCTCAGAAATCATATTTCTGCCTCGTCATGGCAGGCCTTTTTTAGACCAATTTATAGAATTGGGATATTTCTAGTGTTTTCTTCCTAACGTTAACCATTTAACATTTCCTTCTTCCACGTTACGGAATTGCTTCGTGTAGACACTGTTCTGTTTTGACAGTGCGGACATCGCTACTCATGAAAACGTTACTAATTGTTAGAGCCCGTTTGCAGAACCTTCGGCTTAGAAAGCCAGCACAATGATTTCATTTTCGGACTTGCGACCACTTTCAAAGACGATAGTCTTTCTTGGGATACTTGAACGCAGAAATTTTTGTATGTCTGTCTGTTACATGATTCAGCCACCCAACCAAAGCTGAAGCATTTGCTGAATGCAGCCATCTTCAATGGGTGGCTGCGTTCACTTTTGCGAAAATTGTCGATCAAAAAGCAAACATTACGCATATCTGAGGCGCAACATCAATGTGCAAATATTAGGTGGTGTGTTCTTTTACTGCAGAATACATAGACTTTAGAGACCCTAGTGTTTCTTAGGCTGCGCTGAAAATGCGACGCTATGGACAAAAAAAAAAGAAATCTCTGCTGGCGTTATGCAGCTGCCACGTGACAGGGGCCCTGGGTTCTGCCCAAACTCGTGTTTTTCAACACCGCTGCCAGGTGTTGTCCATGATCTCACGCAGCGCCTCCTGTATTTTACCAATGCCATCCAAAAGCGGCCGCTTCAACATAGCGCAGGTGCTGTCTTAGGCTTGGCCGGCAGAAGACAATATCGTCTATCGACGATATTTCCAGCGAAGCACGCAGATACGCGGCCAATTTTCTTCGGTAACGACCTGCAGGGTGAAGCAAAACAAGAGGAAGGGGTGTGGTCTTTTTTTTTCCTACCTGTATCTAAATTCGTATACGAATTTAGATACAGGTCTATATAATTTGGAATAGGTCTATATATAGACCTATTCCATGTTTGTAAAGACGGGTAGGCGCCGTCGACAGGCTGTGGCGCTTGTAGCGACGCCGCGGTGCGTAGACTGCGCCGAGCCCTCTATGATCACGTGTAGCCCTCTATGATCACGTGTATGATCACGTGTACCGCCCTCTATGATCACGTGTAAGCTGGCACAGCCAGGTTCTGTGGCACAGCGCGTCAGGGGAGCCCTCCGCGCGGGCGATCTTAGAGCGTGGTGGCCGGCGAGCTTTGGGTTGGACTGAGCTCTCGTGCCTCGACGCCGATACAAGCTCCTGAGTATGTCGACGGTGCCTACCCCGTTTACAATCATAGAATAGGTGTATAGCTTACGTCATGGCGAACTGCCTTGTCACTTGCTGCTTCCAGGTTTTCTTAAAAATCATAGCGCACCTGTTAACTCGTGGCATATTTTGGCTGTGCGCCCGACGGCGCAACTGACGTTCTTCGTTAAACAGTAAAATTGATCACGTCTATGTACTTACAGGGCGTTCTAACATTCCATGGCTCGAGCTCGATGTTGGGGATGTGTGACGTTGCCGTTTGACGTATGTGAACAGATGCATCGTACGTAGCGTGTATACGTCAAAATGCGCCTCCCAGAGCCCGCGATCCCAGCGTCATCACATGCGTCAGACTGTGGCGTAGTCGTCGCAACGATTTGATCAATTCATAACAGCATGGAACAGAACGTGTATGTTTACAAGAGGAATAAGCTTTGATGTTTTAAACCCGCACATTTATTAAGCGAACATATGTAGCTATCATTTTATCACTTGGGGTCTCAATTGCTGGTATTTTGTTAGCTAAAAGTACTTGTCATTGACTGATCGTGTTCCTTTGCAGCGCACTTGTTCTCACGGCAAGGTATGTAATTAGGCTTTGTGTGTAGTGTTTATACGAAAACTGCTTAGTTTATACTCACCCCGCGGAGTCTTAGACGTATTATCGCGTTCAGTATGGGCTGCAGGGCAAGCGTTCTTGAGCACGGTGATTCCTTGATGATTAGATGAACTGATCGATATCTATCTGCTGATAGATGGAAGGAGGGAGAAGCTGTGCCGAGCGGTCAAGTGAAACGCGCACAGCTCAGCAGTAGTCTCAGAGACGAGTCACAGCGAAGCTTCGTAGCGCAAACCCGCATGCACAAAAAAAGGCAGTGAGACCGCATTGGCCACATGTGTGGCTAGCTCGTGCTTCATTCGACTCGTAACGTGCGTACTGCTAGTAATAGCACAGTTTTTTGCTCGTTTAATCTCCTGTTTAGGGTATAAGTATGAAAATTTGGTTATCGACCTTCAGCATTATTTGAAAACTCCACGTGAGAAATGGCGGGGCTGTATCACGCTGTTTAGACTTATTCTTTTTTTTTTTTATGCAAAGGTAAGCCGTAAAATGCACTGTCGCTTTGTGCAACACGAGAGGAGTAGTCGTGGAGTGACACACTCTCGTGTTCCGAAATACAGAAAGGAAGGAAAGAAGAAAAAAATGAAATGAAATTCAGAGCCCTTCTGCTGCTGAGGAAATGGAATCCCGTGGCTCAGACCTTGATGTCGTTTGGGCGTCAGTTCGTATTTTTGTGCGCGTTGGCGAACTCTCCTTTTCCGTTGCATTTTCTTGGAGCGAACGACACGAGTCTTTTTTCTGAACAATCCCGAAGAACTACTACGGATAGCAAAGTTATTGTACGACCTGTACGTCACCAGGCAAAGGGATACGACGATTGGTACTGGGTGTACCAGGGTCCAGGGTGTACCAGATTCCACAATGACGCGGCGTGCAATCTGGTACTTCCAGATTCGCATGACTCGGCGTGTTTTCCTTGGCTCCTTCTCTTGGGTAGTGCAGAGTCTTGTAAGTACAAGTCGCATCTATTTTATTCCTTGGCACAAGCCATGCATGTATGGCTAGCGTAGTGCAGCGGAGCAGCGTCAAACTAATTTGAAAGCTCTTCAATGATTTTAAACGGAAATTAAATTGGACGGTGGAGTGATCCGTAGGATGGCCTCATACCCTTGTTCAACTATCTATAAGGTTGCTAAACGACAGGAAGCATGCGTCATGCGAATGAGGAAGCGTTTGACAGACGGATGTTTTGAACACACTGCTGATATGCAGTCGCTGACTGTACACGTTTTAACGTGCGCGCATGCATGAGTCGCACTGAATTCTTCGTCCGCGTCCCCGGTGGCGGAAATTCGCCTCGTCCAGATGTCGAGTTGAATCGTCAATTCAGCGCAGGTTAGAGTATCGTTTTCGACGCAGAACACGTAGGATCGTGCTATGTATATCTTTGAGCGCGGCAATAACCACAGCTGAGCGGGCAATGCGTAGAGTTCATTCGTCCAAGCTGGTAGGGCGGCGTAGTCGTGCCCGCTGCTACACATTGCCAGCCCTATACATTGACATCACAGGGAGGGAGTCGAAAGGGCGTGCAAAGTCAGCCCCATACATTGTCATCATAGGGAGGGGGCGAGAGTAGGTGCAATGTCAGCCCCATACATTGACATTATAGGAAGGGAGGTGCAAAGTCAGCCTTATACATTGACATCATCGGAAGGGGTGCGAGAGGGGGTGCAAGGTCAGCCCCATATATTGACATTATATGGAAGGGACGAGAAGGGGGGGGGTGGAAGGCCAGCCCCATGCATTGACATCATAAGGAGGGGTGCGAGAGGGGGATGCAAAGTCAGCCTGATAAATTGACATCATAGGGAGGGGGACGAGAAGGGGTGCAAAGACTGCTCCATACATTGACATGATAGGGTGGGGGTGGTGCGGTTAACCTTCACCCTCCCCTGAAGGGGAACCCTGTGCACGCTTATGGAGTTAATATAGAAAGCAAGAGAGAAAAGAAGTAAAGAAGCGAGAAACAAAAAAGGTCGCACTGCTCCATTGTTTCGTAAGGCACCATTCGTGCGAAGCTGTTATTCTCTGTTTGACGTATAAAGAACGAAGCTAACTAATGGAAAATGCGCAGAGATAAAAGTTCGACTGAAAATGATTCCACAATGCAGTCCACATAGAATTAATCTGTGAGCAAGAAACCCCAAACGTATAATTTACAACAACTGCAAAGACTGCAAAGGACGTGATGTTTCGCCGAAGTTCAAGTGTGAAATCGTTTTAGTTTGGTTATGAGCTACCTTTAGCTGAGCTTTAGACTGAAGCCAGAGCCTTTATATGGCCATGAAACCAAAACATCCGGGCAAGCGGCCAGAAGTTAAGAAAATGCACTCTCTGGCATGCAACCATTTGAACAGGACGGCATTGCACGTGCTAGACATTGCCCAAACAAGTTGCAAGAAATATCTCTCCTGAGAGAGAGGAGAGAGAGAGAGGGACAGACAAACGTTTATAAAAAGATCGACAGGTACGTCAGCTGGAGCTTGTGCACTTTGGCCTCCTACTCTGCACAGCCGCATAGGGAAAAGAAAGGGAAAGTGGGGACCCCGAGTTCTTGATGTTTTCAAGTACGAACGCACTTACCCGGTGTCTATCCCTTCTCCGATTTACAAACTCTAGTTGTGGTTAGCCGCCGTTTGATGGCGTTTTCCCATGCCTACTGCATGTACTTTCGTAAAACAAGCGGCCTATCGTATTTAACCGGGACGTGGTGCATATACGCAAGTATATGCAAGATATATCTTGGTTAAGGAATGGTTTTCTTCAAGACGAGGGCACGCGCTATCGCAATTCACAAAAATTTCTTGTTTTCAAGGTTTCCTAGTGTTGCCCTTTGCATGCTGGCGTGACAAAAGGCGCATTCAACTAAGAATTCCCCGACAGCATAATGCTGTCGGCAGAAAATAACGAAAAAAAAAATCGATCCCTGCAGACCTCGAGCAGTGCGTCTTCGTTTTGTTCGGATCGTCCAATATCCATATTCGCACGGGGCCAATGTATGGGCTGCTTGTTCTACGCTTCATCTCCTTGGGTGACGACAGGAAGCATTGTCATATGTGCAGCGCCAGATGTATCGGGATGCCCTTCTATTGTTTACGCGGCAGTGGTAAAACACGTGCGCTTGTCGGGCGCTTTCGAGCGTGTCCGGATAGGAAAGGTAAAAATTGCCTGCATTTTCATAGCTTGCCGGGATGATCAAGCCGCCATACGTCATTGCGGAAAACTGTGGGGACACTCAGCAAGAACTTGGTGAAAATATGAAGGTCAGACAGTGATGTCTAGCGTCAACGAGCAGCACGGTGCCACCGCCACTAACTCGTTTGTATATGAGAGTTGATCGAAACTAGGAAACACCTCGAGTTGAAGGACTTATTGTCAACATATGACTCAGTAACTCTCTGCTCCTTCCATTATATATCTTGCTAGAATGTTCGTTTTCGAAATCTTTCGTGAAAGACTTCGAAAAAAAAAAGTGGTTGCGCATGGCGTTCCCGCATCATATTGTACAAAAGAAGGAAAGAGAGAACAATTCGGGAGCCACCGTAGGCTGTCGGCCAAACGTGCGAATACCAAAGATGTGCGTGCTTGCTGCGCATCACAATCCTGCGGGTTGTCAATAGCTGAACAATCATTCTATGCCTCTACGCTGTTTCTGCGAAGTAACGTGTCTGGTTGATACTGCAGCGGCAAGTAGTGACGAGGGATCAGACGTTGAGATTAGAAAAGATGGCTATTTCTGCAGCCCTCAAAGGAGCACAGTGCCGCAGCATTGGAGACGGGCAAAAGCATCAAAGGGGATGGTAGAAAGGAGGATCCAACTTCTCGAATACCCAAAACAATGAGCTCTAGGCTGGGGTACTTTCCCAATCAGAAGAAGCGGTGGGTGACAGGCGGCATAATCAAACTTAGTGCCATCCACCCTTGGAGGCGGATGCCATAATCAGATAAGGAGGGAAGCGGAATGGGTTCACCGAGAGTTCCCTTGCCAAGGTTAGAATGATGTGCGCGTTCTCCTTTTTCGTTAGTTCTTTATCTATGTGTCAACTGCCACTGCTTTCGCGGTTTCTCTCTTTTGGAGAAGTTAATGACAGTGTTTGCAGGTATTCGTTCTGTTCCAAAGTCGGAGATAATTTGATCACTCCGACGATAAGATTGTGACGAAAGTCCTCGTCGCTGTCGTTGCGCCGCGTTACGTCCTTTGCGGGCTGTGGTTGGCACATTAAAGAGTTCAAAGTTCAGCCTTTCCCGGCTTGATAGCTGGGTTTTTCACCGTCACAACCGTGGGAACGTAAATATAGCACTCTGGGAGCCGTAAACACGTAATAAGTGGCATATTTCATGCTTTATATTTTGCGGAAGTACACACTTGTGTAACGCACGATTGACTTTTACTCTTTCGTTCCTCCTCCGAGAAGCTGGCGCTTTCGAAAAGTTCAAGTGCGCCATTTTGTATACCTAAAACGCACGCATGCTAAAGAAATCAGTGCCATATCCACAAAGTCAACGATGTTAGAGGAGCTTGCTTGGAGAGGATCGGGTTACCCGGTAATCCTCCGTACACATTCCTCTACCATCATATCAAGAGGCTACGGGTTCGCTTGGCGGCCGGCCCGCTTCGCTTCTGCTTCGCAGGCCCACAGCTCCGTATTTGCGTGACAGCGAAGCCTCCTCGCTTCCGTCTCCCGCGCTCTCACTGCAAGGTCTTGGCGGCGAGCTTGAGCTGCTGCTGTGTTGCGAGCCCGCCGCGCTGCTGCCTTTGCTTCTGGGGTGTTCCTCTTTTGGAGCGGTAACGAATAAAGCGCACCAATGGAAGCGCTGTGTACAGGCGCGGCCATCTAGCGGTCAACTATCTAACTGAAGCGCGTGGTGTCTAGTGTGCGGGCGTCGCCTGAACGGCGGCGCCCGGAGAGAGCCCAGCTGCGAAAGTAAGGTGCCTCGATGCGCGCGCCCCTTGAGCGGGGCTTCGAAGTACTCTATGCGAAAGTAAATCCGCTTTATGCGAAAGAGCACAGTGGCGCCTCTAGCGGGGGCAATGAGAGCTAGTGTACACGCCACCGACAACGGACAAGGCGCGAGCATAAGAAGCTTCACGTGGAAGCTCCTAAAGTTGTGCCCATCGTGCAAACGTCTTGAATTTGCGCTATGCAGCACGCGGTCAGACATCTTAAGCGTGTGCGTTGAAGTTCATGTGTGTGAGAACACACAAGAAAACACACACTCTGTACCGGTGCATGGTTGTTAACCGCAAAACTGTTGCTGATCACGAAGCAGTTCAGTATAAGACTCCGGTGGCTGCCATGCTCGCTATGTGTCATCAGTATTTGTAACGTTAATTGCTAGTGAAATACAAGTGGTGGTGTGTGTGTATCCTTGTCTCTTACTGCTCTTGTTCTCTTACGGCTGTAAGACGAGGACAGCAGTAACTACTAGACTGCAAGTGCTACGTCACTTTTTTAGTCTATTAGGTCTGCTTAATGAGTCACGCAAGTTCCACTCCTGTATTTACTTACGTACTACCTCAGATTGCTTGGCTGACGGTCACCAGTGCTGCCTAAGATATAGCTAACATATATCTTTTGGCTAAAAATAGTTAAATGGTTAGGGTTGGCTATCTCCTGTTTTGACTTAAACGTTGCTAACATTCAAGCTCAGTCTAATAAGTAAGATGCCCAACAAGTTTTTTTTTTACTTAATCTATTCTAAAGCTCTACTTCAAATTAAACCAGCTTCGCTACGGAACATCCGACTACAGTGGAAGCTGTGAGCAGTGTTCTCTTCCACGAAACTGTACAGTGTACTGCAAACCTGGAAGTACTTAGCAAGGATTGCCTGAAAAGAAAAGTCTAAGCGAGACTCGAATGCCTGTACACGTAGTGCATTTCCTGCGCGAAGTTCACTGAAGTCTCACCGTTAAACTCCCACTGGCTCACATTCTATCTGTCAGCATACTGTGCGGTTGATTAGGGTACGCAGGTTACGTACAAAACGCTCCGTGAACCCAAAAACGTCATACATGTACGTCAGAAGGTGACGTGGATGCATACATTAATGCTTTAAGTGTAAAACAGGAAAAACAAGAACGAAAGAAATGATCAACAAGTGGCACAGCGTCAGAGAAGCTGTGTCTCTATCGCGATCCTTTGAAACCTTTGCCTCGTTCTTTAGGGCTAATAGTCGCTCTGGCGTCGTCTTGTCGGAAAAGGTTGCGTCAACAACCGGACACTAATGCCACTGAATGCCGCGCGAACGTAGAATTAGTGGCATTCTTCAGCTGCATCGTGCGGTCATCGCCCTGGGATCGCGCTTCCACGAGTTTTTCTCGCAGTGCCCGAATACTGATGTAAACACTCTTTAAAAGCCTCTGAGGGCTTGTTTGCACTGGTGACTTCTAGAAGCTGTGAATTAAGGCGACTGAGCAGTGATTTGAGGTGATCATAAATTGTCGCGTCCAGTGAGATATAAAAAAATCCGTATAACGAATTGCATAATCTACATTCCACAAGACATAAATATTCAGGGCAGCAGACAAGAACAAACAACGCGAGAGCTATTAGAAGCATATCATATTAAGAATAAAGGGGGTGATTGTGTCAGTGATGATTCACTTGGAATACTTCAATCAGAAATCTGTGTTGTCGTGTCCCCTCTGTGTTCGTATTTGGGCGCGGTCAAGATGGCGAACACATTCCACATACTCTATACAAAATTACACACACACACACACACACACACACCACACAACACACACACACACACACACACACACACACACACACACACACACACACACACACAACACACACACACACACACCACACACACACACACACACACACACACACACACACCACACACACACACACACACACACACACACACACACACACCACACACACACACACACACACACACACACACACACACACACACACACACACACCACACACACACACACACACACACACACACACACACACACACACACACACACACACACACACACACACATTATATACAGCCAAATTGGAAGCGCAGGCGCGGTCAGATATGGCAACATATAGCACGAACGAAGCCTTGCTTTCCTTTATCTCTGCCTCTCTCTTTGATGAATGCCCGAGAATAAAGTTCAGCTTTCTTCACCTTTACGTTTCTATTGTTCGCCTTACCTGTGACAGTAAAATACCTCTTTAACTAGGTGCACTGGACTTGTCTCGATGTTTTAACACCGAGCGCCGTGCCAAAAGGCAAGCCTATAAACGGGTCATCACCTATCCAAGAGAGTGCCTCTCGAACAAGCAGTATTTTGCCCCCTTAGCCTGGCGTTTTCTTTCCTTTTTTTATTCCTGCGCTGCTTCCGGTGAAACCGCATAATTGGTCTCCCGCAGGACAAGGAGGAGCGGAAGAAGGGGGTCGTGCGAGAACGGAAAGAAAAGTAAATGAAATGTCGCACGGTTGAGAGCACTATACCGGCTCGCCGCACAGCGGCCGCTGGCGCGACATAAAATCGAAACCTTCCCGACAGGAGCAGCAGCTTCGTTGGCCGCTGTAGTAAACCAGTGAGACGACGAAGAGAGCCGACTTCCTGAGTGGAGCGGTGTGCGGTGCTTCGAGAGAGACCGAAAGGGCAGAAGAAGAAGCAGAAAGCGAAAGGAGGTGTCGAGATCGAAGAGCAAGAGCCTAAGCGTGTGAGAAAGAGCTTCGGACTCGGCGCGGCCAACCCGTGCGCTGTGGTGGTCTTCTTCCTGTTAGCTCGAGCGTTTCCGCGCTCTGTGCGGAACCGGAAGAAGGCGCAGTGCGGAAGAAGCGAAGAGCTGTCTCAGTCCTCCCTTTCTTTCTTCTAGGGGCAACGGATGGTCGGTTCTGCGTTGTATCGATCCGCGTCCCCTCCCTCTCTCTCTAAAGGAATTGTTTCTCTCCTCCCTCTCTAGTTGACCCCTTTCTCAACAGACCAAAAGCTGGGCGCTACGGCGTTATGGAAGACGCTGCAGTGAGCCAGCGCCCTCGGGCGCCTCTGCTTCGAAACGCGGTGTTAACGTTTTTCGCTCTCGCTGTGTGTTGTCGCAGTTGCGTGCACGAGATGAAACTGTGTTTCGGGGTGAGCGCGCCCAAATAAAAAAACACACACACAGATCTGTTTAGACGTTGAAATTCTGACTCGAAGTATCGGTAGACACTTTTTTTCGGGCCAGTACCAAATAACTGTAGCTTATCAGCGTCTGTACTGAAATTCACCTTTCAGCAAAACACTGTACAGAATTTACTAGCGTATGATCCATGCTGGGAATTTCTGCGGACAAATCAATGCAACAGATGACGGAGGGGAGAATATGTCTTATTGCTATAGTACAGGGACAAATGCTTTAGCAAACTTAAGTTTGATTTGTGCCCCGCCGCGGTGGTCTAGTGGCTAAGGTACACGGCTGCTGACCCGCAGGTCAAGGGATCGAATCCCGGCTGCGGCTGCTGCATTTTCGATGGAAGGGAAAATGTTGTAGGCCCGTGTGCTCAGATTGAGATGCACGTTAAAAAAAACCCCAGGTGGTCGAAATTTCCGAATTCCTCCACTACGGCGTCTCTCATAATCATATGGTAGTTTTGGGACGTTAAAACGCACACATCAGCCAATCTAAGTTTGTCCTGCATGAACGCGGGAACGAAAGAGCACGGAAGTCATACGTGGCTCCGCGATTAACAGTTGCCACTTCACGCTCAAAGCTACCACCTGTTTCGGCGAGGGCAGCGCCGTTATCTAGCGCTAGGCTTTCTCGACACTCGTGTGCGCAATTACGTTGCCAGGTTTGTGAATGGATGAGGGCAATTTCTGAGTGATCCCATCTCCCATCGTTCAGCACGTTGAGAGAATATGTTGTGCGGTTGTCATGCCATGCCGCTCTCTCGCTCAGAAGTATTCGCACGGCTGCTATATTTCGTATACATGGTGTATTCTTAGTAATTTGTTTCAATGCTATGTGAGACCACTGCAATTGCGGCTGCTGACCCGAGGTTTGGTCCCAGCCCCGAAGTTCACAATTCGATGTAGGCGAAACGTCAGAGGCCTTGTACTGAGTGACGTCGGCTCGTGTTAATGAACACCAGGTGGACGAAATTAGTGTGGCCCTCCACTACGGCGTCTCTCATAATCATATCGTGGTTTTGGGATGTTGATCACCAAATATTAAGCGATAGATTTAAACAGCTCGTTTCATAGTAATTGCGCCGTCGGCGTTGTTGATTGTGGGCGAAAAATCGCCCATCTTGTGCTTGACGCAAATAAAGTAAATAATAAAAATTGTGCGTCCGAGAGGGGACCGAACCCGGATCGTTTGCCAGCTAGAGAGGTTTTCTTGCACACATCCACGCGTCTGCTTGTGAATACAGCGAAAATAGCTTCTTCTGCTTGGAAATGCAGTGAAAGTAACTCATGCTTTGAGAGACATGCGTCCTGTATACATGCTTCACAGTACAACATCAAATATGGCAGTGATAATGCGTGGTAAAAGCTTACATTTCCATCAGGCGCCAGAACGTGCGACTATCATAATGATCTCATGGTTTGAAGCCGTTCACCCACTACAAAAGGCACACACGTTACGGCTGATTCCCGTAAGCCCACGTAGTGCGTGGATAGCAAGTTCGAAAATATTTCAAGCACTTAGTGTTTGAATATGCATAGTAACAGGGCTTTGCTCTCGCTTTCAACTCTTAAAGGCGAAGCTTAACAATCTCGCAATTTTCTTGATTATTATTACCGCGGCAATGATGCCTACACATAGATCGAGTAGATGGATGAAGCAAAGGAAAAAAAAAAAAGAAAACAATGGACGAGTAGACAGACAAGGGATTTCGGGTGCTCGAAGAACCCTTTCGTGCCAATGTCGCGACGCCTCATATTGGGCGTCCATTCAATAGCGCCGTTGTATTTCTTGCTCGCTCGTCCATTTTTCTTTTGATTCACTGCGGGTTTCATATAGGAACCGAGGCCTCGTTAGGGACTGTGCATGTTTGCCTTTGCGATGCAGTTCTCCTCATTTCCTTCTCTTCGTCTCAGTGTGCATGCCTCCTCTCCTCGCTTTGGCCTCAATCGGCTTCATTCTGCGTGGCGATGAGAACTCTCCCGGCGCCTGCAGTGCATACACACAGTAGCGCGCCTCTGACGGCGGTTCATCACGCTCTCCTTGGCTGCGCACGCGCGCTGCTCCCCGAAAGTGGGCCGGTTCGGGCACGTGCCGTCGTCCTGTTGCTCGGAAGAGTAATTGCGCCGGGGCCGTGCCCCGATGCTGGCACCTTCAGCTGCGTGCCGCTTGGAGTTCAACGCGAACCCCCGTCTCTGCCTTCACAACCCTTAGTTTTATCTGCCTTTCGGCCCACGCAGCGCGAATAGAGAGATTTAGTACTGCGTACGCTGCGTACGTGGTGGCATTGCGTATGTAAGGACGCCACGTTCTGCGTAGTGCGCATGCGCAGACCGCAACGCGCACGTATCGCATTACGTACGCAGCCGCTACGTACGCACGCATGAGATGCGTGCGTGCGTACGTATGAGCTGATCGCGCCGCTCTCGAACAAGTTCGCGACAGCGTGAAACAATGTTTTGCAAAATGACGGCATCGAAGGCAAGCACCGACCGGCTCTGCGGCTTAAAATATGGCCATAATCTGGCTATAACACTTGGATTGGCTGACATTGGCTGTCAACAACACGTGCTTCTATTTTGATCTACCAGATGGCGCAACACGCTTCACGCTCGTTACGTACGCGGGTACTACGGCGTACTAAAAGCCGATTAGTGGCAAACGACGCCACGTAACGCAAGGCGCTTGCGTGGTGCGTACGTAGCACCATTACGCAGTACTAAAACTCTCTAATATTGCGCTTAGATATCTTGCCATTTGGGCCGGCCTGCGTTCACGAAAACTAACGACAAATAAAAAAGAGAGAGAAGATAGTTTGTTTCTTCGTGAGAGTTTTGTATTCTTCCTTGCTGCCACGCTCAAGAACTATAACTCGGAGTTCAAAACAAAGCCTTACAGGCCACGGAATTCAATGCGAACGAGAGATGGCAGATAAAGAAAAAAAGAGTGTAGTTTTTCAGACCCGATTCGGAGATTCACAGTGAATTGATGACTTTGTCGCTAAAGCTACCGCTACCGGAGTTTCAAGCGAAGACTTCTTCCTACTGCAATCAATGGCGTTGATATAGTCTCCTAAACTTCTGGCTGCATGCATCTTGGTAATTTGATCATAAAAAAAAGTAGTAACGTAACCGCTCGTTGTTCCGACGTTTTCTTCCTTTGAAGTTTTTTCATTGGTTCTTATTATCCGAAAACTATTAGGAAGACATTCACTATTTCAATATGCACTACTCGATTCGAGTTCCGAATCGAATAGAACGCTGTTGTCTTCTCTATTCAAAATTTTCTAATATTCGCACACTTCAAGAGTTAAAATAGTGAGAAACGCGAGTCCGCGAAATTGCAAGTGCTTGAATGGGCGTGTGATTGTCAGCTTGAGGCAGTAGACCAACATTGAAAACTGCCAGTGTTCCACCTTTGTTGATGATTGTACATTCATGTGATAAATGTCGTTTGAGTTTTAATTAACTGAATGCTCTGAGGAGAGGAATATCGTTGTCCATACAAGTGTGCGGTGCCATTTGGCGAGGAAAATTTCGACAAAGGACAGCGTTGGCACGGAACAATGTTGGTACAAGTGAAAGGTGGCATAAAACACAACGTAATCAGAGGACAACATTGGGCCATCACAACGTTGGCTCAGGTGGCCTGTGCAGGACGCCATGATCTCTCACCGCAATTAAGTAAGCACTGCCTACATATTGAGAATTGCACTCGTTGCCTGAAGTGGTGAGCACGAAACTTATAGTACACTCAAGGGGTGTTTCACGGCAAAATTGGTCGTCTTGCAGTGGTGCCACTGGTGTTTTGCTAAGAACGTACAAAGACACATAAAACTTATTTATGTGGTAGAAACTACAGAGCGGGGATTGAGCATTTTTTTCTAGCTAATCTGGTAACATATTCTCGTAAAGGAAGCATTAAGGCACTTACGACAATAGGGGCTATCGCTCTGGAAGATATGACTGTTATCGCCACAGTATTTCTGTAAGCTTCCAGGAAGCCCTCTTATCCTATATCAGAGCTGTGTTGGAGCCGTCGGACCCGGGAGTAATTGTTCAGCAAGGACGTTCATTCTCCTCCTCAAGTTGTCTGAGCGCACTGTGCTTTAATCTATCGTGCTGATTATGATTGACCTAAAATTACAGCTGCGTGTACTGAGTGCCTTCTTCTTTCTTTTTTTGACAGTATAAAAACCATGAATCGTGTACACGAGACGATAAGTTACTGTTGTGTGGTTCTATATTAACTCATCAAACCGCAGTGCAGCTTCACAAATGATTCGAAGTATTCGTCTGAGAAGGTACCGGATGTACAAGGGTGACAACAAAAGATGAATGTTACTAATGTGTTTGGCGACTGTTTTTCTGGTTGCACGAGCGACGTCGCACATTTGCGTTAACAATTCATGCATCGAACCCGGAAGGCGTTGAGAAATTCAAGTCCAAGTGGCTGGCCTTCTTGTGGGAAGAAACGACAACGCAACGCTTATCTTGGTAGGGAAAACCTTGATAGTAAGCTGGACCTGAATACACGTTCTTGAATGTTTCTAGTGGCATGACCGCCAAGGGGCATTTGTCTTCCAAAAGCGGCCGGTCAAGCAGTTACTTTGTTTTAAAATTATTCGTAAAAAGAACCTATAAATGTACAAACTGATCGGTCTCATTCAAGTTGGAAGCTATATTGGATACATGCGGTATCGCAGCGTAACTTCACGTAAGATAAATGCCAATAGATCGTCAATCAGGATGAAGAATAACAAGTTTATTGATCGAGTCCTTTGGAAGATTGTGAGCAGCTGCGATCGTTGAGCCGCCTGGTGGAGCAAATATCAACCACGCGCTTCGTTGTATATTGCCTCTGCGATGAACTTCGACGGAGAGCGAAAGACACAGTCACCCAAGGAATGCACCGGGGCACAGCTAGAAATGCCGAAGTGCGATTTGCACTACTAGACGCCAAGTTCAAGGATCAAGGTCGCCTCCAGAGTTTTAAAATATTTCCCCTCACATCGCAGGGCACCATCTCTGCTGGCATATACCTCGGTTGGTTTTTGGCACTACGCGCCGACGCTGTAAACAGAGCGTTCCGCTTGAAGAGCATAGATCGGAAGGAAAAGTACTGCGCATAGCGACCGCATCATCGCACCATGCTGACATTTGCCGTCACCCTATACAGACGACACTCCACAGATGCGATTCGCCGCACAAAAGAACAAGGTTCCTCGATCTTTTCGGAGAACCTTCTCCAGTGCTTACACTTCTCCGGTCTCCCCTTTCCGTGATCTATGAGCATTCCTCAACGATCGCTCAGCTCGTCAAAAGTGCACGTTTAGCCTGTGCAGGAGCCTCCGTTGACATTATTCTTTCCTGACCCCTTCCCTGACTTTCTTCCTTCTATACACCATTGTTCTTGTGAGACGTGTGTTTGTTCTTTCTATTCCTTCGCTCTGCCTTTCACTCGCCGTGAAGCGAGAAGTGGGCTCTAGCGTTGATTAAGCCTCTCGCGTTGTCACATCTGATGCGTCACTTCTATTGTCCAAAAGAAGCGGCAAAGAAAGAACAGAGAATATTTGATCAAGCCCACAGCCAATGTCATAGGGCTGCATTCATTCTGAATAGAACAAATCTTCGGAATAGAGCTGGAGTCTCGAAAACAGTGTGAAGGAACTTCAAGGTTAGAAAATTGAGGGTTACTTCGAATAAAGGGTATTCGGCCCAGATCCGTGACATTTAGGCTCGGAACTGCGGAGTCGTGTGGTGCGCACTGTTGGTGCGCTGTCGTTAAAAGTCAGGCCAGGCTGTGCTTTCGCCCGAGAAATGCGTCCGGTAATAATCCTAAGCAGAAAGTACGAGCCGAGGGAAAATCAGTCTAGATGGCATTCTAAGGAATCAATGCAGTCGCGCTGCAGCTTCTCGATAAAGGATATCGACTCGGTGACCACTTGATTATGACAGGAGATGTATGAAACACTCCGTGGTTGTTAAACACGTATATGCTTAATTTTTTTGTTGGAGAGGAAAGGATGGTGCTATCATTTGCCACTCTGCGAAATCTGTGTATGGGAAGGGGGGAGGGGGATCTTGTTGGCGGTAGCCTGCTTGATTGCCTGACTTACAATTAAATACAGGCGGCCGGCTATAGGAACTCTGTTGTGTGCATGCAGTGATCGAAAGCAGGCAAAAAAGTCCTGCTGGTCATGGGATTAGTCAATCAATAAATTAGTCAGTCTGATGAATGAATGAATGAATGAATAAGAGCATATAAAAGAAAGTATTGAATCCATGTTTGGGTATGCAGGAATTCGAATTTCTGCGCTCATGATAGGCGGGATCTGCCCGCATCTCTGGCTTCCGCGTGCCGTTGACGGAGAGGTCGAAGGTTCGTCTCCATTCTGCGGCGCCTACATTTGCTAGGGAGTTCAGCGCAGGCGTGTCGGTGTACCTGAGTTTCGGTGCCCGTTAATGAACATTTGGTAGTAAAAGCTGATCCCGAGTTCTACATGCGTATGCAACGTAAGTTGCCGAACTAACTCATCAGTCGACTCGCTCAGACTAAGATGAAGTTTTGGAGTCTGAGTGAGGCCCGGTGAGGGATAATTTCTTTGTGGAATCTGAGTTCGGGTGAGTCCTGATGAAAAATACTTTGGCGAGTCCGAGTCCTAGTGAGGGCGGTTGAAAAAAAATTTCGTGAATCTGAGTCCGGCTCAGGAAAATGCTGGTGAGTTTATGTCTGAGTGAGTCCAAAGTGCAAAATATACTGCTTAAGTGGACCTGAGCAAGTTACACATTCTTTTGTCGACCTGTGGGACTCTATCTACTCATCTTCAGTATTACAATCAGCTTCACTGGGATTAACATTTACTCTCGCGTCTATTCACGCGCATTCTGAAGCAATGTCGTTCGCACAACAATTTTAATGTTCATTGATGAGAGGTGCGAATTACGTAGGGTGGGGTGTCTTCACGCCTCTCCCCCTATCCAACTCTTGATAAACATGTCATATGAGGTCATCTCTTCCAAGAAAAAATGACCTAACTGGATTGCGAGCACTGAAAACACGTACTCGAAGTTACTATATCAAACGGCATGAAGAAGAGCGTGGATTACGTGATACATTGGTGTTAAAGAGCATTTACACCTTGTTCGAGAAAGCTAATTCAAGGCTGATGGACTCGTGAGTCGACTCACTCAGACTAAGGTCGAGCCGCGAGTCTGACTCCGTGTGACTTCGGTTCGAGAAACGTTTCCTGAGTGTGAGTCCGGCTCAGCAAAAGTTTGGTGAGTCCAAGTGAGAACTAAGCGGAATATGTATTTCATGGGTGGGTCCGAGTGTCACAAGTTTTGCCGACCTATATGTGCGCAACATCCCTCTTTTCTCACCGTTAAATATTTGTTATTGATTCAGGTAATTTAGTCTTACGCATTAATTCCAATGCACATGCTTCAAGCTTCCCTATTTATCATGATCGTTTCACTGATCACCTTTATTCTAAATACCCCTTACTCGGCTACCGTGATCATTGGAAGCGATATACGCGCAATATGAAGTAAGGTGCTACTGCGGTATTTCTCTTCAACAGCGCAGCACATATTTGCTACTATCTGAATACACAGACAGCGAGATTGAACTGTCAGATAGACTGGCCAGCCGCAGCTTTTTTCAGCTTGCTATCGGCTCAACCGCTGGTGTGGTTTTCGGAAGAAACGGGCGCATGGCTAGAGCGCTAGAAGTGGGAACACCAGTGTTAACTTGTATATGGGTGCGTGTTAAATGAACCGCTGGTGTTAAAAATTAACACCGAGTTCCTCAGTACTACTTCAGTGGTTCAGAAACTCAAAACCCCGGCTTTAAGTGGTAAAAAAGTCGACATTCAGCCAGCGTAAGTTCCTCCTCGACCTTTCATGAGTCCCTTCTCTCGGCCTTTGCCTCAACCTTTCCTCTTGAACTTAAGTCGGTTGAGAAGTGCTCTGCGGTATTCAGGAATCCTCTTCTTCCTATGAAAGAAGCCTTATTATTTGCCATCATTAACGCAAGCAAGCAAACAAAGTTGACAAATTTGTTTTCTTTGTTTCGTAATGTTTCTCTTGTGTTTGTACACCTGAACAGGCTGCGTGTGCCTGCTTGTTTTTGTTTTTTGTTTGTTTTTTCTGTTCAGCTTGAGTGCGCTTCATGACATCCGGGTTAATTCGTGCTTTTAGTGCGTGCTGTTTGTTCGAGAGGGTGACATATGAGGGAAGCATTCTTCACAGCGTTTACCGTTTCCATTTGGAATTCCTGCGGAAGTTCACGTTGACGACACGGCAGGATGTGCGCGATGCGTGCCCTTTTGAAACTGACGAGTAATTAGCCTTTCCGAATGGATGAAACTTCGTTCCGCTCTTGTTCTTAGCAAGTGTGTTTAAGGGGGAACAACAGGAGAGGATGAGAGGCGAAGGCAGAGAAGTTGGCGGTATGGTCCACTGCAAAAACAAGTACAAAAATGAGTTTCGTCATTATCTACAAGTTACCCTTCAGCAGTACCAAAGGCCTTCACCATCGCTTGTCTGAAGCACTTGGTAATAGAGCAAACCAACAACAACCACGACAACAACGAAAAAAAAACAACAAGAAAACACGCGAGTGAAGGGACTGACACCGTTGTAGAGCTATTGCACCAACGAGCTGTGACGTAATGCATTCTGACGGATTCTTCTAGGGAATACATCAGTGTCAGTCGTTAATTAGTTAATCGCATTGTGTTACGAGAGGGATGGATAAAATTTAACGAAATTTCTGGAGATGATGTGTGTCACCGTGGTGCAGTGGATCTATCCGGACATGTCAGCCAGGTTCATCAACTGGCTTGCTACTCCGTGCTACAGGTGATCACCACGATATCTCATATGATCACATCTACACTGATATGACGCGTACCATCACAAATAAACATATCTATAGTCGAAATAGTCATTCGTAAAGTTTCCTTTAGCCGAGCGTTCTTCAAAAACACCGACAGCGCCTTGGTGTTGCGCATCGAGCAACAGCTCCTGCCCATGGCTGAGAAGTTGCCGCCGCTCCAAACTCAAGGCGCGCTGCAAACTTGATAACGGCAGCAGTTACAGAGGACGTTTTTAAAGTAAAGATGTTATAAGGAAGCCAAAGGTATGACGTCACCAGTTTCGCAATATTTATTTAGTCTACATGGTCAAACTAGAGTAAAGCATATGAAATCTGTGACGTCGCATCGATTGGGTGGCTGAAGTCTTAATTGGCGCTGAATTCAAAAAAATTAAATACATTGACCATTGTTTTCTGTTCTAATGAGGAACCTGGAGTGGCGAAGTGCCGGCAATAAAGTTTGATAACAGCAGTATTTAATTGTACACTTATTTAGTGTTCAACATTATTGCCACTTTAAGAGAAGTATGCATGCACTGCCTGTGACGGTTTTTTCGAGGCATCCATGGACCGGTGCGGAAATTATATGCGCCAGCCTTCATCGCACAAGTACTCGACTCGCGCTCAGGGGCGTTTGCATGCAGCATGGCTAAAGTGTGGGGCTGTAGGCTTAATTTAAGCACGTGTTGAATACACAGCAGATCGTAGTTGCACCATACGTTTGATCTCTGTTGTATTGCCATAGTGTCTCATAAGAAACGCGAAACACGAGAAGTGTTTGAAGAGCGACAAGCCTAGTGTCTATTCTAGTGTCTATTCCTAGTGCGCTCTCTTGTTTTAACGTTGTCATTTTGGCAAACAGAACTTAGTGATACAGGTTGAGCAATGGGTGTATAGGTTAATTTATTCTTGGAAAGTCAGTATCACATGACGTTTCGCGAGACATTGCAACAGAGGCTTTTGAATAACGTCGGTATCACGTGGTACATCTTTGTGAGTACTATGGTGGCTATTCATCCTTGACGCTGCGACATCGCCCTTTAGTAAGTTAACGCCGTGGAATGCATGCGTACATCAGGACAAAGTCGATTGCTCAAACTAAGATGAAAATTCCAATGGTTGTCGTAAGTTGTAACGGTTTATTTTAAAGGCTGTAAATGAATTGATTTTGAATACCGGATTGATTGGACGAGTGCTACAGCGAGTTTGAATAAATACCTTATATAGCTTATCTAACACTTAGCGGCCGTTCCTACGACTATTATAAAACAATGTTTTCCGCCTAGTGTTTGGAACATTGTATAAGGAAAACAAATCCGGCACTAAAGTAATGAAGAAGCAGACTCTTCGCGTGCACAGAACCCTTAGGAAATGGTGAATGTTCCTTATTAAATCATGTCGGGCTCTTAGAAAAACATAGGCCGCAGCACTTCGTAGGCTATTCTATTTCATTCCTATGTCATGACAGGCAACAGGTTGGTTATACTTTTGCAGCTATTTTTCGTTTTCAAAGGGGCAGATGGTTTTCTTGCAGTACTCGTAAGTCACTAGAAAGCAATTCGCACTTTCAAAAAAAGAAAAAGAAAAGCCGCTGAAAGCTTTCCATGGAATAGGACGCTTGTATATTGACTGGCCGAAATTTTCGGGAACAATTTTCGATGGAGGCGAATATGCTGTAGGCCCGTGTGCTCATATTTGGGTGCACGTTGAGGAACCCAAGCTGGTAGAAATTTCCGGAGCCCTCCATTACGGCGTCTCTTATAATCAAATCGTGGTTTTAGGACGTTAAACCCCACATATCACTTAATCAAGTTTTTTGGAACCCGTGCACTGCTATCTAGAATTGTTTCCATTTGACGTTCAGGAAAAATGTGACGACTAGTAGGTGCAAAAAAAAATAACACGAATTCTGCAGAACACAATTGTCGTACTCAATATAAATGCATTTATGTTGTTCGCTTTGATCTTGTTGGGCATCATTATACTTTTCCAGAACATTTGCGTACGAACGGGGAAGAGTGCTAAATTGAATGTTTGATTGCCGACATGTGCAGGGCAATTCTGATGTGTCGCTTAATCCTCTCACACTACTGTACTAAAACGCATCGACCTGGCCCGTGTTGAATCCTTCATCCAGGTTGTGGAGGTAGTGACTCGTTTTGTGGCGTTAAGCGCGCATTCCTTCCATTCCACACCGCGTTTGCCTGTACGACAGACCACCTGAAGGGAAGTACGCAAAGCGAATAGAATGCGACTCGCCATCTGTGTGGAACGCTTTCATCGCGTCGTTTTGTTTTGCTCGGAAATGCGAACGACACAAAACCAATGTTAGTTCTTAAAGGTAGTGACATTTATTTAGATTTCCGGAAGCAAAGGGGATGGCAACAAGGGTCTCCAACTCGCTCACAATAAGCAGTAAACATACATACACACGACCTGACATCTCGCCGGATATATATATATATATATATATATATATATATATATATATATATATATATATATATATATATATATATATATATATATATATATGTGTAGATTTTAAAGAGTCTGGCTTCGGTTGCCGTAGAATTAAGGAAAAATAAGCATACGCCTCTAAAAAACTGTTTATTGGTGACGTTTCCATCGAAGACCGATCTTCATCAAATCTGATGAAGATCGGTCTCCGATCGAAACGTCACGAATAAACAGTTTTTTAGAGGCGTATAATTATTTTTCCTATATATATATATATATATATATATATATATATCCGCTTTTACCATATCTTCTTTCCTTTGGTGTGACTGACGTAAAAGAACATGTGGTATATATTAATCGATTTCTTGTACGCATAAATATAGTCGCTAAATTGCGCGTGTGCTTAGCCGTACATACGCAGCCGCATGGTCTCCTATTTCCAGTGATTCTTATGCGCATTGTCCATTTTCTTTGTTCTCTTTCTTCTTCATTTGACGTCCCTCTCGAAGGATCTGCGTTGTGCCGTAAGACGAACAGCTCTCGCGTCGTCGAAATACGAACTAGACGTTTTTCAGACGCCACGATCCGCGGTGCGCTGCCGCAAGCCCGCGCGGAAACAATCGACACGTTCTTTTCTTTCTCTCTCTAACTTTCGTAGCAGCGTTGGCTCTATCTTAGTTATGTTTTCTCTTTCTCTTTTTTCTGGCGCTCTCCTTTCCTAGATCACAACGTGCGCGTGAAAACGGACACCTGCTCTCGAAACAGCCGCAGCAGCAAACACCACTGCGCGCGCGCGCTAAAAAACTATGGCGTCGCCGGCCTACGGCGCTACTCTGAGCGTCGAACCTGTGGCTGCATGCCGTCGGCGTCGCAACCTCGCTCTGTCTCTCCCCCCTTTTTTTTTCTCTTCCTCCAAACCAACTCGCCTTCCCTCTGCAAAGGCACAGAACGCCTCTCCCGTTAGTTCGAGCCCAGAGAGCTTCGGCTTAGCTCTCCATCTTCTAAACCTCCGCCTGCTTGGCATGCCGGTGCGATCCGACGCGGCAACCGTTCTTCTTTTCCTCACTTCGGCGTAGCGCCCGTGGCCTTCGTCGAAGTGCGGCGCTTTTCCACGTCGACTTTGACAAACGGGGACTCCTCGTGCTTGCACGGTGCGCGGTTCCCTGCACCTCGTTCAGTGTCGTCGACGCTCGTCTTGCCGTCCCAATGATGAGCCTGGGACCTCCTCCTCCCCCTCCTCTTCCTCCTCCGACAGCGATGATGCACCCAGCGCCGCAGCAAGGATACGCGAAAGGTCTGTTGCACCTCCATACGTGATCCGCAAAGACCGCTTGCCCGCAGTGCAATGGGCCGCTCGGGGCAAGGGTAGGTGTCGCTGCTGCACGCACTGCCCTCTCTCGGAAGTAGCGCGCATGCCGCTCTTGCTTTTTTGTTGGCCCCTCCTTTTCTTTTCCCGTCTCTTTTTTTCTGTTTCCTTGAACATGGCGCGGATGCTTGTGACGTACACCTGTTGCACCGTTTAGGGCGCTGAAGCTGAAGGTTCGATTGCCATTTTTGTACGCGTCCGGTCGACACATGCAGTCGTTAACAGTGAAGGAAACGGAAATGCAGAAGGGAGAAGTGCTAGCAATGAAGGTGTAACTTTGGCTAGCCTGCACTGGGGGATTCGGAAGAGGAAATAGATAGACGATGGAGAGAAAGGAGGGAACGAAAAAAAAAAATGGCAGTGAATGTAACGACGTGTGCGGGACTGCACCATTCGTGAAAGGCATTCGCACAAGATCTTCCTCAGAACGCTACTACAACATCTCGTGGGGGTGTTTCTTACTACTCTTAACTTTATAAGTTACCGAGCTCTCAAGTGTTATTGAAGCTATTGACATGGCGATAAGCTTCGGGGCCTCCATGCGTTATTGTCGTGGAGTGTCGGGTTCACGACTCAATTTATGCCGAAAATGGTGACAATTGAAAATCTCGATGTTGCAAAAGCCTTTTGACGCCGCAAGGATGGAGTTAAGATTAGTCTACGTAAAATGTCGGGCACATATGTTGCCTACTGTAGACGCCATAGTACGTACATCTCTAATCTATACTATATATATGCATGATGCATCATCTTGCTCGTGGCGCCCGTAGACACCAGGGCCACACAGCTGTCGCTATTTTCGCAGGGTGCTCTCTGACAGGTGTATACGCATCCGAAAACGGTCGCCCACGAACTTCCTATCAGCGTTGAAGCCGGGGTCACAGTTTGCATATATGCATGCGGCGTGTTTCTCTTTTACGTCTTTCTACGCTTCTTTCTCCGAAACATGCTACGGAGTGAGAAAGAGGTTCATTCGCAGAAAGGTAGAGAGGTTCGCCCTGAGCTATAGCGTTCTCTGGCCTGTTACTCTACATCGGGGTGTGAAACCGCGGAAGAAAGCGGAAACCCGACTAGACGATCAGGTGAGGAGGTGCGCATGTACTTGTCCATCGCGTCTTGTCATTTCTAAAGCTGCGTGTCCAGCCTCGACGTTGCTATAAAGGCAGAGATACAAGGCCCATGTGGCATGCGATTTGATCACCAACAAGGCTCGTCTTTAGCCTATATAGGTTGGAAGCGCGCACACATACATACGTATGCTTCGCTGCGTCAGGCTTAACACATCGATTACGGCACACGACATACCAGAAATGCGTCGATAAATAGCTCCGCGTGATCGACGATTCCGCAGGCCTCAGTACAGCTGTAGAGCGAATCTCGCGATCAGCTGCGTCACGGGCCTGAACGTGTTGCTGAGAATGCGTACAAGGCGTCACGTGCGTCAATCATCCTTTCTTGCTTTCTTCATTTTTTTTTCCCAGTTGCTGAAATAGTACTGTTGCTGTATGCTCATGGGATCTCTGTACGAATACAGCTGATTTATGTAGGCAGTTAGACGACGTCATATGTGACGTTTGCTCGTTTGTATGTTTGTTTCGCGCTGTCGTCGTTAATACCGTGCCTCGGGCAAGAGCTTAGTTAAAAGAAACACAGGTTTGTGGAACTACTAATAATTATAATTATGGACTAATTATCGCGTGTTTCTAATTGGAAAGGGGAATGTATTGAACTTCCCCGACGTTTGCGGCAGCTCTCGGACATTTAAAAGCCGAGTCGCGGCCGCTGGGTGAAAAGGAAGGACATGACTGGGTGCTGCTCTGGTCCATATATGGCTACCCCGAGAGCCATATATGGACCAGAGATGGCGGCATTTGTTTGACTTGTAGTTCGTTAAAGTTGCCCAACCTATATATATATATATATATATATATATATATATATATATATATATATATATATATATATATATATATATATATATATATATATATATACTCAAAATATAATGCAGGGCTTGCGGCCATAAATGTGTAAATCGCGCTAAGTCGTTGTTCATTCACTGATATTTGCCGTCGTGCACTCGAATAATTGCTTTATCACGCACGTTGCAATTGACGTATTGTAACCGTAGAGCTTGCACGACGTACCCACATTAATTAGCAGTTGTCAGTGTTTTTGCAGCGTCACTACTGCTGCAGAACCCGAACAAACAGTGACGTGCTGCTCTTGCAGTGACGTCTTCAGTGAAGTTTCTGCTTGGGTCACATGACTACCACGCATGTGACGACGGGCGGTGGCTGGAAGATCCACTACTGAGCTTTCTATTCTAGGGTGTGAAAACGCGTGTGTCATTGTGTAACGCTACCTAACGCAGACGGCGCCCGCAGGCACTGAGTTTTCCAATGCACAAGAGGGAAATGTGCCGTTAGTTACTTGCAATGATATGCGTGGTTCTTTTTGGCGAGCTTCGGGCTGATTGGAGCCCACTCCCAGCAACGTCGCCAGAAGGGCCTCCGTATGTCGACGGTTATTTTATAACCCTGTTTACAAACATCGAATATATTGGTCTATAGACGTCATGTACTGCTAGGAGTATTGTTAGCACGTGTAATTTTGCGTGTGAGAAGCGTAGAATCACACCAGGTGGCCGCGCTGCGGTGGTCTAGTGGCTAAGGTACTCGGCTGTTAACCCGCAGGTCGCGGGATCGAATCCCGGCTGCGGCACTTCCGATGGAGGCGGAAATGCTGTAGGCCCGTGTGCTCAGATTTGGGTGGACGTTAAAGAACCCCAAGGAAGGAAAATAGGAGCAAAAGAACGGTAGGGAGGCTAACCAGCCTATAGGCAGCCGGTTTGCTACCCTGCCCATGGGAGGGTGATGGGGGAGGTGGTCGACATTTCTGGAGCCCTCCACTACGGCGTTTCTCATACTCATATGGTGGTTTTATGACGTTAAACCCCATATATCAAGCAGTCACACCAGGTGTCACGCCATCTGAATGTCACAATCGCTGGGTGCTTCAGAGAATTGCACGAGGTGTCACGTCATTAGAATTTCGCGATCACTGGGTGCTTCAGAGGCCCACACATTACATAGCACTAAGGCATGATTCATAATCATCATCATGAACATGGCGTGCAGCTGCGTACGTGTACGTATTGCTTTACAGACGCTTGATGAGCCCTTCGATAGAGCGCCGGACGGTCATTATCGCGGAGCGAGAGTGCGCTATGGTCGGATTTCCGTCGGTGGAACATCTTCAAATAGTGTTTTTTGTGCCATCGATTAGCGATGCATTATAACTACGTCATATCTGTGACGGAAATAGGTCACTGTATGAATAATGATGATGATATCTGGTGTTTCATCTCCCAAAAACCACTGTATGATTATGAGAGATGCCGTAGTGGAGGACTCCAGAAATATCGTCCACCTGAGGTTCTTTAACGTGTACCTAAATATAATTACACTGGACTCGATCATTTTCGTTTCCATTGGAAATGGAGCCACCGCAGCAGGGTTTTGATCCCGCGGCCTGCGGATTAGCAGTCGAGCGTCATAATCACTAGACCACCGCGGCGGGGCAATACGTCACAGAAGTCTTGGTGGACTCTGGCATAAAAGGCTTTCGTGTTAATAAAATTTTCTTGCACCACCGCTCCCTATCTGAGGCTTGCCTTCCTATTTGAGGCGTCCGTAGTTGGCAGGTATGTAAATCTTTATCGATGTTATCCCTACTCTTCAGATATAAATTTGATAGCACCTTCTATTGTTAATTTTTTGTCGGAGGTGGTTTATTTGAGACGATGCCTCCATTTATACCGATAGACAGACATAGAGACAGACAAGCAGGAAGTTGCTGCCGGAAATGATTACGTCTACTACGGACTGAACCACGTCTATATTACTTAAATAGCAGCTTACAGAAGTGCTTTGAGCAATGGTGGGGCCGCAAGCTTATAGGCAACTAGAGTGTACAAGAAGTTTCTACTGCACTCGGACGCCATCGTTTTCTGGAACACGCAGCTGTGGCACGGAACAGAAGCGGTTGTCGAAAATGCAGGAAAGGTCTCCCGCTGGCTTCACTCCCTGTGCATGATATTTAGGAGCGAAGCTCCTTGAGGCGTGGGTCGTGCGTCTCCTGTATGTAGTAGCCACCTCTCGTTTTAGTCTGTAGTGCCACGCTAGATTTGGCCAGCTGGCTGCGACGAAGAAGAAGTGAGCCGCGTGACTCGGCAAGCGCGAGCCATGAGGAATGGAGAATGGTTTAGCTCCTGGCCTGGCTGGACGCTGCAGCTGCGACTCCGCCTACGCCTGCGTCCCAAATAAAATCCGCGACCACGGCACGAGCTCTTGAGCTACCGTCTCATCTCTCCTTCCAAAACAAGTCTTTGGAATGTGCGCTGGATGGCGGTACTTGTATATGATGAATATTTGATGAAAAGATGCGAGAAGGCGGTACTTGGAGTGTTCACTAGGTGGACGGAAGGACGGATGAACGGACGGGTGGACAGACAGACAGACAGACAGACAGACAGACAGACAGACAGACAGACAGACAGACAGACAGACAGACAGACAGACATACATACATACATACAGACAGACAGACAGACATGGCGAGCAGATGATTAACGGTTTACCGACAAAACCCTCTGAAGCTTTGCCCCACTCATCATCATTCACTCCGTGGATATGCTGTAATTTATTATTTGCACTTTTTTGCGAAAAAGATGTTTTGCAATCGGTGTGCGTTTTGGCACAGCGATTTCATATAGCGCATAAAAATGAAAAATGGTCTCCGCAAACTGACGCCTGCCTTCCCACGTCGCAGAGGAGAGTGGGTAACCGCAGGTGTTCTCGCGAGGTTGACGTTTGGAAGCGTTATCTTTATTTTTGCCTATATGTGTGTTATCAAGGGGAAAAGGAAGGCGCCCGTGTTACTCTCTTACGTGATTCCTGGCTTGCTAAGTGCGTACTCCCTCTATAGAGACACGTTCACTCTAGGAGAGCACCTTACTGGGCTGTGTGGTACGTGATTAGGACGACAACGAGCAGCCCGTGTACCTCCCTGGCCCGTCGTTACATCTCCGTCCTGTGTCCAGCGCTGCTTATTGTGGTCGTAAATGTTAACTCTCTCTCGAGTCTTGCGGCTCTTTGGAGAGATTATCTCTAAATAGAGTACGCTTGCCTCCCTAGAGCGACTCTGATATATAAAATAGAACTCGAAAAACAAAGTTAAATGATTATTTTTTCCCTTTAATACGAGAGCAAGCAGTACGCAGATGTTACTTTCCAAAAACAGACTGAAAATATGTGCACCAGAAAAAAAAGTGAAGAGGTGTGCCTTTCTGGAACGTACCGCTGCTGTGTCACGTTCCGCTGCAGCATTGTGTGCACAGTGGTGAAAGACAATATAATGAACGGTTATCATCGGTGGCGTAGCTAGTGGGTGCATGCGTGATCATTGCACACATCATTGCTCTCACCCAACACCTGCAGTTGTAAGCCAGGCAATGAACCGGGCTGGAATCTCCGGGAAGTTTTTTTTTTTTTAACATTGTTCTCTCTGTCTCTTTCTTTCTCTGCCTAGCTGGTCAAAATTTGCCCAAAGTGGCCAGTATGGCCGTCTTTTGTAACCGTAGTTTGTTGTCCCTTTTTTTATTTCCTTGTGCCTGAAATCCTGCAATGTATACGAAGGAATTTGAATGGATTCAGTTTCTGGTTTCTTCGTTAGATTCAAGCCAATGAGATCAATAGACAATGAGGCCAAGAAAAGCGTATTACACTTTCTTTGTACCTTTACTTGAGGTGTAGCGGTTGTGATGTATACAGGTTTTTGGCGAATGAACAACTCGTTGTTTCTGGGGATCGAATCTACAACCTTTCAAGGAATTTAAGACATATTTAATGTCTTACGCTGTTCTGTCATTATGTAGTACGTTCAAAAGACTTAGTCACTAAAGCAATCATCGCATCGTACTTTACGCTATGCTACTGTGACTGTTGTGGGGCCCTGCACTGAAAACACACTCTAAGTCCACTCGGTGACAGCCGTAGTGCCGCCAACGATGCCGCAGACATGCCAGTCGCGCGTATTTGATGGGCCGGGCGCTTTTCGATAAGATTCTCGCGTGGGAGCTCACAAGTGGCACGTTATCTTGTTCCGACTTGTGGCTGATCTTTGCGTGATACGATGACGCGTCAGGTTGCATGTGCCTCGCATATGCTGGGCGCAGACGAACTTCTAAAAGCTCAGATAGAAAATTACATTTTTTCCGACTTTGCCTATATGGTGTAAGCTCAACATACCGCCGTGTGGGCCTTAGTGTAATGTTCTGTTGCTTTCACGCTTTCGAGTTCGCCCTTTACACATGACCTGGTTGCCTTTCTGCCAGTCACAGTGGACTCTGCAATGTTGCCTTATCTTCTTGCCGATGATCACTGCAGAGACGGGATTGTGTATGTGTGTATGGCGTCCCGTGTTTGCTTTTGTGTCGCCGCGCTGAATAGCGACACGGCGCGAGAATCGCCGTATTTATCGCGCGTGTCTTGTGCACATGGACACCTCTGACCGGAGCTTCGTTGACTGTGCAGGCTACCCGGTGGAATGGCCCCACTGGCAGAAGCTACACGCCATCCTGGGCAAGAGGCCCGTGCCGCACTCGTGGAACAACTATTACGACGACGAGCGCACCTCGGAGAGCAGAATCAGCCGGACTGAAAATGGGAGCTTGCACTACGATGGTGAGTGTGGCTGAGTTCACTGCTTCTTTCAGGGATGTACAATGCACGTTCGCAATGCGTGCAGTAAATCGGCATGTGAATAATCGATTTGATTGATTGATTGATGAACTGTTGTAGGCCCGTGTGCTCAGATTGGTGTGCACGTTAAAGAACCCCAGGTGGTCAAAATTTCCGGAGCCCTCCACTACGGCGTCTCTCATAATCATATGGTGGTTTTGGAACGTTAAACCCCACATATCAATCAATTGATTGATGAGTGGATGAGATGTTGGATGACTTGGGTGACACTGGTGGTCGAAAGTAAGCGGGCCCAACTATATGCGGCTGTGCAGCTGTAAGTGTGACCGAGTGACTCTGGCATGCTTTTTTTGGCTGGCAGTGGCACCTGGGCCTTCCAGTGAGGCTCTGTACGCTTGAGTACTCTAAAGAGAGGACAGCATAGCACAACCAAGGCTTGACGTTAAGGGAAACAAAGTGTTTTCTCTTTGGTGGAACGTTTTATTGCTCAGGAAGGTTTCTATGTAGTCCCTACTTCCGATATTTCGGTTCTTCTGGTATTGGTATTGAGATGCTGTCATTCTTTGGCGACTAGTCGCTGTCAATAAAATTTTGGGAACCTAAACGACATGAATGGCATAAATTAAGGTCGGATAACGCCAGAATTTGCTTACCAAGCGTGTTTTTGTTTCGTTCAGGTTGTGTGATCATCCTAACTTCCAGTTTTCTACGTAAAGAGAAACTGTTTCGTTACTACAGCAGCCACGAATGCAGCTTCTAAGTTATTTAGGCTCTTTACGTGCCCTCGTGAGTATGTTCTTGAAATTCCAATGGATCGTCGTTTCGACAGAACGCAGCAGCCATGCCTTACGCCGTCTACTGACAATGGTGTGGTGTCCATGACGAGAGGAATCGCACCTGCGCCGCCTTTTGTAGACATGCATCTGACCGGCGTGCGAACCGTACACGTCGATACCGTCCGCGCCACCTGAGTGATCTTGACTGCAAGCGGCGCCGCCACAGTTTGCTGATCGTTGACGGTATTGAGGCGATCACTCTCGCATGCGGGATAACTTTCCCGATTCGTCCGGAAGACTCCCGAATTCCGAGCAATCTTCCCGATATAACAGGCGTGGCTATAGGCGCGTGAAACGGCTCTTGTCAGTTTCATCGCCGTGCAGTAGTGACTTACGGTAAAACTTCTGTGCCGGTTGTGACGACACACGGCACACAGCACATTTGGATTTTGTCACACGCGCGCACGCGCCGTACAATAGGGAGTACTGGTATGATCGCTGACGTCCAAATAACAATGGCAATCGTTCAGAATTATGGCATTTCTCCGACCTTGAGAAGCAATAACTAAAAAAAAACATATGACACCTTGTTTTCGCGTTACTCAGTCGCTCTTGCTTTACAAATATCAAATGCTTTCGGCAGTAGTGCCTCGTAGCTGACCTTCTTATTTCAACAGCTAATCAGCGCGAACTGACATCACGTCAATGTCATCAATATTCTCAAAAGAGATCACGTCGCAATGTGGCCCCTGGAATCACAAACTGCAATCCCACTGCATCTTTCTTTTCTCTCCTACGCCCCCCCCCCCTCTTTTTCGCAGTCGGCGGTGAAGGCAACGAAACATTCCTCAGTAATGAGGTGTCCACACCCCCCAGCGCATGCCATTCTCCTCCCTTACTCATTCTCTCGAGTCGTCGGCGAGGGCAACGAAATGTTCCCTCAGTACACACGCTTACTTCGTAGCCGTTGATCGCCGGTCTTGCGGCGTTCCGCGTTTCCGTGAGACAGAGGTCGTGAGTTTTGTTTAGAACGGGATTACGTTGAATGTCTCAGGCGTATGAATTGAGAAATCCGCTGTTCAGCATGGCCCCTGGCAGCGTTCATGGCAGCTGTCACTGGCATCAAGCGATGGTCACCGGCACCGTCAGTCAGGTAGGTGTTCTGAATGTTAGTGCACCAGCTTAAGACGACAAAGACCAGCGTCTGTGGGTGCCTTTCACCACCTACCCGCTGCTTCGCATTAGGGAGCCTTCATGTGCGCGCCGCCTCTGTGAAAAAACGGAGGCGGCGCCCACATGGAGTCTCCCTACTTCGCATCCACACATGGAACCCTTTGGCGGGAGATGACTTAATTTTTATTTATCTGTGAAGCGTCCTGTAGTCGAGATCAATCCGGTGTGCGGCGTGACCATCCTTTCTGCGCGTGCGTGTCCTCTCCCCCTCTCTCAAGGCCTACACTCCCGCGTATCTTACCTCGCAACGCCGACAACGTGTGCTAGTCCACGCTCTCTGCCCCTCTCTCTTCTCTAGGCATCCCTCCCTGCTGGGCCTGGACCCCCAATGCGAATGCGCGCACCCTCCTCTCCTGTGCTCCCCCCCTCGCTACGGCGACGCAGGCAGCGGCTGCCAGCGAGTTTCTTGATTGAGAAAACCGACTGCTCGCGCTGCACAACCGTTTACTGGCCACCCCGTATGCAAGTATATATATATATATATATATATATATATATATATATATATATATATATATATATATATATATATATATGCGCCCCAGATCTTGACTTCCAATATAGTGACAGTGGAAAATTTCCATTGTGCGCTGTTGAACAATATGAAATTCGCAGTGTGCGCGTCGTTACAAAAAAGTGGTGCGCAGGAAGGAGAGAGAGCGAATGGTGAGAGAAGGAGCTGCCTAGCACTTCACCTACCCTCTCGTACACTCTCTCACACCACATGCTCCGGTCGAATGGGGCGAGGATAAGCGCGCGCGCCCGCAGCTGTTGCTATGTGAGAGGGAGGGAGAGCGGAGAGTGAGAATGGTGCCACGGACAACGCCGGATGCCTGATATAGCCCGACCAAGAAATGCATCCGCATTTAAAACGCACTGTGGGTCTCTGTGTCTGTTTTTCGATTGCCCTTTAGAAGCGATTGACATGTTCCAGTAGGAGCACCAGTCCAGCACTGTAGGTTTCTGTCCTGCACAAGCCGCGCCGCCATGAGCGTCAGCGTTGCCGCCAATGCAACAGTTAGCACCCGCTGGTTCTCATCTACCAAGGGCGTAGCCAGGTGGTAGCACACCAGGCACGTACCCCCCCCCCCTCCAACCCGACATTTTTTGGCATAAAGAGCGAAAAATGGCCATTTCAAGGGGGTGCCCCTCCTGAAATCAAGGTTGTGCCTCCCCACCACTCGCAAAAAAATTCTTGCTATGCGCCTGTCGTTTACACATAGTCTCCTTTAGTTGGAAAAGATGTAGTCTTTTTTTTATCGTTGGCTTCGTTCGACAACGTTAGCGTGCTGTCTCAAAAGTCCCGTTTACTTGCGAAAGTATTCTGATTATATAGAAATAAAGAGAGTGGTGATTTTCATGCTAACTATATGAGCCGAAATCTGGGTGCCTGTTAAAGGCACATGTCATTGCGCCTTAATTTGTACGAGGTACGCCCTCTTCAACCTCCTCTCTTTAGCTGTCGTGGTAGAAAGGGATAGTGGGCGATTCCACGTAGGTGACCTCTTAAAATTGTTTCAAAATTTGATATATTGTTGCCTGGTGATTGGAAAGAAGAGATTCGCAATTGGTTTTGCCGGAAAAAGTTTCAGAAGCGCAGTAATTCAATAATGACGAAGAAGTAGAGTACCATGCTCACCTGCTCTGCTGTTTTTTTTTTCTTCTTTGGTGATAATTTACGCCAACTTGAGTGAAGCTACCGTTCCTCAAAATTGTTTAACTAAATGTAGGCGTACTTGTGCTTACGCTCAATTATATTGCGATTTTCTGCATAATGTAGATTTTTCAAATAAAAGATCTCAAACTTGACCTAAAGAGTTTTTTTGCTTAGTCTGTATAGGCCTTTACTTTAAAAAGGACGTATGCGAGGGCGTTGAGAATTGCGCATTGCTTTTTTCAGCATTCTTCTTTATCAAACTGATAAATCTTATATCATTGACACTTTGATACAAAAAGATATAATCGCGATAAGTTCATAAAAAAAGCTTGCAGACGAAACTTCTCATGACTAATAAAAAAAAAACCCAAAACCTTCTTTTTATATTTTTTTACTCTCACCACTTACTCTCCTGCACATCAGCTTTAACAATCAACAAAAAACGTGTTGCGTAATATGGTTTCACTTGCAGTTCTGGCCCGTCGAAAAATGCCATTACGCAAGAATATACTGTCGTAGATCGCCCGCTAAGTATGGAATGCAGGCCTATAGAAGGTTTTAAGATTGCAAGCGTCGTGCCCCAACAAAACTTCCGGTCACCTCATTAACCAGCTCCTAAAGTCGAAACTGAAGGGACGTTTTCACGTTTTTTCAAGGGTATGGAAAGCCTCCTATTAGTTTTCAAATAAAAATAACGTGCGCAATGTTCAAGGAATCACGTAGAGCTTTTATGTAGCTCAAAAGAACATTAATTAGAATACATTTTGGCAAATACGGAAAGGAAAACGTAGGAAATCAGCGGGCTACGTTCTGACGATCTTCTTATACCCACCGATGCTATAGAAAGCACAGCAGTGGACAAAACCGGATGTCATCAAAGGCTTAATTGTATTTGAAAACAGTGAAAGGGTCTATACTATAGCTTCTTAAAAGGCAAGAAGGACTTAAATATGTGTCGACTGTACTGAGGACGCCAATTTCGCCCCGCCGTGGTGGTCTAGTGGCTAAGGTACTCGGCTGCTGACCCGCAGGTCGCGGGCTCAAATCCATGCATTTCCGATGGAGGCGGAAATGTTGTAGGCCCGTGTGCTCAGATTTGGGTGCACGTTAAAGAACCCCAGGTGGTTGAAATTTCCGGAGCCCTCCACTACGGCGTCTCTCATAATCAAATGGTGGTTTTGGGACGTTAAATCCCACATATCATCATCATGAGGACGCCAATTTCGAAATGATGTGGTCATGGGAGCGCCAATGAGTGCGGTGTTTCCGAGCAAGCAACATATAAACATATTAATGTAACTACAAGAAGGAACCTTTTAGCTCTCCCACTTTCCTCTCACAGTGCTACAGTGAAACGGGGTGGGGTCACCGTTTTGATGCGGTTAAGTGAGGCAATGCGTGGCCTTCGTGCTTCGCGGTGGTAACGCGCTGTTGCTATGACGATCTCATTCAGCGCGCTTGCGGTAGAAGTGTAAGTTTGTGAACGCTTTCACACATCGTGAGGTGGCAGTTGTTGTTCAAGACTCGTGCACAGATTCGATCCGCACTAGAAAATCACTCTCAAACGCCTCTAATTTGGCGCTTGCACCGCGTTCCTCGCTGCCCGTATGAGGATTAGCGAGCATGCTAGAGGGAAGACACGAAGCGCGTCGCGTTTCTCTGTGCGCTTCACATCGCTTTTGAAGTATATAGTGAATACAGAGTTTTAGTACTGCGGAATGGTGCTACGTACGCATCACGCAAGCGCCTTGCGTTACGTGGCGTCGTTTGCCACTAATCGGCTTTTAGTACGCCGTAGTACCCGCGTACGTAACGAGCGTGTTGCGCCATCTGGTAGATCAAAATAGAAGCACGTGTTGTTGACAGCCAATGTGAGCCAATCCAAGTGTTATAGCCAGATTATGGCCTAATTTTAAGCCACAGAGCCGATCTGTCCTTGCCTTCGATGCCGCCATTTTGCAAAACGAAGTCTCGCGCTGTCGCGAACTTGTTCGAGAGCGGCGCGATCACCTCATACGTACGCACGCACGCATCTCATGCGTGCGTACGTAGCGGCTGCGTACGTAACGCGATACGTGCGCGTTGCGGTGTGCGCATGCGCACTACGCAGAACGTGGCGTCCTTACGTACGCAACGCCGCCACGTACGCAGCGTACGCAGTAGTAAAACTCTCTAATATCGAGCATGGGTGTTTATTATCTGCTTGATATCTCTGCGCGCGATTCACCATAAGTGGTGTGACGGTGTAGACTTACTTCATCTACCGCAAAGGTTAAATCACGATGGTGGGCGTTAGTCGTTGGGACGCTGGTGTGCCGTGAACGTCGGTATAGTTACTATACGTTGTTATGACTCGCACAGCCGCTGACACTGTTTCGTAGTGCGCCGAGGTCACGGGCCACCAAGGTTGTTCTTTAGCGCGTTTCTCAGCTCGCGGCTGCTTCTGCGCAGAGCTCATAGACGAGCGGACAAGATGGCGGTGAGTTTAGGCAATCTTTATGTATACAGCATAGAAATAGAGGCCTTACATATTCGGCAAAGGAGCCGACTGCTTATGGACTCGAATAGCCGAGATGTCTTCTCTCTGACGCATACGTCGGCTGCTTGGCGACGCGCCGCTTGGCTTTTTTTATAGGCTCCTGGTGGCCCTTACGTCAGCAAGGTCCAATCAGAAGCGCCGCTGCCGTGATGTCAGATTCCTCCAGTCAGGAATCGCCGCTGGGCTGCACCCATGGACGAGTGATGTTGCCATTGCGTAAAACTAGCCAGCCTGTGTGGCGCCGATTGCATAATCGGGCTGCTATCGGAACCGTGGGTAGAGGGAGCTCGCCGTGCGTTGCGTAAGACAAACCGGCACTGCCGGGCTAGATGACGTCGTTGAGTTCATGGCGTCAGGGAGGCTCGCTCGCTGGCCTTGACACAGATTGCCTTTGCAGAGGCAATGACGTTCGGTCTGATCTCCCAGGCGTAACAACGTCCACATGCCAAACAAAATAGACATTTAAAAGATCTCTATTTCAATTCACTTTAAGTGGTCAACTACTTTTGTGACATGTTTCACTTTCGTCTAATATCTGAACGAAGGGTTCAGTGATCTTTTCTCCTCTACTGAGCATTGATGTTACCACTGTATCCTGCTCCTTCTCCAGTTTGGCCTTTTCTTTAACAACGGGGCTGCCTCAGCTGGAGTTTCAACCATGGCCGGCACCCGCTCCAAACACGGTGCATCTGTACAAACCGATGCTAAAGCACAACATAGCTATGTATGCTATAGCAAGGGGAGGGAAACGTAAGTGACGGTGAGGATGAGAGATAAAAAGGGGCAGAGAGTACAGCGCAGAGTAGCCATTATAGTATGATGCAGTATAGTATATGGTATAGTATAGTAAAGGGTTGGTAGGGAAAGAGGAGTCGGAGTGAGATAGAGGGCAGCTCATAGCATAACATTGTATAGTATGACAAGGTATGTGAAAGGGAAATAAGTGTGAGGACGAGTGATGCGAGATTGAGGAGCAGGGCAAAGGAGGAGGGTAAGTGACGAGCTGAGCCGCGTTTTTACTTTTCGCACCACTAATGCGTCCCAGCATTTTTTTTTTCTATCAAATACGGTATACATGAGCTGCAAAGCCACACCGAGAAAGTAAAACAAATCATAATTGCTCTGAAGTGCGGTGAAGCGCGTAGGGCGCATCGAACTCATGCAGTTTGAAAGTACGTTTCGCCTCTGCCCGAGTTCGGTGCTCTGCGAATTCCCGGAAACGTATCGACGAGTTCAAACAAACAACTATCGGCTCTCTTGCTTGATTACAATCGCAGAAAGAGTGCATTTAGCGGCATTTGACCTTTCGCGGGTGTTTGCAGTTGCTTCCGTACGGCGTGCGCCACCGTGTAAGAGCTCTGGTTCATTTTTTAAATCGAAAATGAGAATGTTCGAGCGATCGAAAAGAAACACTCGGCTGGGTGCTTGTAAAGGACCCTAGCGGCAGAACTACGTAACCCTATGAGCTATTCTGCATTACAGGGCAAACTCCACAGTTATGGCTATAGCCGACGTTGCACTTCATTATCTTAGTTTTCCTTGAACACGCTTCGGCATTCACCCGCGGAATTTCTGATACTGTAAGCGTTGTTCGTGGCCTAATTGTTCGGCATGCTTCACATCTCGGCTGTTTCGGAGAAAAAATCTGCAGTTACTTTAATGCAATGCGCCGATTGTGCTCGTCCGTACGAACATTTAGCCTTGGCAAATCACACGAGACGTGTACAGTTGTCCTTGTTGAAATTGTTCTCGTTTGGGTAACATCGTAGGGCTTACAAAGGTTATTCACGTGGCGCTTAAGTATGCAATTTTGCTGCACATTTTGCAGCTTTGCTTGTTCTGCAAATAACCAGGTCAAGGAAAAAGAAAACCGTGCTTTTTTTTAACTGTGCTGGTTGTGGAACAAAAGGGCGGCCCCAGGGACGTAAGTGCATACTCCGTACACCGCATAGGAATACGAGCATGAAGAAAGGCGTGGCGTCTGTGTTACGTCCTTTTTTGTTGACGTCCTTCTTTCAATGCTCTATAAGCTTCGTGAGGTCCTTCTTGAGTGGTTTTGTTGTGCTAAAGATATATCGGGAAATGCGTAGCGTGCGGCCACGTGCTGGGGTTTGAAACTTGACCCCACGCTCCGGAGTCAAGGTTATGGTATCCAACACTGCATTCCCTTAAACACATCAGGTACAACGCCGTGCAAGCTGCACGGTTAGACTTCTTGCAGTCGATTTCTCTCACCAAGAAATTTGACTACTGCATATCTCTGTGTGTTAGCTTTTCGTTTTTAGAGTGAATAATAAATATAGATATCCTTCGTGCCTGAGAAATAAATAAACCTCATTATAGCGTCTGTGCGCTTTCTTATCGTTGCATCCGCGATTAGTTCTGGCAGTATGCAGTTGAAACTAACCGCGGAGCCACGTCTGCAACGACGAAATTCAGACGCGCGGTGGTATACATTTTGCTGATCAAACTTCCTTCATAGCTTCCACAGCCTTGATGTATGAAACAGAGTATAGATCATGCGCACAGACCTTATTGTTGGCTAGGCTACATTTGCAGGCGTGCAGCATGAGAATACATTTTAAAAATATGATTTACTAGTACTGAAAAACGTCAGAAAACATGAAACGCCGGTGGGCTTTCATATTTTGTTATAACATTGTGCGTATCTTGCCTCCTGAAAAAAGGCTTCCGAAGAATGCATTTGTGTTTAGTAAAAGCTCTGCCAGCAACTGTACCAGTGCGGGGTCAACTGCTTTCATGGAATGGATTCTCCGATTCTTCAGCTTGTTTGTCTGTATGGTTATAATGATTTGTCTGTATGGTTATGTTTGTCTGTATGTCTGTATGGTTGTCTGTATGGTTATAATAATAATAATAATAATAATAATAATAATAATAATAATAATAATAATAATAATAATAATAATAATAATAATAATTTCACCTATTACACTAACTTAATTTGTAATAGAGGCTGTTGATTAGTGTTGTAACATGAAATGACAAAGTGAGCCAGATTAGCAGAGGAACAAAATGTCTGCTTATTATTATTACTTTATTGTGTTAGTTTGCTTTGCTGCCGCTGGGCTCATGAATTGAGCAGTCATAGATGAGATTCGGCGATAAATTTAGGCAAGGCAGTGATGGTAAAGATGACGTTTTTGTTGACATTCTCTCTGTAATAACCAATTAATACCGGCCAGTTTCTTTCTTGTTTTTTTGTTTCAAATCAAGTGTTCATCCCCTTGTTTTACGCCAGCATCCTGTCTCTTTATCGCGTATTTTTTCTTTACGAATTTCATTTAAAGGAATTTTCGCTCGTAACACGTGTGTCTACTCTGTTTCTCGAACATTTTTACGGCCGCTTTCTTTTAGATGCGAAGCAGCTTAGGGTAGAGCTCAATCCGGTGTTCGGCGTGATCACACTTTACGGCGCATGCGCGTCCGCTCCCCGTTCTCTCCCCTCATATGCTCTTCCTGTTGCCTCGCAACGCCGACGCAAAGAGCGTCTGCCAACTTACGCTCGCTCCCCCTTTCTCTCCTTCTGGCATTTCTCCTCGCGGCGTTTACACACCCATTGCGCATGCGCGTGCCCTCCCCTCTCTCTCCTCTCCCACGCTGATCCGATGTATGGCGTGACTACCCTTGCTGCGCTTGCGCGTCCACTCCCACTTCTCTTCTACGCTCCCCCCTCATGCCTCGCAACACCGATGTAGGGAGCGTCTGTTAACTTACGCTCGCTCCCCCTCTCTCTCCTCTAGCCATTTATCCCCGTGGCGTTTACACTGCCATTGCGCGTACATGTCCCGTCTTCCTCACTCTCCTGTAATACGCAGCATCTCTCTCGCCTCGCCGCGATGAGCGCCAGCGCCAACATCGCCACCAGTGTAAGCATTAGTGCCCGCTGCTTCGCATCTAGACATGGTTCTCTTTAGGGGGAGATGGGGTAATTTTCTAGGGGCGAAGCTCCCTAGGCTGCGGGTCGTTCCCTCCTCTGTAGTAGTAGTAGTAGTAGTAGTAGTAGTAGTAGTAGTAGTAGTAGTAGTAGTAGTAGTAGTAGTAGTAGTAGTAGCAGCAGCAGCAGTAGTAGTAGTAGTAGTAGTAGTAGTAGTAGTAGTAGCAGCAGTAGCAGTATGTAGCCACCTCTAGTTTCTGAATACGTCAATAGATGGCGGTGTGTGTATATGTCCTTGGAAATAATATAACCACTTGGTGTTAGTGGTTTTCGTATAGCTCACGATGTTCTATAGTTGACTAAAGGACATACAGACACAGACGGGCGGACGAACAAACAGACAGACAATGGAATGGCTGGACAGACAGACGGATGGACGGACAGGCACAGAGTCAGATGGAGGTAAGCACGGACGGACGGATGCATGCGTAGACGGACGGATGGACGGAAGCACGGACAGACACGTAGGTGAAAATCGAACGGATGGATGGATGGATGGACGCGCGGACAGACAGACGCATGCATAAATGAACGAAAGCATGGACGGATGCATGAACGGACGGAAGCACGAAAGTACGGACGGACAGATAGATGGAAACATAGACGGACAGCGCGGACGAGCGCACGGACAGAAGCAGCGATGGATGGATGAATGGATGAACGGGCACTTCGCCCCACTCACCATCATTCACTTCGTGGGTATGCGGTGATTTTTGGTCGATACTGATCATGTCGTGCTTACCTAAGCTTATTACAAGCCAGTGCATTCATCCGCATTTAAACCGAGGGTCGCTATGCAAGACATGCCTTCAGTTGATTATATCGGAAAAATATCCGAGGATTCTATGACATTGTTTTATTTTTACTAGTTGTTGGCATAGGCGCCTGCAGTATTAAATCTTCATGGGGAGCAGCGTAGGCCCTATTTATCGGCAGAAACGGAAAGGCTAGTGGCGTACAAGACCTTTCTTCCCTCACACCTACCCCAATCATTCAGAGCTGTTCATGACGTTGCTGTGGTTTTGAGGAACAATAAATCAAAATGTCTGCGAGCTTTCCTTTGTTGCACACATCCTCGTGACTTCGGGTGCCATTAAGGTCCTTGTTTCATCTAGGGACCTTAGGTGCCATCTGTACGTGGTGCCATTACCAGCGGCAGCAACGGTGTCCTGCAATGGCTGAATAGGACATAGGCGAAAAAAAAAAAAAACGAAAAAACATTGATTGATATGTGGCGTTTAACTTCCCGAAACCGCCGTATAATTGTGACGCTGTAATGGAGGGCTCCGGAAGTTTCGACTGCCTAGGGTTCTTTAACGTGTACGCAAATCTGAGCACACGGCTCGACAGCATTTTCGCCTCCATTGAAACGGAAATGCGTCACTGAAGTCTTGGTGGAACCGAGCATAAAACACTTTTGTGTTAAAAAGAAAGACAAAGAATGGGACGAGTAGGAAGTCAGACAGGCGCCAAGCTTCGCGCAGTAGTAAATACACTAATATAGTATTATATATACTACTCTATATGTAAGCTTGACGCCGTATTTCTTCTATTGCAAGGACAGCTGAAGTTTGTTTTTATTTTTTGTCGCCTTTGTAAATACCACTGCTGATCTTAGTTTAGATACTTTGCATTCAGTTTTGCGTCACTGTCTCCTTGTATTTCTTACTTTTTCTTGCAACACCCGTTCGTGTACTCCAACCATCAATTACTATCTACTTGAACTATTGCCTGCATCACTTCTTACGTTTCTACTGTCCGAACTGCAACAAAGATCTCGAAAAGTTTCGACAGACGTACACGCGTCAGCAAACGCGGAGCACGTTCATGCACTGTTTCGGCAACGACGGCGTGAGTGTGATGCAGCGTTGCAAACCGCAGCTGCCGTGCCGTTCTCAACGCTTTCCCTGGTGCACCTCGTATCATTTTATTTTTACTCTTGCCTCGTGGAATCGGCTAAAGTCATACATGCGTATAGCTGCTGCTGCGTTTCGTGTGTCGCTTAACTCGTTCCTAACCCTCCTGTGCACGACACTGTCTACGACACTGTCTCTTTCGCCAGCCTTCACCTGCTGGCTGTTTTTTTTTTTGTACGACGCTGTATGAGTATGCGATATTCGTAGGGTTCGTTCCGTGAATGCCTCCTCTTATACGGAGCGACCGCGTAATGACAGAATGTATTTTATTGCTAGGTCTAAGTGCGCCAGGAAATACTAAGGCAAAAAGAGATGATGCCTAGTAGTAAACGGCATGACAGAAAGGGGAACTTCGTCTGTTCAACAGGAAGACCCTCCCCGTTGGTTTGTCTCCTGAATACTCGGTGTTTAATAATTCCTTTACTTTTTTTTTTACTGCTCGCTGGAATGTCATGTTGCAGTATAGCGTATCCAACCGGCTCAATCAGCCAGCCCAATGGAATTGGACAGGCGAGCTTTTTGCACGAATTGGAACTGGACGTACTTGGAGCGTTTTTCAGTGCGAATAAATGAAAGAGGAGGGGAAGTAAGCACTGGCATACTCATTTCGTAGCTGAACGTTAACTTCGGAATACGAGGCAGTGGTTGTATGAGCTTAGCCTGATTTTCGTCTGTGTCACACGAGACTGCATCACTGCTCTCCGCTCACTGTAAGCGTCAGTGAGTCGCCATACTGATAGAATCGGGCTTCGATAGCGTGAATTGTATTCTCTTCTCACGATGATGCAGGTTCTCCCAACGTGCGCAATGCTATCTAATGCTGCATCGCTTGCGTCGCTGCCAGTCCCTACGTAAGAGTGCTCGACGGAAGAGCGAAAGCAATGTTAGGCAATTTAATGGAGGCGTAATCCAGCGTGCGCAGATACGAGCACTCAGCTGCGATGTGTGTCTCATTTGGACACCGTTAGGAAAATATTGCGTTGCCATGGAAGGCCTGTAAATTTTCATTCACGACGTCTATGTAGTCGTACAAAAGCATTGGCGCTTTCCACCGATGTTTGTGTATACGTAGACTTTCGGAAAGCAACAAGCTAATCAGGCAAGCATCGGTAATGCACCGATAGGCGCAAACGTCCTATCATTCTTTCAATGTGCAGTATTTTGCATAGTAGAAAATTTGACTTCATAAGAAAGCTATTCACAGAGAATAATCAAAGTAC